>CM075863.1:1212606-1940106 GCA_038021265.1 Cyprinella venusta
CCTTATTCACACTCTGGTTGACCACTAAAGCCCTGCCCACTAAAGCCCCTCCCACTCAAGCCCCACCCAAATCTACCCCAGGCCAAAAAACACAAACTCATCAAAAATGACTTCTGACCTTAACACTGCAAAACAACAGCCACCCACCCACCCACCCATCCATCCACCCACCCACCCACCCATCCACCCATCCATCCATCCATCCATCCATCCATCCATTCCTCCGTCTGTCTGACTATCTATCTGTCTGGTTGGCAGGTGCAGTACCGTGTCGAGGGACGGAACCAAGCCCGTGCGATCCAGCCTGGGGGCCCATTAGCAAATGTGCAAGACTTGAACTCTGTTAGTGCACCAAAAAGGTACGTAGGTTCAATCCCGTATCTTATACCTACAATGTTATCTGTTTGTAACACACAGCAGGCCATTCCATCCATCCATCCATCCATCCATCCATCCATCCATTCCTCCGTCTGTCTGACTATCTATCTGTCTGGTTGGCAGGTGCAGTACCGTTTCGAGGGACGGAACCAAGCCTGTGCGATCCAGCCTGGGGGCCCATTAGCATATGTGCAAGACTTGAACTCTGTTCAATTTTGTTCAGTTTTGATCCAGCTCTTTTCAACTGTGGTATCGTTTCACACAATCATGAACATATAATCTAGGAAAACTTTAAGGATTGTTAAATGTTTTAACTTCTGTAAGTGTACATTAACAGAACCTGTGGTACATCGATGTGCCCAGCAGAGGGAGCCAAAGGATTTTTTTTCAACTGGTAAGTTCACAAGAGGGGTGTGTTTTGTGATCCAGTTTGTTTTAATTGTATTTTCAGTATTACTGTTGAATCAATCCTTTTCAGGAAAAACAGACATAACATAGAACATACATCCTGACATACATGAATACATACATGAATGCCGAAGTACAACCTTGGATATTACAGTGACGTGCATAGCCAACTGGGTCTACATTGGGGGCTGGGGTATTAACAGTGGCCCGGTGGTTAGGGCCTTTGGCTGATGACTGGTTTGAATGCAGACCAGGATGAAAGTGGTTGTGCGGAAAGTGAAAGTTGCCGGGGAAATCGGTTAAACTTTGCTGTCCTGTACACATCCACGGTTAAGGTGCCCTCGAGCAAAGCACCGAAATCTTTACTGCTTTCCGGACACCTTAACAGATGACTGCCCACTGCTTTGAGTTAGTGTGTGTCACCTCACAGTGTGCTGTATATATGTGTCACTAAACCACGCTCCATAGATGGGTTAAATGCAGACAGTGAATTTCCGGAACAGGATCAAAAGAGTGCAGGTTATATACTTAAAGGGATAGTTCACCCAAAAATGAAAATTCTGTCAGTATTTACTCACCCTCGTGTTGTTCCAAACCTCTATGTGTTTATTTGTTCTGCTGAACACAAAGGAAGATATTTGGAAGAATGTTTTAATCAAATAGATCTCATTCCCCATTGACTACTATAGCATGTATTTTTTCCTTTTATGGTAGTCAATGTGGAATGAGATCTGATTGATTAAAACATTCTTCAAAATATCTTCCTTTTTGTTCAGCAGAACAAATAAACACATATAGGTTTGGAACAACATGAGGGTGAGTAAATACTGACAGAATTTTCATTTTTGGGTGAACTAACCCTTTAAACGGTGCAGCTCAGAAGGAACATAGCTTGAAATAGTGACACAACATTTATGTACCTACACTGCTGACTTCACTTTTTACTCCGACATAATGGGTGTAGTTCAGAACATGCTCTGATGGTCATTCTAGCAAGCGTAGATCTTTGTTTGATATCCTGATGTACTTTATCCTTCACACTCTGCTTATCTCACATGTATCAGTGAAGTCTCCTATGTCCACATAGTTACCAAGTCAGTAATAACATACCTGCTCAACTTCCTCTCCGATAGTGTTCCCTGCTCCATCCTGGTTCCTGCCACCCCATCTTACCTGTAACAGTGATTTATCATTACCTTCTAATGGTAAAAGTGTAATGTAATGTATTATATTAATCTTACTCCATTTACAGTCATTTCAGGTACCTCGCATTTTGCTGTGTGCGCTTTGGCGTGCAGGACACTCAGAAAAGGCCTCATTGCCATCAACGGCTGCATATCAGTGAAATTATCAGCCACCTTGCTTAAATAGGGCCAGTACCTAGAAAACAAGAGCATCTTTATTGGTATTGCCAACACAATTTGCTTAAAAATCAATCTAAAACTATGACTCAGACTAAACATTCAGGTATGAGTCATTTTATATACAGTAGGTTGACCAAATCTAACCAAGAGAAGTTACCTGCAGATAACATCCATAGCGAAGAAGGTAACATTTTTCCTCTCTGCCATGTCCTTTTGAATAAACATTGGATAGGCAAAGATTTCTCCACGGTAGTGGTTCAGGGCACGCAATAATATCATGTGTCTGATTGATAAGAGACAATGAGGTTAGTAATAATCAACATACACAAAGAGTTGCGCAAAATCCTCACGCACACACTAACATACACTTTCTTCCTCTCTCTCTCATACACGGTCCCATTTCTTGTTTTTACTTTACATCAAAAATGGCATTCAGATGAATAAATAGATTAGTGTCCACAACATGAATGACACAGTACAAGAACACTTCCTGAAATACGAACACACCTGCAAACTGCCACCTGAATCCCCTCTTCATCAATTTTTGAGGAGGATTTGTTGGATGTCTCCTTACTCGCCTTGAACCTCGACACCCCACACGTCCCAATGTCATTTGCCTGTGAAGTCAGCCGTTACTCATTTCAACAAATATACATATACATAAACAGATTATGGTATGCAGAATCAAACTTACTCTTGCCCCGCTGCTTCCTCTGATTTTCTCCAGAAAGGTCAGAACTTCATCATCTTTGGCTATAAACAAGCCCTCATATAAAGACGGTTCCTCAGTTCTGTACAAATGATCACAAAATACCTAATTTACCTAACGCAGTCAACACACATTACTCTACATGCAACTATTTCAATTAAAATTTTCATGTTAAATATATTTATTAATCGATTGTAGTCTTTACGTACCCTCTTGATTTTCAGAAGCGGTAATGTTTTCGGTTGCCATCACAACACACTGCCAACATATCAGGTTGACAGGCTGGACAGCAAAAAGAGTCAACTTCAGACATCATGTCCTCTGAATGTTTGCATAGGCAATAATCAAAATAGCTCTTTTGAAACATATCCACACAGATTTTCCCCATCTATGAAATGAAAAAAAGTATGTCTTGAAAGCGAGGGAGCTGACAGTTTCATGTTAGAGAAAGCCTCAAACACTTCAAATGCACACAACGTTTGGCAGTTTGTGGTGCTTGGCCAATAATTGTATTGTATAAGGTCTTTTACCCCTGGAGTCCATTCAGTCTTGCACTTTGGACAGACCTTTCGACGTAAAGACACCTCATATCGTCCTGTCAAAAAAAGAAACACATAGGGATGTCAATTTTCACAAATTCTCATGATCGGTCATTGTTCAAATTAACGATCGATTAATTGTTAGCCTTAATACTGCAATGAATGTCTGCTCAGTGTCATATGGCCAACAGCAGGACAGGGTCTGTAAATGCTCCTCAAAATGTTGTTCATCACCAAATTAAAGAGAATGTTTTTTTAATCTAAAGGCTAGTAGGATTGTAAAATATATCGATGTGATTTATAATTGAATTAATTTTTTAATAATCAAATAAAACGACTATACAACGTCATGTGTCACCAACCGCCTCAGATGTGCTTGTCAGAATGTGTGACTGTTGTGGACGTGCTCTTCCTGCAACAACGCACTGAAAACAGCAACTAAACCCAATGAATACACAGCGAATTAATAATATAGTGTTCTCATGTTATGTGATATGACAGTCCCAAATGAAACATCCCAGCCAGCATGTATAATCACCCCGAGCTCGGGTTCCTCGCGGCGCCTGCGGCTTAGACTCGGCATCGGCGTGCGGTAACCGGGCTGATTGTGGCCTGCAGCT
Organism: Cyprinella venusta; assembly: GCA_038021265.1. Classification (NCBI taxonomy): domain Eukaryota; kingdom Metazoa; phylum Chordata; class Actinopteri; order Cypriniformes; family Leuciscidae; genus Cyprinella; species Cyprinella venusta. Next base: position 1,216,625 of record CM075863.1, read on the forward strand.
CGTGCTGGCACATGCATTTTCTTTCCAGCTGTAAAGCACTGGGCCGAATCATGTTCACCGTAACTGATAACCAGGCTGGCAGCTCACTCTGGCACATGCATTTTTTTTACGGCTATAAGCACTGGGTCGATTCATGTTTGCTAACCCGGCGGGCTGTATGATCTGGACAACTTCTGGAAATGACTCGGCTGGTAATTCAAGGATGGTTTTAATGTAGCAATAAATAACATAAAAATATTTTAAAGTCTTTCTTTCTTATTTCTTTAATATTAATAACCATAGCAAAAATATTTAGTTGTCATGATCATTATTATTATTTTTTAAATTATATAAATTATTATTTTATGTATTTTAAACATGCATAATGCCCGCTGACATCACTCGCACATGGATAACAGAAAAAAAATGCCAGCCAAAAATTTTTTCGGTAACACTTTATTTTACGGTGTCCTTGATACAGAGTAATTACTTAGTTAATTACTTTGTAACAAACATTGTAAATACATGTAACAAAATGTAATTAACATGTAACTAAGTTATGGTACAGCCTGTACTTACAGATTGTAATTACACACATGTAATAGGCAGCTACTGTTACACATATGTAACAATACGAGTCTGTTACATACGTGTTACAAATTTGGTACATTGTAACTATGCAAGAAAGTACTTAGTACCACACAATGTAACAAGAAGTACTTGACTATATTAGGCTACTAAGGTCTGCAGTTAAACGTGGCAAATGTGTACGTTTTGTAGCATTACATGTGTGTAACATAAAATAAAGTGTATCAAGATTGTACTTGAGTGCAATTCATGTGTACTACATACCTTCTCCATGCACGTCCTGATTTTGACAAGTGGGAGCTGTCCTGAGATGATGTCATCACCGTGTGCCCCCCGTCGAGTCCGCCCAAAAAAAAAAAAAACCGCCAACAAGCGCACAAGTTACAAGGTAAGACCAGCTTCTTACATTCTCCTATTAATTAACAGCAGTCTTACAACAACTGAGCATATTTGTTTTTAGAATAACGTTAGCATCCTCCATTGAAGAAATGTAACGCTAATAATCTTAACAGGACGTGCTTAACAGTATAAGCAGCAATTAAACAGCATCGCTAAAATAAAAACTATAACGTTAGAAGATTAACATACTGTTTAGATGTTTAACGTATAACTACAAAAAAAGTTTTTTTTTTTACACCAAACAAGATGACTCGGGGAGAAACGTTTAACGTTAATTAGCTTATTCTGAAGTTGTCCTCAGACCATCATAAGAATATGTTGACCTCAAGTCGTCTCTGGTTTATTCTGTTACATGATGTTGTCCTCAGACCATCATAAGAATATGTTGACCTCAAGTCGTCTCTGATTTATTCTGTTACATGATGTTGTCCTCAGACCATCATATGAATATGTTGACCTCAAGTCGTCTCTGATTTATTCTGTTACATGATGTTGTCCTCAGACCATCATATGAATATGTTGACCTCAAGTCGTCTCTGATTTATTCAGTTACATGATGTTGTCCTCAGACCATCATATACATATGTTGACCTCAAGTCATCACTGATTTATTCAGTTACATGATGTTGTCCTCAGACCATCATAAGAATATGTTGACCTCAAGTCATCACTGATTTATTCAGTTACATGATGTTGTCCTCAGACCATCATATGAATATGTTGACCTCAAGTCGTCTCCGATTTATTCTGTTACATGATGTTGTCCTCAGACCATCATAAGAATATGTTGACCTCAAGTCGTCTCCGATTTATTCTGTTACATGATGTTGTCCTCAGACCATCATATGAATATGTTGACCTCAAGTCGTCTCTGATTTATTCTGTTACATGATGTTGTCCTCAGACCATCATAAGAATATGTTGACCTCAAGTCGTCTCTGATTTACTCTGTTACATGATGTTGTCCTCAGACCATCATAAGAATATGTTGACCTCAAGTCGTCTCTGATTTATTCTGTTACATGATGTTGTCCTCAGACCATCATATAAATATGTTGACCTCAAATAAACACTTCAGATCAATAAAAAAATGTGCTCCATCAATTGCTTTCCTGATGATATAACCTCAGTAAAAAAAAAAAAAACTGTAAAATATTTATAACAAGTCTTTATCATTGCTTCTGTTTTTAGACTAAAGGACACCAAGTGGCAATAACAGCACACAATGGAAGGTATGTTTTTGTTTAGTTTTTTTTTTAATTTATTTTGTGTAATTTAACATATTTTATTTTATTTTTAACATGTTTTCAAATCTAACACAATGTATACCTTGCTTGTGGTTGGGGGAGAGGCTGCTTCTTTGTAAGCTACAGTACAAGAGAAGCAACTTCTCACAGCATGTTGTTATAATACATTTGCAATGTTATCGGGCATTTTATATTGTATTGATTTGAAAATAAAACATTTGATTTTTTTATTCATGTATTTGATTTATTGACAATTTTATTGTTAATTAAAGCCCGATGTGGTTTGCAAGATGTGTCATCTATTAATTATTTTTCATCTTTGCAGATGATAAAGCATTAAGGTGTCTCCAGAATAAAAGGCCAAAGTTCACCATAGGAAGTGTGGGCCCATACCATCTGCAAGTGGAAAGCTTTAAAACTTTAATGGAGGACAAGGAGGTTTCTGACGAGGTAACTTAATTTCCTTATAGTAAGAAGCTATGTAAATTCTTACACTTTAAAACAGACATGGCCTCTGACTAGGATTTAGCCTTCACATTTTTAAAAAAAGTTCTGCATGGGGTTCACAATTTTTTTTTTTTTTTTTTTTTTTGCGAGTTAGATGCTAAATATACTGGAATACATAAACAAACTGGGAATGCATAAAAATAAATAGCCTGCTTTTTGTATTGGTTCTTGTGTAGCACCAAAACATGCCTCTGACATCTGGGCATTTTGTACCTTAAAAGTCCATTCTAGAACAAGACTGATGATAAATGACTTACCTTTCTTTTTGACTCAAAATAGAGCAGTTGAATTTTTTTATCTCACATTTTTCCTTTAAATTTTCAGGTCATGGATTCCATATGTAATGTCCTTAGCAAGGTAAGTGTAATTTTAATAGCAATAATTTGAATTATATTGTACTGTATATAGTTGATTTGAAACATATTTATTTGTTCAACTTTATCCCTCTACCTTAAATCAGGATCACCCAGGGGTTGTGCATGTAAATTCTCAGGCACTCACAAAAATTCTGGACGGATCAAAAAGGGCAAAGAGCCATTATTTTCTCAAGGTAAGGAAAATTAAATGATTTGTCACTGACCAGCATTTTTTGTTACGTATTATGTTAATGAATAACTTAGGGCTGGGCGATATATCGATATAAAAAATATATCGATATATTTTTTAATGCGATATGGAATTGGACCATATCGCATATATCGATATAGTTCAAATATGCGCTGTAATCCTTGCTCCAAGCAAGCTGCTGACCGGAGCCCACAGCACTGCTCCCCGCGCGTGAAACTGTGTGCTGCAGAAGCCCCAGCCGCAAGCCATCGATAACCCGGAACGGTGTTTCCTACAGTCTTTCTCCCGCGGCCGCCACACCAAACATCATCCGGCCGCGGCTGCAGCAGCTTCTCAGTGAAGTCCGGTATTGTGCACGCACTATTGTGTTGTTAGCCCCGTAAAGGCATAACAAATGTAAACCACCATAAAGTTTTCGCACTATTCCAAGCCTTCTAAAGTCGTTCAATAGCATAATGTGAGGTAAAAATGAATATATAGTCATGAATATATAGTTAAGTTAATGGAAACTGGTCTCTCCTCCATCATTCTCCATTCAGCAGCATTCAAACAGCGCATCGCGTTCTGTTACGACGACGAAACTCTCTTCAAGATCAATGTTCCCATTATTATACTTTATTTGTGTTACATTTATATGGTTTTCATAAAATGACTTTCTTACTGGAGTTTATAGCGCTTTCTAAATCATATCCCAGCTAACACAGTTACGTTGTGAAGACGTAACCGGACCAGACCATATTCGTCGCAGCGACGTACCACATAACGTTCCAGCGACGTAACTTTGTGATTCCCATAATCGTCGTGGCGACGTTATATTGATACGTCGCAAGAACGTGATGATTACGTCTCAGTGACCAAACTGGAATGTTGTGAGGACGTAACGTCAAGGGACCGTGTAAGTCGCAGCAACGTACCACATAACGTTCCAGCGACGTAACTTTGTGATTCCCATAATCGTCGTGACGACGTTATATTGATACGTCGCAAGAACGTGATGATTACGTCTCAGTGACCAAACTGGTATGTTGTGAGGACGTAACGTCAAGGGACCGTGTAAGTCGCAGCGAAGTACCACATAACGTTCCAGCGACGTAACTTTGTGATTCCCATAATCGTCGTGGCGACGTTATAGTTGTATGTCGCAAGAACGTGATGATTATGTCTCAGTGACCAAACTGGTATGTTGTGAGGACCGAACATCAAAGGACCGTGTTAGTCGCAGCAACGACCGAAATAGCAGTAAAAAACAAAAAACTCTGCGGCTACATTTAATCAGCATTTAAAATAATAACATTCAGTGTGTTACCTGTGTGTAGCACCGCATGCATCAATGTGTCACACGTGCCTCAAGAATCAATCAACTAGAAAACATTTATATAATTTATTAATCAGCAGTTAGTTAGTTAATTACATTTTCCGCAGATAATAAATAAACATATAATTTTTAACACACAAACGCACACACACATTAGTTATTTTACAAAATTATTGAGAAGTGAAAATTTGGCATATACATTCATTTTAATAATTTGATTTTTAAGGGAAAAATAATGAAAACCAATCATAATGAATCAAAAAAAGTCTTATTCTTCTTCAAAAAGGAGGAGTGTTTCATCATTGTCTTCACGTTGCACACCTTTTCTCTGTTCCTGCTGCTGCAAAATGAAAAGTATATTTCAGTGTCATACAATTAACTGCACATAATTTAACCTATTTCTTGATATTTGCTTTGGCAAAATTGCTAGCCAATTTTCATAATACATTTCACACAATTAGGCTACGTTCCTTGTTTCAACTTTCCACCGTCAAATTTAATATCTTTTTTTAAAATCGTTATTTATTATTATAGGGTTTTTTTTGTTGTTGTTGTTGTTTGTTTTTTTTAATCAAACCCGAAAATATTCATTAGTGGTTCAACATTGAACATTGAAAATAAGGGAGATTTCCCGGAATCCATCGTCAATAAGGGATTTTTTTTTTTACATTATTAAGAGCATATTGTTTAAAAAAATGACATGAAAATATATATAGGCAAAAATAATGGAATTTTTTGACATATAAACATCGAGTTTTTTTTCTTTTTTCTTTTTTTTTTTCTTTTTTTTTTGTCTGAACGCTTCCAACACGCTTTTGCGTGTCACGTAAAAAATAGGCATCTCTGGTTGCTGGTTCTATTTCTAGCATGCACGCATTTGCGCGTGTCACGCAGGCAGTGTGCAAGCTCTAATCTGTTAACATGGGAGCCGAAATAAAAACCATAGACAGTAAAATAAAAACTGTCACGCCACGCAGCTGAGACGCACGCAGCCAGTGTGTCTCCGGCCAGCGCGCGCGGCGCTGCATCCGAGTATAAACGACTTCAAGCCGAATACGTCCGAACTTGTAGCCTACGTCTCACACAATCCAGAGCGTAAAAATACGGGATATTTTACGGGAAAATACTAACGGGAAGACAGCGGGAACAGACATAAAATACGTAAGAAACCCGGAAAAAACGGGAGGGTTGACAGATTCAAATAATCATACGTTAACGGTATTTAACAGTCCTGACAAGTGGACGGTAGAAAAGAAGACGGAAAATATTGTTATGTGAACAGTAACATGGTAAATTTACTGAAAAAGACACAATTTTATAAGAGGTTACATGTTCATCAGGTGAAAGTAGCATTTATTTACAAGTGGAGGGTAAAAAAGACGGAAAATCATTATGTGAACAGTAACGTTTGTGGTAAATTTTCTGGAAAAGACACAATATAAGAGGTTTATATAGTAGCCTACATCTTATTTTACTTTCTTCAGTGCTAAGTACCATTTACCCAATGGGCTCATACGTTTTAAAAAGTAATTTACCTTAAAAGAAGTATAACTTACCAATGAAAAAGTAGCTGTATGCCGGGTGTGCAGGTTTCCACAACAAACGGTCGCTGCGCGCGGTAGTCATGACAACAGCTGCAGCTGGCATGTTCGCGTGCTTGGCATGTAGAATGTAGCCATATTATGCGAGTCGTCAATGCTGAAATACTGTAACAACTCTCACAGCCTATTTCTTTTCGTTTGGAATAGTTTCGTGTAAAGACTTAGTTGCAAGCTTTTATATATATATATATATATATATATATATATATATATATATATATATATATATATGAAGAGTTCAGATGCAAAAGCCTCTAAGTGCCATTTGCAATTTTCTTCTAAAATGATCATTTTTATCAAGCTTGTATATTTAAGTTCAGTAATTTCACTTAAATGGCAATGAAGATTACCTATTAATTGTCATGTAAGTGAAATTACTTAACTTAAATTTACAAGTTTGATAAAAATGGTCATTTTAGAAGAAAATTTCAAATGGCATTTAGAGGCTTTTGCATCTGAACTCTTCATATCATGTCTGTAAGGCATATTTCGGTTAATTTATGATGAGATGCACTCAAGTTCAGGGGCAATAGGGCGCCATGTCATGTTAATATTGTCTGCAATTATCTGTTCTTATTTATTATATCCAGGCAATTGGTTGATGAATTAAAAAAAAACGATTAAGATACAATTTATACAAATTAAAAGTACAATTATACTTTAAAGAAAGGCTTTCTACAAAATAATGAGTCCAAATCAACCTACTTCATGTCTTTAGATATAATTGCTACTCATGCTCACTTTTCATAATCAACATGGGGGGAAAAGCATTATAATATTTCAACAAATATGAAACTAAATGTGCTTATTTAATGGCTAGAACATGTAGGCCTACAGACTTGATTTGTACAGTTTGCTGTATATTAATTTAATTCTGAATTTTGCACGTTGAAAGACATTTTTTATGCATAGTAAAACATACCTGGACCATTTATCAAATTCACCAATAATTGTGCGTGCATTTATTAATCATTATGATACTAAATCATTATAAAGTAGATCAGATGAGCCCAGAATATAAACGCAACATGTTTTTTTATTTAGTTTATTTTTTATTTTTCAAAGCATTAACAGAAATCATTAACAAAGCAGATACCCCCCCCCCCCCCCCCCCCCATAATAACCGGTTCCATCAAAATAACTTTTAAAGCCTGTTTGTGGAGTTGCATTGTTTTATTTAGTCATTAGGACAGGTTGTGAGGACGTCGTGGTAAAGTTCCATTTTTTAAGATCTTTGCTCACGTTCCAGAAACGTTGTGAGCACGTCCTCAAAAGATGTCACTAGTTTATCCCACGGAGAACGTTGTAGAGACGTGGTCAACTGGTCTCCAGATAACTTTCCAGAAAATCGCGTTACAAGTCCCAGTGATATTATATGCCACTTGGATATTATATGGGAAATGTAATTATAATTCATCAAAGATTTGATTAAATTATCTGGTGACCAGTTGACCACGTCTCTACAACGTTTTCCATGGGATAAAATAGCGACCTCTTTTGAGGACGTACCCACAACGTTTCTGGAACGTGAGCAAAGATCTTAAAAAATGGAACTTTACCACGACGTCCTCACAACGTTGCCACAAAGTAATGTCACGCTGACCAAATGACGACTAACTGACGACGTCGTCACAACGTACTGTGTTAGCTGGGATTACTTTCTCCTGGGTGTCTGTTATTACAGCGCTGGACTAGAGAGCACGCGTACTGTAACTTAAATTTAAAACTGTTAAAAGAAAAGGATCAATAAAATGTTGCATAGATATAATAAGCATCAAATATCTCTATACTTTGTGCTTAAACTTTTAAATGTGAAGCGCTGCGCCTGTACACTGTGACTTCGCGTTGCTTCAAGTGCTTCATTTTGCGCACGGGATGCGCATAATCGATTTGCCGCTCTAAATTAGGGCCTTTCATACTATAATATTTAGACAGGTTTAGCCTAAACACCGGGGGCAAGGGAGTGTGGTCATGGGAATATCCCTGCCACCACAGCGGGAAAAGTTCTAGAGGAAACACTGTGAAAAAGCTCACTGCAACTTAATTTTCACACGAGCTTTGATAAAAAAAAAAATAAAAAGGTACTCCTGTTGTTATACAGTATTTATGTTTACATTTTCTTGTTAATTGAACAGCTGAGCATTTAATTGTGAACCAGGTGAAGAAGCCTTTTTATTATTTATTAATTTTTCACCTGATTTTTCACCTGTTCACTGAAATTTTTCATTTGATTTTTCACCTGTTCACTGAAATAGCTTGTTTCTATAAAACTAGGCTACTTGTGACTCATATTTGGCTTTGACTGAACATTTGCTCTCACTTTGCGGAAATATCGCGATATATATCGAATATCGATATTAAGAAAAATATATCGGGATATGACTTTTGGTCCATATCGCCCAGCCCTAGAATAACTGCTGCTAGGTTTCAGTAAGCTTAATTAAACAGCAATCAGATTCTAGATGATTGTCATATGCACTAGGTTATATTTTATTCCTTTTATCTTCTATTATATTTCTCTGAATTACAGAATAACATTTTTAAAGGAACAACAGAGATGATTGGAGCTTATCTCGAGGGTGGCAATCACTGGAGCTTTTTTGTGAGTCAAACCTTTTTATGGATAAATGATTTTCACATGTGGATTCCAATGTATTTTTGTCTTTATACAAAAATCATAGTCATCTGCCAATAAGCACTTCAAATGTGTCTATTTTATGTAACAGTGTGTCTTAAACACCACAAAACCCATTAAACTTAACAAATCTGACTAAAGATTTCTTTTGAAATAAAATAATGAACTAGCAAATATAAAGGTTACACTAGCATCATTAGTATGTTGAGATTAACATATTAAAACTTTAAGGCAAAATACAACAAAAAAAATAATAAATAAGAAAAATATTACATGCTCAAATTATGAATAAAAAAAGATTGACACCTTGATGAGCTGCATCTCACATGTTTTTTTTTTTCCCCTGGAATGTCTACATATTATATGTACTGTAATGGATTTTTTTCCCTGAACCTGACTACTCTACAATAATACTCACTCTAGTTGGCCAAGTCTTATACTTTTACCTCAACGCATCTACAGTCGACGTCTGGCTGGGTACTAATAATTCTAACTTACTTGTTCTTGCTGCGCAGCTTAAATAACAGACAGACTCCAGCAAATGTCCTTTCAATGCTTTTAATTACGGCCAGGAGAGTTCTCGAGCAATACTCAGAGAACTTCCCAAGTAAAAACAAGGCCGGTGGATCTCAGACAAATTCCATTGAGAATCCCCCCGAAAACACTGATACAACCGTTTTTATACAATAGGGAGGTATGGCGTAATGACATTAATTTCATTGGTTCTTCATAGGTAGACTGTTTTGTTACTGGGTAGAGGAGAATTTGTTTTAATGATTCTAACTTAGTCATCTGTCTAGTTCCATTTCCCATATTTGTTATTTATACACACAGTCAGGTGTTTGACACACATACATTCATCTGAAGTACAGAATGTCTTAGGACATTGTATCAGAGATTTAGCTGGTTAAATGAGGTCAAATGTTAAAACATAGTTAGCTTAATATTCAGTTTTAAATTTTCCACCACAGTACTCCAAACTTCCACCTCTAGAGAGACAGTATCATGTATTCTGGTGCAATTTTCTGCTGGTATGAGGTGTTGGACCATGGAACTTGGAGCATGTCAGGGCCGGAAGGCAGAGTGAATGGTATTGCAATAAGTGTCTTATGGTGTTATTATAACTTCAAATATTTCTGTTTTAGCATTGCAATGTCGACAAAAGTTGCATCACCTACTTCAACTCCTTTGGAGAGACAGAGTGGCAGTGCCAAGCAGTAGCTCAACACTGGTGGTAGGTATTTATCGTTTTGTTTACTATAGTGATATCAGTCATCTAATGGGCTAAAATCTACTAGGGCCATATTATGTAAAATGGCAGTACCTACCCTTTGTCAACACTGTTAGTTCACTTAAAAAAAAAAAAAAAAATTGCTGATAATTTACTCACCCCCATGTCATCCTAGATGTCCATGTCATTCTTTCTTCAGTCGAAAAGAAATTAATTAATTTTTGATGAAAACATTCCAGGATTTTTCTCCATATAATGGACTTCAGAAGTGTCAGTGCAAACTACAAACTGTTCAAAGTGCTTTAAACGATTGCAGATGATGAATAAGGGTCTTATCAAGCGAAAGGATCGCTCATTTAAAAAACAAAAAACAAAGTTTAAGTTTTATAAGCACAAGTGCTCGCCTTGCTCTGTTCTGTGATGCGCGTTTGTGACTCCTTTTCAAACTTTTTTGTCCGCTTTTTAAAAATGGACAAATCTTTTTTTCGAGTCATTTGGTTAATTCAACGAACGAAATGAACGAATTGACTCAAAAAAAATTTGTTCATTTTGATGAACGAGTTCGAACAGTAGAGTCACACAGAAAAGAACAAGGTGAGCATTTGAGCTTAAAAAACTTAAACTTTGTTATTTATTTATTAAATGAGCGATCGTTTCGCTTGATAAGACCCTTATTCATCGTCTGGAATCATTTAAAGCAATCTGAAAAGTTTTTACTGAAACTGTCTTTTGGACCTTGAACCGTTTGGTACCCACTGAAGTGCATTATATGGAGAAAAATCCTGGAATGTTTTCATCAAAAACCTTTTTTTTTTTATCAAAAATTTCTTTTCGACTGAAGAAAGGACATCTTGGATGACAAGGGGGTGAGTAAATTATCAACAAAAGTTTTTTTTTTTTTTAAAGTGAACTACTCCTTTAAGTCCTTAGCTGATCGATTTCTAACCAACTGCCTCGCAATTTGCACTATTTATAGTATACAGACCCACTCTAGCACAGTCATGCTCACATCACTAGCATAAGTCCTACTTTCTGTAGCCTTGTTACAAGGAAGCAACAACTGAAATACAGTTTGGACTGACAATTGTATGAGTAGATGAATACAAAATATTTATTTTAAAATGAACTGTTGGAGTTGGATCTTAGTGGAGATTGTGATTTTGTTGATTACAGTGCATTTGCAGCTTCAAGGGGAGTGAAAGGAGAGTGGACCATTAAAACCACAAAACACAATTTGCAAACTGATTCCGTGTCATGTGGTGTCCACACACTTGCTGTAAGTTAATAATGTTACCCAGTGTAAATCTCTGCAGGCATGTGTCAACCAAATGAATTTAAACCTTTTATCATATATAATCTACCCATGTACATTGATATATTACAGCACAAACATGTTTCTGATTATATAATTAGTGACAAATATCCTTTTTTTCTCATCAAAAAACTTTTGCCTTCCTTCAAGTTTGCCACTGAATTCATGAAGTCTGGTGGCTGCATTACCTCCTTCCAGTGCCCTCCAATAAAACAAGAGAGAATGCGCCTGGCCTCACTTTTGTTTCAGTCTTTAGGTATGTGCCTTATTGATTGAAATGCTATTAATAGGTATAAATATTTTTAAAGCTCAGAATTTTGAGCCTTTGCCATATTTGTATGTTGTTGAATGATACCAGAGATAAGTATCATACACAGTATATGTGGATGTAGAACAGCATTAATTTTTAATTTTAAAATATATATATCCTGTATTTACAGATCGAACTAAAAAATGTGGAATTTGTGCCAAAAATGTTTCAGGAAGAAAGACAGTAAGTGCAGTTTTCCATTAGGAATGGAAACGTTTCATATATAGTATACATAATCTCTGTACCTGACATGTATATAATAATTTACCAACCTGTCATGTATGTGGTTCACATCCCTATTGTATGTATTGCGATTTTTCTCTTTCTTTTGTTTTAACAGGAGGCATGTACCTGTGGGGCAGTGATGCATGTAGAGTGTGCCACACACATGTGCTACATATGTCAAGGTAAAAGAGAATATCACAGAAGTCATGCAATAACAAAATGGACTCTACCATTTTGTTATTGCATGACTTCTGCGATATTCTCTCTCTCTCTCTCTCTCTCTCTCTCTCTCTCTATATATATATATATATATATATATATATATATATATATATGAAGAGCTCTTTTCCAAAACGCGATAAGCGCCAGCCCTGTTTTTAGCCAAAACGCGATAAATCCTCAAATTCGATGAGCGTTCTACGCAATCCAGCACTGCGGCACTCTGAACAGAGGTTTATGTTCATTCATTCCTCAAAATGAGTCCTAGTTCTAGTCGACTATAAGTAGATAATTTAAGCCATTTGTCACTCAGTCACTCAAACACTCAGTCACTCAAACACTCAGTCACTCAAACACTCACTCATTCAAACACTCACTCACTCACCCACCCATTCATTCACTAACTCTAGCTAGTCCAAGATTTTGAAAAAGTGACAGGCCGTCCATAGGCCACGGGCGAAAAGACGGGGGTCCGAGGGACGAGCGCGCCGGTATCCCCGAAATTTTTTGGGGGCCGGCCGAGGGCGCCCCCGGGACCCTCCCGGCGTGGGCCGACGGGCGGGACGGCGGGTCGGGCCCCGAGCCCCCCGGGGGGCCGACGGGAGCGGGGGGTAGTTTCGGGCCCCCCGGGGCAGTCTCGGGCCGAACCACCGGATGGCGCCGTCCGCGGAACAGCCCGCGCACCCACAGAACGTCCGGCCGGCCATCGGTCCCACAGGGGGTCCGGCGACCCGCCCCCGGACCCCCGGCCACGCCCCCGTCCCGCTAACCCACTATCCGTCCAATAACCACCGTTTCGACCGAACCCCTCGGGAACGCCCCCCGCCCACCCCGGGCCACGCCCCCGTCCCACGGACCCACTATTCGTCCAATAACCCGCTGGTTCGACCGAACCCCTCGGGAACGCCCCCCGCCCACCCCGGCCACGCCCCCGTCCCACGGACCCACTATCCGTCCAATAACCCACTGTTTTCGCCGAAACGTCCCGGGACCGCCCCCGGGCCACGCCCCCGTCCCACGGACCCGCTATTTGTCCAATAACCCACTATTTTTTTCAAAAAATTTCCCGACGCCCGTCCGACGCGCCGGGGTGGCGCGGGGCCCCGCGGCCGACCCGACGGGCGGGGAATCGGGTGGTGTTTTCGATAGACTTTTCAACCGAAGCTCCCACCGCGACGAAAACCGTGAATCCGCGCTCAGCCGGGGCCCCCGAGTCCGTAGCACCGAACGCCGTCCCATAATTCCACTGTCCACGAACCCACTATTTGTCCAATAACCCACTATTTTCGAATGCACTAACCCAGACCTCCATGCAATAAGCTGCAAATGGACAGAATCCCACGATCCCACTGTCCACGGACCCACTATTTGTCCAATAACCCACTATTTTCAAATGTACTAACCCCAGCCTCCATGCAATAAGCTACAAATGGACAGAATCCCACTATCCCACTGTCCAAGAACCCACTATTTGTCCAATAACCCACTGTCCAAGAACCCACTATTTGTCCAATAACCCACTGTCCAAAAACCCACTATTTGTCCAATAACCCACTATTTTTCAAATGTACTAACCCCAGCCTCCATGCAATAAGCTGCAAATGGACAGAATCCCACTATCCCACTGTCCATGGACCCACTATTTGTCCAATAACCCACTATTTTCAAATGTACTAACCCTAGCCTCCATGCAATAAGCTGCAAATGGACAGAATCCCACCTGCAATCTATCCCACTGTCCAAAAACCCACTATTTGTCCAATAACCCACTGTCCAAGAACCCACTATTTGTCCAATAACCCACTATTTTTCAAATGTACTAACCCCAGCCACCATGCAATAAGCTGCAAATGGACAGAATCCCACTATCCCACTGTCCATGGACCCACTATTTGTCCAATAACCCACTATTTTCAAATGTACTAACCCCAGCCTCCATGCAATAAGCTGCAAATGGACAGAATCCCACCTGCAATCTATCCCACTGTCCAAAAACCCACTATTTGTCCAATAACCCACTGTCCAAGAACCCACTATTTGTCCAATAACCCACTATTTTTCAAATGTACTAACCCCAGCCACCATGCAATAAGCTGCAAATGGACAGAATCCCACTATCCCACTGTCCATGGACCCACTATTTGTCCAATAACCCACTATTTTCAAATGTACTAACCCCAGCCTCCATGCAATAAGCTACAAATGGACAGAATCCCACCTGCAATCTATCCCACTGTCCAAAAACCCACTATTTGTCCAATAACCCACTGTCCAACAACCCACTCTTTGTCCAATAACCCACTATTTTCAAATGTACTAACCCCAGCCACCATGCAAAAAGCTGCAAATGGACAGAATCCCACTATCCCACTGTCCATGGACCCACTATTTGTCCAATAACCCACTATTTTCAAATGTACTAACCCCAGCCTCCATGCAATAAGCTGCAAATGGACAGAATCCCACTATCCCACTGTCCATGGACCCACTATTTGTCCAATAACCCACTATTTTTCAAATGTACTAACCCCAGCCACCATGCAATAAGCTGCAAATGGACAGAATCCCACTATCCCACTGTCCATGGACCCACTATTTGTCCAATAACCCACTATTTTCAAATGTACCAACCCCAGCCTCCATGCAATAAGCTGCAAATGGACAAAATCCCACTATCCCACTGTCCACGGACCCACTATTTGTCCAATAACCCACTGTCCAAGAACCCACTATTTGTCCAATAACCCACTGTCCAAGAACCCACTATTTGTCCAATAACCCACTGTTTTTCAAATGTACTAACCCCAGCCCCCATGCAATAAGCTGGAAATGGACAGAATCCCACTATCCCACTGTCCATGGACCCACTATTTGTCCAATAACCCACTATTTTTCAAATGTACTAACCCCAGCCTCCATGCAATAAGCTCCAAATGGACAAAATCCCACTATCCCACTGTCCACATACCCACTATTTGTCCAATAACCCACTGTCCAAGAACCCACTATTTGTCCAATAACCCACTGTCCAAGAACCCACTATGTGTCCAATAACCCACTATTTTCAAATGTACTAACCCCAGCCCCCATGCAATAATCTGGAAATGGACAGAATCCCACTATCCCACTGTCCACAGACCCACTATTTGTCCAATAACCCACTATTTTCAAATGTACTAACCCCAGCCTCCATGCAATAAGCTGCAAATGGACAGAATCCCACTATCCCACTGTCCACAGACCCACTATTTGTCCAATAACCCACTATTTTCAAATGTACTAACCCCAGCCTCCATGCAATAAGCTGCAAATGGACAGAATCCCACTATCCCACTGTCCATGGACCCACTATTTGTCCAATAACCCACTATTTTTTCAAATGTACTAACCCCAGCCTCCATGCAATAAGCTGCAAAGGGACAAAATCCCACTATCCCACTGTCCACAGACCCACTATTTGTCCAATAACCCACTGTCCAAGAACCCACTGTTTGTCCAATAACCCACTGTCCAAGAACCCACTATTTGTCCAATAACCCACTGTTTTTCAAATGTACTAACCCCAGCCCCCATGCAATAAGCTGGAAATGGACAGAATCCCACTATCCCACTGTCCACAGACCCACTATGTGTCCAATAACCCACTATTTTCAAATGTACTAACCCCAGCCTCTATGCAATAAGCTGCAAATGGACAGAATCCCACTATCCCACTGTCCACAGACCCACTATTTGTCCAATAACCCACTATTTTCAAATGTACTAACCCCAGCCTCCATGTAATAAGCTGCAAATGGACAGAATCCCACTATCCCTCTGTCCACAGACCCACTATGTGTCCAATAACCCACTATTTTTCAAATGTACTAATCCCAGCCTCCATGCAATAAGCTGCAAATGGACAAAATCCCACTATCCCACTGTCCACAGACCCACTATTTGTCCAATAACCCACTGTCCAAGAACCCACTATTTGTCCAATAACCCACTGTCCAAGAACCCACTATTTGTCCAATAACCCACTATTTTTCAAATGTACTAACCCCAGCCCCCATGCAATAAGCTGGAAATGGACAGAATCCCACTATCCCACTGTCCACAGACCCACTATTTGTCCAATAACCCACTGTCCAAGAACCCACTATTTGTCCAATAACCCACTGTTTTTCAAATGTACTAACCCCAGCCCCCATGCAATAAGCTGGAAATGGACAGAATTCCACTATCCCACTGTCCACAGACCCACTATTTGCCCAATAACCCACTGTCCAAGAACCCACTATTTGTCCAATAACCCACTAAAATAGTGGGTTATTGGACACATAGTGGGTATTTGGACAGTGGTTTTTAAGCTTAGCTTTCAAAATATATGCATGAAAACTACTTTTCTGCACTCAGCTGGGGCCCCTGAGTCTGTAGAACCAAGTTCCATCCCATAATTCCACTGTCCACGAACCCACAATGTGTCCAATAACCTACTATTTTTCATATTTACTAACCCCGATCCTCATGCAATAAGCTGCAAATGGACGGAATCCCGCCTGCCATCGATTGAATGGGGATTTCACCATGGTATTTTTTTGACTTTTTTTGACCGTTTTTTTTCGTGAGAAAAACTATATTACTGCACTCAGGGGGTCCCCCTGAGTCCGCGGCACCAAGCGCCGCCCCCCAATTCCACCGTCCACGAACCCACGTTTTTTATAATGGCACCGATGCTACGTGGGATCGCGATATCTCAGCTCTGGAAGGGTCTAGAGCCTCCATTTTGCCCCTCCTGTCTTAGTCCCACTGCCCTCTATCCGAATCCCGAGTTTCGAGAATTTCGGAGAAAGTCAAAATTTTGACCTGAAAAAAACCGACAGGGGTACCCCTGTCGTCTTTTTTGGTCCAAAAAAAAAGTTTCTCCGATTTTCTCGAAACTCGGGATTCTGATAGAGGGCCTTGGGACTAAGACAGGAATGCAAAAATGGACGCTCTAGACCCTTCCAGAGCTGAGATATCGCGATCCCACGTAGCATCGGTGCCATTATAAAAATAGTGGGTTCGTGGACGGTGGAATTGGGGGACGGCGCTTGGTGCCGTGGACTCAGGGGGGCCCCAAGAGTGCAGAAATATATTTTTTATCAAGAAAAAAAACGGTCAAAAAAAGACAAAAAAATACCATGCTGAAATCCCCATTGAATCGATGGCAGGCGGGATTCCGTCCATTTGCAGCTTATTGCATGAGGGTCGGGGTTAGTACATATGAAAAATAGTGGGTTATTGGACAAATAGTGGTTATTTGGACAGTGTTTTTTAAGCTTAGCTTTCAAAATTTTTGGATGAAAACTACTTTTCTGCACTCAGCTGGGGCCCCTGAATCTGTAGCACCAAGCACCATCCCATAATTCCACTGTCCACGGACCCACTATTTGTCCAATAACCCACTATTTTCAAATGTACTAACTCCAGCCCCCATGCAATAAGCTGCAAATGGACAGAATCCCACCTACAATCTATCCCACTGTCCAAGAACCCACTATTTGTCCAATAACCCACTATTTTCAAATGTACTAACCTCAGCCTCCATGTAATAAGCTGCAAATGGACAGAATCCCACTATCCCACTGTCCTTGGAGCCACTATTTGTCCAATAACCCACTATTTTCAAATGTACTAACCCCAGCCCCCAGGCAATAAGCTGCAAATGGACAGAATCCCACTATCCCACTGTCCACAGACCTACTATGTGTCCAATAACCCACTATTTTCAAATGTACTAACCCCAGCCCCCATGCAATAAGCTGCAAATGGACAGAATCCCACCTACAATCTATCCCACTGTCCAAGATCCCACTATTTGTCCAATAACCCACTGTCCAAGAACCCACTATTTGTCCAATAACCCACTGTTTTTCAAATGTACTAACCCCAGCCCCCATGCAATAAGCTGGAAATGGACAGAATCCCACTATCCCACTGTCCACAGACCCACTATGTGTCCAATAACCCACTATTTTCAAATGTACTAACCCCAGCCTCCATGCAATAAGCTGCAAATGGACAGAATCCCACTATCCCACTGTCCAAGAACCCACTATTTGTCCAATAACCCACTATTTTCAAATGTACTAACCTCAGCCTCCATGTAATAAGCTGCAAATGGACAGAATCCCACTATCCCACTGTCCTTGGAGCCACTATTTGTCCAATAACCCACTATTTTCAAATGTACTAACCCCAGCCCCCAGGCAATAAGCTGCAAATGGACAGAATCCCACTATCCCACTGTCCACAGACCCACTATGTGTCCAATAACCCACTATTTTTCAAATTTACTAACCCTAGCCTCCATGCAATAAGCTGCAAATGGACAGAATCCCACTATCCCACTGTCCAAAAACCCACTATTTGTCCAATAACCCACTATTTTCAAATGTACTAACCCCAGCCTCCATGCAATAAGCTGCAAATGGACAGAATCCCACTATCCCACTGTCCAAGAACCCACTATTTGTCCAATAACCCACTATTTTCAAATGTACTAACCTCAGCCTCCATGTAATAAGCTGCAAATGGACAGAATCCCACTATCCCACTGTCCACAGACCCACTTTTTGTCCAATAACCCACTGTCCACAGACCCACTCTTTGTCCAATAACCCACTATTTTTCAAATTTACTAACCCAAGTCCCCATGCAATAAGCTGCAAATGGACAGAATCCCACCTACAATCTATCCCACTGTCCACAGACCCCTTATTTGTCCAATAGCCCACTATTTTTCAAATGTACTAACCCCAGCCCCCATGCAATAAGCTGGAAATGGACAGAATCCCACTATCCCACTGTCCACAGACCCACTATTTGTCCAATAACCCACTGTCCAAGAACCCACTATTTGTCCAATAACCCACAAAAATAGTGGGTTATTGGACACACAGTGGGTATTTGGACAGTGGTTTTTAAGCTTAGCTTTCAAAGTATTTGGATGAAAACTAATTTCCTGCACTCAACTGGGGCCCCTGAGTCTGTAGCACCAAGCACCATCCCAAAATTCCACTGTCCACGAACCCACTATGTGTCCAGTTACCCACTGTGCCCCTTTTCAACCTTCCGACCCCCGAACGAGTCCACCAATTAGCATCCCAAAAAACAGTTGAAACTGTTCAAACATTTGTTAGAACAAGAACCCAAACTAACAAGTAAAACTTTTAAAACATTTATTGAACACACAAAATTACAAAACAACTGAACTGATTGGAAATGAACAAAAACTGATTAGAAACAAACTGATTAGAAGAACTGATTAACAACAACAAAAAAAAAACATATTAAAATTCAAAATTTACAACACTGTTTTTAGTTTAAAAAGTAAATTTGGTTTGTTTCCTGGCCCTCTTCGCCCCGGCCTTTTGTCGCTGCGTCCTGTGGACCGCCGTCCAAATCAGCTTCTGGGCCACTTTGTGCGGGGACTTAATGGGCGACAGGCGGACCACAGGACGCCGCCGTCTCTTCACCGGGGTGGCCTGGCCCTGCAAAGAGCGAGAGGGGAAAGAAGAATGAGCAAACACTCCAAACACTCGTCAGCAAAACGTTTAAACAGACTTGCCAAAAGTCAGACTTACCGAAGTGGACGGTGTTTCCTGTTTTCCCTGCTCCTGGTCCTGGTCCTGCTCCGGGCTTTTCTCCTCCTCCTCCTCCTCCTGCTCCTGGTCCTCGTCCTCGTCCGAGGGGCTGGTGGAGGGGGCCGGTCTCTTTTTTGCCTTGCGGCGGGAGGAGGAGGAGGTGGTGGTGGGGGTGGTGGTGGTGGTGGTGGGGGTGGTGGGGCTCTCTTCGGTCCCCGGGGGGGCTTCCTCACCCTCCACGGCTCCCTGGAACAACGCCCGCTGTTCCAGGGCCTGCTTGGCGTCCAAATTCAGGGCGTAGAATTTGTCAGCCGTGGAGGTGTCGTGGCAAATGAAGGGTGCCACTTTTTGCCGGTCCCCGGGGCTCATGGTGTTCTTGGCCTGTTCAGAGAGAAAAGCACAGTTGGAAACAAACACCCTTAGGTCACGAGTTCACAAGGCAGAAAAACAGGGTCTGGAAAACTCACGTGGGTTGCGATGGAGGTCCTGACATCGGTGAATGTCGGAGTTCCTGGCAGTTCAAGCCCAGCCCATGCCTCCTGAAAATATTGGTTCAGGTTCTTGCAGGGGCTGGGCTTGGAGGTGAAGAAGAAGTACTGGGCGTCGCTGCCGCCCACTAGATCCTCCCTCATGGCCAGGAACTCCGTCATCCACTTGTATTCGTTCTCCGTCACTGCCAGCTGGGCGGCCCCAAACGCCTGGTTAGTCTTGTGCGTTGAAATCTGTGGAAACAGCAACAAACGAGCGGCGTAAGAGAAGGACAGAGACACAAAAAGAGAGAGAGAGAGAGAAAACATTTAACATTCAACTCACATTAATCACGTAGCACCCGTCCATGGCGGTCTTTTGCGCTGCCTCCACCTCCGCAATGGTCATATTTTGAAACACCCCACCGCGATGCCCGTAGATGCAGGCTAGGTACGCGGTGAGGTGCCCATAAAACGACCACTGATCCTTCCGGTCACAGGTCAACTTGAGACGGGCTGTGAAAAAACAACAACAACAACAACAACAAAGTGTTAAACATTGTGCTACGCAAAGGTTCAAGAGGTAAGAGGAGGCAAAAACTTACCAAGGATTTCTGGAATGGCGGCCCTGGCGGAGGCAACGCACTGGCGGAGAGCGGCCTTGGGGATCAAGTGGCCCTCCTTGGCCTGTTTGACCGCCACTTCGTGGACGACCACTCTCCGCCGAACCGAGCGGATCATGCTTTTGATCTCCCGGTTCAGGCCAACCATGATGGTGCGGGAGAGGCGGCAGTTGGGCGGCGGGGTCTCCGAGATGTACCCCAAGAATTGAGACACGTTCTTGAGGTACATCTGGATAGTCGGCTCCGCGATCTTGGCCTGGTTGAGTGACTGGTGCCAAGACCGCATCCTCGCCGTCTGGTTCAGGAAGGCAAAGCTGGCCAGGTCGGTGTGCCCCGCCGCCATAAACGCCAGGAAATTCCTGATACGGAAGATCTTCGACCCCACGTTGTTCACCAGCCTGGGAGTGGGGTCGGCGCCCTGTTGATGACCACGAAATTCCTCCAGCAGGACGTCTACAAAAGGAGAGACACAACACACAACAACACACAGGATCAGGACAAAAACACGAGGGTCAGAAAACACTGTCCGCAGGGGGAGACGCCACAAAGTAATAATAATGATAATAACAGTGATAATAATACATTTATTAACAAAAAAACATTTAAAAGTTACTTTCTCAAAGCACTTTACAGACAATCATAACAACAGAAAAGCTACACACTTTAAACGAAAAATTAAGCAAGTAAAATAAATCATCAGGTAAAAGCAATCCTACAATAAAATAGAAAAAATAGTACTCACTCAGAGCTGGCACGTGGTCGGGGAAAGGAAACCTCTCCTGCTCCGGAGATGGCTGGGCAGGGGTGAGAGGCTGGGGGACTTCATCGTCCGGCTCCTCCGAAGGCCCGGCGCAGGCCTCTCCTTCCTCCTCGTTGTCTTCGCCGCCGCCATCTCCCTCCTCGGGGGACCGGAGGGCAGACAGGAGCCTCCCCGTCACCCTCGCTACCTGGGAAGAGGGGCTTGGCCTCGACCTCCTCCTCAGTTGCTTGTAGCGGCGGGTGACCTCCTGCAGCGCCTTGCTCAAGGTTTCCACCTGGTCCCTGAGGCAAAGGCAGGTTGGATTGGTGCAGGGCCGAGCAGGGGCGTCCGCCCCCTCCTCCTCGTCTTCCTCCTCCTCCTCCTCCTCCTCCTCCACAGGCCCCTGGTCCAGGGTCGAGGCCAGCGGCACTTCGGGGTTGCTCGCCCTCAGGTTGGCCAGGTCCTCCAGGATCTTCCTCCTCTTGAGGGATGCCAGGGTCTTCCTGCGAGTCGATGCCGTTAGCTCGCTGTGGCACTTCAGGTGGCGGTCCATCCGGGCGGTGGTCTTGCCGCAGGCGGGCACCGGGCAAGTGCCCTTCCGGACGTCCACCCTCCCGGAAGCGAGGGCCAGCAGCAGTTTCCTCTCCTCCTTGTTCTTGACGAGGTGGGTGTTGGTCAGGTGCTGGCTCAGCTGGTGGTAGGCACGGGAGCAGATCGGGCAGTCTTCAATCGGCATCTTGAGTTCTTGCTGTAAAGACTGACCCGTGCAGGGCCCTTTTATACTCACTTGGAGGACACTTTCGACTGAGATGGACTGTCCAAAGTGAACTGGGAGCGGTCGTCCAATCAGCAGGGGGGCGGGTTTAGGCCACTTTCAAAAGGACTGTCCAAAGTGGACTGGGAAAAGGTTGTCAAATCAGCGGGGGGGCTTTAGGTGACTTTCAACTGAGAGGACTTTCCATAGTGGACTGGAGTTTTTTGAGGCTAATAATACATCGTTTATGGCTGTAATGTACATCAATGTGTGGATTTTAATTCAAATACAACCATCAAAACTAGTGTGATGTGTTCAATAGAGTGTACTTTGTACAGTAGATGTGGTTTAATCAACAACGACGAGGGAAACCTCCAGTCACCATCCACATTTTCCGGTCGCCATCCACAACGAATGGGCTCATCGCAAACGGGGGCTATGAAACGCTTAGAAAGCGGCTAGGGCCCTCAAACTCTAGGGCACGACTCAAGGTCCCCAGACGACGGAACTCGCCGAGTTTCAGGGTCATGCGACCTTCCGTGTCCGTACGGCAGCTCGTTTCGTTGGTTTGACCTTTTTGACCCCTGTCAGTTTCAAAATGTGCTTTTTTCATCCTTTTTGGACCTCTCAACCACCCAACGAGGTCCCAGGGCCACCAAACCTTTCCAGGGGGACACACTGAGTCTTGCGTCTTGCTGAAGACGTTTCATTAAAATAAAAGCTTAAAAACTGTCCACGAAGCCACGATTTTTCCCGCCAAATAGTGGTTTCGAGGACACTCATTTTCATACAAACTAAACACTGAATTGACTTGAAAACTAGTGTCATGTGTTCAATAGAGCTTACGTAGTGCAGTGGAGGTGGTTTATAAAACCGTTTTCAAAAGAAAAACCTTTTGAGGCCACTTGGAAAAGGGTTGGGACACTTTCAACTGAGAGGACCGTCCAGAGTGGACTGGAAAAGGTCAGCAGGGGGGGTTAGGCCACTTTCAACTGAGAGGACCGTCCAAAATGTACTGGAAAAGGTCTGCGGGGGGGGTTTAGGCCACTCTCAACGGAGAGGACCGTCCAAAGTGGACTGGAAAAGGTCAGCAGGTGGGTTTAGGCCACTCTCAATGGAGAGGACCGCCCAAAGTGGACTGGAAAAGGTCAGCAGGGGGGTTTAGGCCACTCTCAACGGAGAGGACCGTCCAAAGTGGACTGGAAAAGGTCAGCAGGTGGGTTTAGGCCACTCTCAACGGAGAGGACCGTCCAAAGTGGACTGGAAAAGGTCAGCAGGGGGGTTTAGGCCACTCTCAACGGAGAGGACTTTCCAAAGTGGACTGGGGCAGGTATTAGGGGTTATCTCAGCGAAAACGCGGCCAAACGGGATGATTTCTTTACCATTCTTTTCAGCTCAAATAGACGCTTCCAAAGAGCCCACCCACGGCTGGATCCGTTGAGTTTTCGACAATAGAAGTTCACGTTTTAATTTCTAGCTCTGGCCCCCGGGGGCCCACGGGGCCGTGGGTGGTCTCCCCGTAAAGGTCTCAGCCCGTTCTAAATGTGATTAAAATTTGGTGTCCCTAGGAGCAAGTGGGGCTTCATAAAAAATGAATACGTTGCTGCTCCTTATAGTGGGTTCGTGGACGGTGGAATTATGGGATGGCGCTTGGTGCCGTGGACTCAGGGGGGCCCTCTGAGTGAAGCCATATAGTTTTTAGCATGAAAGAAAAAACTTTAATCAAAATGTCCATTAATACAGTGGGTTATTGGACTGATAGGGGGTATATGGACAGTGGAATCATGGGATGGCGCTTGGTGCTATGGACACAACGTGGCCTGCCGAGTGCAGTAAAATAGTTTTCATCATTACAGGATCTTTAATTGGAAAATGTCGATCAAAAAAACAGTCTAAATCCCCGAAAGGGGGAGAAAAGCTGACAGGGGTCAAAAAGGTCAAAGTAACAAACACGGAAGGTCGCAGGACCCCCAAAATCGGCGAGTCCCGTCGTCTAGTGACCCTGAGTGTTGTCTCCGAATTTGAGGGCCCTAGCTGCTTCCTAAGCATTTATCTTGGCCCATTTGTGTTGATCCCATTCATTGTGGATGGTGACTGAAAAGTGCCTTTTTTTTATTTAATTTTTTTTTCTACCAGTCGTCAAGGCGATTAACGAGCTTGCTGATTTGTCAGTGAGAAGTGTCAAAAGTTCAAGACTTCTCTAAACTGATCACATCTGCTGGATTTCTGTTCAACACAGTGAGTGTCTCTAACCTGCTCTCTGATATTTTAGCTTATACACTTGTAAAATGTTTTAAATTGTAATTTAAATTACTTTGTGACATTATATTGTACTGTACATTACTGTGTTGTGCCTTCTTACCAGTGTATGACTTCTTAGTTTCTTTTTCTGGCCTAAATTGATCAGTCCAGGGAAATTATTTAAGGCCAAGTTCCCCCAAAGGCCTGACAATAACATTGATTGATTTGTTTTAATGATTTTAGCTGATTAAAGTATGTTTTTTTTTTTTCATCCTTTAAAGATGCAGAAACAATTAAGAGAAAGTAAGTTGAAATGTTGGCTGTGGTAAAATGTTTCAAATTGTTACACATCAGATTTGTGTTATAAGCTGTGTGTGTGTGTGTGTGTGCACATTTACTTCCCTGTAAATCATTTCTTTTTTATTTTTTTTTTCTTTATTTAGAATTCATTTATCAAGTGGACTTAAATAAATAGTTAAAATGTGTGTGTGTGTGTGTGTGTGTGTGTGTGTGCGCATTTATTTCCCTGTAAATCATTTCTTTATTATTTTTTTTTATTTTCTTTATTTAGAATTCATTTATCAAGTGGACTTAAATAAATAGTTAAAATGTGTGTCTGTGTGTGTGTGTGTGCGCGCGCGCGTGTGTGTGTGTTTGCGTGTTTATATCCCTGTAAATCATTTCTTTTTTATTTTTTTATTTTCTTTATTTAGAATTTATTTATCAAGTGGACTTAAATAAATAGTTAAAATGTGTGTGTGTGTTTTGACTTTTTTGGCACATTTTTCTCACAGCTGTACAATGCCCCATGTGCCCAGCCCGGGTGGCGTACATAGGCGAGCACCTGAGGGACGTGCACGCCATGCTCAACCTCGAGCAGAGGGCCATATTGATGAGGTATGCCCACCGCAGAGTAAAGCTAATGGATTTAGCTTGTTTGCTCTGCGGCAAGGTCGTCAGGTACCCAGAAAATACCTGATCAAGGGTCACAGGGACCTGACGGTACGTCGGCGTTAAAACTGACCCCATGTTTTAAATTGGTGTGGGATACAGCTGGCTGTTTGTTGTTGGTTTCATGAATGCCATCATGTGTTTTTCTACATTTCAGACCAGCTCGAGTTTGAGGGCGGTGATGGCGTTGGAGAAGTCGGTGACCGTGGGGAAGCTTCAGGCCCTACGGTCGATCAACCCAGCCATCCCCATGGTCCCCGACTTCTCCCAGGACGATGGCTCCCCGGACGAGGCCCGGTCCCCGGACGAGGCCCGGTCCCCGGCCGAGGCCCGGCCCCTGGAGCCGGCCCTCCCTCAGGTGCTGCCACCCGAGTCTGGGCACGACGCCGAAGTACAGGAATTGATCGGTATGGATCCGTCGATCGTCACAATCCTGATATCGGTGATCATCGATGATTGTTGATGATTGTCGATGACTAAAACAGACGGTTTGTCTTTCAGATGAGCTATTTGCATATGCAAATCCGGTGCCAGCGCAGTGGACCCCCTTTGACTTTGAGTTCAACACCACAGGTATGAATCCCCCGTGTCATCGCGGTTCTGATAGCGCTGCACATAATACACGAGTGGTCCACTATGTCGACGCTTTGTTTTTCAGAACAAAACACTTCGGGAATGGCGGAGCTGACCGCCGTCGGGTCCACAGCGCTGGCACCGGAGCACCAGAGTGTGGACACCGGTAAGAGTCCGTTTGTCAGCACGATTCTTAATGTTGCCGTGGTTACTCGATAAGCGTTCCACTAAAACAATGTTTCGTTTTGTTTTTCAGAAGAACTCCTCCCTGACTTCCTCCTTAATTTTAATTATTTTTGAGTTTTTGTTGTGTTGTACAGTTTTATACAGTTTTATATAGTTTTATAAAGTTTTAACGTTCTTTTCTTCAGTGTGCGTGTGTATTCATTGTGTTCTTGTCTTTAATGGGTCAACAAAGTGTCATCTGCTTTGTAATGAGCACTTTCTTTCACACAACTTGAGTACAGTGAGTGAGTTTTCACCTCTACTGTACTAAGCACACTCGTTTGAACACATCACCTGTCTGAGAGTGACCTGCCTGCTGATTGGACGACCACTCCCAGTCCACTCTGGACAGTGTCCTCAAAGAGGTTGGACGCAATCCCGCCTGCCATCGATTGAATGGGGATTTCACCATGGTATTTTTTCGACTTTTTTTTTACCGTTTTTTTTTTTTTTTTTCGTGATAAAAACTACATTTCTGCACTCAGGGGGTCCCCCTGAGTCCGCGGCACCAAGCGCCGCCCCCCAATTCCACCGTCCACGAACCCACGTTTTTTATAATGGCGCCGATGCTACGTGGGATCGCGATATCTCAGCTCTGGAAGGGTCTAGAGCCTCCATTTTGGCCCTCCTGTCTTAGTCCCATTGCCCTCTATCCGAATCCCGAGTTTCGAGAATTTCGGAGAAAGTCAAAATTTTGACCTGAAAAAACCGACAGGGGTACCCCTGTCGTCTTTTTTGGTCCAAAAAAACAAGTTTCTCCGATTTTCTCGAAACTCAGGATTCCGATAGAGGGCCTTGGGACTAAGACAGGAGCGCCAAAATGGAGGCTCTGGACCCTTCCAGAGCTGAGATATCGCGATCCCACGTAGCATCGGTGCCATTATAAAAAACGTGGGTTCGTGGACGGTGGAATTGGGGGACGGCGCTTGGTGCCGTGGACTCAGGGGGACCCCCCGAGTGCAGAAATGTAGTTTGTATCACGAAAAAAAAAACGGTCAAAAAGAAGACAAAAAAATACCATGCTGAAATCCCCATTGAATCGATGGCAGGCGGGATTCCGTCCATTTGCAGCTTATTGCACGAAGGTCGGGGTTAGTACATTTGAAAAATAGTAGGTTATTGGACACATAGTGGGTTTTTGGACACATGATTTTAAGCATAGATTTCAAAATATTTGGATGAAAACTACTTTTCTGCACTCAGCTGGGGCCCCTGAATCCATAGCACAAAGTGCCATCCCATAATTCCACTGTCCGCGAACCCACGATGTGTCCAATAACCTAATGTACAAGCACATGGTGGAGGGAAAAAGGTCATTTTCTCAGGAGCCGCTTTATCCACGTTCCTCACACTTTAATAGATCAGAGTGGCGGATAAGGCCTTTCCAAAGAGCCCACCCACGATGTCCAACTCCCCCGGGTCCCCGAGATACGGGCGATTTTGTCCCGCGACACGGGCGCCGCCATTTTGAAATTCGGCTGCCATTTTTGAAAACTCCCGATAGTTTTTGTCTCATATCTCTGCGAAAACGCGGCCAATCGGGACGATTTTTTTTTCATTCTTTTCAGCTCAAATAGACACTTCCAAAGAGCCCACCCACATCCGTTGAGTTTTCGACAATAGAAAATTACGTTTTAATCTCTAGCTCTGGCCCCTGGGGGCCCACGGGGCCGTGGGTGGTCTCCCCGGAAAGGTCTCAGCCCGTTCTAAATGTGATCCAAATTTGGTGTCCCTAGGAGCAAGTGGGGCTTCATAAATAAATAAAACGTTACCTTGCTGCTCCTTTGTATTTTCATCAGAAATGTGTCTTCGATTCACAATGAATTAAAGTTCCTGTCACGGTGACAACCATGTATCTGCACTCAGATGGGGCCCCTGAATCCATAGAGCCAAGTGCCCACCCATAATTCCACCGTCCACGAACCCACTATGTGTCCAATTGCAACATGTTTCAATGCAAGCACTCTGAACTTTGAACTGCTATAACTCTGGGACCAAGCAGCCCAGATGCACCAAACTCGGGTCAGCTTGGGGCCCTATCCAACGGGCCCTAGCCCGAGGCTCTAGCGCCCCCACAGGCCGAGATATGGGGCCCAACAGAAAAGGGGTCACTTCAGAAGGAAGGGTCCCAGGACCTCGGGACTCGGGGGTCTGAGAGGGCCCCTAGGGGCCACTCACCACCCCAAAGGACGATCCGCTGGGACTCGTAATTTCCGAGATATTGGCCGTTTTGTCCAAAAGTACCTTAAATATAACGGGGTCTATCTCGGGAACCAAACCGAGTTGGACCTCGAAACTCCGGGTGTGGGGAGCCCCTGTGGGTCCCCTTCAGACCCCACCGTCCCCAGCTCCTGGGACCTTCCGTTTCCGAGATACGGGCACTTCCTGTTAAACTTTGACCGGATGTATCTCGGGAACCGAGCCGACTTGGAACTCCAAACTCGGTGTGTGGGGAGGGACCAGTGGGCCCTCCAACATCCCCGAGTTTGAAGCCAAAAGTCGCTGTGGTTCTTGAGTTATTCGCGTTCAAAGTTTGAGCTGGGATCGTGACGTCATCATCGCGCGACGCCATCACCGTTATGACACGTGGTCGACGGTTTTCGGCCGATATCTCCGCGAAAAGTGGACCAAATTTGATAAAACTTGTACCATTCTTTTCGTCTCAAACAGACGCTTCCAATGAGCCCATTGGTGGGCGGATCCCTTGAGTTTTCGCGAACGTAAAAGCACTTTTTTAGCTAGTTCTGACCACATGTGTCCAATAACCCACCATTCTGTCCAATCACCCACCGCATTCGAAACGGGGCGTTTTTTTTCCGGCCGTTCGACCCCCGGACGAGGTCCGAGGGCCCCCGAACTTTTCCGCCCGCGTCAGGGGCCCGCGGCGAGTCGGAAAACGGCGCCCCCTAGTCGATCGGCCGTTGCGACGTGGGTTATCGGACGAATAGCGGCTCCGCGGACGACGCCCCTTTTTCGGCCTTTCGACCCCGCCGATCGGGTTCCGAGGTCCGAGGGCCCCCGAACTTTTCCGCCCGCTCCCGGGGGCCGTGGCGAGTCGGAAAACGGCGCCCCCTAGTGGATCGGGCGTCGCGACGTGGGTTATTGGACGAATAGCGGTTTGGCGGACGGGCGTCCCTTTTTCGGCCTTTCGACCCCTAAACGGGGTCCGAGGGCCCCCGAACTTTTCCGCCCGATTCGGGGGGGCGCGGCGAGTCGGAAAACGGCGCCCCCTAGTGGATCGGGTGTCGCGACGTGGGTTATTGGCCGAATAGCGGTCCCGCGGACGACGTCCCTTTTTCGGCCTTTCGACCCCTGAACGAGGTGCGAGGGCCCCCAAACTCTCCCGCCCGCACCGGGGGGCCGCGGCGAGTCGGAAAACGGCGCCCCCTAGTGGATCGGGCGTTGCGAAGAGGCGTCCGCGAAACCGCGGCGGCGAATACATTCATTTAATGGGCGAGTGGGATTTTGACAGAAAGGTCCCAGGGGCCCCAAATTCGGCACGCTGACCCTCGGGCCCCGCCCGAGCGACATACTGACAGCAGGGGGCGCTAGAGCAAAAGGAACCCTTTTTTTTTTTGACCCCTCTCTCGGGCCTACGGGCTCTTCCACTCATGCACTCATAGAGGCCTTGTGTGAAAGTTGTTGAAAAGTGGCCATTTTGCTACAGGAAGGTCCTGGGTTTTCGCCCTTCGGGGCCATGTGTCGGGGGCCCCTGGAGGGCCCAGATCTCAAATCTCGGGGCGCCATGACCTTTTGACCCCGTACGGGAGCCGTCCCACGGACCACTTTTTCTCGTAGCGGTTTTGCGGACGCGCGCCCCTTTTTCGGCCTTTCGACCCCCAAACGGGGTCCGAGGGCCCCCGAACTTCTCCGCCCGCGCCGGGGGGCCGTGGCGAGTCGGAAAACGGCGCCCCCTAGTGGATCGGGCGTTGCGACGTGGGTTATTGGACGAACGGCGGTCCCGCGGACGACGCCCCTTTTTCGGCCTTTCGACCCCTAAACGGGGTCCGAGATTCCCCGAAATTTTCCGCCCGCACCGGGGGGCCGTGGCGAGTCGGAAAACGGCGCCCCCTAGTGGATCGGGCGTTGCGAAGCGCCGTCCACGAAACCACTGTGGCAAAATACATTCATTTAATGGGCGAGTGGGATGTCCCCGGGGCCCCAAATTCGGCACGCTGAACCCTTGGCCCTCCCCGACCGACGTACCGAAAGCAGGGGGCGCTAGAGCAGAGGCAGGGCGTCGCCAGCCTCCGACCCCGACCGTCACGCTAACCCGAACTGAAGGGCCCCTTTTTGGGCCTCGCGACCCCCCAACGAGGTCCGAGGGCCCCCAAACTTTTCCGCCCGCACCAGGGGATCCCCCCGAGTCGCCGTAAACTCGTTTTGTCTGAAAAAAATCGAAAGACAAAGCTCAAACGCCAAAGCGTCCACGAATCCGCTGTTTTTAAACAGCCAAACCGTAGGTGTGGCCTAATTTCAAAGCCTGTCACATGACTAATTTCACAAAACAGCTTGGTTTTGCAATCACAATGGCCCAGAGAGTCAGAATATCACATTTAAAAAAGTTTTCACCAAGACATTCCCACAGGATGGCTTAAAAAAAATTTCCCTCCAAAACGTCTCAGAGGACACTGGTTTTCGTGGCCATCGAACGCTCAAACGACTCGGGAAAAGGGCTACACGTGTTCGGCGGAGCGTGCTTAGTACGTCAGAGGTGGTTCGGTCGACGGGGACCGCCGCCACGAGCGACGGGAGGAGGGAACGCGACAGCATCCCGCTTCCAACCTATTTTTTCCCGCCAAAACGTGGTTCCGCGGACGCAGTTTTTTTATGCAAATTAAACATAGAAACGGCCCCCGAGCGACCTGCCGAGAGCACCGGGCCCTGGGGCCCGGGGAAATATTTTTTAGCCTCTGCGCAACATGTCACGCTCAAGGATGTTTCACTCTTACCCTGAAAGAGCCATTCAAGCCTTTAAGTGAGTTTTTTTGCTGAGGTCCTAGAGTTCCGAAATTCGGGGCCCCGAATCAGGGGCCCCCGGGGAGTCGGAACGTGAAGTTTCGAGGCGCCGCGGCCCCCCGTCTGCTTGTGGGGGGCCGCTTTTCGGTCACCATCCACAGGGCCTAGGAGTCGCTTAGAAAGGAGCCAGGGCCCCCAAACTCGGGGGCCCCGCCCGAGGTCCCTTGACGACGGAGCCCACCGAGTTTCGTGGCGCTGCGACGTTCCGTCTCCGCGCGGCAGCTCATTTCGTCTGTTTGACCTTTTTGACCTTTGTCATTTGCAAAATGTGAGTTTTTCAGCCTTTTTTCGACCTTTGGACCCCTGAATGAGGTCCGAGGGCCCCCAAAATGCTCCGCCCGCATCGGGGGCCCGTGGCGAGTCGGAAAACGTCGCGCCCCGGTCGATCGGCCGACGCAAATCGGCGCCCGCGAAGCCACGTTGGGCAAAATACATTCATTTAATGGGCGAGTGGGATATTTTTCGAAACGTCGCAGGGGCCCGAAATTCGGCGTCCTGGCACCTTGGGCCCCCCCGGCCGACATACCGAAAGCAGGGGGCGCTAGAGCGCAGGCGCGCCTTTCACGGCCTGCGTGAAAAAATCTCTCTGTTGCCTTTTTCACTCTGAAGCTGAAAATGGCATTTCAGGGTTTTAGCGGGGGATGGGCGGTTTTTTAAAAAGGTCCTAGAGCTCCGCGCTTCGGGGCCCCGGGTCGGGGGCCCCCGGAGACTAGGAATCCGTAATCTCGAGACGCCACGCCCCTTCGTCCCCGTACGGGGGCCGTCCCACGGACCACTTGTTTTTCAGCGGTTTCGCGGACGGGCGTCCCTTTTCGGGGCCTTTCCAAAGCCGAACGAGGTCCGAGGGCCCCCAAAATTTCCCCGCCCGCGCCGGGGGCCGCGGCGAGTCGGGAAACGGCGCCCCCTGGTCGACGGGCCTCCGCGAAGCGGCGTCCACGGAACCGCAGCGGCGAAATACATTCATTCAGTGGGCGAGTGGGATTTTTTTCCAAATGTCCCCGGGGCCCCAAATTCGGCACGCCGCCCCCTCGGCCCCCCCCGACCGACATGCCGAAAGCAGGGGGCGCTAGAGAGGGGTCAAATTTTTCTAAGGGCCCCAGAGATTCGCGCTTCGGGGCCCCGCGCCAGGGGCCCCTGGGGGGCCAGAATCCCGAATCTGAACGCGCCACGACCCCGCGGCCCCGTACGGGGGCCGTCCCGCGGACCAACGGTCGAGCGGTGGTTCCCGGGACGGGGCCGGTGCCTTTTCGGGCCTTTCGGCCCCTGAACGAGCTCCGAGGGCCCCCAAACTTGCCCGCCCGCGCCGGGGGGCCGCGGCGATGAGGAAAACGGCGCCCCCTAGTGGATGGGCCCCCCCGAACCGGCGTCCACGAAACCACTGTGGCGCGATGCATTCATTTAATGGGCGAGTGGGATTTTTTTCCAAACGTCCCCGGGGCCCCAAATTCGGCATGTCGGTCGGGGGGGCGCTAGAGAGGGGTCAAATTTTTCTAAGGGCCCCAGAGACTCGCGCTTCGGGGCCCCGCGCCAGGGGCCCCTGGAGGTCCACGAACCCAAATCTCAACGCGCCACGACCCTGCGACCCCGTACGGGGGCCGTCCCGCGGACCACCGTCCGCGCGGCGGTTTTGCGGAAATACGGCGGATTTCGGGAAACGCAGCGGGTTATCGGACAAATAGCGGGTCCGTGGGATGGGGGCGTGGCCCGGGAGTGGGGGGATGGGCTCCCGGAACATTTCGGAAATATAGTGGGTTATTGGACAAATAGTGGGTCTGTGGGATGGGGGCGTGGCCCGGGGGTGGGGGGATGGGCTCCCGGAACTTTTGAGAAATATAGTGGGTTATTGGACAAATAGTGGGTCCGCGGGACGGGGGAGTGGCCGGGGGCGTGTCCCGAGGCGTCCCTCCGATTTAGTGGGTTATTGGACAAATGGTGGGTCCGTGGGACGGGGGAGTGGCCAGGGGCGTGTCCCGAGGCGTCGCCCCGTTTCAATGGGCGATCGGACGAATAGTGGGTCCGTGGGACGGGGGGCGTGGTCCGGGGGGGGGGTGGGGTAGTATGTCGTGAGACCCCCACCAACCCAACGGACGAACGGACGAATAGTGGGTCTGCGGGCCTGGGGGGCGGTGGGGTTTCGACCCCCTAGCGCCCCCTATCACCGTCCGTTTCGTCGAAAATCCGGGGGTATTGGTAGAAAGGGGGTAATTCCAAAAGTGACGTCGGCCCACTAACTTGCAGAGGAGTGGGCATCCAAATTCACCCTACAATCCATCGGGGCTTTAGTGGTTCCAATGGCAGCTTTTTAACATGGGGTTTTGTCCGCGAAGCCACGGTTGGGACTAACTCAATCACTCACTTAATCACTCAAACACTCACCCCTTCAATCAAACTCACTCACTCCTTCACTCAAACACTCACTCAAACAAACACTCAATCACTCACTCACTCACTCACTCATTTACTAACTCAAACACTCACCCACTCAAACACTCACTCATTCAAACAACCTCACTCAGTCAATCACTCAGTCACTCAAACACTCACTCACTCAAACACTCAGTCACTCAAACACTCACTCACTCAAACACTCACTCACTCACTCACTCACTCAAACAAACACTCAGTCACTCAAACACTCACTCAAACACTCAGTCACTCAAACACCCAGTCACTCAAACACTCAGTCACTCAAACACTCACTCACTCAAACACGCACTCAATCACTCACTCACTCACTCACTCATTTACTAACTCAAACACTCACCCACTCAAACACTCACTCATTCAAACAACCTCACTCAGTCAATCACTCAGTCACTCAAACACTCACTCACTCAAACACTCAGTCACTCAAACACTCACTCACTCAAACACTCACTCACTCACTCACTCACTCAAACAAACACTCAGTCACTCAAACACTCACTCAAACACTCAGTCACTCAAACACCCAGTCACTCAAACACTCAGTCACTCAAACACTCACTCACTCAAACACGCACTCATTCAAACACTCACTCATTCACTCACTCACTCAAACAAACTCTCAGTCACTCAAACACTCACTCAAACAAACACTCAGTCACTCAAACACTCAGTCACTCAAACACTCACTCATTCAAATACTCACTCATTCACTCACTCACTCACTCACTCAAACAAACACTCAGTCACTCAAACACTCAGTTACTCACTCATTCACTAACTCACTCACTCAGTCACTCAAACACTCACTCAAACAAACTCTCAGTCACTCAAACACTCACTCAACAGGGCTCCAGACTAACTTTTTGCCTTGGTTGCACTGGTGCGCCTAACTTTTTTATTTAGGTGCACCAGCACAAAATTTAGGTGCACTCAAATTTTTTTCGTCTCGCATCACATTTAACGCCACAATTTCAAGGACACCTTTTTATCACGCTCGTATATTCATATATATTATGTAAATGCTTTTAAAAAAGAATAAGATGTAGTTTTTTTTTTTGAAGCACAATTATATTGTATATAAAAATATAAATCTTTAAAAAAATTAAAAATTTAAAGTGCTGTTTTTACATTGTTCAAGTAAGGGCTTGACACCAATTTCACAATTCGATTCAATATTGATTATTTTGGATATCAGGTACAATACATGGCAAATTTTCTCAAGGAAAACAAACTAATGCTGTAAACTGGGAGTCAGTTGTAGCCCACTATGCTTCATTAGCCTACTGTAATATTGAAGGCAAAAATTACCTGATTTGTACACAAACACTTAAATTACACTTTTATTTATTTTTATAATAATAATGTAATATAAAATATAAACATTTAAATGGTGGCTACATAAAAGCTTGTCAGATTTTTTTTTTTTCAAACAACATGCATTAAATATTGAAAAACGTTAAAAATTATAATGAATATGTAATATGGTGCATGTATTTGGCAAAATGCTGATCTAGAGTTAATTTTTCTAGCTGGCTAACGAGTTTATGGTCACTGGATTTTTTTTTTCTCTGAGGTAAATGTGACGTTACATTACATTGTTTACACGCCTTTTACTGACGTCTTTCCACGGTTGAAATGAATCACTGATTGAGCGATTCTATGTGAAAGATACGGATTTCGCTAAGTTGTACTCTATCTTTTAACACACTTTCAGATGCTCGTTCATGTTTACTTCACGCTGTAAATGGTTTTATTAAGGCGGAAGAGAAGCTCATGTGCGCTCCGCGCTGCTGCTTCACTTGAGCTGAGCCAGAGCGATCTCACGCCACAGCGTCAATACACTATTTATGTTCTTGAATTTCGTAAGAAAACTGACCTAATTTAAAATCTGAGACTTTGTTTCATATCAATAGTAACAAAGCACAAAGATTATTGCGATGTATTGGATGGGATGCGCGTTGCGCGCGCTACAATCTTCCGTTCATTCATCAACTGAACACAGCATAGCCCAACGGGTTCGTAAAATGAGAATTAGTTTTTGAATATGAGAATATATTTTACCTAGCCATAAAAAGTAGCCAACATTTTTAAAACTTTCTTCGTCGTCTGTTTCTTCTGCTGCTGGTTGCCGTTACTGATTCTCTGGTGTTCACGTTCAGGTCGCAATTTATTTCGTATCACACAGCAACGGATCATTTTACTATACGTGCAAGGAGAAAAACATTTTCGTTTGGGGAGAGTCAGCGGATGCCATCATGCGAGAACGTTAGGTGCACGGGTGCGACCTAGGAAAAATTTTGGTCGCACCTTTTCAAATTCTGGTCGCATTTGCGACCAAATTGGTCGCACTCTAGAGCCCTGCTCAAACAAACACTCAGTCACTCAAACACTCAGTCACTCAAACACTCACTCAAACAAACACTCAGTCACTCAAACACTCACTCACTCACTCACTCACTCAAACAAACACTCAGTCACTCAAACACTCAGTCACTCACTCATTCACTCACTCACTCAAACAAACACTCAGTCACTCACTCATTCACTAACTCACTCACTCAGTCACTCAAACACTCAGTCACTCACTCATTCACTCACTCACTCAAACAAACACTCAGTCACTCACTCATTCACTAACTCACTCACTCAGCCACTCAAACATTCACTCACTCAAACACTCACTCATTCAAACACTCACTCATTCAAACACTGAAACACTCACTCATTCACTAACTCACTCACTCAAACACTCATTCACACTCACTCACTCAAACACTCACTCATTCAAACACTCACTCATTCAAACACTGAAACACTCACTCATTCACTAACTCACTCACTCAAACACTCATTCACACTCACTCATTCAAACACTCACTCATTCAAACACTGAAACACTCACTCATTCACTAACTCACTCAAACAATCACTCATTCACACTCACTCAAACACTCACTCATTCACACTCACTCATTCAATCAAACAAACCCACTCAATCACTCACTCACTCACTCAAACACTCAATCACTCTCACTCACTCCAACACTCACTCAAACATTCACTCACTCACTTACTCACTCACACACTCAAACAAACACTCAATCTCACTCACTCACTCACTCACTCACTCATTTACTAACTCAATCACTCAAACAGTCACCCACTCAAACACTGTCACTCAAACACTCACTCATTCAAACAACCTCACTCAGTCAATCACTCACTCACTCAAACACTCACTCATTCAAACATTCAAACACTCACTCATTCACTCACTCACTCACTCACTCACTCAGTCACTCACTCAAACACTCACTCATTCAAACACTCACTCATTCACTCACTCACTCAGTCACTCAAACACTCACTCACTCAAACACTCACTCATTCAAACACTCACTCATTCACTCACTCACTCAGTCACTCAAACACTCACTCATTCAAACACTCACTCAAACTCACTCAATCAGTCACCCAAACACTCACTCATTCAAACATTCACTCACTCAAACTCACTCAATCACACTCAATCACTCACTCTATTTTATATCTTGTTTCTTTTTACACAGCTGACCCAGACCTATTAGGCCAACCCTGTGGATCCGCAGAAGAATTTGTACCTCAACAGGGTAACAAATTCAAATTTTTGTATGCTTTTTGACTTAACTGAACCTTGCCTGCATCTCATTTACACTACCAAATTGTTAGATATTGCTGTATTTGGCTGAGCAGTGGTTTGTGTGGCACACCAATGTATTAGATTTCTCCAATACATAAAACAAGTAAGCTTGACCAGAGAGAATCATTTATTGAAGGTTTGTGTTGTAGCAGTCTTTCAGCAGCAATGCCCCCTTCAATAATCTTAATCCAAAGTTATGTCTGTGAGACAGAACTTTATACATGAGGACAAATGGGCTACAAAAAAAAAAAAATTGTTAGGGCCTCCCACAGGAGATCGATCCACCCTGCAATCTACTCCGTCTTTGTCATTTACACCAATCAGTTTCTATGGGTTCACACCTTTACAGACACAGATAGACTTGATTAAATCTAAGGCACAGACACAATGTAAATGAATCTGATGACTGAAATACAAAATCTTTCAACTACTCTATAGTCACTTCACCTGGGAAAGTCAATTTTTTTTTCCATTCATAAATTATGCTGGTCAAGCCAAGAGAAAACATGTAAAAGCAAACCCAAACTTTGCCCTTGTTCTCAAATATGGTCTATACAGACTGTGTCTCATTTACTGTAGCAACATAAGTTGCCTAACTATGCTGTTTCTAACAACATTATTCACCTTAAACAAAAATCTATTATTTTGACCAAATCTATTAGCTCTATAAAACTTTCTCTATTTAATTGTACATTCAATTTAATTCAGCATTTTATATAGTTTAGCTTCCTGCAATGATGTGTATGTTTGATACACCTGTGTATTGTAAGAAACACCTAGGAGTGTCTGAGTTCAGTTTGTCTATATATAAGAAATAACTATTGTTTACTTGCTCTCCCCTGGGACATAAAATAACAAACATGTCAACTCTTATAAAGGAGCGACATTCCTCTTCAATTAATAGAAAGGTTTAGCTAGTAATTACATTTTTGTAGAATGTCCCACATTGTAAACCTGTGATGTTGACATGAATTCTGACATATTTTTTGAACAGAACAGACCGTTATGTCCATGTTGGAGGCCATAGGAAAACCTATGGCCATATCAAGTGAGGGAGAAATTGAGGAGGACAAGGAGGAAGAGCAAGAAAATGAAGAAAGACATAGGGATGATGAGGGAGTGGAGGAGAACAAGGAGGAAGAGCAAGATGATGAAGAAAGGCGTAGGGAAGATGAGGGAGTGGAGGAAAGAGAAAAGAAAGTTTACAAGGTATTAGGAAGGCTAACAGCGCAAGGAAAGAGCTACCTGGTAGATGAAGATGAGTTGAGGAGGAGGGTCAAAGGAGAAAACATGTCCACAAACATGTTCCGAATGTTGATAAGGGTTTGTATTCCTATTATATGCATACATTTAAGTATAAAAGAAGATCGAAAGTCATATGTAGTTTGCCACTCTGCCCCTCATGGCTATTGATAGGCATGGTACAGTGTTTAGAAAGCCCTGCTCTCATGCTTTGCATCTGTGACACTGTATTTGTTCATACATAGATTGGCAAAAAAGATGTTCCACCCAATGTGCTGCAGCAGCCTAGAAAGGCAAAGACAAAGCTGACAATATTCAGCACTTTGACAGAGGGAGAAGCAGAAGACCTAGCCAAGGGGTTTGGCTTGGCACTGGCCAAACATGTCCCGAAAGAGAAACTACTTGCAGGTATACCTGAAGAGGACATCCCAGCAACACTGTAAGTACCTGTATCTTGATGTCAACACCCTCATTTTATTTCTACACCCCGAATCACTACTTTCTGGTCTCTGACTGTATATGTAATTATATGCTATGCTGACTCCATATCACATAAACCCCTTTCACACATCACGTTGATCCCGGGAAATTGCCAGAGTGCCTCCTGTGTGAATGTAAACACGACCCGGGATTGATCCCAGGTTGGGGACCTAGTAAGTTAACATTGCCGGTATCAGCCCCAGAATGCGCTCTGTGTGAACAAAAGCCGTAATGCTGTAAGGTACGTGTCGTAGAGATGACGCTTAAGCTGGGATAGTTCGTCAGCTAGTGAAAAAGTACTTAATGTGCTAGTTTGTGATCAAATCAAATAAAAAAAAATGCTCTACAAAGAGAGAAATCGTAGCTCATAAGCACACACTGGAGACATTACACATCTTTAAGGGTTGTGTGAACGCACGCACAGATTCCGGAAAAAACTGGCAGTGTAAATGGACCAAAAAAAAACAATCCCGGGTCACATTATCCGTGTATTTTTCGGAATCTATGTGTGAAAGGGGCTATAGAGTATATCGGTTTAGCCTCTTCCGGGACCAATAACAATAGCAGAACCTGTTAATTTATTTACGATCAAGTCCTTTAGTGAGGCACCCTTGCCAGAAAAGGGTTTTTCCCTTTGTTAAATTTAATTAGCCTAATATGCATTTTATTCTGACATTACCATTGTGCAAAGTCTCTGGATCAAGAGGTCAATTAATCAAGTGATAATATCATGCATATTGTAATTCCAAATGATCCTCAAGTCTTGGTCACCTGACTTCATTTATATAGTGCTTTTAACAATATGGGGCTATGGCTATGATGCAACGGAGTAACAATTCCAGGTAGTAACATGAACATTTTAATTTATTTACAGGAGGAGCATTGAAAAAATGAAAATGAATATGGAAAACCTTGGCCCTGACTCTAAGCTGGATTTGGCCACCCACCGCTTTGGGCCTTCAGCGGCTGAGGTTTTCTTTTCGTTTCTACAGGACTCGTTGAAATAAACAGTTGCACACATTTACTAATTATTGCTGTTATCAGATTCTAAATAAAACTAGATTAAAAAGTTCGTCGAGACAAACTTTAAGTTGGCTTGTGAAAGTTTGTAACAGAAAGTTTGAAGAAGTTTGAACTAATTGTTGCTGTTATCAGATTCTAAATAAAAAAATAAAAGTTCATTACTTTGAGAAGGCTTTTATTTCCGTTGTCAATTGTTTTATAGTACAATGTTTTATAGTAACTTTTCCAGGATTTCCGGAGGACTCATAGTGGAGAACAAGTAAAATGTTTAATAAAACAGCAAAACTCCATTTGAACAAAAAATGTTTTGTCAAACCTTAGTTGTATTATCTTTTTGACCACTGATTGCTTTGTGTTTTCTTCTTGACTTAATAGGGAAACTTGATGTGACATCTGTCCTAGTCTCTGAGGCAGTGTTTCTGTCAGTCTTTCTTTTTCTGTTTGCAAACAGTGGCCGTATTTTACGCGACTTGTCCTCATCAGAAAGTCGCACAAATCTTTTAAAGTTTATATTTTCTTCCTTTGTTTGCTCTTCAAGTTCATTGACTTTATGGGCAATGTCCTCAGGAATTCTCTCCCAGGTCTGTAGAGTCTTCAATATGCTTTCCAGTTTCCTGATAGTTGTACTACGCCTATCTTCACCTGCAATTTCATCCTGTATAGGCCCCACTGAAATGTTAATTGCATGTTTTGATGTCGTCTCACTCATCTCATTTAAAAGTCCCTTTGCAAGTAGTAGACAAGCACATTTTTTATGATATGAGAAAGTACAGCAGTCACATACATTAGTCACTATACATGGTTTTGATACTGCTCTTCCAAATAAGCTTTCAACCTCAAGTGTTTTGTGAGGCTTTGTAGAAATGATATACTTATTCTTTTGAATCAAGTTGTTGGCATGGGCTTGCAGTTGTGTGTCTATATCTGGAAAGGTCTCACCATCACCACAAGTGAGAAGACTTAATAAAATGAGATGCTTACATGTACGTCCCCTTGTACCAGCGAGACAATTGCAGAACTGCTCTGCAGGGCATACCTGGTAAACTACATGTGGATTATTTTCTGATGGAACATTGTATACGTATGTTTCTGTTGAAGCTGCAGTAACTGCTGTGTCCCAACCATTGTCTAGCATCCTCTGAGCAGACTTCTTTATTTCTTCCATTTTACATTCCAGAGGGTTATAGATCCTCCCAGCAGACTGCAAATCCTGTATTATGTTGAAATACCTGCCAGTCTTGTTCAGTAGCACATCAATCAAATGATCCAATCTACGATTCCGGACGCCACAGAGGAATTGGTATTTTAAACGGTGGAAGAAACTATAAAGTAAATGAAAGCAGATAGATCAGTATGTTGAATGAGGAGCAGCAACAGGTTTGAAAAAATACAATGTACTCTTAAACAAATTAAAAAAAACGCAAAACACCATGCTAGCTTTCAGTTAGCCCACTAATAAATGAGGTGAAAATGCATAAAAACATATACCGTTCTATTAGATTGTTTGTTTCTGAGTCTCCATGCTTATAACATCTTCCGAAGTTAGACCACAGATGTCCAATTGGCTCCCAGTGGTTCCTAAAGTACTTGCAGACATCTTTTAAGTTCTTAAACTGGCAGTGAAACATCTCAGCTTTTTTCTTGAATTCATGTTCCTGTAAAAATGGACAAGGAAAATTATGTTGTTTTGCGTTATTAGAGTAAGAACTGAATTTATAGGTTATAAAGGTAATCCTCGACATAGACCTCAATCCTAGTGTGTGCAGTTAGTGTACAGAGAATATCATGTTCTTGATAAATTTTTCTAAAGCCATTTAGGCCTATATGAATGATAATAGAATAAACAAACATACTGATTCTATTTGCAGTAAATAAAACAATCTACCTCAAAGTATAGGCTGAATTAATACTTACTTTCGTAAACTTTTGAACGGGGTCATTATCATAAATTTAGCAATTATTTTCTGTTGATGAGCATATATAAATATCTGTTAAGTGAAATATCTAAAATAAAAAATGTATGATCCCTCTTTTTCTGTTATATAAGATACCCCATTAAATCTCGGAATTAAACTTTGTAGGTGGTAGTATCGTGCACCTTGCACGAAAACTGGCCAAAAAGCTCAGGATTTTATGGTCCAGAGGTCACAAATAAAGTTGCAAATCTTTTATCCTATTTTTCTATTTCTTTTTGGTTTTCTTGGATCTACTTTCTGCAAGGAGATGTTTATTTGTCTGTTTGCAGACTACTGCTTTCCAGTTTTTTCTTCTCATATTCTGTTAAAATAATAACATTTTGTAGATACTGACCACATATACATTGATTGCTACCATTGAGAAAAAAAAACTAAAACACTACAACCTATAATTACTCTATAAAACAAATGAAAAGTAACACACCGTGGAACAGGATTTCAGCTCTGACATTAACTGCATGATGTGTGCTCTTGAATCTGCTTTTTCAGGTCCACTCACTCCAGATTCAGATCTGGACAGCCAACGAGTTACTGCCTTGGTGTAATAAATGGTGGGGAAA
Organism: Cyprinella venusta; assembly: GCA_038021265.1. Lineage (NCBI taxonomy): Eukaryota > Metazoa > Chordata > Actinopteri > Cypriniformes > Leuciscidae > Cyprinella > Cyprinella venusta. The sequence continues at coordinate 1,259,349 of CM075863.1, forward strand.
TATAAAATGATGTAAACTGGTGAGAACTTCTAATGCATTTGATTAGTATTATTGCAATCAATTGATGGCAACAATTGTCTACAGTTAAAGTGAACTCAAACCACATTAAAAATGTAATTATGTTATTGCTTTAGAAATCCCATATGTTTATAATTCCAACAATACATTAAAATGATATGGGGGGGGGGACAGTTTAAAATATCAAGTGGCATTAACAGGCTGTTTTGAAAATGTAACTGTTGTTTGTGATTGAAATTTTAGCACAACAATAATAGATTTATAATGCAAAATGAGAAAAATCAAAGCAGCCTCCATTCAAACTTAACTTAGTACTTACTTGGGTTACATGGTACCAACAAAGGAGAACATGTGACTCGTTGAATACCTTACAGATAGCATTGATTTCAGCCTGGTCTTTATCAACCATAAAGCACCTAATGAAAATAAGGTAACACTTTACAATAAGGTTCATTAGTTAACATATATAACACCTAGGCTAATCAGAGAATGCAGTTACGAAATCAATACAAGTTTGTTCTGGTTCATTGAAGAAAAAAAATGAAGTTGAATTAATAAACTGATCAACCTGAAATAAAGACATGCATAAAAAGTTTAATCTTAAGGAACTGAGTACCAATACATTATATAATAATATTCATTTAATTTGTTTACTAATATATCTGTGTATTACCTTGGAGCTACAGGAAATGTTGGTTTCAGCTTTTCCAGTGCCAACTGAAGCATGGCCTGCTTTTCATTTCCCAAGATGATATAGGCAATGGGTATGCCATGACCATGACTGTCCCTGACAACTAATGTAAATAAAGGAAAGCCATACTGGTTGACGCCATGTGTTGCATCCATAAAAACAATATCTCTTCCATATTCTTGAAGGTTGTCTCTCATGGATGGTGTTTGTAGAACTATGACAAGATCTGTTTGTGGACTGTAAGGTTGATAAAAAATAACACTGTCTCTGAAAGCACCCTCAAGAAGTTGTGTTGTACTATTGGCATCATCTTTGTGTTGCTGATTTTTTCGCATCATACATGTCCGAATATTTTCAATGTCTTTTGGGGTAACAAAATATGCTCGGTTGTTGAGATCATTATGCCCTTGTTCCTTTGACCATTCGTGAGATTTTAAGAGAATTGTACCTGGCTTAACACCAAGAGATATTAAATCTTGAATATGTTTGACTAGCTCTGGACTAATTTTTTCTGAGTGACCCTCAGAAGAACTTGTTGGATCATGTCCTGAATGAATCCTGTAAATCCTTTCAATTATAACAAGTTTGTTGAGCCAGTCTGTTCTCTTTTTAAAGGAAACATAGGCCTTACATCCTTTGGCCCTTCGACTTCGGGGTGTGCATGTTCCAGAGCGTTTGCATGTAAACAAGAAATATCCATTTTTCTGATTTTCGAGACTTGCAGAATTCACACTCCTGAAGTTGGCATCTTTGGACGCATTTATGGTAGAGAGCCTTTCTTGAATAAATTCAAAAGCATCCAAATCCCTTTCTAAAACATGGACTGTTATATCTGTCTCTTTTTTGTTTCCTTTAAATCTCTCCTCTTTGTATACAGATGTCTTTATAAATTCCTCCATATTTGATGTATGACCTAAAAAGAAAAGACACAAAAAATTAGGCTGAAAATATAACTAATGTAAAGACCTAAAAATCCATGATAATCTTATGATTACTGTAGGCTAATTGTTTAAACATTACCGTAAAACCAAGATTTTACATACAAGTTAACATATTCATATTCGGTCTGAGGACAACATCATGTAACAGAATAAATCAGAGACGACTTGAGGTCAACATATTTATATGATGGTCTGAGGACAACATCATGTAACTGAATAAATCAGAGACGACTTGAGGTCAACATATTTATATGATGGTCTGAGGACAACATCATGTAACTGAATAAATCAGAGACGACTTCAGGTCAACATATTCTTATGATGGTCTGAGGACAACATCATGTAACAGAATAAATCAGAGACGACTTGAGGTCAACATATTCTTATGATGGTCTGAGGACAACATCATGTAACAGAATAAATCAGAGACGACTTGAGGTCAACATATTCTTATGATGGTCTGAGGACAACATCATGTAACAGAGTAAATCAGAGACGACTTGAGGTCAACATATTCATATGATGGTCTGAGGACAACATCATGTAACTGAATAAATCAGAGACGACTTGAGGTCAACATATTCATATGATAGTCTGAGGACAACATCATGTAACAGAATAAATCAGTGATGACCTGAGGTCAACATATTCTTATGATGGTCTGAGGACAACATCATGTAACAGAATAAATCAGAGACGACTTGAGGTCAACATATTCTTATGATGGTCTGAGGACAACATCATGTAACAGAATAAATCAGAGACGACTTGAGGTCAACATATTCATATGATGGTCTGAGGACAACATCATGTAACTGAATAAATCAGTGATGACCTGAGGTCAACATATTCTTATGATGGTCTGAGGACAACATCATGTAACAGAATAAATCAGAGACGACTTGAGGTCAACATATTCTTATGATGGTCTGAGGACAACATCATGTAACAGAATAAATCAGAGACGACTTGAGGTCAACATATTCATATGATAGTCTGAGGACAACATCATGTAACAGAATAAATCGGAGACGACTTGAGGTCAACATATTCATATGATAGTCTGAGGACAACATCATGTAACAGAATAAATCAGAGACGACTTGAGGTCAACATATTCTTATGATGGTCTGAGGACAACATCATGTAACAGAGTAAATCAGAGACGACTTGAGGTCAACATATTCATATGATGGTCTGAGGACAACATCATGTAACAGAATAAATCGGAGACGACTTGAGGTCAACATATTCATATGATAGTCTGAGGACAACATCATGTAACAGAATAAATCAGAGACGACTTGAGGTCAACATATTCATATGATGGTCTGAGGACAACATCATGTAACAGAATAAATCAGTGATGACCTGAGGTCAACATATTCTTATGATGGTCTGAGGACAACATCGTGTAACAGAATAAATCAGAGACGACTTGAGGTCAACATATTCTTATGATGGTCTGAGGACAACATCGTGTAACAGAATAAATCAGAGACGACTTGAGGTCAACATATTCTTATGATGGTCTGAGGACAACATCATGTAACAGAGTAAATCAGAGACGACTTGAGGTCAACATATTCATATGATAGTCTGAGGACAACATCATGTAACAGAATAAATCAGTGATGACTTGAGGTCAACATATTCTTATGATGGTCTGAGGACAACATCATGTAACAGAATAAATCAGAGACGACTTGAGGTCAACATATTCTTATGATGGTCTGAGGACAACATCATGTAACAGAGTAAATCAGAGACGACTTGAGGTCAACATATTCATATGATAGTCTGAGGACAACATCATGTAACAGAATAAATCGGAGACGACTTGAGGTCAACATATTCATATGATAGTCTGAGGACAACATCATGTAACAGAATAAATCAGTGATGACTTGAGGTCAACATATTCTTATGATGGTCTGAGGACAACATCATGTAACAGAATAAATCAGAGACGACTTGAGGTCAACATATTCATATGATGGTCTGAGGACAACATCATGTAACAGAATAAATCAGAGACGACTTGAGGTCAACATATTCATATGATGATCTGAGGACAACATCATGTAACAGAATAAATCAGAGACGACTTGAGGTCAACATATTCATATGATGGTCTGAGGACAACGTCAGAATAAATAAGCTAACGTTAATTCAAACGTTTCTCCCTGGATCTCTCTGCAAATCACGCTGTAACGTTACTGTCTGACCAAGCTGAATGGTCAGTGCGACGCGCAAATGCTAACGTAATATTACATAAAACAGATTTTAGGAAACCTTTCTGTCGCACAAGTCTGTTTCTATTATTATTTTATTTTTTGTAAAAAACAAAACTGTTATTTTTTGTAGCTTGGTAAGTTACACTATAAAAATATAAACATCTAAACAGTATTTTCATCTTTTATAGTTTTTATTTTAGGAGCCAGAATGTCAGCGATGCTGTTTAATTGCATGCTTAAGCAAGTCCCGTTAATTAGCGTTACATTTCTTCACTGGACCACAAATGCAAACCTTATTCTAAAAACAAATATGTTTAGCAGCTAGTTGTAGTAGCACAAGACTGCTGTTAATTAATAGGAGAATGTAAGAAGACGTTGGTCTTACCTTGTAACTTGTGCGCTTGTTGGAGTGTTTCTTTTTTCTTTTCTTTTTTTTTTTTAAATTTGGCGGACTCGACGGGGGGCACACGGTGATGACATCATAGACGTTGATTGGCTGAGGCAGTTGTTGTCCCAGGGTCATCATAAAGATATTGGCCTCAGGACAGCTCCCACTTGGCAAAATCAGGACGTGCCAACCGGCCACAGGAGTTCAGCCCCGAAGTAAACTGCTGGAAAATACTTGCCACTCTGAACAGAAAAAAAGTAATAATTTACAATACAAAGAGTCAAAGCAGCATCTCAGTAATAAACCTGATACCTTTAAATATGATCCTGATCTTAATAGGAGACCAGAGATAAACAGTACAAGGTGATACAAAAACATCTACAAATGTTTTTGTTAAAAGAAGCCGAAAATCTGTTCACTCGAAGGCCGCCATCATTATTTACATCACAATGCATTCTGGTAGTAGTGACGTATATAGGTTGCAGATGGTTGTAGCAGCTTCGTTTATTGTTTTTTCAGTGTACAGACTAGCTAGCTACGTTGACAGTTGCAAAATGAGCACGTCTGCCGTTCAGGCTTTTCAGTTTGAACCCTGAGCGTACCGTAGGCTTAAATCAGGAGAATCACATGGAAGACAATAGGCCTGTTTTGATAATATTTAGATATTCTACAGGATGAGTAATCACAAGGTATAATCATTAGTATATTATTAAATATAATATACTAATATGAAATAAATGCTTTGTTAAAATAAGTACTTTTCATTCAATGAAAGCATGTCAAATTTACAAAAAGACCATTGTTAAATGGAAAATCTCATCCACATTCACTATTTCCTAACATTTAGGGATTTAATGACCTGACATATGCATGTATGGAACAACATGTCCACTGTAAAAAGGGCCACGAAATCGATCCAAATCGCGGGGTACGATTCGTGGTGAAGGCTTCAAGCGTGTTCCGTCTTTTCCATGGCAAAGTATTTTTAGTTAAATGCAACACATTTAATCTTACGTATTAACTCGTTTCATCTGACTCCATAAAATGAAAAGGGTTTATCAATGATATCTGCGCATCATTTAATATGTTAATGCTTGACTATTCCTTTTAACTCTAATGGAAATAAAGTCAAAGTCTGTTAGAATAGCCAAATGTAACAATTTATTATGTCAGGTAAATGTATCATTGGAATTCCACAAGATAATCAATGCAAATCATCAAATGTTTCAAAGAACAAAGAACTTTACCCAACATATTACATGAGCTGAGAAGACAACGTCATGGGCTGATCTGAATACAGAATGGCAGCCCCGAGCTCTAGTTACATCTCCCTTTATAATCAGACCTCACCTGATATGTAAATCACCAGGATACAGTGGAAAGTTACTGAATCCCCCTACCATGTTTATTGGGGGCAGACCATTTGTTTGGTTGTAAGTTGCACTCAGACAAAAGGCCAGAAGGTGTGAAGTCAAAGCCACCTCCTTTGTGTGCAAGATATTTCTACATTCTTAAAACCCTTATTACCTTTTCTTTTATTACTTTGGGAATGAGACATTATTACCAGTCACCCTGAGACCATCAAAATGATTCCAAACACTCCTAAAAGATTATCACATTCACATTAAGAACCATATTCTTGTGAGTTTTCAGTGTCATTGACTGAAAAGAGGGGGAGAGAGGGATGTAGTTCAGAGGAAAGGGGGTAGGGTGTCGTTGTAAATTCACAAGCAATGCCATTTGTCTTCAGAGGGCATTGGAACCAGTTTTCAAGTCTTACAAATTCCCTCCTTGACCCCAATGGGTCAGATTCAGACACTTTAGGGGTCACAGAGTAAGACGTTTCTTGTAATCCTTGGTGTAATTCAGCAATTGTCTCTTGGCAATGCTGGCATCTGTAGAAGCTCAGAGGGCTTTGTTCACCTGCAGAACACCTGTTCTCATCAGGTGTATGTAGCTTGAGTCCAGCAGGTGGATGAGGCGTTCAGGCTTTCTTCTGGTGATGTGAGCAATGTTCATAGAGTCAATCTGGACCTCTTGACTTTTCCGGTTGGCGTGTCGTTCCTTCATGAAGACACTCACGTTTCCCTGGCACCTTCCCCATAACAATAATCTGTCCCTTCTCGACCAATCCTGTCACCTCCAGCGGTGCGGTTGTCTGGACAGACCTCAGTGGGTGAATGGGCTCTCTGTGAGACGTCTGAAAAGCATCTTAAATGTCCATTTCGCGATTGAAACACATATGAACTTGAACTCAAGAAGAAATGCATAGGAACGCATAATGCAACAAAACAAAATCATGTCATGTTCTTTTCAGCAAGTCTGCTCGTATTTTTTCAGGGTATCGAATGGTAAGGATGTCATATCAAATATCCAATTCCTAAATATCATTTTTTTTTTTTTTTTTTTTGGTCTGAATTATAAAAAGGAAATGCAGCAAGAGGTCAGGGTATTCAAAATAATCAAACAGATTCTAAAAATCATGTAATAAAAACAATCAATGTTCAATCATGTAATAAAGAATAATAAAACATAACTAGAATGTACATTTCCAGAAGAAAATGTGAAGTGGTGCTTGCAGTGGCAAAACTCACCACCCGGTTGCTAGGGTGTTCTGGGTGGTTGCTAGGGTGTTGCTAGGGTGTTGCTAGGTGGTTGCTAGGGTGTTCTGGGTGGTTGCTAGGGTGTTACTAAGTGGTTGCTAGGGTGTTGCTAGTCGGTTGCTAGGGTGTTCGGGGTGGTTGCTAAGGTGTTGCTAGGTGGTTGCTAGGGTGTTCTGGGTGGTTGCTATGGTGTTGCTAGGCAGTTGCTAGGGTGTTATAGGTGGTTGCTAGGGTGTTGCTAGGTGATTGCTAGGGTGTTCTGGATAGTTGCTAGGGTGTTGCTAGGTGTTGCTAGGGTGTTCTGGGCTGTTGCTATGGTGTTGGTAGGCGGTTGCTAGGGTGTTCCGGGTGGTTGCTAGGGTGTTGCTAGGGTGTTCTGGGTGGTTGCTAGGGTGTTGCTAGGCAGTTGCTAGGGTGTTCTAGGTGGTTGCTAGGGTGTTGCTAGGTGGTTGCTAGGGTGTTCTGGATAGTTGCTAGGGTGTTGCTAAGTGGTTGCTAAGGTGTTCTGGGTGGTTGCTATGGTGTTGCTAGGCGGATGCTAGGGTGTTCTAGGTGGTTGCTAGGGTGTTGCTAGGTGGTTGCTAGGGTGTTCTGGATAGTTGCTAGGGTGTTGCTAGGTGGTTGCTAGGGTGTTCTGGGTGGTTGCTATGGTGTTGCTAGGCGGTTGCTAGGGTGTTCTGGGTGGTTGCTATGGTGTTGCTAGGCGGTTGCTAGGGTGTTCTGGCTGGTTGCTATGGTGTTGCTAGGTGGTTGCTAGGGTATTCTGGTTGGTTGCTATGGTGTTGCTAGGTTGTTGCTAGGGTATTCTGGGTGGTTGCTATGGTATTCTGGGTGGTTGCTATGGTGTTACTAGGTGGTTGGTAGTGTTCACATATGGTTACTATAGAGTTTTTATAATGTTCATGGCATGATTTAGCCCTTAGCTAATCAATATTAGCATGTAGCTATTCACTGCTAGCATGTGTAACATGTAGCAAGTAAAAAGAGCCAACCCCCATCTCTGTACGATGTTTTGACGCAGAGATATAGGTCTTGCAAAATGGTTGCTAGGGTACTCTGTTTGGTTGCTAAGGAGTGGCTTGGTAACTCCCAACCATGAAACTCCAAAGGCTGCTTGTCATTAAGAATGATATAAACCAACCCCCATCTCTATACAATGTTCAGATTCAGAGATGTAGGTTTTGCAAAATGGTTGCTAAGGTACTCTGTTTGGTTGCTAGGGAGTGGCTTGGCAGCTGCCAATCATGAATCTGCAAAGGCTGCTTGTCAGTTTGATTGATATAATACAACTCCCATGCCTCTCTGACATTCAGAATGGAAGATATCCCTCTTTAAAATTTGGTTGCTAAGGTCCTCTATAATTGTTGCTAGGGCGTGGCCAGAAATTGTTGATGTAATTCAGGATTGGCTGTTTGCTACCCCGAGTCAAACGAGACCACCCTCGTGTTTCTATGACACTTCTATCCGGAGATATCCCTTGGATCTCTTTCAATGGAAGTCAATGGGACTTGTTGCTAAGGAGCTCTAAATGGTTGCTAGGGCGTGGCTTAATAGCTTCACAATGATCCTGAGAGACTGATTGGCTGTCTGAGTAAAATTAGCCCGCCCCTTTGTCTCTACCACACTGTGATCCAGAGCTATGTTCAATACAAAATCCCTATGCAATTTACCATAGTAGGAAAAACACATGCATTTGATGGGACGTCCTTCACCATAGTAAGTCAATGGGGCAACTTTGGGCCCCTCCTGCACCCCAGGGGTGCAACTTTTACCCCATGGTGAGGTATGTTCTTACAGAGCCTGTCAGCCTCTTCAAATGTGGCAAATCACACGTTTGTCCGAAATCCTCGTTTGGAGCTATGAGTCGTCAAAGTTTTTCGCAATGTTAAGTCTATGGGATTTTTTTCGGCCGTTTTTCGCCCCTGGTGCGAACATCGTACCCCCGATCCCTTAGAAAAGTCATAGCACACCTCTCCTAAATGAGCCGGTCGATTTGACGCCTCACCCATGGGTCTGTGACAAAAGCTGCGGGAGGAGTAGCGTGCCAAAAAACGCACGGAAGTTGAAAAAAAAAAAAAAAAATAATAAGTATGGAGGATAACAATAGTGTTGCTTTGCAAGCACCACTAATAACCAGTGTTTGTTCAGGAATCTTCCAATGCAAGCCACTTAAGCAAATCTAGGAAGTGACTTGGACCACGTTTTAATGTATTCAACAATGGAGATTGTCCATTCCTTGCAACAGGTGTGAGAGTGTGTGTTTTTGTGAGGGTATGAGTGCATCTGTGAGTGTGAGTTTGAGTGTTTGTGTGAGAGAAAGAGGGAGAAAGAGTGTGTGTGTGTGTGTTGTTGTTGGCTAAGTCAAAATCAATGCCAGGGTTGAATTGTGAATTCTGTAATTGATTGAAGCACTCACACTTCAGATCTATTCAGTTATGATGTTACTGTTATTAGTGGTATGTTGAGAAACCAGGGGCCCTCTGATTTTCCAACCACCCCAATAACAATCAGAAAGTTTAAACATTTTGAAATTTAATGGCAAGTCTGCCACTGCTTTTTGATGCATTGCATTGATTTGTGACTGTAGCCATTAATGTGTGTTTTCCAGTGTTTTCCCATGAGTTTGCAGGGTGTGGTGAATAGCGTGTGCTATGTCATGAGATCAGCTTCCCATCCTTATGTGTGTGAAGCTATCCGGATCTGTGAGTGTGAAGATGCACAATAGATCTTTAGTGAAGTGACACTATTGGAATCTATGTCATCTTCATCTTATGATGTGTAGTGTTCAGTCTGGATAGACTTGATCTATTCCGTGAGGGTGTTGTGATGGAGGGGTGTGTTCAGTCAGTGTTCATGTCTAGGAGATGGGTGGAATCTATTGTATAACAATTGTGTTGCAAATTTTAGTTCCAGTTCTAAACTGGGAGGCCATCTAATGTAGTAATGTGCTGTTGTGAGATGTAAAGGCCTCTTGAATGGTCTTTTCACCCATCTCCCGAATCTCAGGTTGTGTTCTAACAATCGTGAAGATCGGCCGTCCCGGCGTCCATCCTCCGAGGAATTGTAGAAGTTAACCTGACAGAAACACATGCAGAGAGAACCACAGTTAATTTTGATGTTTTCAACAGTTTCAAATTCAGACGTGGACATATTCGTTTGCTTGCTCCATTATCATGTCCATTGCAATTTTAATTCCAGCTGTCACATGAAACCGAGTTTCATTGACCAGGTCTGAAATATTGCTGTTGTTGGTTCAGTGTGTGACACCTAAACACTGCTCTTGCAGTCCGCCTTCACAGTCTGCTCTCACAGCAATAGAGATCCCAGTCTTCGGGTTTTAAACTTCAAGTTGCTTTCATTACAGCCAGATCTGTGGGCATGAATTATTTCATGGTGTCATTCACACATTTGGTTAGTGGTGGTCTCTCGTTACCTCTGATGTTTAGTTCACACCCTCCTTGTAAATTTTCTTCTTTGATCAGTTGGCAATTACCTGTGCCACACCACACTTCAGTGAGTGTTTTCCGCCCTTTTGGCACCAGGTATCAGGTCAACAAAATCAAACTGTAAGGATTAATTTCACACTTCTCCAATTGATGCCTGCTTGGCGATTACAAAATGAAATTATTATTTCTGGTCTCTGGGAAAAAAAATGTTACAGATTCGTTCAATTTAGATGTTAAAACTATTAAGCTATTTGCTATTGGGCTGCTACCCGACTAGCAAATGTCGCTAATAGCTGAAGGCCTTGAGTGACCAAAGTTGTTAGCTCAGTGGGGGTGTTAGCGATCGCCCTCGCGACCTGAGGCATAATAAGACCAATGCAACAGGAATTCCCAGTTGTGGTGAATTTTATTGTGTAGACAGCATAAATCCAAGAACAAAAAAAAAAAAAAAAAAAAAAAAAATATATATATATATAGTTACTAGTTCTTTGTGGAAACCTTGGCACAACAGCAATCGTATCGTTTGGCTAACAAACTTTCTGGCACTCAGACTTCTATAAGGTTGCTTCCACTTCACATAACCAACCTGACCTGAGTCATGCACCAACTCTGGCAGCCATTTATAGGCTAGGCCACACCCCTGGAGTGTACCATTCTCAGGTAATATTTACTTTTTACATAGGCACTTCTTATCACCTTATGCATATAAAACAACATCCATCCATGGTTAAGTTACACAATAGAACAATGCAAGTGATGAATTAATACATATTAACCTTGTTTTACAGGCACATTAGAAACCCCCAGTTACATCATGCCCCACATGGTTTCTCCCAATCAATCAGCACGTCCACAATGTTTAAATACTCTGTTTTTAAAACAATACAGGTTTGGTCCCTGGTGCTTCCCAAGCAGGTAAGTTATATATGGTATAATGTGTAATCCAAACTTCAATAAAGATCTCAAATCAAACATGTGTACTGTGGTTATTGATAACTATGACTGAACAATGTTAGCGGCTAATGATAGCCAACTCATTGTACATATTCACTACACATAACAAGCAAACACACATCGTACTCTTACACATCTTAAACCCACTATACACAATACCTCAAACATTTACAACATTGCACAAGTCTTAGTATACATGATATCGATGTCAATAAGCAAACTGTGCTAATGCTGCAACAATATGTGTGTGTGTGTGTAAACATACAGTCCATTGATGATCATGGGGTTGCTCCATGACATTTCCTCCCCCTTCCCTTTGACACCTCCTGTGGTGTCCTAGAGAGAAAATCCGCTGCAAAGTTCTCAAGACCAGTCCGATATAACACCTCAAAGTCAAATGGTTGGATAGCTAAAAACCACCGTGTAATACGGGCATTAGTGTCTCTCATGCGGCCCAACCAAGCTAAGGCCCGATGATCAGTCTCTAGGGTGAATTTCCTACCCAACAGGTAATATCTAAAGGAATCCAAAGCCCATTTCACAGCTAAACATTCTTTTTCTACCGTTGAATATCTTGATTCTCTTGGAAGAAGTTTCCTGCTAATGTAGGCAATGGGTTGTAACTCACCAGGTTGTCCTTGCAGAAGAACCGCCCCCAGGCCGAACTCTGAAGCATCAGTCTGAACTGTAAATGCCTGATCAAAGTTTGGACTCTTTAAAACAGGATCTTCACACAATGCATCTTTCAAATCCTTGAAAGCACTCTCACACTCTGCAGTCCAATCAATCTTATTAGGTTTATCCTTCTTTGTGAGGTCAGTAAGAGCTACGGCTCTTGCAGAGAAGTGAGGGATGAAACGTCTGTACCACCCCACTAGGCCAAGGAAAGATCGTACCTGCTTCTTTGAAGTTGGTTGCTCTGCATGTTTGATGGCTTCAATCTTCCCGACTTGAGGACGAATAACTCCATGTCCTAGCTTATACCCCAGGTAAGTAGTTTCCTTTTTGGCAATCGCACACTTGTCTGGACGAATGGTAAGTCCTGCTGATTTTATTCTTTCAAGTATTTCTGTTATATGTTGTAGATGGTCCTCCCATGTTTCACTGTAAATGACGATGTCATCCAGGTATGCTGCTGCAAACTTCTCAGTTCCCCGAAGAATCTGATCGATCATTCTTTGAAATGTTGCAGGCGCTCCGTGCAGACCGAATGGTAGAACCCGGAAATGGTAGTGTCCGAAAGGCGTTTTAAAGGCTGTTAACTCCCTGCTGTCTGAGCTCAATGGTATCTGCCAATAGCCTTTGCATAAGTCCAGTGTGGTAAGAAACTTTGCACTCCCAAGTCTTTCTATTAACTCATCAACTCTGGGCATGGGGTATGGGTCAAATTTACTCACTGCATTGAGTTTTCTGAAGTCCAAACAAAATCTAAGTGTTCCATCCTTCTTTGGAACTAGTACAATGGGATTATTCCACTCACTGGAAGATGGTTCTATGATTCCCATTTCCTGCATGGTCTCAATTTCCTGCTTCATGGTGAGTACTAATTTCTCAGGAACTCTGTAAACACGTTGATGTATTGGTTTATTATCTTTCAGATAAATGTGATGTTGGACAAGGTCGGTTTTACCTGGTGTTTTCAGGAATAGTTGCTGAGGGATGCTCTCCTGCAGTTGTCCCCTCTGTTCTGCATTCAGATGTTGCAGATTCAAGAAACAGTCATCCTGATGAACAGGTAAGTACTGCTCCTCCACTTCATCCTCCTCCTGAACCGCCCTCACCAGCAGCTCCTGTACAGCCTTTGCTGTGGTCTCTGGCTGGGAAGCTTGTCCATGCCACTTTTTCAGCATGTTAATGTGGAAGATCTGCAAAGGTTGTTGCCTCGATGGAATTTCAATCTCATACGTTACGGAACCAACTTTCCTTTTTACCTGGAACGGACCTTGCCATTTCGCTAGAAGTTTGTTGTCTGATGTTGGAAGTAACAACAATACTTGCTCTCCAGGTTGAAATGTTCGTGCCCTGGATTTCTTGTCGTACCAAGCTTTCTGTTTAAGCTGTGCCTGCCGCAGATTGTCTTGAGCTATGGTGGTAGTTTGTTGTAACTTTTCCCTCATTTTAAGGACATACAAGAGTATGTTCTGTTTACGCAACTTGTTGTTATCTTCCCAACTGTCTCTCAGCACATCCAGTGGACCTCTGACTTGATGAGCGAAAAGTAGTTCGAAAGGTGAAAACCCAGTGGTTGCTTGAGGAACTTCCCGATAGGCAAATAAGAGATAGGGTAGCCATTTATCCCAGTCTTTGCCAGTCTCAGAGACAAACTTTTTCAGCATGTTTTTCAGGGTCTGATTGAATCGTTCTACAAGACCATCAGTCTGGGGGTGGTAAGGGGTAGTACGCACTCTCTTAATACCCAGCAATTGATAAACCTGATGCAAAGTACGACTCATGAAATTAGTGCCCTGATCAGTCAGTATTTCTTTAGGTATTCCTACATGTGAAAAGAAATGGAGAAGTGCGGTTGCAACTTGCTTTGCAGTAACTTCTCTCATAGGATAAGCCTCGGGGTATCTGGTCGCATAGTCACAGATCACCAGAATAAATCTGTTTCCTTTTTGACTTGTTTCCACAGGTCCCACAACATCCACACCTATCCTCTCAAACGGAATATTAACTGCAGGAATGGGTACAAGCGGTGCTACACTGGGTGTTCTGCTCGATGCCCACTGACATTCAGGACACACTTTACAGTAATCCTTAATCTCGCTGTACATGCCAGGCCAAAAGAACCTTTTAGATATTCTCATTAAGGTCTTCCTAAACCCTAAATGACCTGACCAAGGATTAGAATGACCAAGTTCTACCACTTCCTTGCGATAAAGTTTTGGTACCACTAACTGGGTACCATCTTCCTTAGACTGTCTGTAAAGAAGACCTTGCTTAATCACAAAAGTATCAGCACTTAACAAATTCGCAGCAGTTTCTGTACTCATTTTGTGAAAGCAATCTGCCAATGTTGCATCTTCTGTCTGCAATTTAGTTATATCGTTAGATATGCCTACGTCCAATTCATTAACTTCTGGTTCTTCCAGTTCAACATCCAACTGTTCTGAGGAATTAATTACATTGGCCACCCATTTTCTCCTCTTTTCTAACCTTTCTTCCATACTTGTCGTAGGATCACCTATTATCTCGTCAGTAAAGAACGGCATTTCGGTCTATTTTGGCCTCTTAATCCCACTTCTGACACCATCTGTTAGCGATCGCCCTCGCGACCTGAGGCATAATAAGACCAATGCAACAGGAATTCCCAGTTGTGGTGAATTTTATTGTGTAGACAGCATAAATCCAAGAACAAAAAAAAAAAAAAAAAAAATAAAAAAATATATATATATATATATAGTTACTAGTTCTTTGTGGAAACCTTGGCACAACAGCAATCGTATCGTTTGGCTAACAAACTTTCTGGCACTCAGACTTCTATAAGGTTGCTTCCACTTCACATAACCAACCTGACCTGAGTCATGCACCAACTCTGGCAGCCATTTATAGGCTAGGCCACACCCCTGGAGTGTACCATTCTCAGGTAATATTTACTTTTTACATAGGCACTTCTTATCACCTTATGCATATAAAACAACATCCATCCATGGTTAAGTTACACAATAGAACAATGCAAGTGATGAATTAATACATATTAACCTTGTTTTACAGGCACATTAGAAACCCCCAGTTACATCATGCCCCACATGGTTTCTCCCAATCAATCAGCACGTCCACAATGTTTAAATACTCTGTTTTTAAAACAATACAGGTTTGGTCCCTGGTGCTTCCCAAGCAGGTAAGTTATATATGGTATAATGTGTAATCCAAACTTCAATAAAGATCTCAAATCAAACATGTGTACTGTGGTTATTGATAACTATGACTGAACAATGTTAGCGGCTAATGATAGCCAACTCATTGTACATATTCACTACACATAACAAGCAAACACACATCGTACTCTTACACATCTTAAACCCACTATACACAATACCTCAAACATTTACAACATTGCACAAGTCTTAGTATACATGATATCGATGTCAATAAGCAAACTGTGCTAATGCTGCAACAATATGTGTGTGTGTGTGTAAACATACAGTCCATTGATGATCATGGGGTTGCTCCATGACAGGGGGGTTTAGATGCATCTGAGCTTTGGTTCCCTTCAGAGCGCTGGTTTGCGTCATCAGACTGTGATTGTCTGCGTTTTTTGAAATAGGGAGGAGGTCTGCCTCTGCCCAACGACCAGCACTTTTCCTCTGCATGGCCTGTTTTGTGACAGGAATTACAGAATCTGCTCAGTTTGCCACCGTGTGGCTTTCTGAATTCTCCTGCAAATGGGGAATTTTCATGACAATCTAACACAGCTATCTCACCATGTATTTGTTTTCGTGATTCAATTCTTGTTGCCCAGCTAACAATACCTTCGAATGTATTTTTTGCTGGAGAAGCACCATACGTGAGCGATTGCTGTACACGCGGCCCTGCATTTGTAAGTAGTAATTCAAGGAAAGTTGCATTGTTGTGATTAACACCCTCAATTCCAGAATACTCCTCGAACAGTTCAAACATTTTCTCTGCATATGTCTCAAACGATTCTTCAGTACTCTGTTTCCGATTGAGAATCAGTTCCCATCCAACAGGACTACAACCACGTAGATCGCGCAGACATTGTTTTAATCTATTTAAGATTTCACTCTCAGGCTCGTTTTGATGCATTGACTGCACAATGGTGCCTGTCATCAAAGCCGGTGCTATCTTATAGTTCAGGACATCTGGAATTGAGCTGATAACAATTTGCCAAATATCTTTTGGTTCAAGCTGAAATGCATGTTTTAGGCTAACAATGCGTCTCCACCATGGCTCGAATGGCCCTTTCAAAGGGAATGGTCTGATCTCTGCTTTAAACAAGCTACATTCAGTTACCGTTAGAGGACGCCGAATGGTTGACTCTGTGCCGTTTGGGTGCCGTATCACCTTAAAGGCTGAAATAGGCACTTTGTTCAAAATTTTATCGCCTGCTTCATCTGTCTGAAAAGGTATAGGGTTATTAGAGCAGGATGACTCGTCTAAGAAGCGCATATTTTTAGTCCCATCGCTTTTGAGCGTTTTGGGAGAAATGGACTTTTCAACCATTAGTTTAGCCTTAAGATCTGCAATGGTGTGTTTGTGATTTTTACACTTTTCAGTCAGGGCTAACTGTTCAGCTGTTAATCTGTCTAGCTGTGTCTGAAGATCTTGGATCTTTGCCTCAGACAATTTTGCCTCTGCATTTTTAGAATGCACTTCTTCACATTTAACATCCATAAGCGAGGATAGAAATTTTGTTGATTTATCTAGCCGTTTATAGCTTATGAAGTTTAAAGCCTCAATTATCTCATCATGTTTTGATTTCTTCTGTTTACTACCCACTGTTTCCCACCAAGTGAGAATTTCATTGTCAATAGCGTCCATTTTAAGACCTATTTTAGTGAGTTTATGCAGCGTAGGCTCGACCTTTTCGGCCCATAGTGTAAACAGAACAGAATCTTTATACATGTTCCAATTTATATTTGGGGAAATTTCTTTCCCTGAAGCTTTGAATATAAAAAGGTTTCTGTTTTATGATTCACGAGATTCACGCTCACAGTTTCTGATTTTCAGTTATGTTCCTTTGCGTGGTTTTCCGCAGTTATGGGAGTTTTCCACCAAGGACTATATGAAGCAAAGTCATTTTAACGTTTGATAATTCTTTTCGTTCTTTAGTTATATTTTTCCCGTTTTAGATTAGGAAACTATATCACTCTGCTGCCCTTCTCTAAAGTCCGCATGCCACACTCTCGTCAGGTCCGGTCATCAAATCAGAGGTAATTTGACTAAATATCTAGGATTTGCCGTATCCATACGGACACAATCAAAGACATATGCAAGTCCCCTTAAACGCCTCCTCGTTTAAGTACACGTAAAATGATACCGGATGTTAGCCATCGCTAAACTGACGCAAAAACTGTGGAAATATACGAATCTGATCTCTACTCGGGAAAATAATTATATCAGAATGAGTTCAAACGTGGCAATATTTCGTTTTCCGAATATGGAAAGTATTTCTGTCTCAAATTCTTCTCATTCTTTTCAAGAATTAATGACCATTGTCAATTACATTATAACCACATTCAGCATAGACACACACACACACGTTTAATTCAGTTCACACAGGATACATATGGCCTTGAATACAACATCAACAGCCTTTACCTAAGTGTTCCAAACACTTACAGCAAAGCAATCCTGTGTTTAAAGAATAAACTTACATTTAGCCTATGTGCACATATAGTAGCACAAACAACTATACAGTGTGTTCTATGAGTGCGTTAGCACAACCCCAAATTTGAAAATACAAACTATTGCATTATTGCTTTCCCATCTGTGTTAAAGTGGAAGCTTTCAAATGCAATATAAAGTTTGTCAAGATTAGTTTATGTTTAGAATCTTATTCAATGTGGCCTCGGGCCTATGGGCTGGTCAAACAAAGGGTTAAGCGTTTTTGAATGCAGCATGTCCTTAGCATTAGCATTAGCCTAGAAGCCGCATGGCATTAGCATTAGCTTTAGCATCATTGTTTAAGCAGCATGGGTTTAGAATTCAGCATTAGCCTGTTGCAGCATGGGCAATAGCATTTATCTTAGCCTTGTTTTCTCTAAACAGCATGGAAAACACTAGCATTTATCCCTGCTAATTGCGTTTTAGCCTGTAAATCATATCATTTTATTTTTTCAAAGTTTTCCTTTCATAAACAATGCATCGTCTGCCTCATTTATAAAATCACGTGTTTTCTGATCATTTACAAACTTAGATTTTTATTTCTGTTGTTTGTCGATTCTCTTCAAGTTAGCTGGATTGTTTCAACAAAGCCACTACAATAATGAAGACAAGTTTTGTTTTATCGCTCGTCGAGTAACGTTAAGTCTACCCGAAAATCATTTGAAAGATGATATTTAAAATTTAGGTTTCTTTTCTTTTTGCCTAATCGAAACAAGGATATTTTTAAAATCTATTAAACAAGGGTTTTACTCTTTTATCTGCGCATCACGGCTGTTTTCATGTCCTCACGTTTTAGTTTCGGACTAAACAAAGGGCTTTCCGATCCCTAAACACGGCAAACAACATTTTCTCAACACTTTTCAAAAGGATAGAAAAAGTTGACTTACCAGAGCAGCAGAAGAAAGAGAAGTTCAAACCTCTTGTTGATTTTAAGATCCCCATAAATTGCTGGAAAAGACGTTGTTCGCGAAATCCATATGTTGCGATCACGGAGGCGTGTCACCACTGTAAAAAGGGCCACGAAATCGATCCAAATCGCGGGGTACGATTCGTGGTGAAGGCTTCAAGCGTGTTCCGTCTTTTCCATGGCAAAGTATTTTTAGTTAAATGCAACACATTTAATCTTATGTATTAACTCGTTTCATCTGACTCCATAAAATGAAAAGGGTTTATCAATGATATCTGCGCATCATTTAATATGTTAATGCTTGACTATTCCTTTTAACTCTAATGAAAATAAAGTCAAAGTCTGTTAGAATAGCCAAATGTAACAATTTATTATGTCAGGTAAATGTATCATTGGAATCCCACAAGATAATCAATGCAAATCATCAAATGTTTCAAAGAACAAAGAACTTTACCCAACATATTACATGAGCTGAGAAGACAACATCATGGGCTGATCTGAATACAGAATGGCAGCCCCGAGCTCTAGTTACATCTCCCTTTATAATCAGACCTCACATGATATGTAAATCACCAGGATACAGTGGAAAGTTACTGAATCCCCCTACCATGTTTATTGGGGGCAGACCATTTGTTTGGTTGTAAGTTGCACTCAGACAAAAGGCCAGAAGGTGTGAAGTCAAAGCCACCTCCTTCTTTGTGTGCAAGATATTTCTATATTCTTAAAACCCTTATTACCTTTTCTTTTATTACTTTGGGAATGAGACATTATTACCAGTCACCCTGAGACCATCAAAATGATTCCAAACACTCCTAAAAGATTATCACATTCACATTAAAACTATCTTGTGTGAGTTTCCTCTGCAAGAGTGGGTGTGTGTTTTTCAAGCAAGGTCCTTTTGTCTTCAGAAGACACTGGTCAGACTGATTATATCAACCAGTTCCAGTTTTTCCAGTCTTACAAGGGTTAGACTTTAACAGAAGAATGTGATTTGGTGTCAAAGGTTCCAGATCTTGATGGTCATCAGACAATGTGATAATGGGACGACAATTCAAAATTGCCTCAATCTCACAAAAGAGTGTCTGTAGTCCCTCATCATCGAGGATGTGTTGTCTTAAAACAGAGCATAAGATCTGGCTCACCATTCGAATGAGCCTCTCCCATACTCCCCCATGATGTGAGGCTGTTGGAGGATTAAACGTCCACTGAATTCCTTTCTGGAGCATTGCCTTATGAATTCTGCTTTGGTTCCATTCTGAAAGTGAATTCTGTAACTCTCTTTTTGCACCAACCAGGTTAGTTCCGTTATCAGATCGTATATGCAGTACTTGGCCCCTTCTGGCTATGAATCTTCTCAAGGCGTCAATGCAAGAATCGGTGTTCAGTGAGTGAGCCATTTCTAGGTGAACTGCCCTGCTTGTCATGCAAGTGAAAATAGCCCCATATCTTTTTACCTGACCTCTTCCCCTTTTTGTCATGAAAGGTCCAAAGTAATCAACACCAACATTGCTGAAAGGTGGAAGATCAGCTTGTAGTCTTTCCTTTGGTAGGTCTGCCATCTTTTGTTCCCCTATCTTTCCTCTTACTCGCTTGCACACAACACATTTAGACAGAACTTTGCGAGCTGCAGAATTGGCATTTATAATCCAATATTTCTTTCTCAGGTGTGAGAGAACATGGTTTCTGCCAGCATGTCCGAGCTGTTCGTGTATGTGTTGAAGAATCAGTGTGGAGATGTGAAGATCTTTTGGAAGTATAATTGGTCGCTTTGTCTCCTCAGGCATTGCAGACTTGTCCAACCTTCCTCCAACCCTCAAAACTCCATCATCCATCACAGGATCTAGCTTGTACAGGCTGCTGTATTTATTCAAGCGCTTTCCAGCAAGAGATGTCTTTTGTATTCTTGAGATTTCCTCGGAATACCTTTGTTTTTGGCAAAACTCAACAATGGCCTTTTCTGCTTTTAAGAGATCATCCAGGGATATGGACTGTCCACAGAGTGATGCCTTGAATGCTTTCATTTCATTACATACCTTGTACCTTTGGGTTTGAGAGTCCTTATTCATGCAGATTGCCAGTATTTCTTTTCTTTTTGCAGTGAGCAAGCAAAGGATATTCTTGAACTTCAAGAACCATGCCACTGCCAACTTCAGCTTTGTCCAACTTGAGAAATAGTTAAACAGTTGGTTAGTAGGATTTTCCTTTTCTTTAATGACAGTACTATAAACAGTGGTGTTCCTTTTAACTTCAAGATCATCAAGTGAGAGAGATACGGGTCCCAGGGACTCTTTAGGCCATTCCTCTTCCTTCTTCCATAGAAAGTCTGGTCCATGGATCCACTCTTTGCACTTCACCAATGTGCTGGCACTCATCCCTCTTGATGCTAAGTCAGCAGGGTTCTGCTTTGTTCTGATGAATTTCCACTGTTTTACATCTGTGTTTTCTCTAATTACAGAGATCCTATTAGCTACAAATGTGCGGAATCTTGCATTCTCATTTGCAACATATTTCAGCACTGACTGACTATCAGTCCAAAATGTTGAGCTTTTGAGATCTAGCTCCAACGCTTTCCTTACCATAATGTCCACTCTAACTGCTAGCACTGCAGCTGTAAGTTCTAGACGTGGAATTGTGACGTGCTTAAGTGGGGCCACTCTGGCTTTCCCCAACATGAAAGACACATGTACAGTGTGCATATCATCAGTCAATCTCAAGTAACTCACTATGCCGTATCCTTGTTCACTAGCATCGGAGAAATGATGCAGCTCTGCTTGCTTCAGCATTCCAAAACCAGTTGGCTTTACACAACGTGCCACTCTGAACTCTTCTATTTCATCAAGATCCTGTATCCACTTTGTCCACTTACCAGCTGCAGCCTGTGGTATTTCCTCATCCCAACCACATTTACTCCTACAGAGGTCTTGGATAAGCAATTTGGCAGGTAGAGTAAAAGGACTCAAAAATCCAAGTGGATCATAGATGGAGCTCACAACTGATAGTAAGTTTCTTTGTGTGTGGGATTTGCACTTGACAGTGATCTTGAACTTAAACACATCATTGTCCACGCACCACAACAATCCAAGAGCTCTTTCAGTGGGAAGCTTTTCCCTGTCGAGATCCAATTCTCTTACATTCTGAGCTCTGTCTTCCTTTGGAATATGTGCAAGAACAGTGCGACTGTTACTCACCCATTTTGTGAGGTGGAATCCTCCTGCTTGACAGAGAGATGTTAGATCTTTCACCAATTCTACTGCTTCATGCTCTGTTGGAAGGGACTTCAAGCAATCATCAACATAGAAGTTGTTCTCAACAGTGTTTGTCACCTCAGTTCGAAAACAGTCTTTATTGTCTTTGGCTGTTTGCCTCAGAGCAAAGTTTGCACAGCTAGGGGATGAGACTGCGCCAAATAGATGTACCATCATTCGATGTTCCACAGCAGGCATGCTGACATCACCACTTGGCCACCAGAGGAATCGCAAGAAGTCAACGTCTGATCTTGACACTCTGACCTGATGGAACATTGCTTTGATATCTGTCATTACTGCTACAGATTCTTGGCGAAACCTGGTCAAAACATCAAAAAGTGTGCTGGTCAAATCAGGACCCTGAAGAAGTTCTGAGTTGAGGGATTTACCTTGAAAAGTTGCAGCACAGTCAAAGACCACCCTTATGGTCTGTTTTTGAGGATGGTATACACCATGATGTGGGATGTACCACAATTTACCATCTGATCTTTCCAGCTCTTGTTGCGGAACCACTTCAGCATAGCCCTTATTTATGAATTCTGTTAGAAATTCAGTATAGTCAGTTTTGAATTTTTCATTCCTCTTGAACTTTCTTTTCAAACTTTGAAGTCGCTGTTCTGCCACTTGGTAATTGTTAGGCAACACAGTGTCGTCCTTCCTAAAAGGTAGATCAAGAGTATAATGTCCATTTTTCAACTTGATTGACTGTTTTGCAATCTTGATGAATCTTTTGTCTTCTACAGACATTTCAGCCTTCTCTTCACTTGACCTCTCATTAAAATCATGGTTGTATTGTTGCATCAACATTTCTTCCAAGTTCAAGGCAGAAATTCTGTTAACAACAACACCTTCACCACCGTTCCTGTTTGCTGTGTTTTTGCTTTGTAAAGGACCATTAATAACCCATCCTAGTAGGGTCTTCACTGCATAAGGCCCATCCCCTTGACTATTAAGGATTTCCCAAGGTTCAATGGCTTTGGGAGCATTGCTTCCAATCAACAACTCCACCTTGGCTGGAATCCTAGGAAACTGTACCTGACTCAGGTATGGCCATTTAGATAGTTCTTCGTTTGTGGGAATGTTACAGGTGTCAACAGGCATGATCTTTTGGGTGTATACTTCTGGCAGGTGGATGAAGTTACTTTCTTCCAGTGAAGAAACTTCTAAACCACTGACAATGTGAGAGGGCACAGACTTATCCTGACTCATTGTTCGAAGAAGAATATTAGTCTTTCTTCCAGTAATGTGGAGTTTCCTCATAAGATCCTCTGTGCAGAAGCATGCCGAGCTACCAGGATCCAGAAAGGCATATGTGTGCAGAATCATACTTCCTTTTGAACTTTTAACCTGTACTGGTACAATCGACAACAAACACTCTGTGTAAGTCTGCATGTTTCTGACTCCAGCATTGTTGCCATCTTGAAGAGAGACCTGTGTGCTACTCACAGGTGTTTTCTTAAGTTGGTCTGAGGAATCCAACGCTTTAATGTGTAACACACTAGGATGCTGTTTGTTGCATATGGAGCAGTTAAGACGCTGTGTGCAGTCTTTACTCAGATGTCCTCCTTTGGTTAAACACCCAAAACAGATTCCATTCTTTCTAATAAAGTTGATTTTTTTCTCTGTGCGGCTGCTTTTCAAACTGCAAGCATGACATCAAATTGTGTCCATTGTTACAGTAGAGACAAGCCATTGGCTGTGAATCCTTGGATGTGGTCTGTGGTGAGTTCACATGCACATTGGTAGCAAAACTGCCTTTGGATTTGAGTTTCAATATTTTGGGCTTTCCTTTACTTGGGCTTGAGTCTTGGATATCACCAAATATTGGGTCTGAGACGATGTTAGCTTGTTTTTCAATGAAGCTGACGAGATCTACCATCTTTACCTTGTTCCTTCTCTGTTCTTGCAACTCAAATGCCTTCGTGCGCCACCTCTCTCTGAGCTTGTATGGAAGCTTGAAAGCAATACTCCTCATATTGGAGACTGTGTCCAGTTCTTCCATGAACTCCAAGTCTTCCATACTATTGCAGCAGCTTCTAAGAAACAATGCAAATGCCTGTAAAGCCTTTGGATCTTCTGGTTTGATTGAAGGCCAAGAAAGAGCTTTCTCAATATAAGCACATGAAATCCTATATGCATTACCAAAGTGTTCTTTCAATAGCTGCTTTGCCTTTTGGTAACCTTGGTTCGGTGACATATGTTGGCAACTTCTTACCAGCTCCTGTGGTAGCCCCCTTGTGTATTGAATGAGAAAGTGCAGCCTGTCTTCGTTATCATCAGTTTTACTTTCAATGATGTGCTCAAAAGAATGAAGGAATGACCTGTACTGCAGAATTTCTCCACTAAACGTTGGAATTTCTCCTCTTGGTAAGGTGGAAAGAAGTTGTTGTTTCACAAGCATATCTGTCAAGTTGTTCTGTTTTTGAAGAATTCTAGCAAGATCAGGCCCTTGAATGACATTAGATAAAGATCTACTTTCTAGAGGTCTTGCTTGAGCTGTATGAGAGATTTGTGCAGATGATTTCGATTCAGTGTTGATGGTGGTGGGTTGCTGAATTACATTGCTGTTCTGAGGATAAGAATGTCTTGCAGTCTGAGTTGGTGCTTTAGAGAGTTCATGAAGAGTCTCTTTTGGGCGCACATCTTGTTGTACTGAAGTTTTATCCAACATCTCCTTACAATATACATTCATGGCATCATCTTCAACAGCATTTCTATTGGTTACTAAGGTCTCAGCATTCTTGAGATACTCAATTTTTGCGGTGTTGGCTGCAATTTCAGCTTGAACTTCCACACCTCCTTCATCTTTCTAAGTTCTTCCTCTTTCTTCTCTAGAGCATGTTTATGTTGCAGTGCATTGGCTTTGGCAAGTAAAGCTGCCCTCTCTGCCTCTGCACAGATACGAGCTGAGGCTGAAGATGACACACTTGATCTGCTAGATCTGCCAGATCTACTGCTACGCACTGAAGAAACAACTGAAGTGCCATCATCATCATTTAGCTGGTCAGTCACTTTTAGAGCAGAAGGAACTTGAGTACTAGTTTGTGAGTCTGGTTCTTGAATAGTAGACACCCACTTCTCAACAGTAGAAACAAACATATCAACTTGCTTCATTCTTGGTTCGTACCAGGTTTTCAGATCTTCAACTTTATCCTCTTCACTTAACATTTGTACATATGATTCTTGAAGAGACTTGAATTCAACAAACATTTCATTGAACTTCATCATGTTTCCCTTTACTTCTTCAAGATATTCAGCATCAGTCATCAAAGAGTTAACAATATTGATTCGTCTTGTAAGGTGTGCCATCTTGCCTGCTCTAGAGGCTTTCAAACGAGCAGCAACCTCATTCAAATCTCTTTGAGCTGAGTTTGGGCATTCTTCTAAATAAGACTCGTCCTCCATCTTGTCTCAAACAAGCAAATATCCAATTTCCAAAGACACAAACTCAAATTTCCTTTGATTCCTTCATCAAATGAATCCTTTCATCCACAGTTTTCAGCATCAAACTTGAAAGTCTTTCCAATAACATTCAAATGTAACTCAGCACATTGTTTCCGCAACCACATACCTCTTTGAGAAGTTTCCTTTGTTCTCTGCTTCCAATGCCATGCGGTCTTCAAACATGTGGACTTCAAGTTTAAGATAATCCTCCTTTTCTCAAACATTCCATTTTCAAAGCAAGTCTTTTGACATTTTGTAGGGGTGAAAACAAGTTTCTGGTCCCCTGTGGGAGATGCTGATGCTGTATTTCTGACGCGTGCAAAGTACCATGAATTGATCCAGAGAGGCGTGTTGATGTTCCAAACAAATAACTGAAGTTTATTAAATCAAAAATAAAGATGCATTGTAACATAAAACAAAACAAACAACTTTTAGGCCGCTTGTAGTGATGTTACGTCTGACACCGACGCTCCGAAGCTTGCTTCAAACTCGAAAGGTCCTTGTAATGAACCACTGCTTCGGAGCTTGTATCATTACGTCACTAGTCACGTGAAAATGACGTCTGAAGCAAACACACTGCTTCACTCCTGTAGTGAACCGCGTGACTGCTTTGACAGCCCGATCCAGTGTTGAGAGGTTTGAAACCTGGCGGCAGTATTTCTCATAAAAGTGAAGCCAAACCATGGCAACACCGTGGGTTAGTAGTCGGTGTTTGGATTGGCGTTATTATTGAGAGTGGATTGAGTTTATTTTAATGTTGTGATGGAGCCATCGAGAAAGTCGTTCGCAAGTTTGGGAACACTTTAAACTTATTTTCCCGAATAAGATTAGTTCTTTGACATTTCTGCATACAAATATTTTTCATATCTAGTGAATATGGAGAGAGACAGAAACTTTAAAAACCCTCTGCTACATTATTCAAGTTCAACCAGTTACACAAGCACATCCTTTCAACATAAAAAAATATCAGTCCCACCAGTAAAGTTACAGATTTCTGGTGGTTCCCATAGGAAAGAAGCAGTAGCTAATGTCATGGTTTCAATACTCATGGAAAACATGGTTTAAATGGTAAAAGAAAATGGTTCCTTATTGGTATTTTAATTGAAACCATTAGAATTTCTGTGACGGTTTCCAATTTTTTTAAGCTGGTCTGATCTTCTGTCCTTGTCTAAAGAAATAATTACACACACTCATCATCATTATTGTTTTATTATCAAGGTGAACACATGAAATTCATCCGTTTCTGTAAAATTAACCTACATGAGTTTCACAGCACTGTTTCAGCTTTGATCGCTTCGGTAAACTCGTCATAAACGGGGCGTTAACACACGCCTACTTGCATTTTATGGTTGTCAGCTTTGTTGCATTACATTTACTTCACCAGGAGATGGTGCTGCCATTTCTATCTGAATGAAGCTTCGAGTAATGAACCATTTTCGACACAATAGCATCAGAAAGCAATAATGCTTCGAAAAGCTTCATTTGGCCATCACTAGCCGCTTGCTGGTTTGTTGCACCATGCCACTCTCGCTCCATGTGCACGGTCAAAAGACTGTGTGCTCTTGCACCAGCGCCCCCCTCCTGTCAGGGGTGGCCTATCATTTATACAACTTTCCCCCTCTCACCTATAGAGGGCACACACTCAGAGAAATAAACACAATTAGCAATACACAACAAACTGATATTTAAATGAACAAATCAATAAAAATTAAATAAGGTGGTATGTATGGCTCCTACAACCTTTTAAAGTGCTTGTGTATTATTTCTTTCAATGCATTTGATAAAGCATACTCAAAATAGAACTGAAATGACATTCATTTGAAGATTATCAGTTAAAATAATCAGTTTCATCTCATGAGATAAGTGTCTCGTCACACCCCAAATTTGTTGTTTCTTATTTAGATCACCATAATTGCTTTTAAAGGAACTGTTATAATCACTAGCTTGGTCAACTTTTCCTTTGTTGTATATGACCTAGATCGCAAGTCCGACGACAGATTGTGGAAGAGAAGAAGAAGTTGTCCGACGCAATCTCCCACTACAATTCTCTTCGAACAAGCACCAAAGCTTTGAATTCCGTGGATGACTTGCTTGCTGCAGAAACGGTTATCTGGCCATGGGAAATGGGGATGACTGTAATTTATGTAAAATTTTTATTTAATTGGTAAACTTGAAAAAAAAAATATTTTTTGGGGGGCTTGCTATACCAAGTTAATTTTCAATTTCAGTTGATGATGCTTCACTGGCCATAAAAAAAGTTCTTTGACAAGCTGATGCAAGTACAGAGACTTGAGGAAGAAGAGGCTATACTTGTGGAGGAGATGAAGAGACACTGGGATCACATCTGCAGAAGCTTCAAAGATATAAAAGATCAGACTGATGCGTTGTCAGATGGCCTAACTACTAAGAGTAAGTGTTTTTGTTTTCTCTAAAATCATTATATTACTATAATTCTGCTTCTCATTGGTTTAATAAATAATTTTGACAGGCATGGCAAACGTAGTGTATTGATAAACCTTACTAGGTTGCCTCTTAAATACATGAGATTTCCTTAACAATTTAAGCAGCATCATTATAGAAAAAGTGTTCATGGTTCTGTTTTTTTTTCACCCTCATGTTTATTTACTTTAAGCCTATCCATCAGGACTGTCAGAGGATGCATATTTTGGCTTGCTCTGTCTACTTCGAAGGCAGCTGCATGATCTGAAGGCTGATAAATGGTAAATGGTAAATGGACTGCATTTATATCGCGCATGCATAGACCCAATGGCCACCAAAGCGCTTTACAATTTGCCTCACATTCACCCATTCACACACACATTCATACACTGACGGCGACGGCAGCCATGCAAGGCGCCATCCAGCTCGTCGGGAGCAGCTAGGGTTAGGTGTCTTGCTCATGGACACCTCGACACTTGGTCAGGTGGAACCGAGGATTGAACCACCAACCATTCGGTTTGTAGACAACCCACATGAACCACTGAGCCACTGCCGCCCCAATAAAAAACGAAAGGGTGAAGGAAGCATACCACCAATTAGTGACTGGATGGGATAGTATGGATGTCCTTGAAGAGGATGACTGTGGCGACTACGAAAGCATGTCTGCGGATTCCTATGAATCAGCTGACAAAGACAGCATAGATCCACATTTCTGATTTTCCAGAGGTCTCTAATGTAATTTTTTGGTAACACTTTATAATAACTGCACACTATTAATCATTATTTAAGCATGAGTAAACAGTTAATTCATCATTTATAAAACTTTAATAGACATTAAGAAGCAGTTTATAAATATACAGTAGTTATACATGCTTTTTTCTTGATTTATAAGCATATCTATAATGCATTTAATAATTGTATTTTCATACTTTGTTAATGATCAATTAATAATTTCTAAATGAAGTATAACATTATTTATAAACCAGTTGTTTAAGAGTTGTCAGTCATTCATAAGATCACTTAAGGGCTGTTCACACCAAGCACGATAACTATAAAGATAACTATAAAGATATAATTCTAAAAATCGTTTTCCATATTAAAGAATAACAGAGTTCACACCACAGCTATAACGATAAAGATATGAGGAACGATGTCGTTCGAATCACTTTCAGAACGATTTTTTTCCAGCTGTCCAACGATAAAACACTGACAACCAATCAGAATCGATTGTAATTTAAAGGTCTCGCGCACTTAAAATGGCAGATGACATTGCTGAGAAGCTAATCGTCGAGGTCCAAAAAAACCCTCCTCTGTTTGACAAGTCAAACCCCCTTTTCAAAGATACTTTGAAAAAGACGAAAGCAATTGGACATACCGTGGGAATAAATGGTGAGAACTATTGACGATGAGATATTATGCAGTTTAGCATAGTGTAACAAAATTACCTCAGGTAGCTAGTGGGCTATCCAGCGCTAGTTTTGACGACATTGCTGAAGTTTCAGTGAAAAAGGCGTTGTATACATAAAGGTGTTGACTATGCGATGTTTTTTTTTTTATCCTATCATTGACTTCGTCAGCTAAATTCCCTGTTAAATTAGTTCGATTACACTTGACTTGCTAGATTCAGTGTTTACATGCGCTCGGAAGATAGCATGCTGGCTGAGGACATCTGCTGGCCAAGACGTGTAGGCAATAAGAACAGCAAAAACATATTCAATGACATGTTGTAAACAACAATTATAATAAAATGTAATCTATAACATAAGTTAATATCATCAGTACTATTGTAGGATGTTTTCCTCATTTTATGTTCAAAATGTGTGTGTGTGTGTGTGTGTGTGTGTGTGTGTGTGTGTGTGTTTATATTATTTATTTATAAGGGAAAGTGCTAGGAAGAGGTGGATTAACATCCGAGATGCCTATCACCTAAGTAGAAAAAAAGCAGCCACCAAAAGTGGAGACCCAGCTAAATTTCAGAAGCCGTACAAATATGCAGGGATCCTGGAATTTATTATTCCACACCTTCAGTTCAGGGAGTAAGTTAATTAACAATAATCAGAACTTTACTTTTGCTTTAATATCATAATGAGTTAATTTATTATCTAACTATTTTTTAAAATCTCATGTGAATTCTAATGCAGGCCACATAAAATTGTTTTAATAGAACATCCAGTAATCTACCAGATGAAGCAGAGGAGGAAAAGGATGTAGATGAGAGACAGCTAGAATTGAAAAGGCAGAAGAGGGCAGAACCAGGGAATAAATCAAGTTCTGCACCCAAAAGAAGTGGCATTTGTGCTCCATCTGCAGTTGACACTGCAATAATGGAGTATTTGAGTAGCAGGAAACAGAATCAAGAGGATGAGCTAGATGCATTTTTTAAGTCAATGGCTACTTCCATGAGAAAGATGCCAGATCACACAAAAGCTAAGCTAAAATTTAAGATTCATGAGCTAGTCCATATGGCAGAAATGGAGTCAATGTATGAAGCTAGTGGATCCTCTTCAGCCAGTGATCTTGAGTACACATGTTTATAGTCTACCACATACTGTTACTACTTAACTTTAAAATGTGCAGATAAAATGTATTTAAATGTTGTGATTGTATAAGGAATAAATGAGTCAATTTATGTGGTAAGCTTTTTTTAAGTCATTCTTGTCCAATAATATCATAGTGTTGAGTACACTGTGTTTTTAAATTACTTCATAAATATCATGAACAAAATAGAATGATATAGTTGTGCTACTGATAACTGCAGTTCAATTCTCTAGTGAGCCACTCCAAAGCAAGCACTCTGCTGCCATGGGACTGCTCCAGTAGTGGACATAAAATAGTCCTTGTAGGCCTCCCTTATCAGAAATGCTTCCTTTGATGGATGATTTCCACACTGCTGCAGATTCTGTACAGCTCCACTGCTACTGGATTCTGCCAAACACTCTGGTGCTTGGTGTTGAATAGAGGGGTCTGTGGTTTTGATTATGTAGTTATTATGCAGGACACAAGTGGCCTTTATAACTTTGTCCACATTTTGGGGCTGTAGTTTGATCCTCCTTTGGTACACCTCCCACTTGGATGCAAGGATCCCGAATGAGTTCTCCACCACCCTCCTGGCCCTTGATAGCCTATAATTATAAATTCTTCTAGCTTCGTCTAGGTCCTTTCCAGGGAAGGGGCGCATTACATTCTGTGAAAGTGGGAATGCCTCATCAGCCACAATCACATGGGGTATTGGTTGTGAGAATCCAGGCAGTGGTCTTGGTTGAGGGATTGCCAAGTTGTTACTTTTTATTGCTTTCCCTAAAGTACTTTGAGCAAAGATGCCCCCATCACTGTTGGAGCCATGGCCACCGACATCTATTACAGTACTTAGCAATACCTGTGGTCAACCAGGGCCATCAAAACAATAGAGAAACCACCTTTGTAATTATAAAAGGTGGATCCAGAGTTTGATGGTGCCTGGATGACCACATGCTTTCCATCCAGAGCTCCAATGCAGTTTGGGAACTGCCATCTCTCCTGAAATCCTTCAGCAATTTTTGTCCAAGCATCTTCATTTGGTATGGGCATGTACTGAGGGTGCAGTTTTTGCCAAATTATGTCGCACACCTCAGGGATTATTGTTGCTACAGTTGATTTTCCAAGACGATAGTTTAGGTATATTGTTTTGTATGAATCTCCTGTAGCTAAGTATCTAAAAAACAAAACAAAAACAATGGCAATTTATGAACTAACGTTGTTGGTCAAATGTTTATACACCTTAAATAATCTTAAAAATATTAATAATTTTAGCAAAATGACTAGGATAATATTTTTTTCATTTTATTTACTACTCTAGTGAAACGTGTTTAACACAACATATAGCCCACAACACAAAATTATAGCCTTTTTAAGTATTAGTGAATGTTTTCACCCTTTGGAATTGTATGGTTCCCTCAATTGTCATTAGTCTGAAAAGATCTCAAAATTATGTAATTACAGGGAGAGTTCAAATATGCAGAAGAGGCTGGAAAACCAAAGAATATGCAGGACCTGGGGACATTTTCTGAAGATTTTTGAAGTAACTGATCATGACAAACAAGAGACTCATGATAAAAAAAGAAAAAGAAAAACATCAGAAAAACTAACATCCACATAACACATGACATGGCATCAAGTGTCAATATAACTTTTGAATAAGAAGCTACAATTTTGTCTTGTGGACATTTCATTTTTATTTATAGTATATAAAAGTGAGTTTTATGTCATCAGTTTATGTAAAACAGTTTAATCAGATTGGTGCTAAAAACTTTGGTGCTAAAAATTTTTAATATTTCATATTAGTTTGCTAAAATTATTAACATTTTGCACATTCTGAAAGGTGTATGTAAACTATATGAACTTCATAGCCCACTACTAATAATAATATAAGGCTGATATTATTATTATTATTAATAATAATAATACCATTATGATGATCCTTTAAACTACTATGTGCAAATATCATTACTGTAATAGCCAACATGTTGCTCCTTTGGCTAAATTTTTTTTTTGTTTTTTTTTTTGTAGCCTTACTAAAATGTATCCAAAAGTTTGTTGGATAGCATTTCCTAATTAGTCAGTAGCTATATAAGTTACTACAGAGCAGGCTATACCTAAGACATACTGCCAAACGATCTCTGGCGCTGATCGGTGTCCTGAAATTTGTTTGGCTCTTGCTGATGTCCTCTTTCACGATGTCCAGGATGTCTTGAAATTGTTGTTGATTCATACGGAAATATGAGTAAAATTTGTCCTCAAAAGACGACAACTCTCTAATCAGAGTGACGGATTCTCCCAACTCCTCTCGTCTTTTAAGGATATCGTGTACCCAAAAGCGCCTGTTTTTCTTTTGATATTTTTTTGTATGGTAAATCAGCAGCAGGTCATCCATTTTCGCTACTATGAAACCGCAGCGCGGACACGCGCGTGCTTAGAATAAAAAGACCGTTATCGGTCGTTGGTTTGGACGCAATTATCGTTATCTTTATAGTTATCTTTATAGTTATCGTGCTTGTCTCACTCCCTTCTCGTCAAATGTCTGACGCATGGTCAAGGGACCCTGGCGTCACTATTTTGACGCACGGGGTATACCTTCGGCTTTATTTTCCAACGTGCGGGGCAGTCCAATAGACTTCTATAGAACTCAGCAGCGTTGAAATTTGACGTCTTGGGTCGATCACCACACCGCAACCCGTTGTCTGCCTTGAGGATCGATCGAGACAGCAATAAATAAAAATAAAAAGGAATACGCTACAAAAAATAATCTATGCCAGGGCGATTCAAATGCCCCCCAACTGGTGTTTGATGTTTTTAAAACCCTCGCAATCAGATATCAAAGGGGCTTCAAAAGTTTAGCGCGTTCATCAGCGGTGAGTTTAACAACGCTTATGGCGTGCAACCACATTCAGCGGTGAGTTTAACAACACCCAACTGCAGGTAAAACGGCATTCAGAGGTGAGTTTGACAAAAGCAACGCACAACTGCAGGTAAAACTTAATTAAAAGGTGAGTTAAACGTTCCAATGTGCGTGCAAGTCTGCAGTTTAACGTTTCCTTATCATTAAGACACTGCTTTATCTAGAGCATGCTGGATAACGTATTTTTATCGGAGGATTGTTGATTTTAATATGCTACGACTGTGTTCTGTTCATCGGTTTTTAAAAATTATTATCTTTTACTAAATCCTCTTAATTAATAACGCTGACGTCACCGAACGGGAGATCCCAAGGTCCATTGCGAATTTCCACGCGGTAAGTAGAAGGCTTCATTAATTACTTATCCATTTTACTTATCAAATTTACTAATTTACTTATTAATTTACTTATCAAAAACGGTTGGATCAGGACAAGAAATTGTGTTCAGAAACTTTAGATTTGTAAGGTGGCCCTTTCTTATGGCGAGAAATGATAGAATACATTATAAAAAAATATATATATATAGCTTTCTGCACCAAATGTGCAGGCTAGCAAAGTTAGCTAGCTTAATTGAATACAAGTTCATTTTTGTCGCATATTATCATGTAAGGTACAATCATAGGGGAACGTAAGATTTTCAGATTTTTATTACACAACTATCCAACATTATGTTCAGAATGAAGAAAGGTTTTGCCAGATTGGTTTGTTTCACAGCCTAATTATTAAAAATCCATTGTATTAACAATACAAATTAATTATTACTACATTGTATCTCATCAGCATTTTTCAATATGAAATAATACTAATTCATATATAGATAAATAATGTAAGTAATCCTGTCATAAATGATTGACCGATTTATATATATATATATATATATATATATATATATATATATATATATATATATATATATATATATATATTTAGTAGCTTCCAAAATAGGTGCACTCCAAAGTGCGTTGTAGAAAAGGCATAGAAACTGATATAAGTGCATGCTTTTAATTAGCTAACAGTTAACCTTAAAGTTAGCTGCTCAATCGTTCTCATTGTTTTGGTAGAAAGCAATTATGCAATAAGATGTTTTGTGTTTGTTTACACTGTCTTAAGTGCACTCAAAAAATGTGTGTGTGTGTGTGTGTGTGCGTGTGTGTGTGTGTGTGTGTGTGTGTGTGTGAATAGAATCTAAAATTATGTTGTGCACGTTACATTCTTTCTATTTCTTAGGCTATATTGGTGCTTGGCTTGCCCAGCTAAAAATATTAATGTTTACATCTATAAACCTATTTTGAATATTGATGAATGTTTCTTACCTGAACTATGGCATCAGGTAGGCCAGTTGCAATAATCAGGCCTTCTTTTATCTCCAGTAGCTTCGACATCAAAACTTCTATTGTGGGCAGGAGGGTGCCATAGTAACAGTTTTCTTCTCCTTGCAGGATATCAAGAGCAACTGTGAGAGGCTTCATGATGGCACAGTATTCCCTCAGAAACTGAAACTCCCTCTCACCAATACATTTCAGCTCTAAGCGATCAGAGATTGTACTTAAATCAGTCATGGGTATTTCAACTATTCTTGCCACAGCATCATAAAATGAATTCCACCTTGTGGAGCATGGCACAAGCAGTTTTTTGCCAACCAAATCGCCCACTAACTCTGAAGCCAAAGTCAACCGGCTAGCCCTCCTCCACAGTGCTGTGCACTTGGCGGTAGCACTTCTGTAAATTGCTTTAGTCCCAGGATTTGAAAGCAGCCACTTGTCCACATCAGAGCTTGAAATTAAGTTAAGTGTGTGAGAGGCACACCTCAGGTGTGGTGGTAAAACAATCCTCTCCTCTGTGAAGGTGTCAAGCACGTCTGCAACATTTGTGAAGGTAACCTCTTCTTCCTCTTCATCATCGTCAGAGAGCGATTCGGGCTGATACATTTGGAAGGCTTTTATAAAGTTAGAGCCGTTATCAGTAACTGTAGCTGTAACTTTCGTTGACAGTCCATATAATGAATGAATGTGATCGATCTCAGCCGCAATGACATCATAAGTGTGTCTACCTTTTATCCTTTTGCAGGCGAACGCAGCTTTCTGGCATTGAAGAGTAGCGGTGTTTATCCAGTGGGCTGTCATGCCTAGGAAGCTTTTGTTGTGGACAGACCAAATGTCTGCAGTGGTCGCGATGTAGTCTAACCCCTCAAATCTCGTCTTCAGCTCACTTTCCATTTTTGAATATTCTTTATCCAAGTAGTTGGAAAAAGTTTTTCGTCCCATTTGCTGTGTGCCGCTGACGCCTGAACATGGTATCATGCCAACGAGCTGCCTGAACGCCGGCGATTCCACAGTAGAAACAGGCTGCATGTTTTCAACAACATACCGTGCAATAGCTTTGTTGATCTGTCCCTGGCTGTGGCTAACAGTCCGGTTGAAATCTAGTCGCTGTTGTTTGGCTGGAGGGGCTTGACTCACTTCGAGTGTGTCCACTGACACCTGGTTAGCTTCTAGCTTTGTCGAGGCATGTCGTTTCTGGAGGTGCTTTGACAGATTGGAGTTGCTGTTTTTAGCAGTAGATAGGACATTCGAACCAGAATGACAGAGCTTACATTTCACTAAAATATTTTTGTCTTTATGTTCAACTAAAGTGAAATAATGAGCATATTTCCACTTTGAAAAACTCGTCTTGCTCTCGTCTTGACTCGCCATGACTGCCGCGCTTACTTGAATAAACGGAAACACGCCCACAGTGCGTCTGCGTGCTTACCGCATCCACCAATCCTACAATGCGTCGCTACTGTAAACAGGTTAGGCTGTAGGCTACCTCAGCCAAAATTAATTAATTTAAAAAGTAACGGACAACGCACCATATGGTAACGGAGTTAATTTATTTTAAAAGTAATGCGTTACAGTATTAGTTACTGTCAAAAGTAACTGAGTTACAGTAACGCGCGTTACTGCCCAACACTGGCTGTCACGTCCGCATCAAACCACCAGCGAGTGATGGCCAGTGCTATTTTAACAGGAAGCTGTTTAGTTCTGTACAGTTGCAGGCCATCACTGACCACCAGGGGAAGTTCCTGGACATTTTTGTTGGGTATCCTGGGTCAGTGCACGACGCCAGGGTGCTGAAGAACAGCACTGTTTACACTGGCCGCTTGTATCCACCTGCAGGAAAGTGTATCCTTGGGGATGGTGGATATCCTTGCCTGAGTGCGCCCATATAGAGAGCCTGTACAGAATGCTGTACAGGGGCGGTACAACAAGAAGCATTCTCATGCACGGAACATCGTCGAGAGGGCCTTCGGGATGCTGAAGACACGCTTGCGTTACATTTTTTTCAAGGCCCTGGAAGTCAGCCCTGCTTTTGTGCCAGATGTTGTTGCATGCTGCACGGTGCTCCACAACCTCTGTCTTCTCAATGGGGACATAGTTGATCCCGAAGTTGCGGAGGATGACGATGACCCACCTGTACCCTGCAACACAGAAGCCAGCACAGGAGAGCACATACGGGACAACCTAGCTGCAGCAGTGTCTGTTCCAGGCAACTGTGTGCCTGCTCTTCATGAGCACGATTACCTGTAAAAGGTTAAGACAGTAAAAATCAGTTCTTGTTCTCAGATTGACAGTGTTCCAGTTTGTCTATGTTAGTTATTATGTAAATAGTTAGGTGTGTGTGTGTGGGCACAGCCCACAGGGTGCTGTGATGCGTACGGTGCAGGAGTAGTAGTTAGAGAGGTGCATGGCTATCTGTGTGCACCCCTCTGTCTTACAACTCACTGCCGCTGGACAAAGCCTCTCCATCACCAAGACTCCTGTCGGGCCTCCTCGCGGCTGCACTGGTGAGATGTTTATCATTGCGGTGTATGTTGACGACATTCTTCTGGCTGGACGCAATAATGAACGAATGATGGAGGTGAAGAAATTACTTTCAAAACAATTCGAGATAAAGGACATGGGCGAGTTAACTCATTTTCTCGGTGTGAAAATTGTCCAAAACCCAGAAGCTGGGGAAATCTGGATTGGTCAGACAACCTATATCAAAAATGTGTTGGAGAAATTCGGAATGGAAAATTCTCGACCTGTAAGCACACCAGTAGACATGAACTCAAAGCTCGTCAAACTATCTGATGACAACGAAGGACTGGATCCAACACTTTTTCAGTCTGCCGTTGGCAGTCTGCTTTATTTGTCATCAAGAACAAGACCAGACATTGCTTATGCTGTAAGCAATGTTGCAAGATTTTGTGCTAAACCCACAAAGCATCATTGGATGGCTGTCAAACGAATCATGAGATACCTGAATGGCACTCTGAATCTAGGTTTATTGTATAGCAAGGACAAGCCAAAGGAATGCATAGGATTTTCAGATGCAGATTGGGCTGGAGACCAAGATGATCGCAAATCTGTTTCAGGATACATGTTTCAAATCAGCGGAGCAGCTGTGAGTTGGAGAAGCAAAAAGCAGACATGCGTAGCTCTTTCCACCGCTGAAGCTGAGTACATGGCATTGGGAAGCGCAGCTCAAGAAGCGGTTTGGATGCGACAATTGATGACAGGTCTAAAGGTAAATCAAACAGAACCGATGTTAATGTTTGAAGATAATCAGTCAGCTATCTGCATGGCTAAGAACCCTCAATTTCATGGACGTGCCAAACACATTGACATCAAGTACCACTTCATTCGAGAGCAAATTGCAAGCGGAGTTATAGACTTGAAATATTGCAAAACTGAAAATATGATTGCTGACATGTTCACTAAAGGACTAAATGAAGAAAAGTTCACGAAGCTGAGACAGATGGCTGGAGTTAAAACAGTTAATTAATCATTCTGTTTGCGAGTGAGAAGGAGTGTTGGAAAATATCACTCTTACTAGAATGACTATTAAGATCTCTCTAATGTGGACTGTGTTTTTTGATGGTGTGACCACTGGGGGGAGCTCTGGGCATATTTTTGTACTCTGTTACCTAGCACTGAAAAAGCGGCTGTATACGTTTGTTGAACATGCAGTAAAGATGGACGCACGTGTTGTGCTGTGCTGTGCATTTGACTGAATATAAGTATTCCGAGTCTTTATTTAAAATTGCAATAATGGTAACTGGGGTTCCCTTTCGTAGTCACTCCGAGTTACGTCAAGGAGTGACGGAGAATGGGGGTTTCGCATAGAAAGCCAATCCTCTTCGAGTATTTAACAACGAGCCAATGGCATGAAAATGCCATGGGTCTGCGGAATTTGCATAGCGTACTCCGCCCACCCATGTGGGTATAAAAGGAGGAAGCAAACGCAACCGCAGTATGTTTTCGCTTCGGAGCCAAGAGCATTCTTCTCTCCACAAGCCATATCACTAAGCCTCTTCGAGACGAGCGTCCTCTTCAGTGTTGGTGTGATGGCGGTACCCAGCGAGATTCTGCATTGCCTGCGATCTGTGCAGTGGTCTGCCAGACTTTGCGCTTCTCCCTGGTCGCCTCGGCGCTGAAAGAGTGAATTTCCTCCTCTCCATTGAAAGAGCTGCACGCGGCACGTCTTTTTAAAGATGGTTCGCCCGTGTTCTTCTGGGTGCGGTCGATATCTGTCCTCCTCTGATGGGCACGATCGCTGCTTTGTATGTCTGGGTCTTCGTCATGCTAAAGCAGCGTTCGTGGATGAGTCATGTGCCCATTGTGGTAACATGACCATCTCAACACTTAGATCGAGACTCAATGATCTTACAGTGAGAGTCCCCGCCCCCGCTACCCGTTCAGCTTCCTCTACCCGGGGAAGCTCTTCGGCTCGCGGCCAGGGTGATCTGACGGTGACGGTGTGGAACAAACCCCCGACGCTAGCTCCTCGGGTCCCACCCACCGCAACAGTGTTGCAGCCAGCGAGCGCCGAAACGGTGCAGACGTCTGCCTGTTCGCAGGTACCGTCTGTTTCGTTCGGCGCTCCAGAGGAGGATGCGATGTCGATCGCGGCATCACAAGGCGAGCTGGATTCTTCGGGGTCTGAAGATGCGGCTGCGCTGCCTCCCTCGGGAGTGCCAGCGCCGCCCGTCTCGGATCCCGAGATGACGGCTATGCTGTCTCGGGCCGCCGTGAGTATCGGGTTGGATTGGAATCCTCCGGCCCACCCCGATCACTCACGGATGGATGAATGGTTTTTGGGCAAAGCCGCCGCTGCAAAGCCACAGCCGACCCCAATACCATTCTTTCCCGAGCTGCATGCGGAACTGACGAAGACGTGGCAGGCTCCTTTGTCTTCCCGCGTTCGCCCGTCAGCTTCCCCCGCCTTTCCTCCCCTCGACGGCGCAGCTGCCCGTGGGTATGCTGGGGTGCCTCCGGTGGAGCGCTCTGTTGCGATGCAACTGTGTCCGCAGAGCGCCTCCTCCCGGGGGCCACCCAAGCATCCCTCCAAAGCCTGTAGGTTCTCGTCGTCTATGGCGGCGCGATCCTATAGTGCGGCGGGGCGGGCGGCCGCCGCTCTGCATGCGATGAGCACTTTGCAGGTTTTCCAAGCCAAACTGCTCAGAGATATGCACGAGGGCGGGACTGATCAAGGGTCGTTCAATGAACTGCGAGCGGCCACCGACCTCGCTCTCCGGGCGACTAAAGTGGCGGCTCGTTCCCTTGGTCAGGTGATGGCCACTAGTGTGGTCCAGGAGCGTCATCTTTGGCTCAACCTGGCGGAAGTGCGGGACGCTGAGCGGACCCGTCTGCTCGACGCCCCCCTTTCACAGGCTGGCCTTTTCGGCGGTGCGGTTGAGGACTTTGCCCAGCAGTTCTCGACCGCCCAGAAGCAGACAGAGGCGATTAAACATATCCTGCCCCGACGGCCAGCTGCTGCCTCCACCCAGCCGTCGCCGCAGCCGCCTCAGTCTGCTCGCCGCCGAAGACGTCCCACTGCGGCCCCCCTCCCTCCGGAGCGACCCCAGCAGCAGCCTCCACCCGGGTCGCGCCGTAGAGGCGGTCGCAGAGGAACGTCACAGCCCCCTCAGGCCCCGCCCCCCGCTAAACGCCGGGCTAAGCGGCGTTCCTGAGACGGGCTGCTCAGTGATGGTTTCGAGTTTTTCCCAGGAGGAGGTAGCAGGCCCCCTCCTTCCCCCGGTGGAGGGCCGGGGGAGAATATTTTGTTCTCCGCTCCCCGCTGCTCACCCACGGGTGGGCAGCACCCTGAGTTGGTTAAAGAAAGACTTGACACTATCACTGAGCACACAGACCGGGATGAGCGCGCACGATGCTCCAGAGCGTCGCCCCGCTCATTCCTCTCTGTCTCTGAGGGCGCGGAGAGGAGCGTGCGTCGTCCCCGGACCGCACCGCTCCTCTCCCCCTCTGTCGCCAGACCCCCGGCAGAACAGACCCCCGTGGAACGCTGGTCCTTCCCTGGTCTCTTCTGTCGGGGAGCGGAGCTCGACTACGCACCCGCATGTGGTATCTCCCGTGCGCATGCCAGTCACTCCGCCCCGCTGCCCCTCCGGGGGGACGTCTGTGGCTCGGATGACCCCGCTGGTTCGGTTCCTCGGAGCTTGGCTCGAGCTCCCCGGTCTGTCCCGCTGGGTCATCAGAACGATCAGATTCGGCTACGCGATTCAGTTCGCACGATCTCCTCCCCGTGTCAGGGGAGTTCGCTCCACTATAATCGGTGGCAATGCCCCGGTTTTGAGAGCGGAGATTGCGACCCTGCTGGCGAAGGGTGCGATCGA
Source organism: Cyprinella venusta (assembly GCA_038021265.1). Lineage (NCBI taxonomy): Eukaryota > Metazoa > Chordata > Actinopteri > Cypriniformes > Leuciscidae > Cyprinella > Cyprinella venusta. Next base: position 1,300,104 of record CM075863.1, read on the forward strand.
GACGGTCCCTCCAGCCGAGGTGAAGTCCGGCTTTTACAGCCCCTACTTCATTGTCCCCAAGAAGACCGGTGGGTTACGACCGATCCTGGACCTGCGCGTTTTGAACCGCACTCTGCATCGAATGCCGTTCAAAATGCTCACGGCCAAACGCATTTTCGAATGTGTTCGACATCAGGATTGGTTTGCAGCGATCGACCTGAAGGACGCGTACTTCCATGTCTCCATTTTGCCTCGACACAGACCGTTTCTTCGGTTCGCTTTCGAAGGCCAGGCATATCAGTACACGGTTCTCCCATTCGGGTTAGCTCTGTCCCCTCGCGTCTTCACGAAGATCGCCGAGGCAGCCCTTGTTCCCCTTCGCGAACACGGGGTTCGCATCCTGAACTATCTCGACGATTGGCTAATTTTGGCTCACTCTCGAGAACAGGTTTGCGAACACAGAGATCTAGTGCTTCAGCACTTAGCCCGTCTGGGCCTTCGGGTCAACCGGGAGAAGAGCAAACTTTGCCCCGTGCAGAGGATCTCTTTTCTCGGCATGGAGATAGACTCGGTCGCCATGTCTGCGCAGCTTACGAACGAGCGCGCACACTCACTGCTGACTTGTCTTCGACAGTTCGACGGCAAGAGTGCGGTTCCACTGAAACTCTTTCAGAGGCTCCTGGGGCATATGGCATCCGCAGCCGCGGCTACGCCACTCGGATTGCTTCATATGAGACCGCTTCAGCTTTGGCTTCGCGATCGAGTCCCGAGGTGGGCATGGCATCGTGGCTCGCTCCGGGTTCCAGTAACTCCAGCGTGCCGCCGAACTTTCTTCCCGTGGTTGAACCTCAGCTTTCTTCGGGCAGGTGTCCCTCTCCAGCGAGTTTCCAGGCATCTCGTTGTCTCCACGGATGCATCTACCACGGGTTGGGGTGCCATGTGCAATGGGCATGCAGCCGCGGGTTCCTGGACAGGACCCCAGCGCCTCATGCACATCAATTGCCTCGAGCTGCTGGCAGTACGCCTGGCCCTGCACCGCTTTCGAGCACTGCTCAGGGGTCAACACGTACTTGTCCGCTCAGACAATACCGCTACAGTAGCGTACATCAACCACCAGGGGGGTCTACGCTCACGTCGGATGTCGCAGCTCGCTCGCCACCTCCTATTATGGAGTCAGAAGCACCTGAGGTCCCTTCGTGCTGTGTACATTCCTGGAGCCCGGAACCTGGCAGCCGACGAGCTGTCACGGATCCGCCCTGTCTCCGGCGAATGGCGACTCCATCCCCAGACGGTCCAGCTGATCTGGGACCAGTTCGGGGAAGCTCAGATAGATCTGTTTGCCTCCCGGGACTCTTCCCACTGCGTCCAGTTTTATTCCCTGTCCGAGGGCACGCTCGGTACAGATGCGCTGGCGCACAGCTGGCCGCGGGGCCCACGCAAGTATGCGTTTCCCCCAGTGAGCCTCCTTGCACGGGTGTTGTGCAAGATCAAGGAGGACGAGGAGCAGGTCCTGCTGGTAGCCCCTTATTGGCCCACCAAGACGTGGTTCTCCGAACTCATGCTCCTCGCGACAGCACCTCCTTGGCCTATTCCTCTGAGACAAGATCTGCTCACTCAGAGACGGGGCACTCTGTGGCACCCTCGTCCCGATCTATGGAGGCTACATGTGTGGCTTCTGGACGGCACGAGGCAGGTTTGAGTTCGCTACCACCTGCGGTGGCAGCAACCATCACTTCCGCCAGAGCGTCGTCTACGAGACACCTGTATGCGTTGAAGTGGAACCTCTTCGTCAACTGGTGCTCTTCTCGCGGAGAAGACCCCAGGAGATGCTCGATCAATGTTGTGCTTTCCTTCCTGCAGGATGGGTTGGAGCGTAGGCTGTCGCCCTCCACCCTCAAAGTTTACGTCGCGGCTATTTCCGCCTCTCATGATGCAGTTGAAGGTAAGTCCGTTGGAAAGCACGACCTGGTCATCAGGTTCCTGAGGGGAGCGAGGAGGCTAAATCCGCCTCGTCCTCCCCTCGTGCCCTCTTGGGACCTCTCGGTAGTGTTAAGTGCTCTGCAGAGGCCTCCCTTTGAGCCTTTGCAATCGGTTGAGTTGAAGTTCCTGTCCATGAAGACAGCACTCCTGGTTGCATTGGCCTCCATCAAGAGGGTAGGGGACCTGCACGCATTCTCCGTTGACGAAGCGTGCCTAGAGTTCGGGCCGGCTTACTCTCACGTTGTTCTGAGACCCCGGCTCGGTTACGTGCCCAAGGTCCCCACTACTCCCTTTCGGGATCAGGTGGTGACCCTGCAAGCGCTGCCCCTGGAGGAGGCAGACCCAGCCTTGGCACTGCTCTGTCCGGTGTGTGCACTCCGCACCTACGTTGACAGAACGCGGTGTTTCAGGACCTCAGATCAGCTCTTTGTCTGTCATGGGGGGAGCCAGAAGGGAAGGGCTCTCTCAAAACAACGGCTGTCTCACTGGTTAGTGGATGCCATTGTTTTGTCTTACCAGCAGCAAGGTCGACCGTGCCCCCTTGGTGTGACTGCCCACTCCACTCGGAGTGTGGCTTCCTCTTGGGCTTTAGCGCATGGCGCCTCGCTAACAGACATCTGCAGAGCTGCAGGCTGGGCGACACCTAACACCTTCGCAAGATTTTATAATTTGCGAATCGAGCCAGTTTCCTCTCACGTACTCGCCTCCGCTAGTGCTGGAACCGCTTGAGTGTCTTCGCTTGCTCGCCACTCCACTCCTCAGATTGGATAAGTGCGATATTCCTCAGTTGTACCTTCTTTGAAGCCCTGAGTCCTCCAGCGCTTATGATGCGGGCACCACTGCGCTTGCTCTGGTGCCGGCTAAGTGCCTCCATGTGCACGGTTCCCCTTGGTAACTGTCTCATGTGTATTATCCACTGTAAGCCTCTCTGAGCATGTGTCTTCCCTTGGCAAGCCATCTGCCACCCCTGGAGCTAGTTGCCACCTGCGGTTGGCGCTCCAGTATTCTCCATATGCAGCCCCAGTGGCCATATGTGTTTTGTAAGTCCTCCCTTCGGTAGGCATCTGGTAGCATGTCCCTCCCGGGATATGTTTCCCAGTGTACCTTGGTAATTCTGTGTCAAAGTGGGACCTTTGTGTAATTTTGTGTTAGAGGTCTAGACTTTCGCAGAGCACTGGAAGACAGCTGGAAGATGGCGTGATGGCATAGACCCCCATTCTCCGTCACTCCTTGACGTAACTCGGAGTGACTACGAAAGGGAACGTCTCGGTTACAGATGTAACCCTCGTTCCCTGAGTAGGGAACGGAGACGTTACGTCTCCTTGCCACTTCTGCTGTACCGCTGGGTGACGCCTGAGATCAGTCTTGGCTCCTCAGCGAAGACATACTGCGGTTGCGTTTGCTTCCTCCTTTTATACCCACATGGGTGGGCGGAGTACGCTATGCAAATTCCGCAGACCCAGGGCATTTTCATGCCATTGGCTCGTTGTTAAATACTCGAAGAGGATTGGCTTTCTATGCGAAACCCCCATTCTCCGTCACTCCTTGACGTAATGTCTCCGTTCCCTACTCAGGGAACGAGGGTTACATCTGTAACCGAGACGATATTGCAGACCCAGGCTAATCGACAGGGGATCTCGGAGCTACAGTGGTCCCTAGAGGTGACACCCACCAACCACTGGCACACTGCCTTAGGCATACCAAAATTATACCTTTGTATACCAAATCTTTAAAATTGTAACTACAGAACACATATTTGAGCTTCATGTTTTACAAATTATTTTCTTCAAGTGGAATCTAAAAATGTATCTAAAAATTGTCCACTGGAATTAAAAACATTATTACAAGCTTACCACTTTGAATCGAGCTAAGACAAGCAGATAGTTTTGAAACACTTAAGTATTTTCTAAAATATGCATTTAGGATCATTTTAAATGTTTTTCCCCCCTCCAAAAAGCTATGGACTGCAGCTTTAAAGTGATGCCCTACACATTGTCAGAGTCCCTTTAGATCTTTTAGAAACCTGTGAAAGTTACCTTACTGAAGTTGCTGAAGTTCATTGCCTTTCCTCACGATGAAACCATAATAAAATGTTTTAATACTTTTCCTTTTGATGGTCCTTTAAGCTCTATTATACTACTTTGTGCAAAAGTTATGTGATTTTGTTTTAAGCTTTGTATTCTGTATCCATTTAAAGGTTAAATAATACACAAAAATAAAGCAAATACATTTTAAAGGTGTCTGAAGTGTGTGGGTATTTCTCTACAGTGTGGCATTCATAGTCAGAATATTTTGATTTGCAAATATACCTGCAATTAACTTCTTTCGAAAACCATGGAATCTGCTACAAAGTACACACACACACACACACACACACACACACAACACAACACACACAACACTTATTATTAATAATTAATTACTCAATGTCAAATATTAAGAACTTTACAACTGACAATCTAGCTAATGTAAATCCCTGGTATTGTTATAAAACATGCTAAAACAGCATGACACAGTAAACTTAAAAAAGTGAAAAAATTAAAAGAGAGTGTGTATCATTTAATTTCTTTATTTTTTAGCAATAATTTCAAGCAGCTGAAGAAATCTTTCCTCTCTCTCTTTTGTCTCCTTATCTCTCTCTCTCAATTCTCTGTCTCTTCTTTCTTCTCTTTCTCTGGCCTCCTGTTCTAGTCTCTTCTCATGCTCCCGTCGCTCTCTTTCTTTTCTTTCTTCCTTTTCCTCCATCTCTCTCCAGCGCCTCTCCTCCCTTTCAATGGCATCTCGTTCCCTTTCAGCTTCCCTCTCCTCCATCTCTCGAATCAGCTCCACCAACTCTTTTCTTTTTCTCCCTACTCTTTTGCGCTCTTCTGACCTCACTGAGGATGGAGAGGTAACAGCAACATCTGGGCCAGATGAGGCAATAAGGGTGGGTGGTGTGATGGATGGTCTGCCCCCTATTGCCTCATCCATGGCAGAATACCATTTCCAGGATGCTGCTGTTACCTCCCCATCCTCAGTGCTCACCCCAGTCTGTGGACATTTCAGATCCTACAAATGTTTGTAAACAGAATATCAAGACAATTCATTATATTGTAAAACATAAAGTTAGTTAAATGGTTGCATTACAGGGACAAATATAAGCATGATTAAATCATGACAAAATTATCTATTTGGTATATAACTATGATTAACAAAAACTTACTTTATATTTTTGTTTCAGGTTTTCCCACTTTTTTTTTATTTGTACAGCAGTCATTTTGCCCTGAAGGCTGTGCTCTGTGATAAAAACTCTGCAATAAATGCACAGACATCAAGAATTAAAGGACTGCAGTAAGAGCTTGAGTAGAAATGTTTACATCTAAATGATGTACCATTGAATCTAAAGCACTTGAATAAAATTACATATAACATTTGTCTTGTATACTTACTCAAAACCTTTAATTGCCGCATTCCTCTTGCCAGTGAAGAGGGCTTCATTAGCCACTCTCCACTGGATCAGATCAGACCACGGGTGTGTTCATCACCCCCTGCAATATCCACACAGAATTTAATATGTGGTTAATTATGGTGAATTTATTAATGTTACATTGAAAAGTTGAGGTAATGTACACTTGTTTAAAGGTAGTTTGCTATGTAGCCAACAAATATTCCATTATAACAACACTGGTAAAGGAGAAATTTTTTTTTATTTCATTTCATTAATTTATTTTTGAACAGGGACAATGCAAAAGTGGTGCATTAAGTGCTAATTTCTACCTGTTTTTTTTCTCCAAATCGTTTTAAAATAAAAAAAAATACATAAATAAAAGTTGAGAAGCCATCTCACTCAATTGCGAAACAACAAACGTCTTTGTTTAAAGAAAACTGAGTTATCTAACGTTAGCTGACTGACAGGCATTAGCTCATTCAGTATGGCAATAATGATAAAAGTGTCATTTTGCAGCCAAATCAGAAGATTGTACCCGCGATTTACATTATTTAAACGTTTAACAAGTCATTCGTTTACATATATGATGTTAAACAAACACAATTTAACCACAAATAAGCAAAAAGTGTTTTATATAGTACTTACACTTGAAAACTCCCGCGTCTCGGCCTTCCGCCATTTTCAAATTTAACGACAACTGCTCCTCTCCCGTGGCATCATGGGATAGTAAAGTGTCCATCGTATGCGCACTTCAGAATCTCGCCGGAAGTAGTAGGTCATCCAGGTACTTTTCGCCTACTGTTTTTCGAATTCTACGATTTCGGACATACTACTCTGCTCGCGTACTGTTTTTCGCATACTATATAGTATGGAAGTACGCGGTTTCGGACGCAGCCTTGGACAGATGTACCAGTACACCACACCGACCTCTGCTTTTGCATGGATGGCTGATTACTATCATGTTCTGTATAAGTTTTATAATAGCAAAACAGAGCACCTGTCACAGTGGAAGCTGTAGGTGTAAAGTAGTCGGACAAAAGTACAGAGAGAAAGTTTTTTTTTTTATTTTAATAGAAGTTTCAAAAAAAAATTGACACCATTATACACCAAGAAATGTGCATAATTGGCTAAAATGTTACTGTTTATCAACAAAAATATGACCCTATGAGTTTGCTAATTTGTAGAATAGGATGTGCACACCTGCAACGAATAGTTTAAAAAGGTGTAACTGATGTGTTGTGTTTGTGAGAGTGAAAGGGAAAAAAACATTTTCTCGAAGACTAAAATCTACAAATTGCACTGTTAGGGACTCTGTTTTGCTTCATTAATACTAGATATAATAAAGTGTCAGTCTTATTAACTACTATTTATTTTGTATAAAATCATAAACAGTACCGGTCAAAAGTTTGGAAAAGTTACTATTTTTAATATATTTTGGAAGAAGTCTATTCTGCTTATAAAGCTTACATTTATTTGACAAAAAACAACAACAAAAAACAAATATTATAACATGTGAATATATAGTAGTGTAATTTATTCCTGTGTATAATATTTTATCATGTTACACTAAAGACTGAATTAATGATTCTGAAAATTCAGCTTTGCATCACAGGATTAAAATATAGCTGCGAGCAGCGATTGCGGGCCCAAGCCGGTGGCACCGCAACCCCGGTGCCTTTAGTTACCTAAAGGCACCGGGATGGCGGTACCGCCGGCTTTGGCCCGCAATCGCTGCTCGCAGCTATACATATATATATATATATATATATATATATATATATATATATATATATATATATATATAAAGCCGGTGGCACCGCACCCTTGGTGCTTTTAGGGTTATTCTACATGACGTGCAAAAACGTAACCCCCGCTTTGACTGTCAAAAAGAAGTGTGCTGAAGAGCTTGCAGCAGTGAAGGCTCTGCAAAAGTGCGGATCGAGGGCACATTTTAACCACAAAGTATGCATGAGCAACCTTTTGAAAGGTCAGGTGTACATCAAGGTCTACATCTGTACTGTGTTTACATTATAGTATGTAGGGATGCGCCGATCCGATACTCAGGATCGTTATCAGCTCCGATACTGCCATCTTTGCCGGATCGGGTATATTTACACCACTTTAATCAAACCACTCTTCTTTAAAACATTACGATGTGATTTTTTCCACATGTATTTTGTTACTCTTATTGAGCTATTTTGTCCGCTTAAAAGATTCACTGCCAATCGTACGTGCTCACATCATTCTCTTTCTGTGAAAGCTGTATACTGCATTCACCAGTTTTCACTCTACAGCTATTGACCAGAGCACTGAAATTATTTCTCACTTAAACTACAATCAAATGGATTTTCCCACACATTTTGCATTAGTCCTCTGCATGGCATTTTATTATTTTCTGAGCAGCTTCAGAAGTGCATGCACACAGCCTAGAACACATGACACGCACACAGTCACGAGAGAGGCGCGATCGAACTCTGTGTGTGTTTATGTGTGAACAATGGAAACTCCATTTTGTTCATACAGGAAAATATTCAGACTAATGTCTTGTGGGAGCAACAGAATACATGTAACAGCATTATGTAATCAGGATACAAAAATCCAGTAACTGTATATTATTACAGTGAGTTACATCAAAAAAAGTAATCAGATTGTAGTTACTTTTTAAAAAAGTATAAAGTACTTAAAGCCAATTAATATAAAGTGGGACCCTTTTTTATGAAATAATTTGTAACTGTATCGGAATACATTTTTTAAAGTAACCCTCCCAAGCCTGGTCTTGTGTGGACGTCGTGAAATTAGAAAATAGAGATCGTTCATTTAGTTCTTTAGCCTATATACATGTTTTTATATCCACATATTTTGTTCTAATGTCACAAATAATAATCTTAGGGTTTACTATAGCCTACATTTCACTCAAATATTTTTGTACTTTCGAGCAATAAACTGAAAGTAATGTGAATATTGCCATTCAGGGCTGGACTGGGACAAAAAATCAGCCCTGGACACTTCATCCAGACCGGCCCACTATGCAAACACACACACACGTGCATTAATCTATACGTGCATTAATCTGCATGTAAAATTACTGATTAGATTTTATTTACTATCAAAACCAAGAAAAAACTATTAAAATAAACAAAGGGAATGGAAATGATTTTATAAGGCTTTATTGTAAATAACTGGTCTGAATTTATGTGCCACTTAATATTTTAATAGAATATTCTTAGGCTATACTACATATATTTCATGAAGTGCAACATCACGGTGAGGACCTACAGAAATATATATTCTGTAGCTCCTGGCAGTGATGTTTCACCTCATGAAATATAGTTTATATAATATAGCATAAGAATATTCTGTTACAATATTATGTTCACATTTATGACACAGACAGTAGATAATATTATGTTCACATTTATGACACAGACAGTATAGGCTTCTGCCAGGCACTTTCAGGGAGACAAATTGAAAAAATATGTATTTATGTGCATATTTATATGCAAAATACTCCTTTTTTCACATCAACTATGTGCTATGGTTATTAAATGGCTATCCTTTTCACTTAAGTCCAGCAAATAATTCATTTATTTTAACACATTTGGTGGCATCTGCCTCAAGTTATTGTCGTTGTTATGAAATACAGTCGTATGTTTGCATAGAATTCATTTTGAACACTATAATATTACATGCTTTCAAAATCTGAGGTAAATTATCCGTTATGGCTTGTGGCACAGTGACCTATTTTTAACTAAAAATAAATAATGTGTACTCATAACCAGTGTAATTTCTTCATTCTGTCAGCCGCGACATCGCAGAAATAGGAACCGTTTCTAAATTAGAAACTTCGCATGTCGCCGTCGCGTCTGGTTAGGACAAAAACTCTGATTTACATGGAAAAGATACCTTTTATCGCGTGTCGCGGCGTCGTGTGTAGTTAGGACATATTGTACTGTAACGGTAGTCGATACGCGTTCTTCTGATCATTAAAAAGAATGAGGTTATATTGACAGATGAATAGGCTACGCTCAGTTTATCAAATACGCTCAGTTTATTAAATGTCTCTTGCAAACTATGAAGAGACAATGATGAATCAATACACACTGACATGGCGATGCTGGACTGATTCTTTATTTACACCATCATACAGTAATTTTGTCGGTTGTTTATTACAGATATTAGCATGCATTTTATTGATCATCAGCTAATTTCATCAATAGACATCAATAAGAGAGAGTGGCAACAGCCCTTGTAAGAGTCAAGAGATCATTTCTTTCTTTACTTGAAGATGATTGTGTAGATGATTAAGCGTCTCTGACTTACTTTCACTTTTATTTGCGATGTTTGCACGTTGGTTTGACGCTCAGCTGCTGCTCATCTGCGGTGGTGATGCGTGTCGCAGTAGCGCCGTGATGTCTGACTATAACAGCCTGTAAACGCTCTCACTCGTTTATTTTTTAGCATTTTTGGGAGGAGTAAAATATACATGTGTGATAACAACCAGATTGCGTTTACACGTAAAGATCCGAACACAATGCGAGCCAGACTACCTCCAGATGGTCACGCAAATCGATCACAATCCGATCACAACGTAATACCTTGCATTGATATTTCTTTTTTATTATCCGGATAACTTATCTGGATACAGATCGCATTTTAATACCAGGTGTAGGGGTCTCAGAGACGAGACCGGCGAGAAACTTCACGAGACCGGCGGAATGCCTCCACAGGGCGGGGAGATACTATACTGCCTATGGGAGCGGCCGCTTCTCCGCTCTTGATTCCGATTGGCCAGTGTCAGACAGTCAGACCTGTCAGTCTCGCAGCTGGACCAAGTTTATGGACCAAGTTAATTTAATTAATAAACTAATTATATAAAACTATTGTCAATGCACTACAATTTAACTGGTTATATTATGCCTTCACTTATAAAAATTAAAATAAAAACTTATTTAAAACATACCAGGCTTAAGAAATGTATTAAGAAATTACACAGCAGAAAAAAACACACAGCACTGAAATGGTTAAGTTAAGCCCCTCCCCCTACTAACACACACACAGAGAGAGACAGAGATGTAGGCTCAAAGGGAGCATGACCAGATTCAAACAAACATATCTTACTTTCTGTGGGTCCTAGTTAAAGAGTGTCAATTAGAAAGTTGTCCGGCTCGAGGAGTACAATATACATACTGATTTTTGTAACTGTAGATAAAACTAACAACCCAACTTTTGTCAAAAGGTGGCGCTACTGAGCCCTCACCACGCCCGTTTCTGAAACTTTGCACATGTCTACTGGCTAATAAATGTGATGTGTCTGAGGAGTTTCATGCAATTTGAAGCATGCTAAGGGTCTCAAAAGCATCCTAAAAGAATGGTAAAGTTTGATGCGTCGCCACGGCAACAGTTTCAAAGATATTAAGAATCCATTCACAGGTCTACATCTGCCGTATGTTTACATTATACAGATGAAGTTTGAAGCAAATCGGGTTAAAATAAGAGGGTGATTTCAAAGCATTTTGAAAGTGACACACTTCCTGCTGCCAGTTGGTGGCGCTATAACTTTGACACACAATAGTCACATCCATGTGATCGTCCTCTTACGGCGAACACACTCCTGAAGTTTCATCAAGATCAGTTAATGTATGCTGAAGTTAGGACACACTTCCTGTTTCACGTTTCTCACCATAATTTTGTTTCCTCGCCACAGCCAAACCGTTCGAGATATCAAAAATCCCCTCGCAATTTTTGATCGTCTATGTCTTGACTTCAGGCTGACCGAGTTTCGTTCCATGCGGATGAATGCTCTAGGAGGAGTACATTAAATTCCATTGCAAGCATTTTAAAAACAACCGTAAATATCTGACTTCCTGTTGGGCTGGGGTAAAAAGTAAAAGCGCGATGAATATATGAAACGATGAGATCGACATGTGTACCGAGTTTCATATTATTACATGCAAGCGTGTTTGATTTATGGACAAAGTGTTCAGACCCTGTTCCAGGGGGTGCTGACGAGCCGCCCTGCCACGCCCGGGTACCAGCTTCAGCCCGGCTCTGATGGCCGCGGGTTCTGACCCGTGTGCAAAGTTTCAAGAGTTTTTGAGCATGTTAAGGGCCCCAAAAGTGCCCGGATAGTCGTTAGAAAAAAAAAAAAAAAAAAAATAATCCTAAGGAAAACAATAGGGCCTTCGCCCTTTCAGGGCTTGGGCCCTAAATATATATATAAATATAGCTGCGAGCAGCGATTGCGGGCCCAAGCCGGTGGCACCGCAACCCCGGTGCCTTTAGTTACCTAAAGGCACCGGGATGGCGGTACCGCCGGCTTTGGCCCGCAATCGCTGCTCGCAGCTATATTTATATATATATATATATATATATATATATATATATATATATAAAGCCGGTGGCACCGCACCCTTGGTGCTTTTAGGGTTATTCTACATGACGTGCAAAAACGTAACTCCCGCTTTGACTGTCAAAAAGAAGTGTGCTGAAGAGCTTGCAGCAGTGAAGGCTCTGCAAAAGTGCGGATCGAGGGCACATTTTAACCACAAAGTATGCATGAGCAACCTTCTGAAAGGTCAGGTGTACATCAAGGTCTACATCTGTACTGTGTTTACATTATAGTATGTAGGGATGCGCCGATCCGATACTCAGGATCGTTATCAGCTCCGATACTGCCATCTTTGCCGGATCGGGTATATTTACACCACTTTAATCAAACCACTCTTCTTTAAAACATTACGATGTGATTTTTTCCACATGTATTTTGTTACTCTTATTGAGCTATTTTGTCCGCATAAAAGATTCACTGCCAATCGTACGTGCTCACATCATTCTCTTTCTGTGAAAGCTGTATACTGCATTCACCAGTTTTCACTCTACAGCTATTGACCAGAGCACTGAAATTATTTCTCACTTAAACTACAATCAAATGGATTTTCCCACACATTTTGCATTAGTCCTCTGCATGGCATTTTATTATTTTCTGTGCAGCTTCAGAAGTGCATGCACACAGCCTAGAACACATGACACGCACACACAGTCACGAGAGAGGCGCGATCGAACTCTGTGTGTGTTTGTGTGTGAACAATGGAAACTCCATTTTGTTCATACAGAAAAATATTCAGACTAATGTCTTGTGGGAGCAACAGAATACATGTAACAGCATTATGTAATCAGGAAACAAAAATCCAGTAACTGTATATTATTACAGTGAGTTACATCAAAAAAAGTAATCAGATTGTAGTTACTTTTTGAAAAAGTATAAAGTACTTAAAGCCAATTAATATAAAGTGGGACCCTTTTTTATGAAATAATTTGTAACTGTATCGGAATACATTTTTTAAAGTAACCCTCCCAAGCCTGGTCTTGTGTGGACGTCGTGAAATTAGAAAATAGAGATCGTTCATTTAGTTCTTTAGCCTATATACATGTTTTTATATCCACATATTTTGTTCTAATGTCACAAATAATAATCTTTGGGTTTACTATAGCCTACATTTCACTCAAATATTTTTGTACTTTCGAGCAATAAACTGAAAGTAATGTGAATATTGCCATTCAGGGCTGGACTGGGACAAAAAATCAGCCCTGGACACTTCATCCAGACCGGCCCACTATGCAAACACACACACACGTGCATTAATCTATACGTGCATTAATCTGCATGTAAAATTACTGATTAGATTTTATTTACTATCAAAACCAAGAAAAAACTATTAAAATAATAAACAAAGGGAATGGAAATGATTTTATAAGGCTTTATTGTAAATAACTGGTCTGAATTTATGTGCCACTTAATATTTTAATAGAATATTCTTAGGCTATACTACATATATTTCATGAAATGCAACATCACGGTGAGGACCTACAGAAATATATATTCTGTAGCTCCTGGCAGTGATGTTTCACCTCATGAAATATAGTTTATATAATATAGCATAAGAATATTCTGTTACAATATTATGTTCACATTTATGACACAGACAGTAGATAATATTATGTTCACATTTATGACACAGACAGTATAGGCTTCTGCCAGGCACTTTCAGGGAGACAAATTGAAAAAATATATATTTATGTGCATATTTATATGCAAAATACTCCTTTTTTCACATCAACTATGTGCTATGGTCATTAACACTAGAACTACCGGAATTCCATAACTACTACAACGTTGAACGACCATAGCGGTCATTCTGACCGTTCAAACTTTAACGTTCATTTGGCTGTACTGAACGTCTTTTTCGTCATGTCATATCTGCATTTGAACCTTTCTCTTTAAGTTTTCCAGTGACACTTATAATTCCTGTTGTCATGTTATAATGCCATCGCCCTTAAAACAAGCAAAATATTATATCATATTATAAAGCCAATACAAAAATATTTCCCCGACAGGTGCTGCCGAGGAAAGTTTTGCGTCAAAAATATTTTTTCACCGCACTCTCCACGTGAATAGACATGCAAAAAATCTAGGAAACGTCAAAGCTTCATACAGTAGCCTACAGCCCTGTTATACAAATACAATCAATGTGAAATCTAAAAATAAATAGATCTACAATGTTACGATAGATGATAATAAAGATGTGGGCTCATTTGAACGGTGGAAACCCCCGGTTCATTCACTGACGTTACGCACACACACATAGGAACACACCGCTTCGCGTGCAGCTTCAGTCCCTCACACTACTTTGTGACATTTGGCACATGACTCCTTGATTTAATTTTTGCAGTTTCTCCTTACTTGGCACTGCCTTCATCATCTTCGTCCCGGACCGCCTACCCGACTCTCGCACCAGTTGAGTGGCTTTTGATTTCATGCTGTCGGAGCGAAATTCGCTTGCCAGTTGCGTGATGGACGCGAAACTTGCTCATTTGTGCACTTCTACAATATGTGCGTGTTGATCGCGGGAAATATAGCGGACTTATGATATTTATAATGCGTGCGGTCAAAATGACCGCCATGGCCATTCTAGGTAGAAATAGGACGCAACTGTTTTGTGTTTTGTGATTGTAATAAAATAACAGTGCCAGAATAAAATATACACATATTTAGGAAAAGTCAGAGATACAGCCACATTGATTTTATTTTAACAAAGTTATTAACCTGTAAATTTTAAAAACGGTCAAAATGACCGCCTTGGGAGTTCTAGTGTTAAATGGCTATCCTTTTCACTTAAGTCCAGCAAATAATTCATTTATTTTAACACATTTGGTGGCATCTGCCTCAAGTTATTGTCGTTATTATGAAATACAGTCGTATGTTTGCATATAATTCATTTTGAACACTATAATATTACATGCTTTCAAAATCTGAGGTAAATTATCCGTTATGGCTTGTGGCACAGTGACCTATTTTTAACTAAAAATAAATAATGTGTACTCATAACCAGTGTAATTTCTTCATTCTGTCAGCCGCGACATCGCAGAAATAGGAACCGTTTCTAAATTAGAAACTTCGCATGTCGCCGTCGCGTCTGGTTAGGACAAAAAACTCTGATTTACATGGAAAAGATACCTTTTATCGCGTGTCGCGGCGTCGTGTGTAGTTAGGACATATTATACTGTAACGGTAGTCGATACGCGTTCTTCTGATCATTAAAAAGAATGAGGTTATATTGACAGATGAATAGGCTACGCTCAGTTTATCAAATACGCTCAGTTTATTAAATGTCTCTTGCAAACTATGAAGAGGCAATGATGAATCAATACACATTGACATGGCGATGCTGGACTGATTCTTTATTTACACCATCATACAGTAATTTTGTCGGTTGTTTATTACAGATATTAGCATGCATTTTATTGATCATCAGCTAATTTCATCAATAGACATCAATAAGAGAGAGTGGCAACAGCCCTTGTAAGAGTCAAGAGATCATTTCTTTCTTTACTTGAAGATGATTGTGTAGATGATTAAGCGTCTCTGACTTACTTTCACTTTTATTTGCGATGTTTGCACGTTGGTTTGACGCTCAGCTGCTGCTTATCTGCGGTGGTGATGCGTGTCGCAGTAGCGCATCATGTCTGACTATAACAGCCTGTAAACGCTCTCACTCGTTTATTTTTTAGCATTTTTGGGAGGAGTAAAATATACATGTGTGATATCAACAACCAGATTGCGTTTACACGTAAAGATCCGAACACAATGCGAGCCAGACTACCTCCAGATGGTCAGGCAAATCGATCACAATCCGATCACAACGTAATACCTTGCATTGATATTTCTTTTTTATTATCCGGATAACTTATCTGGATACAGATCGCATTTTAATACCAGGTGTAGGGGTCTCAGAGACGAGACCGGCGGAATGCCTCCACAGGGCGGGGAGATACTATACTGCCTATGGGAGCGGCCGCTTCTCCGCTCTTGATTCCGATTGGCCAGTGTCAGACAGTCAGACCTGTCAGTCTCGCAGCTGGACCAAGTTTATGGACCAAGTTAATTTAATTAATAAACTAATTATATAAAACTATTGTCAATGCACTACAATTTAACTGGTTATATTATGCCTTCACTTATAAAAATTAAAATAAAAACTTATTTAAAACATACCAGGCTTAAGAAATGTATTAAGAAATTACACAGCAGAAAAAAACACACAGCACTGAAATGGTTAAGTTAAGCCCCTCCCCCTACTAACACACACACAGAGAGAGACAGAGATGTAGGCTCAAAGGGAGCATGACCAGATTCAAACAAACATATCTTACTTTCTGTGGGTCCTAGTTAAAGAGTGTCAATTAGAAAGTTGTCCGGCTCGAGGAGTACAATATACATACTGATTTTTGTAACTGTAGATAAAACTAACAACCCAACTTTTGTCAAAAGGTGGCGCTACTGAGCCCTCACCACGCCCGTTTCTGAAACTTTGCACATGTCTACTGGCTAATAAATGTGATGTGTCTGAGGAGTTTCATGCAATTTGAAGCATGCTAAGGGTCTCAAAAGCATCCTAAAAGAATGGTAAAGTTTGATGCGTCGCCACGGCAACAGTTTCAAAGATATTAAGAATCCATTCACAGGTCTACATCTGCCGTATGTTTACATTATACAGATGAAGTTTGAAGCAAATCGGGTTAAAATAAGAGGGTGATTTCAAAGCATTTTGAAAGTGACACACTTCCTGCTGCCAGTTGGTGGCGCTATAACTTTGACACACAATAGTCACATCCATGTGATCGTCCTCTTACGGCGAACACACTCCTGAAGTTTCATCAAGATCAGTTAATGTATGCTGAAGTTAGGACACACTTCCTGTTTCACGTTTCTCACCATAATTTTGTTTCCTCGCCACAGCCAAACCGTTCGAGATATCAAAAATCCCCTCGCAATTTTTGATCGTCTATGTCTTGACTTCAGGCTGACCGAGTTTCGTTCCATGCGGATGAATGCTCTAGGAGGAGTACATTAAATTCCATTGCAAGCATTTTAAAAACAACCGTAAATATCTGACTTCCTGTTGGGCTGGGGTAAAAAGTAAAAGCGCGATGAATATATGAAACGATGAGATCGACATGTGTACCGAGTTTCATATTATTACATGCAAGCGTGTTTGATTTATGGACAAAGTGTTCAGACCCTGTTCCAGGGGGCGCTGACGAGCCGCCCTGCCACGCCCGGGTACCAGCTTCAGCCCGGCTCTGATGGCCGCGGGTTCTGACCCGTGTGCAAAGTTTCAAGAGTTTTTGAGCATGTTAAGGGCCCCAAAAGTGCCCGGATAGTCGTTAGAAAAAAAAAAAATAAATAAAAAAAAAAAAAAATAAAAAAAAATAATCCTAAGGAAAACAATAGGGCCTTCGCCCTTTCAGGGCTTGGGCCCTAAATATATATATAAATATAGCTGCGAGCAGCGATTGCGGGCCCAAGCCGGTGGCACCGCAACCCCGGTGCCTTTAGTTACCTAAAGGCACCGGGATGGCGGTACCGCCGGCTTTGGCCCGCAATCGCTGCTCGCAGCTATATTTATATATATATATATATATATATATATATATATATATATAAAGCCGGTGGCACCGCACCCTTGGTGCTTTTAGGGTTATTCTACATGACGTGCAAAAACGTAACTCCCGCTTTGACTGTCAAAAAGAAGTGTGCTGAAGAGCTTGCAGCAGTGAAGGCTCTGCAAAAGTGCGGATCGAGGGCACATTTTAACCACAAAGTATGCATGAGCAACCTTCTGAAAGGTCAGGTGTACATCAAGGTCTACATCTGTACTGTGTTTACATTATAGTATGTAGGGATGCGCCGATCCGATACTCAGGATCGTTATCAGCTCCGATACTGCCATCTTTGCCGGATCGGGTATATTTACACCACTTTAATCAAACCACTCTTCTTTAAAACATTACGATGTGATTTTTTCCACATGTATTTTGTTACTCTTATTGAGCTATTTTGTCCGCATAAAAGATTCACTGCCAATCGTACGTGCTCACATCATTCTCTTTCTGTGAAAGCTGTATACTGCATTCACCAGTTTTCACTCTACAGCTATTGACCAGAGCACTGAAATTATTTCTCACTTAAACTACAATCAAATGGATTTTCCCACACATTTTGCATTAGTCCTCTGCATGGCATTTTATTATTTTCTGAGCAGCTTCAGAAGTGCATGCACACAGCCTAGAACACATGACACGCACACACAGTCACGAGAGAGGCGCGATCGAACTCTGTGTGTGTTTGTGTGTGAACAATGGAAACTCCATTTTGTTCATACAGGAAAATATTCAGACTAATGTCTTGTGGGAGCAACAGAATACATGTAACAGCATTATGTAATCAGGAAACAAAAATCCAGTAACTGTATATTATTACAGTGAGTTACATCAAAAAAAGTAATCAGATTGTAGTTACTTTTTGAAAAAGTATAAAGTACTTAAAGCCAATTAATATAAAGTGGGACCCTTTTTTATGAAATAATTTGTAACTGTATCGGAATACATTTTTTAAAGTAACCCTCCCAAGCCTGGTCTTGTGTGGACGTCGTGAAATTAGAAAATAGAGATCGTTCATTTAGTTCTTTAGCCTATATACATGTTTTTATATCCACATATTTTGTTCTAATGTCACAAATAATAATCTTAGGGTTTACTATAGCCTACATTTCACTCAAATATTTTTGTACTTTCGAGCAATAAACTGAAAGTAATGTGAATATTGCCATTCAGGGCTGGACTGGGACAAAAAATCAGCCCTGGACACTTCATCCAGACCGGCCCACTATGCAAACACACACACACGTGCATTAATCTATACGTGCATTAATCTGCATGTAAAATTACTGATTAGATTTTATTTACTATCAAAACCAAGAAAAAACTATTAAAATAATAAACAAAGGGAATGGAAATGATTTTATAAGGCTTTATTGTAAATAACTGGTCTGAATTTATGTGCCACTTAATATTTTAATAGAATATTCTTAGGCTATACTACATATATTTCATGAAGTGCAACATCACGGTGAGGACCTACAGAAATATATATTCAGTAGCTCCTGGCAGTGATGTTTCACCTCATGAAATATAGTTTATATAATATAGCATAAGAATATTCTGTTACAATATTATGTTCACATTTATGACACAGACAGTAGATAATATTATGTTCACATTTATGACACAGACAGTATAGGCTTCTGCCAGGCACTTTCAGGGAGACAAATTTAAAAAATATGTATTTATGTGCATATTTATATGCAAAATACTCCTTTTTTCACCAACTATGTGC
Source organism: Cyprinella venusta (assembly GCA_038021265.1). NCBI lineage: Eukaryota > Metazoa > Chordata > Actinopteri > Cypriniformes > Leuciscidae > Cyprinella > Cyprinella venusta. The sequence goes on from CM075863.1 coordinate 1,319,225, forward strand.
TATGGTCATTAAATGGCTATCCTTTTCACTTAAGTCCAGCAAATAATTCATTTATTTTAACACATTTGGTGGCATCTGCCTCAAGTTATTGTCGTTGTTATGAAATACAGTCGTATGTTTGCATAGAATTCATTTTGAACACTATAATATTACATGCTTTCAAAATCTGAGGTAAATTATCCGTTATGGCTTGTGGCACAGTGACCTATTTTTAACTAAAAATAAATAATGTGTACTCATAACCAGTGTAATTTCTTCATTCTGTCAGCCGCGACATCGCAGAAATAGGAACCGTTTCTAAATTAGAAACTTCGCATGTCGCCGTCGCGTCTGGTTAGGACAAAAACTCTGATTTACATGGAAAAGATACCTTTTATCGCGTGTCGCGGCGTCGTGTGTAGTTAGGACGTACTGTAACGGTAGTCGATACGCGTTCTTCTGATCATTAAAAAGAATGAGGTTATATTGACAGATGAATAGGCTACGCTCAGTTTATCAAATACGCTCAGTTTATTAAATGTCTCTTGCAAACTATGAAGAGACAATGATGAATCAATACACACTGACATGGCGATGCTGGACTGATTCTTTATTTACACCATCATACAGTAATTTTGTCGGTTGTTTATTACAGATATTAGCATGCATTTTATTGATCATCAGCTAATTTCATCAATAGACATCAATAAGAGAGAGTGGCAACAGCCCTTGTAAGAGTCAAGAGATCATTTCTTTCTTTACTTGAAGATGATTGTGTAGATGATTAAGGGTGTACTCACACTAGCAGTTTGAACCGTGCCCGAGCGCGTTTGACCACCAAAGCGCGGTTCGTTTGACTAGTGTGAGTGCTCCGAACCGTGCCCGGGCGCGGCTCGATTAGCCGGCCCTGGCCCGCTTGGAAGAGGTGGGCCAGAGCACGGTTCAGTTGGACTCGGGCGCGGTTCGCATGCAGTGTGAGCGCTAACCGTGCTGGAGCACGGAACAGGACGTGTGAAGTCATGGTTTTTAGGAACTGTAGTCCGTAATCAAAGCTGCAAAGTCCTTTCTCCACTTCAGCTGGTACCTTGCAAACCTCCTCATACGAGCAGCACGATTACGTGAAAATTTTCGCGCCACAAAGGCGACACATCTGTTTAACAACAGGCTGTGAGAGGGCTGTGGACCACCGTGAACCAAACGACATAAAATTATCCACAAAGAAAACAGAGCGATGGACTCTATAGTGTTCAGAGAGCGCCGCTCTTCTTGTTTATCCCGAAACCTATGGAAACCGTCGCACCATAATGATGACGTAAGCGTGCTCCGGCACGAATGCTGAAACCCAATGTGAGTGCAGGCCAGAGGGGGAGTGGGGAGGGGGGACAATCGTACTCGGGCCCGGTTCATGGCAACCGTGCCTAGTGTGAGTACACCCTAAGCGTCTCTGACTTACTTTCACTTTTATTTGCGATGTTTGCACGTTGGCTTGACGCCCAGCTGCTGCTTATCTGCGGTGGTGATGATGTCGCAGTAGCGCCGACATGTCTGACTATAACAGCCTGTAAACGCTCTCACTCGTTTATTTTTTAGCATTTTTGGGAGGAGTAAAATATACATGTGTGATATCAACAACCAGATTGCGTTTACACGTAAAGATCCGAACACAATGCGAGCCAGACTACCTCCAGATGGTCAGGCAAATCGATCACAATCCGATCACAACATAATACCTTGCATTGATATTTCTTTTTTATTATCCGGATAACTTATCTGGATACAGATCGCATTTTAATACCAGGTGTAGGGGTCTCAGAGACGAGACCGGCGAGAAACTTCACGAGACCAGCGGAATGCCTCCACAGGGCGGGGAGATACTATACTGCCTATGGGAGCGGCCGCTTCTCCGCTCTTGATTCCGATTGGCCAGTGTCAGACAGTCAGACCTGTCAGTCTCGCAGCTGGACCAAGTTTATGGACCAAGTTAATTTAATTAATAAACTAATTATATAAAACTATTGTCAATGCACTACAATTTAACTGGTTATATTATGCCTTCACTTATAAAAATTAAAATAAAAACTTATTTAAAACATACCAGGCTTAAGAAATGTATTAAGAAATTACACAGCAGAAAAAAACACAGCACTAAAATGGTTAAGTTAAGCCCCTCCCCCTACTAACACACACACAGAGAGAGACAGAGATGTAGGCTCAAAGGGAGCATCATGACCAGATTCAAACAAACATATCTTACTTTCTGTGGGTCCTAGTTAAAGAGTGTCAATTAGAAAGTTGTCCGGCTCGAGGAGTACAATATACATACTGATTTTTGTAACTGTAGATAAAACTAACAACCCAACTTTTGTCAAAAGGTGGCGCTACTGAGCCCTCACCACGCCCGTTTCTGAAACTTTGCACATGTCTACTGGCTAATAAATGTGATGTGTCTGAGGAGTTTCATGCAATTTGAAGCATGCTAAGGGTCTCAAAGGCATCCTAAAAGAATGGTAAAGTTTGATGCGTCACCACGGCAACAGTTTCAAAGATATTAAGAATCCATTCACAGGTCTACATCTGCCGTATGTTTACATTATACAGATGAAGTTTGAAGCAAATCGGGTTAAAATAAGAGGGTGATTTCAAAGCATTTTGAAAGTGACACACTTCCTGCTGCCAGTTGGTGGCGCTATAACTTTGACACACAATAGTCACATCCATGTGATCGTCCTCTTACGGCGAACACACTCCTGAAGTTTCATCAAGATCAGTTAATGTATGCTGAAGTTAGGACACACTTCCTGTTTCACGTTTCTCACCATAATTTTGTTTCCTCGCCACAGCCAAACCGTTCGAGATATCAAAAATCCCCTCGCAGTTTTTGATCGTCTATGTCTTGACTTCAGGCTGACCGAGTTTCGTTCCATGCGGATGAATGCTCTAGGAGGAGTACATTAAATTCCATTGCAAGCATTTTAAAAACAACCGTAAATATCTGACTTCCTGTTGGGCTGGGGTAAAAAGTAAAAGTGCGATGAATATATGAAACGATGAGATTGACATGTGTACCGAGTTTCATATTATTACATGCAAGCGTGTTTGATTTATGGACAAAGTGTTCAGACCCTGTTCCAGGGGGCGCTGACGAGCCGCCCTGCCACGCCCGGGTACCAGCTTCAGCCCGGCTCTGATGGCCGCGGGTTCTGACCTGTGTGCAAAGTTTCAAGAGTTTTTGAGCATGTTAAGGGACCCAAAAGTGCCCGGATAGTCGTTAGAAAAAAAAAAATAAAATATAGCTGCGAGCAGCGATTGCGGGCCCAAGCCGGTGGCACCGCAACCCCGGTGCCTTTAGTTACCTAAAGGCACCGGGATGGCGGTACCGCCGGCTTTGGCCCGCAATCGCTGCTCGCAGCTATATTTATATATATATATATATATATATATATATATAAAGCCGGTGGCACCGCACCCTTGGTGCTTTTAGGGTTATTCTACATGACGTGCAAAAACGTAACCCCCGCTTTGACTGTCAAAAAGAAGTGTGCTGAAGAGCTTGCAGCAGTGAAGGCTCTGCAAAAGTGCGGATCGAGGGCACATTTTAACCACAAAGTATGCATGAGCAACCTTCTGAAAGGTCAGGTGTACATCAAGGTCTACATCTGTACTGTGTTTACATTATAGTATGTAGGGATGCGCCGATCCGATACTCAGGATCGTTATCAGCTCCGATACTGCCATCTTTGCCGGATCGGGTATATTTACACCACTTTAATCAAACCACTCTTCTTTAAAACATTACGATGTGATTTTTTCCACATGTATTTTGTTACTCTTATTGAGCTATTTTGTCCGCATAAAAGATTCACTGCCAATCGTACGTGCTCACATCATTCTCTTTCTGTGAAAGCTGTATACTGCATTCACCAGTTTTCACTCTACAGCTATTGACCAGAGCACTGAAATTATTTCTCACTTAAACTACAATCAAATGGATTTTCCCACACATTTTGCATTAGTCCTCTGCATGGCATTTTATTATTTTCTGAGCAGCTTCAGAAGTGCATGCACACAGCCTAGAACACATGACACGCACACACACTCAGTCACGAGAGAGGCGCAATCGAACTCTGTGTGTGTTTGTGTGTGAACAATGGAAACTCCATTTTGTTCATACAGGAAAATATTCAGGCTATTGTCTTGTGGGAGCAACAGAATACATGTAACAGCATTATGTAATCAGGAAACAAAAATCCAGTAACTGTATATTATTACAGTGAGTTACATCAAAAAAAGTAATCAGATTGTAGTTACTTTTTGAAAAAGTATAAAGTACTTAAAGCCAATTAATATAAAGTGGGACCCTTTTTTATGAAATAATTTGTAACTGTATCGGAATACATTTTTTAAAGTAACCCTCCCAAGCCTGGTCTTGTGTGGACGTCGTGAAATTAGAAAATAGAGATCGTTCATTTAGTTCTTTAGCCTATATACATGTTTTTATATCCACATATTTTGTTCTAATGTCACAAATAATAATCTTTGGGTTTACTATAGCCTACATTTCACTCAAATATTTTTGTACTTTCGAGCAATAAACTGAAAGTAATGTGAATATTGCCATTCAGGGCTGGACTGGGACAAAAAATCAGCCCTGGACACTTCATCCAGACCGGCCCACTATGCAAACACACACACACGTGCATTAATCTATACGTGCATTAATCTGCATGTAAAATTACTGATTAGATTTTATTTACTATCAAAACCAAGAAAAAACTATTAAAATAATAAACAAAGGGAATGGAAATGATTTTATAAGGCTTTATTGTAAATAACTGGTCTGAATTTATGTGCCACTTAATATTTTAATAGAATATTCTTAGGCTATACTACATATATTTCATGAAATGCAACATCACGGTAAGGACCTACAGAAATATATATTCTGTAGCTCCTGGCAGTGATGTTTCACCTCATAAAATATAGTTTATATAATATAGCATAAGAATATTCTGTTACAATATTATGTTCACATTTATGACACAGACAGTAGATAATATTATGTTCACATTTATGACACAGACAGTATAGGCTTCTGCCAGGCACTTTCAGGGAGACAAATTGAAAAAATATGTATTTATGTGCATATTTATATGCAAAATACTCCTTTTTTCACATCAACTATGTGCTATGGTCATTAACACTAGAACTACCGGAATTCCATAACTACTACAACGACCATAGCGGTCATTCTGACCGTTCAAACTTTAACGTTCATTTGGCTGTACTGAACGTCATTTTCGTCATGTCATATCTGCATTTGAACCTTTCTCTTTAAGTTTTCCAGTGACACTTATAATTCCTGTTGTCATGTTATAATGCCATCGCCCTTAAAACAAGCAAAATATTATATCATATTATAAAGCCAATACAAAAATATTTCCCCGACAGGTGCTGCCGAGGAAAGTTTAATTGCGTCAAAAATATTTTTTCACCGCACTCTCCACGTGAATAGACATGCAAAAAATCTAGGAAACGTCAAAGCTTCATACAGTAGCCTACAGCCCTGTTATACAAATACAATCAATGTGAAATCTAAAAATAAATAGATCTACAATGTTACGATAGATGATAATAAAGATGTGGGCTCATTTGAACGGTGGAAACCCCCCCGCTTCATTCACTGACGTTACGCACACACACATAGGAAAACACCGCTTCGCGTGCAGCTTCAGTCCCTCACACTACTTTGTGACATTTGGCACATGACTCCTTGATTTAATTTTTGCAGTTTCTCCTTACTTGGCACTGCCTTCATCATCTTCGTCCCGGACCGCCTACTCTCGCACCAGTTGAGTGGCTTTTGATTTCATGTTGTCGGAGCGAAATTCGCTTGCCAGTTGCGTGATGGACGCGAAACTTGCTCATTTGTGCACTTCTACAATATGTGCGTGTTGATCGCGGGAAATATAGCGGACTTATGATATTTATAATGCGTGCGGTCAAAATGACCGCCATGGCCATTCTAGGTAGAAATAGGACGCAACTGTTTTGTGTTTTGTGATTGTAATAAAATAACAGTGCCAGAATAAAATATACACATATTTAGGAAAAGTCAGAGTCCTAGGCTACAGCCACATTGATTTTATTTTAACAAAGTTATTACACTGTAAATTTTAAAAACGGTCAAAATGACCGCCTTGGGAGTTCTAGTGTTAAATGGCTATCCTTTTCACTTAAGTCCAGCAAATAATTCATTTATTTTAACACATTTGGTGGCATCTGCCTCAAGTTATTGTCGTTGTTATGAAATACAGTCGTATGTTTGCATATAATTCATTTTGAACACTATAATATTACATGCTTTCAAAATCTGAGGTAAATTATCCGTTATGGCTTGTGGCACAGTGACCTATTTTTAACTAAAAATAAATAATGTGTACTCATAACCAGTGTAATTTCTTCATTCTGTCAGCCGCGACATCGCAGAAATAGGAACCGTTTCTAAATTAGAAACTTCGCATGTCGCCGTCGCGTCTGGTTAGGACAAAAACTCTGATTTACATGGAAAAGATACCTTTTATCGCGTGTCGCGGCGTCGTGTGTAGTTAGGACATATTATACTGTAACAGTAGTCGATACGCGTTCTTCTGATCATTAAAAAGAATGAGGTTATATTGACAGATGAATAGGCTACGCTCAGTTTATCAAATACGCTCAGTTTATTAAATGTCTCTTGCAAACTATGAAGAGACAATGATGAATAAATACACACTGACATGGCGATGCTGGACTGATTCTTTATTTACACCATCATACAGTAATTTTGTCGGTTGTTTATTACAGATATTAGCATGCATTTTATTGATCATCAGCTAATTTCATCAATAGACATCAATAAGAGAGAGTGGCAACAGCCCTTGTAAGAGTCAAGAGATCATTTCTTTCTTTACTTGAAGATGATTGTGTAGATGATTAAGCGTCTCTGACTTACTTTCACTTTTATTTGCGATGTTTGCACGTTGGTTTGACGCTCAGCTGCTGCTCATCTGCGGTGGTGATGCGTGTCGCAGTAGCGCATCATGTCTGACTATAACAGCCTGTAAACGCTCTCACTCGTTTATTCTTTAGCATTTTTGGGAGGAGTAAAATATACATGTGTGATATCAACAACCAGATTGCGTTTACACGTAAAGATCCGAACACAATGCGAGCCAGACTACCTCCAGATGGTCAGGCAAATCGATCACAATCCGATCACAACGTAATACCTTGCATTGATATTTCTTTTTTATTATCCGGATAACTTATCTGGATACAGATCGCATTTTAATACCAGGTGTAGGGGTCTCAGAGACGAGACCGGCGGAATGCCTCCACAGGGCGGGGAGATACTATACTGCCTATGGGAGCGGCCGCTTCTCCGCTCTTGATTCCGATTGGCCAGTGTCAGACAGTCAGACCTGTCAGTCTCGCAGCTGGACCAAGTTTATGGACCAAGTTAATTTAATTAATAAACTAATTATATAAAACTATTGTCAATGCACTACAATTTAACTGGTTATATTATGCCTTCACTTATAAAAATTAAAATAAAAACTTATTTAAAACATACCAGGCTTAAGAAATGTATTAAGAAATTACACAGCAGAAAAAAACACACAGCACTGAAATGGTTAAGTTAAGCCCCTCCCCCTACTAACACACACACAGAGAGAGACAGAGATGTAGGCTCAAAGGGAGCATGACCAGATTCAAACAAACATATCTTACTTTCTGTGGGTCCTAGTTAAAGAGTGTCAATTAGAAAGTTGTCCGGCTCGAGGAGTACAATATACATACTGATTTTTGTAACTGTAGATAAAACTAACAACCCAACTTTTGTCAAAAGGTGGCGCTACTGAGCCCTCACCACGCCCGTTTCTGAAACTTTGCACATGTCTACTGGCTAATAAATGTGATGTGTCTGAGGAGTTTCATGCAATTTGAAGCATGCTAAGGGTCTCAAAAGCATCCTAAAAGAATGGTAAAGTTTGATGCGTCACCACGGCAACAGCTTCAAAGATATTAAGAATCCATTCACAGGTCTACATCTGCCGTATGTTTACATTATACAGATGAAGTTTGAAGCAAATCGGGTTAAAATAAGAGGGTGATTTCAAAGCATTTTGAAAGTGACACACTTCCTGCTGCCAGTTGGTGGCGCTATAACTTTGACACACAATAGTCACATCCATGTGATCGTCCTCTTACGGCGAATACACTCCTGAAGTTTCATCAAGATCAGTTAATGTATGCTGAAGTTAGGACACACTTCCTGTTTCACGTTTCTCACCATAATTTTGTTTCCTCGCCACAGCCAAACCGTTCGAGATATCAAAAATCCCCTCGCAATTTTTGATCGTCTATGTCTTGACTTCAGGCTGACCGAGTTTCGTTCCATGCGGATGAATGCTCTAGGAGGAGTACATTAAATTCCATTGCAAGCATTTTAAAAACAACCGTAAATATCTGACTTCCTGTTGGGCTGGGGTAAAAAGTAAAAGTGCGATGAATATATGAAACGATGAGATTGACATGTGTACCGAGTTTCATATTATTACATGCAAGCGTGTTTGATTTATGGACAAAGTGTTCAGACCCTGTTCCAGGGGGCGCTGACGAGCCGCCCTGCCACGCCCGGGTACCAGCTTCAGCCCGGCTCTGATGGCCGCGGGTTCTGACCTGTGTGCAAAGTTTCAAGAGTTTTTGAGCATGTTAAGGGCCCCAAAAGTGCCCGGATAGTCGTTAGAAAAAAAAAAAAAAAAAAAAAAAAAAAAATAATCCTAAGGAAAACAATAGGGCCTTCGCCCTTTCAGGGCTTGGGCCCTAAATATAGCTGCGAGCAGCGATTGCGGGCCCAAGCCGGTGGCACCGCAACCCCGGTGCCTTTAGTTACCTAAAGGCACCGGGATGGCGGTACCGCCGGCTTTGGCCCGCAATCGCTGCTCGCAGCTATATTTATATATATATATATATATATATATATATATATATATATATATATATATATATATAAAGCCGGTGGCACCACACCCTTGGTGCTTTTAGGGTTATTCTACATGACGTGCAAAAACGTAACCCCCGCTTTGACTGTCAAAAAGAAGTGTGCTGAAGAGCTTGCAGCAGTGAAGGCTCTGCAAAAGTGCGGATCGAGGGCACATTTTAACCACAAAGTATGCATGAGCAACCTTCTGAAAGGTCAGGTGTACATCAAGGTCTACATCTGTACTGTGTTTACATTATAGTATGTAGGGATGCGCCGATCCGATACTCAGGATCGTTATCAGCTCCGATACTGCCATCTTTGCCGGATCGGGTATATTTACACCACTTTAATCAAACCACTCTTCTTTAAAACATTACGATGTGATTTTTTCCACATGTATTTTGTTACTCTTATTGAGCTATTTTGTCCGCATAAAAGATTCACTGCCAATCGTACGTGCTCACATCATTCTCTTTCTGTGAAAGCTGTATACTGCATTCACCAGTTTTCACTCTACAGCTATTGACCAGAGCACTGAAATTATTTCTCACTTAAACTACAATCAAATGGATTTTCCCACACATTTTGCATTAGTCCTCTGCATGGCATTTTATTATTTTCTGAGCAGCTTCAGAAGTGCATGCACACAGCCTAGAACACATGACACGCACACACAGTCACGAGAGAGGCGCGATCGAACTCTGTGTGTGTTTGTGTGTGAACAATGGAAACTCCATTTTGTTCATACAGGAAAATATTCAGACTAATGTCTTGTGGGAGCAACAGAATACATGTAACAGCATTATGTAATCAGGAAACAAAAATCCAGTAACTGTATATTATTACAGTGAGTTACATCAAAAAAAGTAATCAGATTGTAGTTACTTTTTGAAAAAGTATAAAGTACTTAAAGCCAATTAATATAAAGTGGGACCCTTTTTTATGAAATAATTTGTAACTGTATCGGAATACATTTTTTAAAGTAACCCTCCCAAGCCTGGTCTTGTGTGGACGTCGTGAAATTAGAAAATAGAGATCGTTCATTTAGTTCTTTAGCCTATATACATGTTTTTATATCCACATATTTTGTTCTAATGTCACAAATAATAATCTTAGGGTTTACTATAGCCTACATTTCACTCAAATATTTTTGTACTTTCGAGCAATAAACTGAAAGTAATGTGAATATTGCCATTCAGGGCTGGACTGGGACAAAAAATCAGCCCTGGACACTTCATCCAGACCGGCCCACTATGCAAACACACACACACGTGCATTAATCTATACGTGCATTAATCTGCATGTAAAATTACTGATTAGATTTTATTTACTATCAAAACCAAGAAAAAACTATTAAAATAATAAACAAAGGGAATGGAAATGATTTTATAAGGCTTTATTGTAAATAACTGGTCTGAATTTATGTGCCACTTAATATTTTAATAGAATATTCTTAGGCTATACTACATATATTTCATGAAGTGCAACATCACGGTGAGGACCTACAGAAATATATATTCTGTAGCTCCTGGCAGTGATGTTTCACCTCATGAAATATAGTTTATATAATATAGCATAAGAATATTCTGTTACAATATTATGTTCACATTTATGACACAGACAGTATAGGCTTCTGCCAGGCACTTTCAGGGAGACAAATTGAAAAAATATGTATTTATGTGCATATTTATATGCAAAATACTCCTTTTTTCACATCAACTATGTGCTATGGTCATTAAATGGCTATCCTTTTCACTTAAGTCCAGCAAATAATTCATTTATTTTAACACATTTGGTGGCATCTGCCTCAAGTTATTGTCGTTGTTATGAAATACAGTCGTATGTTTGCATAGAATTCATTTTGAACACTATAATATTACATGCTTTCAAAATCTGAGGTAAATTATCCGTTATGGCTTGTGGCACAGTGACCTATTTTTAACTAAAAATAAATAATGTGTACTCATAACCAGTGTAATTTCTTCATTCTGTCAGCCGCGACATCGCAGAAATAGGAACCGTTTCTAAATTAGAAACTTCGCATGTCGCCGTCGCGTCTGGTTAGGACAAAAACTCTGATTTACATGGAAAAGATACCTTTTATCGCGTGTCGCGGCGTCGTGTGTAGTTAGGACGTACTGTAACGGTAGTCGATACGCGTTCTTCTGATCATTAAAAAGAATGAGGTTATACTGACAGATGAATAGGCTACGCTCAGTTTATCAAATACGCTCAGTTTATTAAATGTCTCTTGCAAACTATGAAGAGACAATGATGAATCAATACACACTGACATGGCGATGCTGGACTGATTCTTTATTTACACCATCATACAGTAATTTTGTCGGTTGTTTATTACAGATATTAGCATGCATTTTATTGATCATCAGCTAATTTCATCAATAGACATCAATAAGAGAGAGTGGCAACAGCCCTTGTAAGAGTCAAGAGATCATTTCTTTCTTTACTTGAAGATGATTGTGTAGATGATTAAGCGTCTCTGACTTACTTTCACTTTTATTTGCGATGTTTGCACGTTGGTTTGACGCTCAGCTGCTGCTTATCTGCGGTGGTGATGCGTGTCGCAGTAGCGCCGACATGTCTGACTATACAGCCTGTAAACGCTCTCACTCGTTTATTTTTTAGCATTTTTGGGAGGAGTAAAATATACATGTGTGATATCAACAACCAGATTGCGTTTACACGTAAAGATCCGAACACAATGCGAGCCAGACTACCTCCAGATGGTCAGGCAAATCGATCACAATCCGATCACAACGTAATACCTTGCATTGATATTTCTTTTTTATTATCCGGATAACTTATCTGAATACAGATCGCATTTTAATGCCAGGTGTAGGGGTCTCAGAGACGAGACCGGCGAGAAACTTCACGAGACCTGCGGAATGCCTCCACAGGGCGGGGAGATACTATACTGCCTATGGGAGCGGCCGCTTCTCCGCTCTTGATTCCGATTGGCCAGTGTCAGACAGTCAGACCTGTCAGTCTCGCAGCTGGACCAAGTTTATGGACCAAGTTAATTTAATTAATAAACTAATTATATAAACTATTGTCAATGCACTACAATTTAACTGGTTATATTATGCCTTCACTTATAAAAATTAAAATAAAAACTTATTTAAAACATACCAGGCTTAAGAAATGTATTAAGAAATTACACAGCAGAAAAAAACACACAGCACTGAAATGGTTAAGTTAAGCCCCTCCCCCTACTAACACACACACAGAGAGAGACAGAGATGTAGGCTCAAAGGGAGCATGACCAGATTCAAACAAACATATCTTACTTTCTGTGGGTCCTAGTTAAAGAGTGTCAATTAGAAAGTTGTCCGGCTCGAGGAGTACAATATACATACTGATTTTTGTAACTGTAGATAAAACTAACAACCCAACTTTTGTCAAAAGGTGGCGCTACTGAGCCCTCACCACGCCCGTTTCTGAAACTTTGCACATGTCTACTGGCTAATAAATGTGATGTGTCTGAGGAGTTTCATGCAATTTGAAGCATGCTAAGGGTCTCAAAAGCATCCTAAAAGAATGGTAAAGTTTGATGCGTCACCACGGCAACAGTTTCAAAGATATTAAGAATCCATTCACAGGTCTACATCTGCCGTATGTTTACATTATACAGATGAAGTTTGAAGCAAATCGGGTTAAAATAAGAGGGTGATTTCAAAGCATTTTGAAAGTGACACACTTCCTGCTGCCAGTTGGTGGCGCTATAACTTTGACACACAATAGTCACATCCATGTGATCGTCCTCTTACGGCGAACACACTCCTGAAGTTTCATCAAGATCAGTTAATGTATGCTGAAGTTAGGACACACTTCCTGTTTCACGTTTCTCACCATAATTTTGTTTCCTCGCCACAGCCAAACCGTTCGAGATATCAAAAATCCCCTCGCAATTTTTGATCGTCTATGTCTTGACTTCAGGCTGACCAAGTTTCGTTCCATGCGGATGAATGCTCTAGGAGGAGTACATTAAATTCCATTGCAAGCATTTTAAAAACAACCGTAAATATCTGACTTCCTGTTGGGCTGGGGTAAAAAGTAAAAGTGCGATGAATATATAAAACGATGAGATTGACATGTGTACCGAGTTTCATATTATTACATGCAAGCGTGTTTGATTTATGGACAAAGTGTTCAGACCCTGTTCCAGGGGGCGCTGACGAGCCGCCCTGCCACGCCCGGGTACCAGCTTCAGCCCGGCTCTGATGGCCGCGGGTTCTGACCTGTGTGCAAAGTTTCAAGAGTTTTTGAGCATGTTAAGGGCCCCAAAAGTGCCCGGATAGTCGTTAGAAAAAAAAATAAATAAAAAAAAAAAATAATCCTAAGGAAAACAATAGGGCCTTCGCCCTTTCAGGGCTTGGGCCCTAATAATATAGCTGCGAGCAGCGATTGCGGGCCCAAGCCGGTGGCACCGCAACCCCGGTGCCTTTAGTTACCTAAAGGCACCGGGATGGCGGTACCGCCGGCTTTGGCCCGCAATCGCTGCTCGCAGCTATATTTATATATATATATATATATATATATATATATATATATATATATATAAAGCCGGTGGCACCACACCCTTGGTGCTTTTAGGGTTATTCTACATGACGTGCAAAAATACTGCATTCACCAGTTTTCACTCTACAGCTATTGACCAGAGCACTGAAATTATTTCTCACTTAAACTACAATCAAATGGATTTTCCCACACATTTTGCATTAGTCCTCTGCATGGCATTTATTATTTTCTGAGCAGCTTCAGAAGTGCATGCACACAGCCTATAACACATGACACGCACACACACTCAGTAACGAGAGAGGCGCAATCGAACTCTGTGTGTGTTTGTGTGTGAACAATGGAAACTCCATTTTGTTCATACAGGAAAATATTCAGACTAATGTCTTGTGGGAGCAACAGAATACATGTAACAGAATTATGTAATCAGGAAACAAAAATCCAGTAACTGTATATTATTACAGTGAGTTACATCAAAAAAAGTAATCAGATTGTAGTTACTTTTTGAAAAAGTATAAAGTACTTAAAGCCAATTAATATAAAGTGGGACCCTTTTTTATGAAATAATTTGTAACTGTATCGGAATACATTTTTTAAAGTAACCCTCCCAAGCCTGGTCTTGTGTGGACGTCTCGAAATTAGAAAATAGAGATCGTTCATTTAGTTCTTTAGCCTATATACATGTTTTTATATCCACATATTTTGTTCTAATGTCACAAATAATAATCTTAGGGTTTACTATAGCCTACATTTCACTCAAATATTTTTGTACTTTCGAGCAATAAACTGAAAGTAATGTGAATATTGCCATTCAGGGCTGGACTGGGACAAAAAATCAGCCCTGGACACTTCATCCAGACCGGCCCACTATGCAAACACACACACACGTGCATTAATCTATACGTGCATTAATCTGCATGTAAAATTACTGATTAGATTTTATTTACTATCAAAACCAAGAAAAAACTATTAAAATAATAAACAAAGGGAATGGAAATGATTTTATAAGGCTTTATTGTAAATAACTGGTCTGAATTTATGTGCCACTTAATATTTTAATAGAATATTCTTAGGCTATACTACATATATTTCATGAAATGCAACATCACGGTGAGGACCTACAGAAATATATATTCTGTAGCTCCTGGCAGTGATGTTTCACCTCATGAAATATAGTTTATATAATATAGCATAAGAATATTCTGTTACAATATTATGTTCACATTTATGACACAGACAGTAGATAATATTATGTTCACATTTATGACACAGACAGTATAGGCTTCTGCCAGGCACTTTCAGGGAGACAAATTGAAAAAATATGTATTTATGTGCATATTTATATGCAAAATACTCCTTTTTTCACATCAACTATGTGCTATGGTCATTAACACTAGAACTACCGGAATTCCATAACTACTACAACGACCATAGCGGTCATTCTGACCGTTCAAACTTTAACGTTCATTTGGCTGTACTGAACGTCTTTTTCGTCATGTCATATCTGCATTTGAACCTTTCTCTTTAAGTTTTCCAGTGACACTTATAATTCCTGTTGTCATGTTATAATGCCATCGCCCTTAAAACAAGCAAAATATTATATCATATTATAAAGCCAATACAAAAATATTTCCCCGACAGGTGCTGCCGAGGAAAGTTTTGCGTCAAAAATATTTTTTCACCGCACTCTCCACGTGAATAGACATGCAAAAAATCTAGGAAACGTCAAAGCTTCATACAGTAGCCTACAGCCCTGTTATACAAATACAATCAATGTGAAATCTAAAAATAAATAGATCTACAATGTTACGATAGATGATAGCCTAATAAAGATGTGGGCTCATTACACCGTACCCCCGCTTCATTCACTGACGTTACGCACACACACATAGGAAAACACCGCTTCGCGTGCAGCTTCAGTCCCTCACACTACTTTGTGACATTTGGCACATGACTCCTTGATTTAATTTTTGCAGTTTCTCCTTACTTGGCACTGCCTTCATCATCTTCGTCCCGGACCGCCTACCCGACTCTCGCACCAGTTGAGTGGCTTTTGATTTCATGTTGTCGGAGCGAAATTCGCCGTTGCGTGATGGACGCGAAACTTGCTCATTTGTGCACTTCTACAATATGTGCGTGTTGATCGCGGGAAATATAGCGGACTTATGATATTTATAATGCGTGCGGTCAAAATGACCGCCATGGCCATTCTAGGTAGAAATAGGACGCAACTGTTTTGTGTTTTGTGATTGTAATAAAATAACAGTGCCAGAATAAAATATACACATATTTAGGAAAAGTCAGAGATACAGCCACATTGATTTTATTTTAACAAAGTTATTACACTGTAAATTTTAAAAACGGTCAAAATGACCGCCTTGGGAGTTCTAGTGTTAAATGGCTATCCTTTTCACTTAAGTCCAGCAAATAATTCATTTATTTTAACACATTTGGTGGCATCTGCCTCAAGTTATTGTCGTTATTATGAAATACAGTCGTATGTTTGCATATAATTCATTTTGAACACTATAATATTACATGCTTTCAAAATCTGAGGTAAATTATCCGTTATGGCTTGTGGCACAGTGACCTATTTTTAACTAAAAATAAATAATGTGTACTCATAACCAGTGTAATTTCTTCATTCTGTCAGCCGCGACATCGCAGAAATAGGAACCGTTTCTAAATTAGAAACTTCGCATGTCACCGTCGCGTCTGGTTAGGACAAAAAACTCTGATTTACATGGAAAAGATACCTTTTATCGCGTGTCGCGGCGTCGTGTGTAGTTAGGACATATTATACTGTAACGGTAGTCGATACGCGTTCTTCTGATCATTAAAAAGAATGAGGTTATATTGACAGATGAATAGGCTACGCTCAGTTTATCAAATACGCTCAGTTTATTAAATGTCTCTTGCAAACTATGAAGAGGCAATGATGAATCAATACACATTGACATGGCGATGCTGGACTGATTCTTTATTTACACCATCATACAGTAATTTTGTCGGTTGTTTATTACAGATATTAGCATGCATTTTATTGATCATCAGCTAATTTCATCAATAGACATCAATAAGAGAGAGTGGCAACAGCCCTTGTAAGAGTAAAGAGATCATTTCTTTCTTTACTTGAAGATGATTGTGTAGATGATTAAGCGTCTCTGACTTACTTTCACTTTTATTTGCGATGTTTGCACGTTGGTTTGACGCTCAGCTGCTGCTTATCTGCGGTGGTGATGCGTGTCGCAGTAGCGCATCATGTCTGACTATAACAGCCTGTAAACGCTCTCACTCGTTTATTTTTTAGCATTTTTGGGAGGAGTAAAATATACATGTGTGATATCAACAACCAGATTGCGTTTACACGTAAAGATCCGAACACAATGCGAGCCAGACTACCTCCAGATGGTCAGGCAAATCGATCACAATCCGATCACAACGTAATACCTTGCATTGATATTTCTTTTTTATTATCCGGATAACTTATCTGGATACAGATCGCATTTTAATAGCAGGTGTAGGGGTCTCAGAGACGAGACCGGCGGAATGCCTCCACAGGGCGGGGAGATACTATACTGCCTATGGGAGCGGCCGCTTCTCCGCTCTTGATTCCGATTGGCCAGTGTCAGACAGTCAGACCTGTCAGTCTCGCAGCTGGATCAAGTTTATGGACCAAGTTAATTTAATTAATAAACTAATTATATAAAACTATTGTCAATGCACTACAATTTAACTGGTTATATTATGCCTTCACTTATAAAAATTAAAATAAAAACTTATTTAAAACATACCAGGCTTAAGAAATGTATTAAGAAATTACACAGCAGAAAAAAACACACAGCACTGAAATGGTTAAGTTAAGCCCCTCCCCCTACTAACACACACACAGAGAGAGACAGAGATGTAGGCTCAAAGGGAGCATGACCAGATTCAAACAAACATATCTTACTTTCTGTGGGTCCTAGTTAAAGAGTGTCAATTAGAAAGTTGTCCGGCTCGAGGAGTACAATATACATACTGATTTTTGTAACTGTAGATAAAACTAACAACCCAACTTTTGTCAAAAGGTGGCGCTACTGAGCCCTCACCACGCCCGTTTCTGAAACTTTGCACATGTCTACTGGCTAATAAATGTGATGTGTCTGAGGAGTTTCATGCAATTTGAAGCATGCTAAGGGTCTCAAAAGCATCCTAAAAGAATGGTAAAGTTTGATGCGTCACCACGGCAACAGTTTCAAAGATATTAAGAATCCATTCACAGGTCTACATCTGCCGTATGTTTACATTATACAGATGAAGTTTGAAGCAAATCGGGTTAAAATAAGAGGGTGATTTCAAAGCATTTTGAAAGTGACACACTTCCTGCTGCCAGTTGGTGGCGCTATAACTTTGACACACAATAGTCACATCCATGTGATCGTCCTCTTACGGCGAACACACTCCTGAAGTTTCATCAAGATCAGTTAATGTATGCTGAAGTTAGGACACACTTCCTGTTTCACGTTTCTCACCATAATTTTGTTTCCTCGCCACAGCCAAACCGTTCGAGATATCAAAAATCCCCTCGCAATTTTTAATCGTCTATGTCTTGACTTCAGGCTGACCGAGTTTCGTTCCATGCGGATGAATGCTCTAGGAGGAGTACATTAAATTCCATTGCAAGCATTTTAAAAACAACCGTAAATATCTGACTTCCTGTTGGGCTGGGGTAAAAAGTAAAAGCGCGATGAATATATGAAACGATGAGATCGACATGTGTACCGAGTTTCATATTATTACATGCAAGCGTGTTTGATTTATGGACAAAGTGTTCAGACCCTGTTCCAGGGGGCGCTGACGAGCCGCCCTGCCACGCCCGGGTACCAGCTTCAGCCCGGCTCTGATGGCCGCGGGTTCTGACCCGTGTGCAAAGTTTCAAGAGTTTTTGAGCATGTTAAGGGCCCCAAAAGTGCCCGGATAGTCGTTAGAAAAAAAAAAAAAATAAAAAAAAAATATATATATATATAAATATAGCTGCGAGCAGCGATTGCGGGCCCAAGCCGGTGGCACCGCAACCCCGGTGCCTTTAGTTACCTAAAGGCACCGGGATGGCGGTACCGCCGGCTTGGGCCCGCAATCGCTGCTCGCAGCTATATTTATATATATATATATATATATTTATATATATATATATAAAGCCGGTGGCACCGCCACCTTGGTGCTTTTAGGGTTATTCTACATGACGTGCAAAAACATAACCCCCGCTTTGACTGTCAAAAAGAAGTGTGCCGAAGAGCTTGTTTATGTGTCACTTAATATTCTAATAGAATATTCTTAGGCTATACTACGTATATTTCATGAAGTACAACATCACGGTGAGGACCTACAGAAATATATATTCTGTAGCTCCTGGCAGTGATGTTTCACCTCATGAAATATAGTTTATATAATATAGCATAAGAATATTCTGTTACAATATTATGTTCACATTTATGACACAGACGGTAGATAATATTATGTTCACATTTATGACACAGACAGTATAGGCTTCTGCCAGGCACTTTCAGGGATACAAATTGAAAAAATATGTATTTATGTGCATATTTATATGCAAAATACTCCTTTTTCACATCAACTATGTGCTATGGTCATTAAATGGCTATCCTTTTTACTTAAGTCCAGCAAATAATTCATTTATTTAACACATTTGGTGGCATCTGCCTCAAGTTAGCGTTGTTATGAAATACAGTCGTATGTTTGCATAGAATTCATTTTGAACACGATAATATTACATGCTTTCAAAATCTGAGGTAAATTATCCGTTATGGCTTGTGGCACAGTGACCTATTTTTAACTAAAAATAAATAATGTGTAGCTACTCATAACCAGTGTAATTTCTTCATTCTGTCAGCCGCGACGTCGCAGAAATAGGAACCGTTTCTAAATTAGAAACTTCGCATGTCGCCGTCGCGTCTGGTTAGGACAAAAACTCTGATTTACATGGAAAAGATACCTTTTATCGCGTGTCGCGGCGTCGTGTGTAGTTAGGACACGGTGTAAGCGGCCGCTTCTCAGGTCTAGAATCTGAACTTGATTTTTGATTGGCCAGTGTCAGACAGTCAGACCTGTCAGTCTCTCAGCTCGCGTCAGCTTCATGCGGCTTCATGAGAGAGACGCATAAGTCCGGAATTGGACAATTTAACAATATACTTACGATAGAATATATTTACAATTAATAATGATTTAAAAACAAAATACATAACGCGCCGGGCCGCCGGCCCAACCAGACCGCGGCCCACCGGGAATCTCCCGGTAGTCCCGATGGCCAGTACATGCCTGATTTAGTATCTTTAATATATCGTCGCTGCCCGATGAAACTCAAGTATGTCCAAAACGGTTACTTTTCAGGAAGTGGAAAAAAACATGTTATTTCAAAAGCAGCTGAACGTAGCATTCTCATGCTTGGCACAACATCTTTAAATGTAACCATATTCTTGCCAGTGTCATGATATAATCCATATTTGACCCAAAATCGAGTTTAAATGGACATACGTGCATATTGTACTGTAACGGTGGTCGATAAGCGTTCTTCCGTTCATTAAAAGAATGAGGTTAGCCTATATTGATAGATGAATAGGCTACGCTCAGTTTATCAAATACGCTCAGTTTATTAAATGTCTCTTGCAAACTATGAAGAGACAACCCAGCAAGCAATAGCCATCATTTCACCGTCTAGGTTAAATAGAGACCCGATATAGTCCGGCTATGTGTAACCCACTTCTAGCCAAAATAACATTGAATCATGGCTAAATGTATTTTTTCCAAAATAACTTGCAAAATGTATTATATTCCATCATGTAAGCAAAGTCAACTGTGATTACAAGGTGTTTGGTTTGATTTCTTTGACATTTTCTATGTGTAGGCTGTGTGAAGACGCGATCTAGCTCGTATAGTCTGTCCGGCTATTTATAGCCCACTTCTAGTCGAAACTGATTAATTGTCGTTTTAATGAATTGTTGGGCAGGCAACGCATGAGATAGTTGATATCCCATCATGTTCGCATTGGTAAACATATCTACAAGGTGCCAGTGTCATATCATGACATGGTCGATTTGTAGTCACGATCCTCTGAATTGGATGGGCTATGTGCAGTCTGCTTTTAGCCCACTGGCGAAATCGAGGCTATCAGTGGTCTACGTTTAACGGCTTGGCTATAGCCCTGATTTAGACCAGCGATTAGTAGGCTATTGCCAAAATAAATCTTAAAATTGTTTTCTTGTTTTTCACCCACGCAGCTTCATGTTTGCTGTCACAGTCACACATTAATTAAAAATCTATGGTTTTATTTGACTGTTTTTCATTTTAAATTAAATAAAAATGCAATTACATTTATCAACCGCTAGATGGCAACAGCCCTACTGAGACATGACTGCTGACAACGCGAGTCTTGATAGCACAGATCACCGGTCACGCGATCGCCGATCGACCATTCTCAAATATTTTAAACGAGGCAGAGCATTGCATTCAGCTGACGGTCGACGACAACAGGTAAAATACATTCCCACTTTTGTCTTTTAAGCATATGTGTTTTCATTTTGACGTGTTAATTTTTTAGATAAATTATTTGTTATCATGTGTTGTTGGAATCGTGACATTTTAGCGGGTGTGTCATGGTACATGCACGTGTAGGCCTAACGTTACTGAATCCAAAGCTGTAAACATGAAACACATGCAATCTATTATAAAGTGTTATGAAAGCCACACTTATATTTGGCTCTTTTCTTTAGATCATTGTGATATAAAAATAGCATTTCCTCACTAAATCTCTCGTCTTTGACAAAGTCCATCATTGATATAAATTATAAAATTGAATTTGTCTGAACATTGGCTTGTTGGAGAGCATAAGCAAATAGAGTAGAATAATATTTGTTATTGTACAAGCAAAGTAAGATGAAGTTTCATTCAAAATGCCTTCATTAATTCAAGTTTGAAACTTTCAAATTAATTTTATAATACAGCATAAAAATACAAATGATTGGCTATATAAAATAAGCAAATCTAAAAAGTCTCCGCCAGTATATCAATAATGCAAATAGCTCCGATGTGCATTAAAACCTAAACAGAACACAAGAACACACACACACACACACACACACACACACACACACAAAACGTACATGTACTTTCAACAATGCTTTTCTTGTGCTAATTATTTTATTCTTATTTGGCAGATGCTGTGATGACCAACTTCCCAGCAGCAACAGAGTTTTCTATTTTATTAGCCTATCCTAAGTTGTTCATGTTAAAATAATTTTATATTTTTAATTTTAATATTGGTGTGGTAATTTTTATGTTTTGAAGTTACGTAATGTTGTTCTTTTGCTAAATAAAGCCTTTTATATATATATATATTTATTTTTGGAATGGCTTGTTATTTATGTGAACCTGTTATATTTGAGTGAAAAGAATCTTTTAACCATTTTGTTGTCTATTGCATGTATATGTAGTCGTTTAATAGTTGTCTAATTGATGACTAGTCTATTCTTGGGCTTAGACGTCTATTAGATTTTCACTGACAGCCCAAATTTAGCCTTGTTTTAGCCTAGACCCATATGCACTGCCTATTAGACGTATACATGTAGTCGTTCAATAGCCGTCTAATTGTTGACCATAGTCTGTTCTTGGGCTATGGTTAGATGTCTATTCTTGGGCTATGGTTAGACGTCTATTAGATTTTCACTGACAGCCCAAATTTAGCCTTGATTTAGCCTAGACGTCTGGGCTATGTTTTGACGGCTATTAGACGTCTTTTGGACGTAAAATTGCTTGCTGGGAATGATGAATCAATACACACTGACATGGCGATGCTGGACTGATTCTTTATTTACACCATCATACAGTAATTTTGTCGGTTGTTTATTACAGATATTAGCATGCATTTTATTGATCATCAGCTAATTTCATCAATAGATATCAATAAGAGAGAGTGGCAACAGCCCTGGTAAGAGTCAAGAGATCATTTCTTTCTTTACTTGAAGATGAATGTGTAGATGATTAAGCGTCTATGACTTACTTTCACTTTTATTTGCGATGTTTGCAGTTAGTTTGACGCTCAGCTGCTGCTCATCTGCGGCGGTGATGCGTGTCGCAGCGCCGTCATTTCTGACTATAACATAGCCTGTAAACGCTCTCACTCGTTTATGTTTTAGCATTTTTGGGAGGAGTAAAATATACATGTGTGATATCAACAACCAGATTGCGTTTACACGTAAAGATCCGAACACAATGCGAGCCAGACTAGCCTACCTCCAGATGGTCAGGCATATCGATCACAATCTGATCACAACGTAATACCTTGCATTAACATTTCTTTTTTTATTATCCGGATAACTTATCTGGATACAGATCGCATTTTAATACCAGGTGTAGGGGTCTCAGAGACTAGACCGGCGAGAAACTTCACGAGAACGGCGGAAAGCCTCCACAGGGCGGGGAGATACTGCCTATGGGAGCGGCCGCTTCTCCGCTCTTGATTCCGATTGGCCAGTGTCAGACAGTCAGACCTGTCAGTCTCTCAGCTCGCGTCCGCTTCATGCGGCTTCATGAGAGAGACGCATAAGTCCGGAATTGGATGATTTAACAAATACTTACGATAGAATATATTTACAATTAATAATGATTTAAAAACAAAATACATAACGCGCCGGGCCGCCGGCCAAACCAGACCGCGGCCCACCGAGAATCTCCCGGTAGTCCCGATGGCCAGTACATATGCCTGATTTAGTATCTTTAATATATTTTCATAATTTTGAAGAAGTTTGGTGTGGGAATAATTAAAAATTACTTAAGAGAGGGGAAATAAAAATGTAAAGGCTGGTTTTGCAAAACATTCACATACAGTGACCGAAACAACCGACATCCTGTTGGGCTGGCTTAAAGTTGTTTGGGCTAATGAGATCTATAAGTGTACCGAGTTTAATATTATTATATGCAAGTGTGTTTGATTTATGGACCCAATTTTCAGATCAAGTTTATGGACCAAGTTAATTTAATTAATAAACTAATTATATAAAACTATTGTCAATGCACTACAATTTAACGGGTTATATTATGCCTTCACTTATAAAAAATAAAATAAAAACTTATTTAAAACATACCAGGCTTAAGAAATGTATTAAGAAATTACACAGCAGAAAAAACACACAGCAGTGAAATGGTTAAGCCCCTCCCCTACTAACACACACACAGACAGAGACAGAGATGTAGGTTCAAAGGGAGCATGACCAGATTCAAACAAACATATCTTACTTTCTGTGGGTCCTAGGTAATGAGTGTCAATTAGAAAGTTGTCCGGCTCGAGGAGTACAATATACATACCGATTTTTGTAACTGTAGATAAAACTAACAACCCAACTTTTGTCAAAAGGTGGCGCTACTGAGCCCTCACCACGCCCGTTTCTGAAACTTTGCACATGTCTACTGGCTAATAAATGTGATGTGTCTGAGGAGTTTCATGCAATTTGAAGCATGCTAAGGGTCTCAAAAGCATCCTAAAAGAATGGTAAAGTTTGATGCGTCGCCACGGCAACAGTTTCAAAGACATCAATAATCCATTCACAGGTCTACATCTGCCGTATGTTTACATTATACAGATGAAGTTTGAAGCAAATCGGGTTAAAATAAGAGGGTGATTTCAAAGCATTTTGAAAGTGACACACTTCCTGCTGCCAGTTGGTGGCGCTATAACTTTGACACACAATAGTCACATCCTAGTGATCGTCCTCTTACAGCGAACACACTCCTGAAGTTTCATCAAGATCGGTTGATGTATGCTGAAGTTAGGACACACTTCCTGTTTCACGTTTCTCACCATAATTTTGTTTCCTCGCCACAGCCAAACCGTTCGAGATATCAAAAATCCCCTCGCAATTTTTGATCGTCTATGTCTTGACTTCAGGCTGACCGAGTTTCGTTCCATGGGGATGAATGCTCTAGGACGAGTACATTAAATTCCATTGCACGCGTTTTAAAAACAACCGTAAATATCTGACTTCCTGTTGGGCTGGGGTAAAAAGTAAAAGCGCGATGTATATATGAAACGATGAGATCGACATGTGTACCGAGTTTCATATTATTACATGCAAGCGTGTTTGATTTATGGACAAAGTGTTCAGACCCCGTTCCAGGGGGCGCTGACGAGCCGCCCTGCCGCGCCCGTGTACCAGCTTCAGCCCGGCTCTGATGGCCGCGGGTTCTGACCCGTGTGCAAAGTTTCAAGAGTTTTTGAGCATGTTAAGGGCCCCGAAAGTGCCCGGATAGTCGTTAGAAAAAAAAAAAAAAAAAAAAAAAAAAAAAAAAAATAATCCTAAGGAAAACAATAGGGCCTTCGCCCTTTCAGGGCTTGGGCCCTAATAATCCTAAGGAAAACAATAGGGCCTTCGCCCTTTCAGGGCTTGGGCCCTAAAAAAATAATCCTAAGGAAAACAATAGGGCCTTCGCCCTTTCAGGGCTTGGGCCCTAAAAAAAAAAATAATAATCCTAAGGAAAACAATAGGGCCTTCGCCCTTTCAGGGCTTGGGCCCTAATTAGACCACTGCATGTCCGCCCATATTAATTAAAACTAAAATGACCAACCGGTTACCAACACACGACTATTGATCCACGACGTAACTTACAAAGTTACGTCGTGACAACGTATCTGGGAATTTCACTTTTCCGGTTGCCACAACGTAACTGGTTACGTCGCCACAACGAAAGTTTGGTCACCAGATTACGTTGCAGTTACGTAACAGTCACGTATTTGTGTTAGCTGGGAAGTCCTTAACAAGGAACTGTCGCGTAACATTTTTTCCCTCATAAATGCATACACGAAATATAAGACAAAATTATTATTTTTTTGTTCTGTGGAGAGCCAACCCTTCTTCATCCGGTGGGTAGGATTACTTTTTGTTCTTTTGCCTTTGTGTGTGTCTCGTCCGTTACGGATGTGTATTTCCCTCATTTTAAATATAAAATGCATATAATGACATTTTCCTAATGTCTGGATAAACAGAAGTTTCAATATATTGGTTTTAAATGCCCCTTACAGCGCAATTCGGTTAGGTATAGGCTTACATCTGCGCTAATATATCAACGTGAGAGTCATTGCAGCTTGCGTAGTATAGACCCCGCTCTCAACCCAACTTTGAGAATAGATTAAAAGCGATTTTTTTTTAATCTCCCGTCAAGAGTCTCACGTTAACGGCGATAACGGCCGATCACTAATATATATATATTTATAAAATTTATGTGTGTGTTTGTGTGTGAGAACATAAAACAGCACACCAAGTATGGGACCAAGAAGCAAAGTTTAATCAGGGATGTGATTTTTCCGGATTAATCCGGAATTCCGGATTTTCCGACCTGAAAATGTGACCTCCGTGAATCATGCAGATCTGTAAAAAAATAAAAGGAAAGGGGGGAGGGGGACGGGTGTCGGTTGGGTCGGCTGCCGGATTGAAAAGGAGAGGCTATGAGGACATACCCAGCTAACAAAAAAAGGTCCCCAGAACGTCCCCTAAATGGCCTGTGCGAACGCCCTCCCGAACGTCCCCATGTGGAGTCCGCTTGATGTCCCGAGGACATTCGCGAAGACGTCCTCCGGACGTTCAAGAGGACTTTCCCAGGACCACCAGCGGCCATCCGGGAAGTTTATGGGACTTTCGCGTTTAGTCCCCTGCCCTGAATATCATTTTATTTTATTTTACTTCCGGCTAACCAAAGAAAACAGACACGTTGTAACGAACAAAGTAAATTATTTATTTAAAACAATTGTAAAGGTGGCATTTCCGTGTGTGTGTCTTCAAATGCGCTGGCAGCTGTGTGTGTGTGTTTGTCGGTCAGCTGTCCCAGCAAACATTGGTCCGACGGCGACGTCGTGTCCCTGGCCAAAAAAAGTCGCGGTATGACGGCATAAATCGGTTAAAATATGTAACACTGAACATTTCCCATTATACATTTGTGCATGTCGACAGTTATCTGGTGTTGCATGTATAATTGTTATTTTGACTTTTAGCTACGTGTAGTTCAATATATACCATGTTGTGTTTCGGGTGAGAGTGGACGTCACCATGGCGACGTCTTTTACACGTGCATTTATAGTCCATCATGACCCTCTATGAAATCAATTGTGATACAGCTGTGCTTAATTCCTTGCATGGTTAATACGGCAGTAATTAATTAAATTCGCCAAGTTTTAAGAAATTGTATAAATACGTCCACTAACGTCCTTTACACGTCCATAGTCAATGCTGTGAACAGTCGTCCACTGACGTCCTTTACACGTCGAGGCTGTAAATTGTCGTCCACTGACGTCCTTTACACGTCTAGTCAAGGAAAACATTAAAACATGAATAATCATTATGAAATACACGATTTTACACACATATATTTACTTTATCTTGTTTAATTAACCATACCAAGTGCCCAGTTAGTGTGGTTAATTGATTTCAAAGCCACTGCATTCTAGTCATTATTTCAACCTGTTGTACATGTATTCATTGTTGTTTTTTTATGGAATGCACATACATGTAAAACACAGATATATCCGGTCACCATTATGAGTTGGAACACTTTTTTTTATTTTTTATTGAACAACAAGAACATAAAAATAAAATGAAAATAGGCCTACATCTACAGTGACTTTAGTACAGATAGGCTAACTGCGAAAGGCTACATAAATAGTCTCTGGCAAGGCACATCAGTTAAATTAATAAATAATGATGAAACAAAACATTACGTAGGCTATAGTAAAAAAATATATAATAAATAAGAGATTAATCACTCTTCTAAGAGATTGAAATGTCTTACTATTTGAAACAATTTATTTGCCTTACTTTTCATATTTTCCAAAAATTAAAAAAAAATTACAAATAAAATCTCTTTTAAAAAAAGAAAAAAAATCATCTTCGTATATAAAAAAAATGCCCCAAATCAACATTTAATTATTTACAAATTAATTTAAATTATCATCTAACAATATTCCAAACATAATGTTTCCTATTAAAAGTGGGCAGAAAAGAATCTTTTACTCCCTTGAAACTGCTGCCCGGATGCTGCTATGTCTATGGATGCTGCCAAGATGTAGTAACAAAAGATCTCGCGATAGAATACTATCTCACGAGATGTTAACGCCTTATGAGTTTGGCGGAGGACCGGAACCGAACCCGGAACTTTGTCATTGAACAAACACGAGGAGAGGAGTTGGCGTCGTATTGCGATTCGAGATCATTAAAAATCTTCTGTTGGGTAAGCGCATATTGTATTCACAGATTAACGTCCTTGTTTTTTTTACTTGTTTGTCATGAATGAACCGAAAGAAATTATGCTCACATTGTCAACATCTCACAACAATGTTTACGCGTTCTCCCCATAGGCTCTGGACCCCGGAGCTTTAGCACTTACAGCCACAAAGAGAGGAGGAATTGAGTTGTACCTACGTTATCGAGATTATCAAAATCTACTGTTGGGTAAGTAAATTTTGTATTATTCGGTTAACGTGCTTTAGTTTACTTGTTTGACATGAATGAAATAAAATGAAATGATGCCCACAGTGTCAACAAATGTATTGAATGTGGCTAAACTTAGCTAACGTTAGCAGGCTAAAAGTTACTTTGAACTTATACAACATGATAATGTAGTATAAAGGTTGTTAAATGTTACAGTCAAAGTTATTAAACATAAATGTAGTCTTTGAAAAGTTTATTTCAGAAAGGAAGTTATCTGTATTTAAATTGTATCTTAAATTGTTTTCCTATGTGCCCTGTAGCACTTTGAGATTACTAATGTAAAGTGTGCTACAAATAAAACGTATTCATATTTTACTTAAAATTAAATGTTTACCTGGATTTGGACATGTATGTGGTCAGCAAATGCGTTAAAAATATTTTTTAAATTTTAGAATTGCTAAACATGTCCTCCGAATACAAAAAGAAGTGGAGACGACGAAGGGCAAGGGTTGATGCCTTAGCGGAACGTGGTAGCAGCTCTGAATCCGAGGGGTCAGTGGAGCCACCCTTGGCGGGGGAGGGCAGTACACTGGCGGAGGGATCAAGATATGATGATTTACCGACTATGGAGGGCTGTAGTTCTTCCAAAAGCGTAGGAGCAGTGTCCATTAGGGGTGATACCGATGAAGAACATAATAATGAGACAGAATCTACAGAAACCGATACTAAGCAGTTGGAAGAAACTTCACATTCCACTGATGACACTCCATCTCTCCACGAAGATTTGGCTAATTGGGCTACTGCTACAAATCAAACCCACAAGGCACTAAATGAGCTTCTTTGTGTGCTCAGGCGCCATGGGCATAGACTTCCCAAGGATGCTAGAACCCTTCTTGATACTCCATAAGGAGTTCCAGTTCAAAGTAAATGCAATGGACAGTATATTTATTATGGTATTGAGCGTTACCTTCTTGAACACATTTCAAAAAAGACACAGCCAGGACAAGTTGAACTGTCCTTTAACGTGGATGGCGTGCCATTGTTCAAATCGAGCAAAATGTGTTTCTGGCCCATTCTCGGTCAAATTATGAACTTTCAGCCATTTGTTGTAGCTCTGTATTATGGATCCAGCAAGCCTGACCCTGTTGAGGAGTTTTTAGAAGATTTCTTGGAGGAGTTGCAACCGCTCATTCAAAATGGAGTCTCATTCCAGAATTTGATTCACACAGTTACAGTGAAAGCAATCATCTGTGATGCACAAGCCCGGTCATTTCTAAAAAGTATAAAAAGTCACAATAGTCTGCATGGATGTGAGAGATGTGTTGCAGAAGCTCAAAGATTGAAAATAGGGTAGTTTACTTGACAAAGGGTCCTTCTGAAGGAAGAACAGATGAGGTATTCAACCGAGTTGGATACCCTGACCATCAAAAACAAATGTCACCTCTTGTTGGAGTTGGCATTTTGTGTGTGAAACAGTTCCCCCTTGACTACATGCACCTAGTATGTCTTGGAGCCACAAAAAGGCTGCTGACATACTTGTGGCGTGGGCCAGTTAACTGTCGGTTGAGTAAAGCTCAGAGAGACCAAGTACTAATGAACATTTCTAAGTTGAAAAGGGCTTTACCTGCAGAGTTTGCAAGGCAGCCAAGAAGCATGGAAGAATTTGATAGGTGGAAAGCTACTGAGCTACGTCAGTTCATGCTCTACACTGGACCATTAATCTTGAAGGATGTTCTTTCTAATGACCAGTATCACCACTTTCTTTGTCTGACTGTTGGTATGAGCATTCTTTTGGATGAAGCAGATGAGAAGAGAGAGTCTTATCTAGGGTATGCGCACAACATTCTGGAGCACTTTGTGGATAGCTCTGTGGATTTTTATGGACCCACCTTTCCAACATACAACATTCATTCCATCAAACACTTAGCAGATGATGCTGCAAACTTCCACTGCTCTTTGAACAATATTTCCGTTTGAGAACCACTTACAGGTTATCAAAAAAATGGTGAGAAGTGGCAAACAACCGCTGGTGCAAGTCACAAAAAGACTTGCCGAAAGACAATGGACTGAAAGACCTGCCAGACAGTCCTGAAGTACTAGCAAGCTAACAGCAAAGATGCCGGACTACTGTGTGTTCCTGATGGATAATACAGTTGGATTTATCCAGGAGAAACGAAACGATGGAACAATAAGGATTGATGTGTTTAGGGAAACTGACTGTGAAAGTTTCTTTGAAAAGCCATGCAATTCAAAGCTCTTCAACATAATGTTTGTCAGCAGTGACTTGTCAATGGCAAAGCGAATCCTTTATTTACTGATGCCCTTAAATGGATAGTTCACTTTGAAATTAATTTTTGATGTTTTAGCTCAATGTCAAGTAGGGCTCTCAATTTTCCTCTATAATACTATTTGAATTCCATTCCATATTTTATGTAATATTCGAATATTAAATGCTCAAATTCATCCTATTATTCATATTTACAACATTACTAGGGCTGGGTAATAAATATCGATTTCTCGATATTAATCGATTTTCATTTTTATGAACTGATCGATTATTGAACCGATTAGTCATCCTGTTTCATTTGAATGAATGGATCATTGTATCGCGGCTGCGCGCATCCAAAAAATCGCAATAATCTTTGTCCTTTGTTACTATTGATATGAAACAAAGTCTCAATTTTCAAATTATGTCCATTTTGTTTAGAAATTCAAAAAACATAAATAACGCTTTGGCACTGTGGCGTGAGATTGCTCTGGCGCAGCTCAAGAGAAGCAGCAGCGCTGATCTCTCTTCTGGCTTAATAATATCAGTCACAGCGCGAAATAAAGATGAATGAGCATCTGAAAGTGTCTTAAAAGATGGAGCACAACTTATCGAAATCTGTATCATGTCACATTGATTTGCTCAATTAGCGTTTCAACTGTGGATAGACGTCAGTTAAGCAGCTTGTAATCAATGTCATGTATTGTCATATTTACCTCAGAAAACTTACATAAACTCGTTAGTCAGCTAAAAAAAATAACTCTTGAGAGGAGCAATTTGCTAAATATATACACCATATTACATATGCATTATAATCTTAATGTTCTTGAATATTTAATGCAAATTTGAATAAATTCGGCAAGTCTTTATGACAGCCACCATTTTAATGTTTATATATATATATATATATATATATATATATATATATATATATATATATATATATATATATATATAATGAAGCCTAGTAGGCTACAACTAGACTCTCATAGTTTACAGCATTAGTTAAGACATTTGATTTTCTTGAGAAAATTTGCCATTTATTGTAACTGATATCCAAAATAATCAATATTGAATTGAATGGAAATCGAATTGCAAGCTTGTGAATCGAAATTGAATCGAATTGTGAAACTTGTGTCAAATACCCAGCCCTAGACATTACACATTCTTATGGATCGCCAATGTCACCATAGCCTGTGGTTGTTGTTACACGTTCTGTCCACTAGAGGGACATTTAATATTACTAATAAACATTTAGATTGCGTCCATAAACCAACTATACAGCGTGGTAACCTTGAAAATCCACCAGTATTCTAATAATAACTTAGCTCACCTTATTAGATAGGGTCCTTACATGCTGGCTAATAACTTTTTTTAAAACTGGTTCTTAGACATTGACAGCGCTGTGTTGGACTGATTTGTGCAGCGGTGTTCCAAAGAGCAACATGACAGTATGACTTTTGCGTCAACATACACGCCACTTTCAATTCAAGTGGTGTGTTATCTATATGTATTTTTGAGCCATTTCATGAGATCAGTCTATAAAGGCAGAGCGTGTGCGTGGTACTGGCTAGCTTTCGCATGGCATTCGCAAGGTCTCTCTCTTGCTCTCTCCCTCTCTGCCATGTACTACCTCTCTGCCGTTGTGCGCAATGTATGTTATGCGCGCAGTATGTTCTATCTTGCTCTAGATTCCAGGAGATTTTAACTAATTTGTGGACATTAGGGAGACGCTATCAACATGCGGGAGACTCCCGCAATTTCCGGGAGGCTTAGGATGTCTGTATGGGAAACCCATAGGGGAAACCCAGATGATAGCCTACAGCTTGGATAACTTGTAAGTACACATTGATGGGCTAAGATAAAAACGAGCGGTTCGTATTAAAAAACGAACAGTATTTATATTGTTTTTACCTCATGTAACCACAGGCACAAAGTGCTTGCACCCTCAGATCACTTGGATGTGACTGATTACAAGAGGTAAAATCTATAAATATTGTTCGTTTTTTCACATAAATTGCTGGTTTTGTGTCTTAGGCCATCAATGTGTACTAACATTTACAAGTCATTAAATCATGTTTAATTTGGACTTTGTTGTGCATGCCTTGAGGGGAACCCCATAGACTTCCATTATATGACTAACGGACACAAATGATTTGACCTAAAAATATCAAAATTTAAAATACTGTGGAAACAAAGACACCTACATCTTG
This sequence comes from Cyprinella venusta, assembly GCA_038021265.1. Taxonomy (NCBI): domain Eukaryota; kingdom Metazoa; phylum Chordata; class Actinopteri; order Cypriniformes; family Leuciscidae; genus Cyprinella; species Cyprinella venusta. The sequence continues at coordinate 1,351,712 of CM075863.1, forward strand.
GATGCCTTGAGGTAAGCTAAAACTTATCACAAATTAATTTCAAAGTGAACTATCACTTCAAGTCATCTTATGGGCGTGTGTTTTTTGGCTGCTCCAAGAAATTGATAAAAATTGATTATCAAAATAGTTTGCAATTAATTTCTTTGAGTTGTTGAGTTGGGCTATTTTTACGCCAGTCAATAAAAAGTAGAGATGTTTGAGTACAAGTAAAAAAAAAAGGTTTGTTGAGTGGGGAGTGAAGTAGATCTATGGGGCACTGAATTGGACAAAAGTGAAGCAAACTTTGTGCGAAAAGTGATATGTATAAAGTTATGCCTTTTTTCATTTTGTCTCAGTCAATAAAAATAATAATTGTTGTCATATGTTGTTTAATTGGTAGAAAAATGTCCACATTGTCACATACATGTTCAAGTTGTTGCTGTTGTTTTTATGTCTCGCCCCCCAGAAATTCAAAATGGAGAACAAACGAACAAAACATGAAGTTGAAGGACATCTTCATGACGTTTCAGATATTACAGAGGGGGCAAATCGCCGTAAATATTTTACTGCCGTTTTGCAGGAGGCAGGAAGAAACAGCCGGGTAGTTGTTTTTGATGTACAGAGGCATCATGTTTTTGTAAACGCCCAGACAGGTAATTGTAAATAGTGTGATATGTTAAAGTAGAATGTGAGTAATTATTAGTTGTATATTTGTTAGAGATGCACTGATTACTGTTTTCTAGGTTGATCACGATTTTTCCTTGAGGTTGACCTATTTATACCAATTTTAGATAAATTTTTTCAAATTGCTTTACAGCATTCACAAATGTGTTTTCTATCTTCTCTTTAATAGAATAGTTTACATAGAACATTTTGAACAGGTAATTACTATAAAAAAAGAACTATATAAATTACTATGGGAAAATTCACCCATCTAAGTGCAGTGTTATTTTCACATCCAATATCCAACAATTTTTTTATATATATATTTAGCATTTAAAGTAAAGTATAAAAGCATTTTATTTAAAATTAACTTAGACTTGCAGTATATAGATATTTCTCACACACCAGCCTATTGTAATTACTTCTGCATCAATGGAAAGTTATTTATCAAATAGTTCTTCTGTTATCTGACACCTCTGCAGCCAGGCTAAACAGGATAAGTGGAACATGTGCAGGGAAACTATTGGAAAATAATAAAAACAGGTTTAAATGAGTACATTTTCTATAAAAATGTTTAATCTTCATTTTCTTTTTGTCATAGCCTAGCCTACTTCAGTTCTTGTTAAATCACATCACACATGCACATTTTTGGATGAAATCATATTTATTTTGTCCATCAAAAGTGTGCTTTCACTTTAATTGAGCGCAGCAAAAATAGACTGGGTGTTGAAAGTACTTCACTGCTGCTCACGCACCACTCCTGCTCATGGTGTCAATGCACTGACTGGTTAACATGCATGCCAAAGAAAAATAAAATATGTGCTTGTGGTGTGAAATGGTTTTAATGTTAGAGATTTACTACATGTGCGTTCCGTGTGCAGTCTCTGCACGTGTGATACTGATGCGCGACGTTAATTAAGCGGCACTTGAGTACATTTGACCGGCATAAAATCGGCATATGTCAGACTGATTGGCCGGTTGCCGATCATGGCCGATCACATGAAAATTGGCCAATTTTGATCACCAGGTGATCAATTGGTGCATCTCTAATATTTCTCTATTTAGGATTATATTAATGACAGTGTTTCTTTTTTTTGTAGGAGTCCAGTAAGGCTGTGTGAGGTGGCATTGTCCCCATCACGACAAAAAAAAGGAGAGGTTGACATCATTGTGAACAACTCATCTTTGTTGACTTGTGTGCGCAGGCTGGAGTTTGCCTTTGATAATTCTACAGGTGATGTTGTTGAAGACTGGACATGTCAACAAATACTTGAAAATCCTAGAGAATATCAAAGGGTAGGTTGATGTTAGTGTAATGTACACATGAATGCTACATATCAAATTTCATGTGGGTTTTTACAGTAGTGTTTGATTAATATGCTTGTTGTGTGTGTATGTAACTTGGAAAAAGTTTACCTGTAGTACCTGAGATGTAGTATAGACCCATTGTTTTGTTTGACTTTTTGGTGTGTGGTGTAACTTATGGCTTGTTTCCACTGAGTGGTACGCAATGGTACAGTTTGGTATGCAATTATTTGTGTTTGCACTGTCAAAAGTTATGAATGGTACCGAACTGCCGAACTGTATAGTACCACTTTTTGGTATTCTTCTGTTGGGGTATGTAGCACAGTGGTGAGGTACTAAAATGTGGAGCTAGATGTACTAGAACTGTAGAACTTTATTTGGTTGACAGTAGGGATGGGCATGATTAATAGACGATCGATTATTATCATTAAGAATTTTGTTCATCACGTTAATTTGTTATCGATTATCATTAAACTAATGCTGCTGCATTGCATAGTGTGAGTGGAAAGTGAACGTGTTCTCCGGGCTGGTCATGTTAGTGCGGAGGTACCTGTGCATCCCGGTAACGTCAGTCCCCCTCATCAGAGCGGTATTTTCAGCGGCTGGACTGAAGCATTTGTTTACACTTGGTGCATCCGCACGAGTGTGAAGAAGGTGCACGCAGGAAAAATTATGTCTTTGCGGTATTCGGTGTTTCACAATCAGGCGAGTGCGTGAAGTATAAACACCTCGTCCGTTTAGGGAGGTGAGTGGCACGCGCAGTGTTCAGAGACTCGCGCTGATCGAGCCAGGTGAAAGTGTAAACATAAGGCTTGACGGTCAACATGCAGGTAGCGGCTCGCGACTGACCCCAGATCATGTCATCAACACGCTTATCTTTCTCAACAAAATCAGTAGAGTGGAGCAGAAGTTGTATGTGAGTTATTTTTTATGAGGCTTTAAGTAGCCTAGCCTAATTGATTGTTAGGTATGATCCCAGATAGCACACGCACGTCGCGCAGACATCTGTGTGACGTCGTCGTTTTCATCTGGAAGACGTTTATATTAGGGCGTGTGCTCATATGGTTTACGTCGCCGAGACGTCCTTGCCAGCTGTTAGAACGACGTCTAGGCTATGTAAATAAGACGTAAAAAATTTAGAACGTCGGCAATCCGCTCTTTTAACGATGTTCATCAGATGTTCATACATCTCCAAGACATCTGATTTATGTAGCCCAGACATCGTTTAAATATAATTCCTTCCATTTACAAAATTGATTCATGACGCAGCTGCTAAACTTTCACGCTGTACGAGACACCGCGGGAATCTAATGAGAAAACATAACACAATCTGCTGTCCTCTTCTGTTGCTCTACTTCTTCCTCTAGAAAGTACTTGCAAACACGGTAAATATGTACTTAACCTGGCTTTGGACAATATACTTTCCTGCGTCCACAGTAGGCTAAACCATGTGCTGCTGATGCTGCGTGGAGAAGACGTGCTGAGAGTTGTGAGGAAAAATTAGCTTGAGGTATGTATTTGTGATCAGTTATATCTTTAAAATTACGTTATGTTGATTGGAAACTAGAATAAAACACGCATTTGCTGTCGTTTTTAGAAATAGCCTACATTTATTACTATGACTAATAGGCAACATATTTACAATTAATCATATTCATTATCACATTTAATTAATTATAAAAGGCCACACAACAGAACACCATATTATTCTAATAAAACAATACACTCTAATACACAAATGAACAACATTTACACCCTCCCTGGGGCCAAGCGTAGGAAATCTTTGATGTATTTCTCTGCCTCTGCTTCCGTTGGAGACAACAGGACGGGATTCCTCATGGCTGAAGCTGCATAAAAAATTCAAAGAAAAAAACTTACTTTTTTTCCCCCGAATAAATTGGTCAAATATATCAAACATGCAGAGAGTAGGCCTACAGATGAGTCTAAAACTGCTGATGCTAAACATTAAATAATTTATTAGAGTCAAATATAGGAAATGGTACAGTTAATGTGTTGTTTCAGTTTCTGAACAATACAGGTTTAATAAAGAGATTGTAGGATTAATATAGGCTTAAGTAAGGAAAGTTTATCTGAAGGTTAAACAAGGTTATGGTGAGAAGCTGGAGTTAAATGGAGATGGGGCGGAAACTGGAGGAGCTGAACAAGCAGCGCCAGTGGGTTAAACATTTTTATTATTTTATTTATTTTTTCTCTCTCCTGAGGAAGGGTAACGTTAGACATGTTTAGAAATATAGGATAGGAAGTGTTTCTGATCCAAGCTACCTGATGATAGCGGTAATGCACTGTTAAGTGCGGGGGGCAATTAAACAAAAGAAGAAGATGAAATCACCTGTTAGGGAACTAGTGAGCACGTTGTTTCATGTACGTTTCTGTGGTTGGCCAAGACTGAACGTTTAAACCTCATTTAAGTTATTTGCTAACTTTCTGCAAACGGCACGTTGCTGTTGGTATTGCCACATATTTGATTATTACATGTTAACTAGTACTTGACTGACTAACTTCCCGCCATCAAATCGAATGCATATCAACAATTGAACTTGCCTATTAAGAGTGAGCCGGTGTTCGATGACTTTATCCCCCGCTTGTCTCCTCTCCCGCACCAGTTCAGTTCCCGGGCGACGTTAGTGGTGAAGACCTTGAAGCAGATTCTCCACACGGTCTTCTTCATTGTTGGCCCGCCACTGATGGATAATCGTCTCACCTTCAACAGGACAGGTAAATTTTAAGTCATATTTTAGCATATAGAGGGACCTCTTCTGTACTTTTATTTGTATCCGTCAAAAGTTTGGAATAATTCTTATTTTGTAATGTTTTTTTAAAGTTTGTTCATTGACTTGATTCATACCCCGCACACCACACAAAACACCCCACACTCGCATCACACACACTCAAATCACACACTACACACCCCACACTCACATCACACACCCCACACTCACATCACACACACCCAATACCCATATCACACACCCAACACCCCACACGCACACAAACACTGCACTGTCAAATAGACCTGTATTCAGTCTGTCCAATGGTTAATACAACACAGTATCCCACTGGTCACAATTGTGACCGATCATAAAACTCACTTTTTCACTCTCTTCCATGAAAATTAAAAAAATAAAATAAATAATGAATGATTGTTTCAAAGGGATACTAATGACACATGATTTGGATATTTTTGTGTCTGGGAAAAATGTGGGATTAAATTGGTTAATCATATTTAACTGTTACTGTTTTCACTGTATTTATGATAAAATAAATTGCAACATTGCTGATCAGAAGAAACTTTTTTAAAAAACTTTAAACTTTAAAGTTTATTTACTTTTTTATTTACTTTTTACAAAATCTTGATAATTTCAGACTTTTGACAAGCATGTAAACATGCACAGTACATTTCATTAGTAGGCCTAGTTGTAGGTAAAAAAAAAATCAGTTAATTCTTACCATTCTCTGCATAAACCCCTTGTCAACTAAACTTTGTTCTAGCCGGTCTAGTTCTTCAATAGATGCGATTGGAAAGACGCCATCCTGTTCGTCATTCTGCATCTGTGTTAGAATGCGCCTGTTTCCCACTAGAGACTGGACAAGTGAAGTCAGGTGGTTGATTTTCATGTCCATTTTTTCTAGTGTTTCCAGAATTGCCCTAGCTGCAATACAGATGACAGAAGATCATTTAAATCGATAAATGACTTGTGTGGTACAATACTCAAGACTGGATTTTGGTTAAAACTTAAAAGCTGCTGATGATTTTCATAACAGCATAAAACAACATATGTAAAAATATAATTTGTAGGAAACATACTCTCCTCTCTTCCTTGGTGGTTCCCTGAAGGTCTCAGGACAGAAAAGGTTTGCACTGTTGTTTGAATAGAATATATATAAATATATATATAACAGTATATATATATATATAACAGTATATATATATATATATATATATATATATATTAGATTGTCTTTAAATGTTGTGAGCGTGTTTGATTTCCTCATGTATAATTAATACTCTGTTACCTTGTGTGTTCGGTGGATCAACACCCCAGCCGGCTCCATGATGCTCTACCTGAGAGACGCCCACTGGATCTGAGGAAGGTGGAGTAGGTACCAACACAAGTTAACACGCACTAAAATATAAAACCGAAAAGCATAAAACTGATTTTTGTTCACTTCTTATAAGAACAGTATGGTTAATTTATTCATTACACTGGCATTACCACCAATCTCCAGTCAGTACATCAGTGCTCTTTTGAGTACAGTTCTAATATTTCCAATTTTGAGTGTGACTATTCCTGGCACCCCCTGCAGCCTGAGTCTGCTGCAAAAATCACCTGATTCTGTCAAATCCATTTGAAACAAGTATAATATACTTTTGCCTGGCTCCTCACTGCTGACTGCGCACGCACCTCCCAAAATGGACGAGGCGTTTCTACTTGACATGCTCTCCATTGGGCTTGGCAACTGACGTCACTGCGCCGCCATCGCGCAATGTATTGTGGGGAGTAGCCGCCATGAGGCCACAACCACAATACAGTATCCAAGCAACACTATAAACAGCTATTTTGTTTTTGTGAATTATTTAACTGAACATGAATAAAAATAGTTTAAAACAAGATGGATTGTACAGAGACAAACTCTTACCGGACGCCAAGAAACGATATGTTGAAAAAATCAACTTAATTGGAAATGTTGACCCTTATGAAATCCCCAAAGATCAGTGGATCCGCGACCCTGATGCCTTACCTCCCGTCACATTTCCTGACATATTCACTTATTTTGTCTGTGGTGTCAGTGCCTATACAGCTGAGCAATTTCGTAATTATAAGTCCCTGGAAGCACACGTCCAATTTACCAATGGTTGGGTACATGACCTGGAGAGTTGTAATCCTGTCAACAGCGAAAACACTGTCGTCCGAACTAAGGTAAGATAAGTTACCAGTTTTCTTTCTTTTTATCATTCTACAATCAGCAATGTTACAATGATAATAGGCCAACAAGGTTGTTTATTTTTCATCATACAAGACGGTTGTATACCGATAATAAAAAATAAATAAATAAATCAGGTAGCTAACTTTACCGGCTTTCACTCTTTTAGCAGCTGTAGTCAGACTACGAAACCGGTAGCAATGTTGTTTATTTGTCATTGTAACTGACAGCACACGTGTTGAGTTATGTTTCAGCTTGCGTTACATTCAAAAGACAAAAGTGGACGATAGAGATTAGTCACCTTTACCCGTTTAGAGTAATGACGATTCTCTCAGTAATATGATCCTCTTAACTACGGTAAATCAACTTGGACAAACATAATAATAATAATACAAATGCATTCTCCATAGCCTAAACTTTAGTGCCCTCTTGAGGCATAAACATATGCACAACACAAGACAGTTAAAGTTATTTATATTTTGTAATAAATGTTTAAAACACGTGGGAAAATCTGCTTTTGAAATATCAGTGATAGTGGCCTTCATTCATAAAAATATGTCAGTATACAACCATAACACTTGAAAATAAATGATTCTATGGAAGATAAATTAAAGAATAAAAGAATTTATAAAAGACATTAACATTACATTATTCACATTCCTTTTGTCTTTGTCTATTGTCAAGGTCATGCACTCTCAGCGATTGAATGAACCGCCTTTAAAGCCATGGGTGATTATCAGCAGCAGTGGAAAGGTGGAGTGTGCACACTGTACATGTATGGCAGGAGTAGCGGAGACATGTACCCATGTAGGTGCTCTATTGTTTAAAGTAGAGGCAACTTTTCGGATTCGTGGGACAAAAACTGTCACAGACCTACCAGCATACTGGGTTTTGCCCAGCAACTTGACGAAGATCACAGCTGAAGTGGGACACAAGATTGACTACACCTCATCTGCTAGGCAAAAAAAATTGCTTGACCAACGCATAACTACACCCTCCACTGCACCAGGCATTAGGAGTCGTGCCAAAAAAAGAAAAGTTCCTCTAGCAAAACTAGATGAGTTGTCACCCTTGCTTGACACACTGCTACAGCATAGCAAGGCTGTTGGTTTGTCAGGGATGAATGAGTATTACACACTGTACACAGACACAGTACAGCCCTCTGTAATGCCCGAGTCCCTTGCAACAGCACTGTGTGATAAAATAATTGATTCCCATGACCTTTCAGCTATCCAACTACACTGTGAGAAATTCAGGGATGTTGCAAATGTCACTGATGAGCAGGCATCAGCTATTGAGATGTGCACACGACAACAGCATAAATCTTCTGCTTGGTATGCAAGTCGGACTGGAAGAATAACAGCCTCAAACATGCATGCAGTGTATGCCACTAGTATGGAAAAGCCAGCTCTGTCTGTTGTTAAAAGGGTGTGCAACCCACAAAACACAGTGTCCACTGCCCAAACCAGATGGGGTATAGAGCATGAGATTGATGCTCAAAAGACCTACCTTCACACCAGAGCCCCGCATCACACAAACCTGAAAGTCACAGAGTGTGGTTTCGTAATTAACCCCAGGTTTCCAGAAGTTGGAGCCTCTCCTGATGGACTTACAATGTGCGATTGCTGTGGGAAAGGCTGCCTTGAAGTTAAGTGTCCCTTTAAATACAGATCATGCAGCATCCAACAGGCCTTAGGAACGAAGGACAAAGACTTCTGTCTCGAGTTGTCGAATGAAAAGCTTCAGCTTAAGAAAACACATAGTTATTACACACAGGCACAGACGCAAATCTTTGTCACTGGATCCAACCACTGTGACTTTGCTGTTTGGACTTTGGAAGACTTTGTTGTTGTACGGGTCTTTCCAGACCAGGAATTCTGGGATCTACGTCTACAGAAAGCACAAATGTTCTTTGAGAAAGTTTGCCTTCCAGAGCTTGTAGCCAAATACTACTCAAAGAACACACCACAGATAATATAAGCTCAGTTGCACAACCATGTTGTCTGGATCTTGCACTCTAATCGATTTGTATTAAGTTTTTTCTCAACATGATTGCATTGTATATATATATATATATATATATATTACATTTCGCAACATGATTGCACTATATAATGATATATATTAAGTTTGTTCTTAACCTGATTGCACTACATATATATATATATATTAAGTTTGTTCTCAACATGATTGCACTTTATATTATATGTATATATATATTAAGTTTGTTCTCAACATGATTGCACTTTATATAATATATATATACATATATAAGTTTGTTCTCAACAGGATTGCACTGTATATAATTCATGTTTGCCTTTTGTGTTCTAGTTTCTGAAGTTGTTTACACAGATATGTTTACATGTACCGCTGGGAAAAAAATCAACAAATTTCCACCCTCAAAAAACTTGTTTTTGCACTTGCAAATTTAATTTGTATTAAACCAGTTTCTCAAAAAAGCATATTGTGTCATTTGTTTTCAATAGAAGCATTTAAGTATACAAAACCTTGTCATCAAAAGTAATGTACATCAATAACAGTAATATACATATTTACAACATTAAAATCAAAGTTAACATGCACATTTCTCATTTTCGATTGGTTTTACAACTACACTGGGACACATGTTTACAAGAACACAGCAAACGTTCACTACTTTATCAAGAAGGGTCATCTCCTCCCCCTCACATGGCAGTAACAAACTAATTGGTATTCTGTTCTGCAACATTGTGTACTTGTTGCGCAGACTGCCAATGACCCTTTCAACGTGAATCCTCAGGTGTGCTAACGCTCGTGTGCTTTCAACATCCTTAGCATCAAGTTGACATTTTCCTTTAGTAAATGCAGGAACTTTGACCTCTGCACACATCATCCCCACACTATCTGTGATATCGAAACCTCGATCAGCTAGCACTAAGTCCCCAGGTAACAGCTTGTTAAGAAGGCCACAGTTTTCAGTGATGTGCTTGTCAGAGGCACGCCCCCCCACCCCTTGGAAATAAATGATATTGCACCTTGTGGTGTAATACCAATGAGGTATTTCATTGTGTGTGTCCCTTTGTAATGAGAAAATGCCTGTGCACGTGCCTTTAGATTTGATGGCCTTTCTGTACGTATTTCGAAGCAGTCGACTATAATAGCAACACGTTTCCCAAAAGCTTCCAAAAATTGATGTGGCATTGTAGCTTGTAAGCAATGCCTCTCTGGCCAGTGCACCAATGGATTAAGCCGTGCATTCAAAACATCTATGGTGTCAGTAAAGGCAGTGGAAAGAGTTTTACGTGACACATTAAAGAGATAAGCAAAGTGTTGTACAGGAAGATCAAGCCTCAGACGTATGAGTGTCAGCAAAAGCATTTGGAAGGATGTCAACTTTTTGCTAACTGGCAGGAAAGCTTTAACATTGGTGAACAATGACAATAAAATGGCAAAGCATGGAATTCCTGTGTAGTACTTCACCTTATTTGTGTCACCCTTTAAGAAGTCCATCCATCTTTCTCTTGTTCAGCTCAGACCTAAGCTTCTTGTTCTCCTGCAACAGACGGTTGATTTCTACAGTATTGCTCTCACAGAACTGACATTCTGCTCTTTGTCTCTTAACTGCTGGTTCATCTTCTGCCTGGTTTCCACCTTCCTCATACTCTGCAGCTTCCACATCCACCCATTCATCTTCTACAGCTCCCACCTCTGCCTGGTCACAATCACCCGCATGTTCTACAGCTCCCACCTCTGCCTGGTCAGCATGGTCACCACCTCCCGCATCTGCTGCCACTTCTGCCTCTGCCTGGTCAGCACCTCTCACACCTGCTGCCACTTCTGCCTCTGCCTGGTGAAGTCAAGTCACATTTATTTATATAGTGCTTTTTACAATACAAATTGTATCAAAGCAGCTTCACAGCGATAACATGAAAATAATACAACACAGATCAATAATATTGTTGAATATTAAATGTCCCCAACTAAGCAACCCAAAAGCAAGGCAACACCTTCCTTTTCTTGTGCTGCTCCCACCTGAATTTGGGATACACCGTCATCTCCTGCTACTGGCACAGTCATTTGATGTCGTTGTATTCGACGAGAATACCGCTCTGACTCTGTAGCACGCACTTCAGAGTGTCCCATGTGCAGTGTTGGAGCCCAGTCAGGATTTGACTCATCCATTTCATATGATGGTTTACCTTCAAGAAGACATCAAAAAATACATACAGAAATAAACAACACAAAAACACAACAGTGAAACAACTTATTTGTAAATAAAAGAAAAATACATAAAAAATAGAAAATACATTTTAAGATGCACATTAAAGAAATCACAGCCTACTTAACATTAAAATCATTATAAGAAATTATAATAGGAATGTTTACTAATACTTAAAAAAACCAAATCTTGTCCTACATGTCAGCCCTGTCAGTCAAATCCTAGCGGTTATTCTGGCCTTTCCTTTCACTAACGTTACATTTAACCTAAAAATTGCATATATTTCTTACAGATATTATAATACAACATTAGATTCAATCAGGGACATAAAGTCAATAACATTAATCAATAAGATCACCGCTGTCAAAGTAATTCATTAGAAAACCATTCTAACATTAATTTCAAAATAAGATATATTTTTCTCCAAGATGTTTTGAAGTGGAGTTGTACATTTCTGGTAGAATGTCCCTAATAATTTGACACTCACCTGAATAAAAATGTCTGGAACACACTTTTAGCGATCTTGGGATGCTGGGAAATTTGATGTCGGTACGTCTTACGCCTGATATCCAAGAAAGCCGGCGTCTCTTTGTCACATCTGACACATACTTTCCCTGATTCTGCCTCCAGACAGGAAAGCTAAAGAAAGACAATCCGTTGTGTAATTTATTTCCTTGTCGGTCGTGTGAACTGACGTTACAACCGACAACACAACAAGTTCTTCCCATAACTTTAAAATAAAACTAAATGTTTACTTTAACGTTATATAATGGCGGTCCGAATTCGCGTCACCCTACAGATCATTGAGAGGAATGGCAAAATCTGGCCTCACAATATGGTGGCGCTACCCATCAGCCACCGCGGCGCTCTGTGGCTGACGTCACGTTGCCAAGCCCTATAGGCGCCAATTTTGCACAGATGTGGAAACTAACATTGACAGACTGACTACATTTTTATCTGGAGCCTCGCTACGTTTTTGGAGTAAGTTAATAATAAGGTGAGTAATCAAGCTTGCGACTTTTGTGTGATTTTTTTTTACTGTATGTCGATATATTTTACTGGTGTGCAACTAATGTGGGCGAGCTTGAAGAATATGGTGTGGCCTGTTTTTTCAGGAGGTAACGTTACCCTAACAGTTCCTGGAGGCCTAAAAAACGATTTATTTGTCCCAAATGTAAGAATTATGGTTTTGTATTTTACCACATTCACTGATGCATTCTCCTCTGTTTGCATTGGTTTATAAATTATTAAGGTTAATGTTATAAATCTGTTGAAATGGCGCACATAACATTACCGTTAACGTGCAGCTTATGCACAGATGAAGTTTGTGATAAGTTTTGATAGTATTTGTCAAAACAAATACTTGTGATTTCACAACAGCATTATACTTTGATTTAAAAAAAAAAATAAATTCAGAATGTGAAGCACATATTACATGTACAAACTCTCTCGAATAATTTTACTACAGCTATTATACCGAGATTAACTAATCGTGAGATGTTTCTGAAGATCTATTCCCATCACATAAAATGTTGCTGTAATGATTCACGTAACACAGAGGAATCCATTTGCAGCTTTATTAATCGTAGTCGTACAGGCAGGATCAAGACGGGCAGACAGAGCAATAAGGGCAAGGCAAAGGGATGATCCAAATAACAGGCAGAGATCGGGGTAGGCAGCAATAATCACAGTCCAGGAAACAGTTTAAAAGTCAGGCCAGGCAGAGATCAATCACAGAATCAGAGACAGTCCAAGTTCACAACCAGAATACCAGAAACAGGGAATAACGCTCAGAAATGATCACCGGGGCAAATCAAGACTTCGCATTGGTGTGGTGTGTGGACGTGGCTTTTATGTGTGTGTGTTAATGGCGTGCAGGTGTGTGACACAATCAGTCCCAGGTACGAGGCATGATGGGAATTTGAGTTTAACGCCAATGATCAATACTCGGGTGAAGGCTCCCTCTGGTGGCAGAGAGGAGGCGGAACGGGAGCTTCCACTGTAACAGAGCCCCCCCCTGCGAGCGGCTCCCGACGCGAGGAGGCAATTGACGTCGGGGTCTCCTACGAGGTCTCCCACGAGGTCTGGGGGCCGGTTTCTCCGGGTGTGTCCTAGTGACTCTTCCGTGAGAGTGGGGTCCAGGATATCACTTGCATTGACCCAGGACTGTTCGTCCGGACCGTATCCCTCCCAATCGACCAGATACTGGAGAACGTTACCCCGACGTCTGGAGTCAAGCAACTGGTGCACACGGTACGCCTCCTCGCCATCGACCAGGATGGGTGGAGGACTCTGAGAAGTGGGTCCCTCCTCCGCTTCTCCTCTCGGACCACCAGCGGGTTTCAGCAGGGATACATGGAAAGTGGGAGAGATACGATAATTAGCGGGCAGGTCTAAACGGTATGACACAGGAGAAATTCTTCTAACAATTTGGAATGGGCCAACATACCTGCGACTGAGTTTGCGACATGGAAGTCTGAGTCGGAGGTCTCTGGTGGAAAGCCATACCCATTGCCCATTCTGGTACTCTGGAGCTGGACGGCGATGGCGGTTAGCTTGCTGTTCCTGGCGTCGGACTGCGTGCCTTAAATGCGTGTGTGCTTGATCCCAAACCTCTTCACTCTTCTGTAGCCACTCAGTGACGGAGGGTAGTTCGGTGGGTTCACCTGACCAAGGAAACAGAGGAGGTTGAAAACCCAGAATGCACCTGAAAGGAGTGAGGCCAGTGGATGGTTTGACCAGGGAGTTCTGAGCGTACTCAGCCCAGAACAAATATCTGCTCCACTCGTTCTGTTGTTGTTGGCAGTATGATCGGAGGAAGCGAATTACGTCCTGGTTGAGACGTTCCGTTTGACCATTGGATTGTGGGTGATAACCGGATGTGAGACTGATGTTGATGTTGAGATGTTTGAAGAATGCCGACCATACACGTGAGGTGAACTGAGGTCCTCTATCGGAAACAATATTTTCGGGCAGTCCGTAGAAGCGGAATACCTGATTGCACAGCAACTCGGCGGTTTCGAAAGCAGTGGGGAGTTTGTTCAAAGGTATAAGACGGCAGGCTTTGGAGAAACGATCTACTATGGTGAGAATAGTGGTGTGACCATGAGAGTTGGGAAGATCAGTTATGAAGTCGATGGCGATGTGGGACCAGGGTCGTTGTGGAGTTGGCAGTGGGCACAAAAGACCGGCTGGTAGTTTCCGGGTTGATTTTGAGGTTTGACAGTTGTCACAGTTTTGTACATGATTGATGGTATCGGCGGTTAGAGTGGGCCACCAGAACCTGTTTCTGAGCAATTGGATGGTGGCATTGATTCCTGGATGACCGGAGCTTGGAGCTGAATGCACATGATCGAGGAGACGGGGTCGTAGTGTTTCTGGGACAAAGAGTAGCTCTGCAGGACATTCAACGGGAACGGGAGTTTGACGGTTAGACTGTTGGATCTCTGTTATTATATCCCACTGGACGGGAGCTATGACTAGGCTTTCTTGAAGAATACTTTCCGGGTTGTGATTCGGGAGTGCTTCTTCTGACTGGCGAGAGAGTGCATCGGCCTTGGTGTTCTTGGAGCCGGGTCGATATGAAACAGTAAAGTTAAATCTAGTGAAGAACACTGCATGAAAAGTGGGATTTTCGTCAGTAAGCGGCACTGTAGATTGTCGTGGAAGTTCAGGTTTACGACTGCACACGGCAATTTACAGGCAACACTCAAAACTGCCGTGAATTGCCGAAAATTGACGTGGGCCTTGCTTGGCAGTTGTCCCCCCATTGTCCCCCCTTCTCCTAAATCTAGAGGAGGCTTTGACATGTAAATGAAAATGCTGTGAGCTATACACATGCAAATAAGGGTAGGGGAGTTTCACCCCAGGAAACATTTTTCTGAAAGGTATAACTTCATTCTAAGACAATCTCTGGTAGAAATAGATAATGCTCAGTATAACCTAATTGCCGTGTTTTTTTTTTTTGTTGTTGTTGTTGTTGTTTTTTACATTGCACATAACGCACAACAATTACAACAATAACATGACATCCAAAAAGATAACAATCAAAAATAATAATTTCACAATAAATATGAAACAAATAAAAATAGGACAGAATTAAACAAATGAAATAAAAACAGGAAAGGGACTATCTATATTGTGTATAGTATAATGATTTAAGAGAAAGTTGGAAACCAGTAATTTGTACTATTTAAAGAAAGAAAATAGCATACACATTAATTCACTTTTCAATTAGCTTCATGTTATTTAGCAAATGCAATTGTATCACTACATTTTTATCGATACATTTGAGAGACTCAATATACTGAAAACTGAAAATAAGACCAAAAAAAAAAAAACTTCAAACAAGGTTTAGAATTATTCATTTTACTCTTATGAATATGAACTTTTCCTAATAAAAATATAAGATTCATCATAACATTTACAGAAGCAGTTTTCAAAATATATGTTAACATCTTATGTTAATTCACAGTTGTAAACAGATGTTTGTTGTTTTTGTTTTTTACATTTTTTTTACTGGTTTATTTATTTTAAGTATAAAGTTGTTTATTTATGCATATATGTATTTTTACATTTCATGGTAGCCTATTTAAGTATATCCACCTTATTCCTAATATAAAATGAACTAACAGCAGCAGAAAAGTCAAGGACAGCCAGAGCTTGGATTTCAACCCTAGTCAAAAACCAGTGAACGTAACTCTGATTGGCTGAGGCAGCATTTCATCATATGCAACCTGTAACGTCGGCGACTCTGATTGGCTGAGGCAACGTGCCAGTCATTTGCTGTATTTTTCAAGCAGAAAATAACGGCACAGATATTCAGCCTGCTTCGCCGTCATGATCGCTGGTGAACGCATCTTTTCCTCTAAATTAAAGGTAAGTTCGTCCAGCTTAGTGAATTCTATGTCGATGTCTACTTATAGTGTTTGGTAGTTTAGCGTTATTGTCTTAAACTTCACAAACCTGCTGTGGTTACTGCCGCGAATGTTCAAGGGCGTTCGGAACAGTTTTTTGTTTTGCGTTAGCTTGCTGCGCTTAATTCTTTTTTAGTTTCATTTCAATTTGAACAATTTGGGACACTAAACTGTAGGTTGCACGTTGTTATCTGGCTGCAAGCTAGCTACCATTCTTTGCTGGTAATCAAACTAACTCTGAGTGTTCAATTGGCTTTTCCCAATGCGTTTACTCTGAATATCGTCAGAAATTATTAAAAAATAATAAGTGCCAGGGTGTATGCTCTAGTATAGGCTATCCTTGTTTGTAAATTTGCATCACTTTGTGATCACTTTTCATCAAAATACTTTGCAGTTCAGCAAATTTTGTAGATGTACCTCTAATTGTTATAATATTGCAGATTTATTATTCATCAACTTATAAATCTGTTCAGTTTCATCATTTGTTAATATCTTTAAAAACACATTTTTTTGTGGTATAGATGCAGTGACTGAGACTGGGAAATGCAGTGACTGAAATCTGGTGGTAAGTATTGATCTATTGGCAGTGGAGAAGACACTTTTAATAGACACCTTTCTCTCTTGTGAGCTAGCAAACTTTGCTATTCTAATTAGAGCATTGTAAACCTCACCAAATGTGTTTGTTTATTTCAGTGTTCCAGGAAAAGGTCCTGAAACTACTGGTCGACATCGCCTGAAGGAAACCAGGTAGTGGATGCAGAAGAAACATATATTTTTGCTTGCAAATGTGGGGACTTGGGGCAGATTGCCTTTGCATACATCTAAATCATTTGTCTTTTTCAACTTTGCAGAAGGGGTCATGAAATTCGGTTCCACAGTCAGCCACTGAGGTGTATGTACATCAAGGTGAACCTCAAGCACACGTCGCAAAGACTTGGAGGTGGATTTACTTCGCCCTGATGAGCCAAGCCTACAGGACTTGAATTAAGAGTTTTACAGGCATAGTTCACTTTGAAATTAATTTTTGAAATGTTTTGGCTTACGTCAGGGGCATCCAAGATTTAGGTGTCTTTGTTTCCACAGTAGTTTGAATTTTTTATATATTTTTACGTCAAACCATTCTTATCTGTCAGTCATCTGGACTTCTCTGTGCATGCTCTTTGAGGTGGTGACCATAGACCTGCATTATATGACTGACAGACAAGAACGGTTTGACCTAAAAATATCAAAATTGAAAATACTGTGGAAACAAAGACACCTGCATCTTGGATGCCGTTGAGGTAAGATAAAACATACCAAAAAATAATTTCAAAGTGAACCATACCTTTAAATTACATCCTTGTTATTCGTTCATAATTCTGCCTCCACTGTACATTGTGTTTGTGCAATATAGAATTGTGATTTATTTGTATAACTGTAGTGCAGTATCTATGTATGTTGCCCCATGTTTCCAGAGGGTGGTGGACATGTTTTCTGTGCTTTTAAGATGTTCTCCTATGCTTTGTACATAGTTATGTGTTTTTTCTAATAAAGCTATTTCTTTGAATAAACAGTATCTGGCAAATGTTCCTTTCCTCAATAAATTCATGTCCTTGATGGTAATAATAATTTAGTCCATAGGATAATAATGACATGAATATACAACATAATAGCATATCATATGAATATATATAAATAAATTATTATTATTATAATTTTATGTAGGCTGACCAATAGTAACAGATCAGCCAACCAATCACGAGTGATTTTCTTGTTTAAATGTAGTGAATTTCAACCAATACTGAGTGAGGAAATTCAAGCCATTCTCTGGCAAGGCGCGCGCAGTGCTGCTATTCATATGCTAATTAGGGCCATTCGCACCTCCGCGAGCGCACCATGCATACGTCATGATTCGTTTCCGTCAATATGTGGCACGGACGAACGCGACGTTCACAGTCTGTAAATTGTCGTTAACTGCCGAAAATTAGGGAGATTGCCGGCAGTTTACGGGGACGAAAATCCCACTTTTCATGCAGTGGAACAGGGACCATCTGGCTTGACGGGGATTGAGTCGTTTGGCTGATCGTAAATATTCCAGATTCTTATGGTCAGTTAGAATGATGAAAGGTTCAGATGCTCCCTCCAGCCAATGACGCCATTCCTCTAAAGCCAGCTTCATGGCTAACAGTTCACGATTTCCCACGTCGTAGTTGCGTTCGGCTGGGGAAAGCTTCTGAGAAAAGAAGGCACAGGGATACATTTTGGCTGGGTTCCCTTGACGTTGTGACAGAACAGCCCCTACCCCAGTGTTAGAGGCGTCTACTTCCACAATGAATTGACGATTGGGGTCTGGGTGTCGTAGAATAGGTGCGGTGGTGAATCGAGTTTTCAGCTCTTGGAAAGCTTGTTGTGCTTCGGGGTTCCATGAGATACGTGAGCTGTGACGTTTGGTAAGGGCAGTTAAGGGAGCCGCTACAAGACTGAAGTTTCGAATGAACCGACGATAAAAATTGGCAAATCCCAGGAATCTTTGCAGCTCTTTGAGGGTTTTTGGTACTGGTCAGTCTACTACTCCCCTCACCTTCTTGTCGTCCATCGCGACCCCTTCATGGCTGATGACGTAGCCCAGGAAAGAGGTGCTGGTCTTGTGGAACTCGCATTTCTCCATTTTGGCGTACAGGTGACAGTGAATGAGACGTTGGAGGACTGCTCTGACGTGGTGGATATGTTCTTCAAGTGAGTTGGAATAGATCAGGATATCGTCGATGTAAACAATCACCCACTTGTCCAGCATGTCACGGAAGACGTCATTCATGTAAGCTTGGAACACGGAAGGACTGTTGGACAGACCGAAAGGCATGACAAGGTATTCGTAGTGCCCACTAGTGGTAGAAAAGGCAGTTTTCCACTCATCACCTTCTCGTATGCGAATCAAGTTGTAGGCATTGCGTAGATCAAGTTTGGTGTAGTATCTCGCCTGACGAAGCTGTTCAAGGGCGGCTGGAACTAGTGGCAGGGGATAGCGGTACTTGATTGTAATGTCATTTAACCCTCGATAATCGATGCATGGTCTTAGACTGCCATCTTTCTTCTTCACAAAGAAGAAACCTGCTGCTGCTGGAGAAGTCGAGGGTCGAATGAAACCCTTAGCAAGTTCCTCCTCGATATATTGATTCATTGCCTCGGATTCTGGTTTTGACAAGTAGATTCTGGTAGATTGGTCGTCTCTGATATGGCTGTGAAGGCTACTGATGCTGGACTGGATACACGGGTGACCTTGGAGAGACAATGGGCACTGCAGTTCTCATCCCAGCGGATAATCTGGCCTTCTCTCCATGAAATTTGAGGGTTGTGGGTTTGTACCCAGGGGTGACCCAAAATGATGGAGTGACGTGGAGCATGAATGACATAAAACTGGAGCATTTCTGAATGAAGAGATCCGACCTGCATACGAACCTCTTCTGTTACGCTCTTGACCTTTCCCTCTCCGATGGGGTGTCCATCTAGCGCCTCCACTGTGAGAGAGGATTGACAGGGTTGTAATTTTATGTTGTATTGTTTAGCGAAAGTTTGTGAAATGAAATTTCCTGCAGCTCCGGAATCAATGAATGCGGTTGTGTCTATGGATTGGTCTTGCAGAGTGATGCGAACAGGGAGAATGAGGCTTGAAGTACTAGATCGGGGTTTATCTTGCGAGCTCACTACTGGGTTGCGAGTGGATGGTCTAGTTGGACAGGATAGCTTCATGTGTCCGGGTTGACCACAGTACAGGCACAATCTGAGTTGGAGTCGTCGATCTCGTTCCTCGGGGGTGAGATGAGTGAATCCTAACTGCATGGGTTCTTGAGCGTTTACTGGTTCGGACATAACTGGGATTGGTGCCCGGGTTCTGCGTCTGGAGCGCATCAGATTGTCGATTGAAATGGCCAGTGAAATGTATTCATTTAGACTTTTCCCCTCGTCACGGCAGGCTAACTCGGACTGGAGTTCAACGGTAAGCCCACGTCTGAAAATGGTTTTCAAAGTATCCTCAACCCAGTTAGTCTGGGCAGCAAGCGTTCGAAATGTCAGGGCATAATCTGCAGCGGTTTCTCTCTTTTGGGTGAGGTTTAGGAGTTGATCTCCTGCTTCTCCCTTCTCAGTGGTATGCTCGAAAACTTGACGAAACTGCTGAGTGAACTCCTGAAAAGTAGCGAAAGTGTTGCCCTCTGATCTCCAGATCGCTGTAGCCCACTCTAACGCTCTACCGGTGAGGAGAGAACAAACAAACGCTATGCGACTGTTGTGACTGGCGTACAGTGCGGGTTGTTCCACAAAGAGTGTGCATTGTAGCAGAAAGCCCTTACATTTAGATGGGGTACCGTCAAACTTGTCCGGGAATGCGAGTCTAGGATTTACAGCGGTACTCACTGGAGCCGGAGGAACTGCTGGCGCCGGAGGAGTGACAGGTGGACTCGGTGTGACGCCCACAGCAGTGCGAAGCTCTTGCATACCCTGTACCAGCTGCTCGGTCAAGGTTGTCAGATGACTCAGCTGGTGGTGGTGTAGATCCAGACGTGACGCTTGATTGGTGAGTTTGCTGGTTAACTGCAGAACAGCTGCTGGATTTGTTGTTGGCGAAGTCTTCTGTAATGATTCACGTAACACAGAGGAATCCATTTGCAGCTTTATTAATCGTAGTCGTACAGGCAGGATCAAGACGGGCAGACAGAGCAATAAGGGCAAGGCAAAGGGATGATCCAAATAACAGGCAGAGATCGGGGTAGGCAGCAATAATCACAGTCCAGGAAACAGTTCAAAAGTCAGGCCAGGCAGAGATCAATCACAGAATCAGAGACAGTCCAAGTTCACAACCAGAATACCAGAAACAGGGAATAACGCTCAGAAATGATCACCGGGGCAAATCAAGACTTCGCACTGGTGTGGTGTGTGGACGTGGCTTTTATGTGTGTGTGTTAATGGCGTGCAGGTGTGTGACGCAATCAGTCCCAGGTACGAGGCATGATGGGAATTTGAGTTTAACGCCAATGATCAATACTCGGGTGAAGGCTCCCTCTGGTGGCGGAGAGGAGGCGGAACGGGAGCTTCCACTGTAACAGTTGCTGTGATGAGTAACGTTATTGAGCATCAGAGGACAGACAGTCTGTCGATCGCGAGGATAAGAATATTATAGCTATTTCATATGCAAGCATGTCAGCCAATCACAGCAGAGGCCGGTTACACACAGCAGACACGCCCCTTCAAACCGAGTGTTCAAACCAGAGACTCAAATTAGGCTAGGAAAAATGTCTTTTATTTCTAAATTATGACTATTACTTTATTTACAAAACATACTAACATTATAAGGGCAACCCAGGAAACATAAAATAATTAAAAAACATTCTAGTGCACCTTTAACATTTGAACAAACAATATGCATCAAATGTTAAAGAAAAGCAGACTTCAGTTAGTCACCAGCGCACAGAAAGCCTGTAGCTTCAATAGGATCAAATCAATGTCCTTTCCTTATTGGCAGCGCTGGTTATCATGAAGTGATGAACAAACAGGCCTCACTGAAACAAAACAGTGATTATAACAGCTCTTTCTGATCTAATAACCAGTAGCAGCTCTTCTTATCTGGTATTGTGAAGTGATGACGGGATATGTCACGTGATATGCGTGAGATGTGCAACCTCTGATCCAATAACCAGAAGATATAAATATAAAGGAAGATTACATCACTTAACATATTGTTAAATATATAATGTCTTACATGACTCTGGGCTTTGTCTAAGAGAAAGGATTCATTATGATGTATTGACTCATTTGCTTCATGAACTGATTCATTGATTCACTGATTCTCAGCGCCACTCTGGCGACTCCTGCTGGTCAGAACAGAGTAATAAACCTTTTTCACAAAAACCGGAAATACGTAATCGTTGTGGAAGCGGAGTTCCCGTCAACTGTCAACACATTAGAAAAACCTACCCAGGGAAGAGAAAATTGATAAGAGAGTCTTCAAAACTTCGAAAAATTGTAAACTTGTCATGGTCCAGTTGTTGATGACTTTGTAAAATGCTGTGGTGATGCTTGTCTGCTGCTGATGTATCTAAGACCAAAGATATGACTATTGATTTCAGAACTGAAGCTCATTCTTCCCAATATACGTTCATTAAAAGACATTGGAGTGTGTGGAAAGTTATTAATATTAGGGGACTATTATTTACAATAAACTGCATTTTGATGTGAATACCAGAAAGAAGCCTGTCAGTTTTATTCAACAGTTATCCTCTTACAGTTAACAGTTATCTGTATTTTTGCACTGCTCTTGCTATAGAACGATCAAAGATGAAGAACAATTTATACAAATATTAATTTATCCCTTTTACGCTCAGATTGTTAAATACTCAGAATGGTATATATTAATATTTTAAATTTATGTGTAGCCCACTGTGTTCTTATTTATCTTGTTTTATATTGTGGTGTATATTTTTATGTCTTTATTACGCTGGGATACAAATATCTTAATAAAGTTGAACATGAACTAACGTTACTTCAAAATACACAAATCATAAAACATAAAAAATAAGCATAAACAATGACGGCTTAGTGAATGGTGACATGATAAGTACAGAAGATCACAGGATCAACAACATCCCGCCAGATTGCCTGAATCCATTTCCGTCGAACTTCATCGACAGGGAACTAACGAGGGAAGGAATGAAAATGACAGATATGGCTGCTTTTGGGAACAACAAAAAAGATTGGTACGCAACAAACTCTTACTAGTTGCCTGCGGCGCTATCTGTTATGAATGGAGCGGAAGAAGATTACCACGACAATTGCGTATTTCCGCTCACAAATACGGAAGTTGTGAGAAAGGTCTATTACGAGCAGAAACCTGCATCAAAACACCTTTTACTAACATCTGCTAACGTTTCAATGAAACTGTAATCCGTTTATTGCAATTAACAAATCATACAACATCAGTAAATGTTAGGGATCTTTAAAATATGTAATATTATATTAAATTGCAGGGTTTGTATTGTTTGTTTTATGGAGAGCTTGATAAATCAGTCCAACAAGAGACTTTTAAGGGGCTTTTACACTGGACTCGTTTGTTCCCGGCGCCCCCCGCAGCAGCACGTCCTGATTTTGCCAAGTGGGAGCTGTCCTGAGGCCAATATCTTTATGATGACCCTGGGACAACAACTGCTTCAGCCAATCAACGTCTATGATGTCATCACCGTGTGCCCCCCGTCGAGTCCGCCAAATTAAAAAAAAAAGAAAAGAAAAAAGAAACACTCCAACAAGCGCACAAGTTACAAGGTAAGACCAACGGCTTCTTACATTCTCCTATTAATTAACAGCAGTCTTGTGCTACTACAACTATAGCTGCTAAACATATTTGTTTTTAGAATAAGGTTTGCATTTGTGGTCCAGTGAAGAAATGTAACGCTAATTAACGGGACTTGCTTAAGCATGCAATTAAACAGCATCGCTGACATTCTGGCTCTTAAAATAAAAACTATAAAAGATGAAAATACTGTTTAGATGTTTATATTTTTATAGTGTAACTTACCAAGCTACAAAAAATAACAGTTTTGTTTTTTACCAAAAATAAAATAATAATAGAAACAGACTTGTGCGACAGAAAGGTTTCCTAAAATCTGTTTTATGTAATATTACGTTAGCATTTGCGCGTCGCACTGACCATTCAGCTTGGTCAGACAGTAACGTTACAGCGTGATTTGCAGAGAGATCTAGGGAGAAACGTTTGAATTAACGTTAGCTTATTTATTCTGACGTTGTCCTCAGACCATCATATGAATATGTTGACCTCAAATCATCACTGATTTATTCTGTTACATGATGTTGTCCTCAGACCATCATAAGAATATGTTGACCTCAAGTCGTCTCCGATTTATTCTGTTACATGATGTTGTCCTCAGACCATCATATGAATATGTTGACCTCAAGTCATCACTGATTTATTCTGTTACATGATGTTGTCCTCAGACCATCATATGAATATGTTGACCTCAAGTCGTCTCCGATTTATTCTGTTACATGATGTTGTCCTCAGACCATCATATGAATATGTTGACCTCAAGTCATCACTGATTTATTCTGTTACATGATGTTGTCCTCAGACCATCATATGAATATGTTGACCTCAAGTCATCACTGATTTATTCTGTTACATGATGTTGTCCTCAGACCATCATGAGAATATTCTGACCTCAAGTCGTCTCCGATTTATTCAGTTACATGATGTTGTCCTCAGACCATCATATGAATATGTTGACCTCAAGTCGTCTCCGATTTATTCAGTTACATGATGTTGTCCTCAGACCATCATATGAATATGTTGACCTCAAGTCATCACTGATTTATTCTGTTACATGATGTTGTCCTCAGACCATCATAAGAATATGTTGACCTCAAGTCGTCTCCGATTTATTCAGTTACATGATGTTGTCCTCAGACCATCATATGAATATGTTGACCTCAAGTCGTCTCCGATTTATTCAGTTACATGATGTTGTCCTCAGACCATCATATGAATATGTTGACCTCAAGTCGTCTCCGATTTATTCAGTTACATGATGTTGTCCTCAGACCATCATATGAATATGTTGACCTCAAGTCGTCTCTGATTTATTCTGTTACATGATGTTGTCCTCAGACCATCATAAGAATATGTTGACCTCAAGTCGTCTCCGATTTATTCTGTTACATGATGTTATCCTCAGACCATCATATGAATATGTTGACCTCAAGTCGTCTCTGATTTATTCAGTTACATGATGTTGTCCTCAGACCATCATATGAATATGTTGACCTCAAGTCGTCTCTGATTTATTCAGTTACACGATGTTGTCCTCAGACCATCATATGAATATGTTGACCTCAAGTCATCACTGATTTATTCTGTTACATGATGTTGTCCTCAGACCATCATATGAATATGTTGACCTCAAGTCATCACTGATTTATTCTGTTACATGATGTTGTCCTCAGACCATCATAAGAATATGATGACCTCAAGTCGTCTCTGATTTATTCTGTTACATGATGTCCTCAGACCATCATAAGAATATGTTGACCTCAAGTCGTCTCTGATTTATTCTGTTACATGATGTTGTCCTCAGACCATCATATGAATATGTTGACCTCAAGTCGTCTCTGATTTATTCTGTTACATGATGTTGTCCTCAGTCTACCACTGAACCACCAATGCGCGACAATCTCAATCAGACACGTCTTTGAGTGATCGCTAAGAACAGGTAGTGAGGTTATGCTTCATTGGTTGCACAAGAGATGGAAGATGAGGAACACTTGTTGATTTTCAGTTAGCAGAAGTCACATAGCAAAGCTTTAAAGAACCAGACCACTGGCACTTCAGATTTTACTTTCTGCATTGGCCGGGAAGCGGACCCGCGTCTCCCGCGTGGCAGGCAAGAATTCTTCCACTGAACCACCAATGCTCTACAATCTGTAACAGACACGTCCTTGAGTGATTGCCAAGAACAGGTAGTGAGGTTATGCTTCATTGGTTGCATAAGAGATGGAAGACGAGGAACACTTGTTGATCTTGAGTTAACAGAAGTTGCATAGCAAAGCTTTAAAGAACCAGACACCTGGCACTTCTGAATTAACTCTCTGCATTGGCCGGGAATCGGACCCGGGTCTCCCGCTTGGGAAGCGAGAATTCTACCACTGAACCACCAACTCACGATAATTTCATTCAGACACGTCTTTGAGTGATCGTTATGAACAGGTAGTGAGGTTATACTTCATTAGTTGCATAAGACACGGAAGATGAGGAACACTTGTTGATCTTGAGTTAACAGAAGTTACATGGCAAAACTTTAAA
This sequence comes from Cyprinella venusta, assembly GCA_038021265.1. NCBI lineage: Eukaryota > Metazoa > Chordata > Actinopteri > Cypriniformes > Leuciscidae > Cyprinella > Cyprinella venusta. Next base: position 1,377,555 of record CM075863.1, read on the forward strand.
GAAACAGACCACTGGTACTTCTGAAATAACTTTCTGCATTGGCCGGGAATCGGACCCGGGTCTCCCGTATGGCAGGCGAAAATTCTACCACTGAACCACCAATGCGCGACAATCTCAATCAGACACGTCTTTGAGTGATCGCTATGAACAGGTAGTGAGGTTATATTTCATTGGTTGCATAAGAGATGGAAGACGAGGAACACTTGTTGATCTTGAGTTAGCAGAAGTTACATAGCAAAGCTTTAAAGAACCAGACCACTGGTACTTCAGAATTTACTTTCTACATTGGCCAGGAATCGGACCCGGGTCTCCCGCGTGGCAGGCGCGAATTCTTCCACTGAACCACCAATGCTCTACAATCTGTAACAGACACCTCCTTGAGTGATCGCCAAGAACAGGTAGTAAGGGTTATGCTTCATTGGTTGCATAAGACATGGAAGATGAGGAACACTTGTTTATCTTGAGTTAGCAGAAGTTACATAGCAAAGCTTTAACCCCCTGGGGACCAAGGTGTATTTGGGGTCCTTGAGAGGTTCTGACATGCCCTGACATCTGTGTTTTTTTCAGCTGCTTATAAACATATTAATGGCACAGGTGAAATTACACTATATTTAGCAGAAACAGGGCAACCATGACATATGGGCAACTAGGGCTGGGCGATAATATCGCACGATATTGTCTGCGCGTCTAATCAGTAAAGCTGGTTCATTGATTAGTAGTAAATCACATTCACATGCTTTCAGATGGACGATATGAGTGTTAAAGTTAATGAGATAATTAAGTGATTAATTTAGTGATGATTGAGCATTATTGAAGACACCTGTTGATAACAAGCAGAATCGCTGAAGGACAATCACAAATTTTCAGCCACCGTTATGGAGATCAGTGTCTGCTTTAGTTGGGCTCTTGACCCTTATATTTTCACTTTAATTTTTGATTGCCTGGTGATTTTGACTTATAACAGTCAAATGAACAAAGGCAGCTTGATCTGATAGTGTTGGCTATGTTTTGGCATAGCCTAATCATGCAATGATCTGAAAAATATAAGTATTCAGATGATTTGGTTAACTTCTTAGCTATCGTCTTGTAGTTATGTTACATGTCTGTACTTTCTTATAACCTCAAATATTTATTAAAATATTTTAATCAAATCACTGTCATCTTTATACAGAAACACAGATATCAATAATCAGCCTGTCTATCTCATCCGTGGTTACATGCTGCCACCAATCACAACTCATTAATGTCTCCCATCATGCATGCATTGCGGTATGAATAAATTACGATCTGAATTGTCTATGTAATTTACTTTTCCTACTTGAATATTCTTCTCGTCACCGTTGTTGAGAAGCTTTGACTGAATCTTGAGGTGTGTTTGTGCCTTAAAGAAGGATTTTTTTTAAACAACTTTTGAGAAATTACATTATATTTAACATTCCAGATGTTTATGCAGAATTTTAGTTATACACTTACCAACAAAAAAAAAAATCATAGACATAAATAATAAACGATGAAGGTCCTTATGTACCTCTCATCATTTTATAATTGCTTATCTTTGTAATCCTTTGACAGGATTAACTCAGATGCAATAGCAAATTACACATAAAATTTTTAATATAACCCACTAAGCAAAATGATGTCCAAAAGACGTCTTTTCAACATCTTTGTCACAAAAGTCGGACGTTGAAAAGACGTCCACTGAGGGGCCAGAATGAAAGTTTTTATGACGTCTTTTTTTGACGTGTTCTGAACATTTGATGTAGACGTTAACGGATCCTTCGTACGTAAGGTTAAAAACTAGTTCGAATGTGGCCATTTTCAACATTATTTATGGTCCCATTTAGACAATTTATACTGTTTCTGGACCAAATAAACTCTCAGGATGCATTAAAATAAAACTCATGTTTATTTCAATGTAATTTCCTTGCATTGTTTAGATGATGATATTTGTTTCATTTTAAGTCACCATTGTGGTGGTCAGCGTTTGCTTTAGTTGGGCTCTTGGTCCCAGTTTTTCTTTCTTTAAGTTTTATTTGGCTGTTGTAGCTGTGTGTGTTGTATAACACCATTGTTGTGGCACTTAAAGCCAAGGAAACATAAAATTGGTTGTTGTCAGCACCCTTGCTGATGATGAAATCAACATGAAGTGTGCATTTAAAATTGTGTTTAGACTTTTGTGTTTATATATAGAATTTATAACCACCAATCCACATCTTGTGGAACTGCATTATTTGGACTAGCTGCATGTAAGGTGGACAAAAGGCAAGTTTACACTTGACCATGCATTGACCATGTAGTCACACACAGACATCAGGATTTTGCATATGATTCACAACAACGGTGACAATAAATAATGAAAAGCTTAAAATGCTGCAATGCATGATGGGTAGCTTTCATAGTACAAAACATCCTTGATTCCCAGGCTTTTTTGTTTTGGTTCTCACCGTCGTTGAGAATCATATCCAAAATCTTGATATCTGTGTGTGACTGTTATTCACTTTCTTAAAAAAATTGTACACAGTGATCACTTTAAAGTTTTTGATCCACATAATGCAGTTCCATAAGATTGGTCATTATAAATATCAGATATAAATACAAAAGTTTAAACACTGTTAAATGCTTGCGTTGTATTGATTTTGTCACCATCAGTAAAGAGCTGATGACAGTGGAGTTTTCGTTTTCTTAGCTTTCTCTGCACTATCAATGATGTTAGACAAACACACAATTACAAAATAAAGTGATCTGGGACCAAGACCCCAATTAAAGCAAACACTGATCACCAAAATGGTGATTTGAAATGAAGCAAATATCACCACCTAAACAATGTAAATAAACATGAGTTTTAATTTAATGCATCCTGAGAGAGTTTATTTGGTCCAGAAACAATATAATTGTCTTAATGAGACCATACGTTCTGTCCTCTATGGCCACATTTGAACTAGTTTTTAAACTTGTACAAAGGTTCGATGAAAGTCTATATCGGATGTGCAAAACATGCCACACAAAGACGTCATAAAAACTTTCATTCTGGCCCCTCAGTGGACGTCTTTTCAACGTAGGGCTGGGCGATATATCGCACGATATTGTCTGCGCATCTAATCAGTAAAGCCGGTTCATTGATTAGTAGTAAATCACCTTCACCTGCTTTCAGATGGAGCGGCATTCACTACAAAGAGCCGTACATCACTGACAAGCTGAGCCAAATCGCGATAATATCGAGGACATATCGATAGCGATATTTAATGCAATATGGCTCAACTGGTCAGTTAATTACGGCTCTTCGTCACGACAAAATCTCCAGTGTAGTAATTAATTATGTTACATACATATGATAATTATGTGATTAAATGAGTGATGATTGAGCATTATTGAAGACACCTAAAGCAGAATCACAAGGAAAAAATAAAAAAATTTAAGCCACCATTATGGAGGTGAGTGTTTGCTTTAGTTGGTCTTCTTGACCCTTATATTAAAAATTTTATATGTAATTTGCTGTTGCATCTGAGTTAATCCTGTCAAAGGATTTCAAACAAAGATAAGCAATTATAAAATGATGACAGTTACATAATGACTTTCATCGTTTAAAATTTATGTCTATGATTTATTTTGTTGGTTAGTGTATAACTGAGATTCTGCATAAACATCTGGAATGTAAAATATAATGTAGTTTCTCAAAAGTTGTTTAAAAAAAATCTTTCTTTAAGGCACACACAGACCTCAAGATTCAGTCAATGCTTCTCAACAACGGTGACGAGTAGAATATTCAACTAGGAAAAGTAAATTACATAGACAATTCAGATCATAATTTATTCATACCGCAATGCATGATGGGAGACATTAATGAGTTGTGATTGGTGGCAACATGTCACCACGGATGAGATAGACAGGCTGATTATTGATCTCTGTGTTTCTGTATAAAGATGACAGTGATTTGATTAAAATATTTTATTAAATATTTGAGGTTATAAGAAAGTACAGACATGTAAAATAACTACAAAACTGTAGCTAACAAGTTAACCAAATCATCTGAATAAGTTTCATTTTTCAGATCATTGCATGATTAGGCTATGTCAAAACAGCCATCATTATCAGATCAAGTTTCCTTTGTTCATTTGACTGTTATAAGTCAAAATCGCTAGGCAAACAAAATTTAAAGTGAAAATATAAGTGTCAAGAGCCCAACTAAAGCAGACAATGATCTCCATAACGGTGGCTAATAATTTGTGATTGTCCTTCAGTGATTCTGCTTGTGATCATCAGGTGTCTTCAATAATGCTCAATCATCACTAAATTAATCACTTAATTATCTCATTAACTTTAACACTCATATCGTCCATCTGAAAGCATGTGAATGTGATTTACTACTAATCAAGGAACCGGCTTTACTGATTAGACGCGCATACAATATCGTGCGATATTAGCGCCCAGCCCTATTTCAACGTCAGACTTTTGTGACTAAGACGTTGAAAAGACGTCTTTTGGACATCATTTTGTTTAGTGGGGAGGGTGTTGATGGATGACCGGCACAGCCAGCATTTGATACCGACGTGGCAGGACATCAAAGTCCTTATGCTGCGTTATGCACTTTATTTTTGTTGTTCATATGCTCACAAAATAGATAAATGTAGAGCTGGTCACTGTAGATGGCATATCTTGCAGTTTTATTGTACCATTCAGATAGTTATGTATATTGCTAAAATTTGGTTAATCTACTTTGATAAATAAATGGAACAATTGAACATTTATGTTTCAGTAGACTGTTTATATACCTCATTCTGAAACTTGCATTAATTGTCTACCCAGGTAACACATAACGTTCCCACAACGTTAGTTTTTGGTTCCCATTTGGTTATTTTTTTGGGAACCAAATACTAACGTTAGGGGAACGTTCTTTTTAGGTTTTATTTTTATGTAACCATAAAATAATGTTCCCAGAACGATGCAGGGTGGTTATTTTTAAATAACCCAAAAATAACTCTTAAATAACGTTACCTTATGGTTATTTTTAAGTTATTATTTTGAAACCATAAAACAACGTTCCCAGAACGTTGCTGGAAGGTTTTTTTTTAAATAACCTCAAAACAACTTATAGAGAACATTCCCTAATGGTTATTTTTAAGTTATATTCTTTCAACCATAAAACAACGTTCCCAGAACGTTGATGGAAGGTTATTTTTGAATAACCTCAAAACAACTTACAGAGAACGTTCCCTAATGGTTATTTTTAAGTTATATTCTTTCAACCATAAAACAACGTTCCCAGAACGTTGATGGAAGGTTATTTTTGAATAACCTCAAAACAACTTATAGAGAACGTTCCCTAATGGTTATTTTTAAGTTGTATTTTTTCCAACCATAAAACAACGTTCCCAGAACGTTGATAGAAGATTATTTTTGAATAACCTCAAAACAACTTATAGAGAACGTTCTCTAATGGTTATTTTTAAGTAATTATTTTGCAACCAATAAACAACGTTCTCAGGACGTTGCTGGAAGGTTATTTTTTGAATAACCTCAAAACAACCTACTAGAGAAAACTTCAGAATAATGTCCCAGAGCTCATTCATGAAGTTGTGATACGGCATCAAGTTCAAGATCCGAATGGATATTGCAGTGGAACGTGGAACAACAAAATCAAAGACTTGGAGGTGAGTTATTAACATTATAACTTATTTGCCATAACACTATAGAGAAATAATTGCCCCAAAAATCTGAAATGTTTGGAATATATCACTGAACATTTATTTAACCAGCAAAAGTAGCCTATTTTTTTTTACTTATTTATATTTTTTCATCTCTATTTTTGGTGTTTATTTTTAAATGAGACAAATCTGTTATTATTTTAATATCCAATTTGTTATTAAACGATTGCTTCGCTAATTAGTTATAGCAGGTTTAATTATTTATTAAAAAAATAAGCGAACATTATTGTATATATATATAATGTAGTTAATATAATAAGCCCTATAAGCCTATTCAAACATTTTTTTTATTTTTTTATTTTTTTGAGGGGATGGGAATGGGAGTTCTGATTTGCATATATTGCCCAAATCACATTATAATCGCAATAAACACACTCAATGTGCTGGTTTATCCTTAAGGAAATCAACCAAAGAAAATATAATACGTGTAATTGCATATTTATATTAATTATTTACTGATAAAATTAATTAATAAACTGTTCTGTCAGATGAAGTTGATGAAAATAGACTAGCCTATTTATGAAACTGTTATTATATTGTTGTTATAATTAATAATAATAAATACATTGACATTACATAAGCCCCACGTATTGCATTCCCACTGTTTTAATTATGAGAAAAATATGGGGACAGGTTTTTTTGCAGTCAGAATAGAGAAAAACACGTCATCAGTAAACCCCGCGTGTGTTTTTAGATTAATAAATTAATTAATTATTTGATGTCTCATTTAATACGAGAGTAATATTACAAAAAGGGTAGGATTAAATGTATAAATAACATTTCACAAAATAAGAAAATATTTAAAATTGGATTTTTTTTGCTCGCGTGCTAAGCCCGCGAATCTGGCCGAGAGTAGGCCTATATAAAGGGCTGTCTCAGTATCTCGCGCATTGCTCCCTTGGATCGGTATAGCGATATGTGAGTATTCAAGTAACCTAAATATAGCTAATTGTTTTAAATTACTCTATATATATATATATTCCCGACTGAAAATATCAATTATAAAACCGCGAATATGATAATTAACGATAGGAGACCAGCTAAGATACAATTAGACAAGGCTATTATGTGAGGGAAAGATGTGAGGGAATAACGTTAACGTTAGATGTGAGGGAATGAGCCAGATTGGTTTTCTCAACTTAAGTTATTTTAACCACTCAAAATAGTTCTCTCATTAAAGTGATTATCAAGGAACCGTTGAAAATGTATCAGTTTTTTGTTTTTTGAAATGTTTTTTTATAGTAAATGTACCACATCTTACAATTTCTGCCGTTAAATACCGTTCGGAAGGGTATTTTCAAAAGTGCTGGGTACAATGACTCATTCATTCTTTTTTTGTCTTTCGAGTAGGACATGTTTTGAAAGACGATGTCCTGTAGCTTACTGATGTATATAAATAAAAATGAGCACAATGTCCAAGTATAGTGAGTATAAAGAGTATACGCCCTTTGTTACATGTGTACAGTGATGGTCAAGAGGTAGAATTTTTGCCTAGCGTGTCTGGACTCGGGAGGTTCGAGGTTCTAATCCGCACTCGTATGTTTTTTTTTTTTTTTTCTCATCAAAACCAATAATGTTTATCAGTGGTTGAATTGTTATAATGTTTATCAGTGGTTGTATTTGTTTTGATGAGGGGGAAAATATACAAGAGCGGATTAGAACCCATGAGAAACAGGGACAAGTTTGTGTGCGTTTTGATTTGTGATTTCACCGGAACGAATCTCCCCAACGGATTGAAGCGCGTTTCCGAGAGAAGACAACACATTTCAGTGCTAGATCGCCTGTTATTTAACTAACAAATGAAACGAATGCTGTTAACTGGAGATGTTTTATTTGTATTGGTACATCTGTGCCGCGAGATGTTTCAAAAGTGGGGACAATATAGACCCTGGCTAAAAGTGGTAGGATGTCCCACCCGCAAATTACGCCTATGCCTGACATACAACCTGATGAACATTGGTTTTGATGAGAGTGAGTGCTTTGAAACTTTTTATGATTTATAAAATAATTATTCTCTTCTCTCTTTTTCAGCTTCTTCGATTACCATCTGCTTGCTGTAAGTCATACATTACCACCATTATGAAAATAAATATACTTCAAGTTCATTTTATGAAGTAGGCTACTATAAATGTTGTTCAAGTATATTTATAACCGTAAACAATATAGACCTAACTGTAATAAAAGTAATTTCAAGTCTCTCAATCAACAAGTATAGGCCAAAAATACCAGTGCAATTTGAAATAGCCTATATTTCTGAGAAGTACATAAAAAGTAGACAAACTAATAGCACATCTAAATAAACTTTTCGTAAGGGCAGTCACATCTGAGCTTTGCCATATTAATTATGTTCTGATTAGTCTGTAACCATTAAGGAAACATTGTAACTCATATAGAGGCCCATCACACATATGTTAATTGTTTTTCTCTTTTTCTTTTCTTTTTGCACGTGTCCACAGCAGCCCGATACTGTACACTAGGGCTGTCAAACGATTAATCGCGATTAATCGCATCCAAAATAAGTTTGTCTTTATATGATATGTGGGTGCACTTTGTATAATTATTTTCTATATATACACACACATGCATGTATATTTAAGGAAAAAAATATTATTTATATATAAAATATTTATATTTAGATATAATAGATATTATAAATAAATCCATATACAGTCTCTGCATGAAAATATTTCTTAAATATATACAAGCACGTGTGTGTAGTTATATATATAAAATAATTATACAAAGTGCACCCACATATATCATATAAAGACAAACTTTTATTTTGGATGCGATTAATCGCGATTAATCGTTTGACAGCCCTACTGTACACCCCAAAAGTTCTTTTAAGAACTAAGACAGTCAGCTGTTTTTGGTTTTGTAAGTACATGTTTTGACTAACTAACAAACAAGTTTTCAGTATTTATTGCCATAGTGCAGCACACCTGCAACATGAAACTTAAATACTGTTGCCAGGTTTAACTAATATCTTTTTTTAATGTCTTTGTTTTATTAGATTTTGGATTGCCTTCCTCTGGCTTCGTCAGTTTTAATTTCAAGGTAAGTAATTACTAAACCATCATTTCTAATACAAGGTACACTATTACTAATTCCACTCTACCAACCCATGCGTATCTATGCACGTAAAAACTCAGTTTAGCGTATAAATTGCACGATAAACACACTGCGTGCTATAAGGACGCATTTAGTGTGCAGGTTAAGTGCAATTTGAGGTATATTTCCTAGAAGAAGTACATAAAAAGTAGACTAAAAGTATACTTTCTTATTTTAAGTTTAAAAGAAGTATACTAATAGCATATCTAAATAAACTTTTCGTAAGGGCAGTCACATCTCAGCTTTGCCATATTAATTACATTCTGAATAGTCTGTAACCATTTAGGAAACATTGTAACTCATATAGAGGCCCATCACACATATTCAGCCTTGTTAATTGTTTTTTCTTTTTCTTTTCTTTTTGCACATGTGTCCACAGCAGCCCGATACTGTACACCCCAAAAGTTCTTTTAAGAACTAAGACAGTCAGCTGTTTTTGGTTTTGTAACATGTTTTGACTAACAAACACGTTTTCAGTATTTATTGCCAGAAGTGCAGCACACCTGCAACATGAAACTTAAGGACTGTTGCCAGGTTTAACTAATATCTTTTTTTTTATTTCTTTGTTTTATTAGATTTTGGATTGCCTTCCTCTGGCTTCGTCAGTTATAATTTCAAGGTAAGTAATATTACTGCTCCTTAATGTGTTGTCATGTTGTAGCCTATATTTTATATAAAAATTAAGAGAACAAATGGCAGTGACTGATTGAAGAATATATATATATATTTTTTTACTTTTCTTTGTAATAATGTTACTATTTTTTATTCTTACAGATGACTGTGGTGAAGATGGATGAGGCTTTCAAGTGCAGGATCTACAATTGTTTTCGTTTCACCTTTTCGTTTTGCCTGTTTTGAATGTGATGCACAGCCTAGGCCTATAATTGTGTTTTTTTGTCTGTTTTTAATCAACAATTAAACAATGAATCGACAAAACATGGACTGTACAGGTTTATTAATTATATAGATTTACTGTTGTATTTTATTGAAGTAAAAAAAAAGATGAATTGTTGTTGAACATAAAGAAAACTTTATTGTCTAACTAAAAACAAACCATAAAAAATAATGTTCTGGGAACCAAAAACTAACTTTCTGATAACCAAAAACTAACGTTCTGAGAACCAAAAACTAACGTTCTGAGAACATTCTGGGAACCAAAATCTAACGTTCTGAGAACATTAAGAAAACTTTCCCAGCTAACCAAAAACAAACCATAAAAAAATAACGTTCTGAGAACCAAAAACTAACGTTCTGAGAACGTTCTGGGAACCAAAAACCACTGTTCTGGGAACAAAAAACTAACTTCCTGAGAACCAAAAACTAACGTCCTGAGAACGTTCTGGGAACCAAAAACCACTCTTCTGGGAACCAAAAACTAACTTTCTGAGAACCAAAAAACAACGTTCTGAGAACGTTCTGGGAACCAAAATCTAACGTTCTGAGAACGTTAAGAAAACTTTCCCAGCTAACCAAAAACAAACCACAAAAAGTAACGTTCTGAGAACCAAAAACTAACGTTCTGAGAACGTTCTGGGAACCAAAATCTAACGTTCTGAGAACGTTCTGGGAACCAAAAATTGTTAGCTGGGTAGTCACCTTTATGTAGGGCTGGGCGATAATATCGCACGATATTGTCTGCGCATCTAATCAGCAAAGCTGGTTCCTTGATTAGTAGTAAATCACCTTCACCTGCTTTCAGATGGAGCGGCATTCACTACAAAGAGCCGTAGATCACTGACAAGCTGAGCCAAATCGCGTTAATATCGAGGACATATCGATAGCGATATTTAATGCGATATGGCTCAACTGGTCAGTTAATTACGGCTCTTCGTCACGACAAAATCTCCAGTGTTAAACTAATACACCTTGGGGTGTATATGAGTCCACACTCAAGAGCGTTGAAGTTAATGAGATAATTATGTGATTAAATGAGTGATGATTGAGCATTATTGAAGACACCTAAAGCAGAATCACAAGGAAAAAATAAAAAAAATTAAGCCACCGTTATGGAGGTGAGTGTTTGCTTTAGTTGGTCTTTTAATGTTAACCAATAAAGCTATGTGGTTTCTTAAGTTTGATCATTAATCTGCTATGTCATGTTTATGACAGGTTGTGTTGTCTTAGTAATGTCAAGAGCTGCATTTGATACCATCAACCACAACATTTTTTTGAATAGAATCGAAAATTATGTTGGCATTTGTGGAATTGCATTGGCATGGTTTAACTCACACTTATCTGACCTTTATCAGTTTGTACCAGTAAATGAAGAGATGTCTTATTGTTACGTTCCTCCTGATGGCTTGCCCAGGGGAAAGGAGGTGCAACAATATTTAAAAAAAATAAACCCGGCAAAAGAGGACAGGAAGTCAGACTAGAATGCAATTGAAGGGTATTTATTACAGACTTAACAATAAAAAAACCCCACGTCAAACTAGTCTCCCAAAACTAGTCTCTCGGGTCTCAAAAGGATCTAGTTCAATAATCAACCCCCTGGTTGGACAGCTGACTGGTGGTTCTCCGCTCACAGAGGGTTCTCTTGGTGGATGAATCAGGTAGTGCTCTGCTCACGGACGTTTCTCCTTCCTTTGTAGTGTGCAAACTAAGCCTTCTTATCCTCCAGGCACTGAGTATCATTGGACACACCTGCTGCCACACACTCAGTTAATTAGGCACCCCTGCTGGGACTCATTCAAGGAACCTAAACATGCAGCCTGAAAGAAAGAAAGAGAGAAAAAAACACAACACAACCCAACACACATCCCTAGGATTGTAACACTTATCGATCACAAGTTCAGTATGGTGTACCACAAGGCTCAGTACTAGGACCGCTGTTGTTTGCTCTGTACATGCTACCATTAGGAGATATCATTAGGAAGCATGGCATTAGTTTTCACTGTTATACCGATGATACTCAGCGGTATATATATATATATATATATATATATATATATGCTCTGTCTAATCTTCGTCGTCGGTTAGGAACCTAGATGTTCTCTTTTACCCCTTTTCCACCAAAAAAGAACTAGATCTTAACTGGTGCTGGTTCAAAGTTGGTTCAGAGTTGGTTCAACTTGCGAACCCCTTCAGAACCTGTTTGTTTTCCCACTGACTAGAGCGCCCAGGGAACGACGTCGTTACGTCACTGTGTACGTCGCCATACGTCTTAGCTAGAAACGTTTGCAAGTACATTACTTGGGGATTATCTCTAACTCGTGTACCAAGAAGTCTTTAAAAAAATTGAAATATGTAAGTCTTTTAATCTTTTCGTTTGATATGTAATCTTTTCTGATAAGTTATGTACCTCTGACTTGTGTCTTTTTTTTCTTTCCATTTATTTGTTCTATATTGTGACTGTTTCCTTCTTTACTTATAATGTTTTCAATAAAAAAAAAATAGAAACGCTTGCGCCAACTTCAAGCATAACAATTACAAAGGCGGACTCCATCATGTTTCAGCAAATGTTTCTCCTGGCTTTGCGATCCTATTATGGTCAGAAAAGATGTTTCGATTTTTAACACATCTAAACCCGCCCCAGCCCCTGACGTAAGCATGACGTGGTAAAAGAACGGTTCTAGTCCAGCAAAGAGTTGGTGCAGCTTTGGAACCAGTTTTCCCGACCGAGAACCGGTTCTTTGGCTGTCAAAACACAAAGAACCGGTTCGCGCGCAGGCTCCGAACCAGCTCTCAAAATGCTTTGGTGGAAAAGGGGTATTTGGTACCAATCTTTCTTTTGAAAGTCACGTTAATAGCATTCGTAAAACACCACTCTTCCATCTTAAAAATATATCTAAATTACAACATATGCTTTCAATGAAAGTGCGGAACAATTAGTTCATGGGTTCATGAACTCAAGGCTAGATTATTGTAATACTATTATGATTGGTTCCCCTGCCTGCTTAATAAACAAGATTGTCAAAGCGCATTAACCAGAGTTCTTGCCAGAACCAGGAAGTCAAGTCAAGTCACATCTGTTGTGTAAAATGGGAGTACAAAGCAACATCTCCACCCCTTTTCCACCAGTGCTGGTTCGGAGCCAGAGCTTAGTTTCAAATTGGTTCTTTGTTTTTCGACACCCAAAGCACCAGCTCTGAACCAGGAAAAGTAGCACCAAAACATTGCTGATCGCTAGTGTCAGGAGCTGGATTACCGTTACCAACAAATAGCAGCTAATTGAGCTAATAGCAACTTGATTGTCATCTCCGTCTTCGCAAGTTACGTCGAGCTGCACGAACGTGTTGAATTCACCATGTTTGGATGCCAATGTATTTTCTCAAAGCCATGAGCATCAATAGTAATGCAACGACCGCCATTGTTGATGGAAGGCTTGTTTGAGACTGATCGGAGCAATGCTTTGCTCTAGCAATGCTTTGATGTCATGTGCCGATCCGTCTGAAAGCTGATGCATCTCGAACAAGCCTGGTGTGTTTGTGTTTGGCGCTGCCTCACTAGCATTGCAGGGCAACATGAGATTTATAGAGACGTAACATCTGGCACTGTGGCGGCTATCTTGCCTATGGAAAGGCAAACCAGAAGCATCATCAGTCGAACCAACTCCGAACCGGCAATAGACCTTATTCAGAGCAGCGCCATGACAGGTTTGAAAGTGAGGCTGTGAGGGATAGACTTACCGTGTTTCCAATGGCATCCGCTGTAAAAAGCTGAATAAAGCTATAGATTACTTACAATTTTCCACAGCTTACGTTGTCGGGAGTTTTTTGTAAACTGATATTTCCTGGAAAGATATTTTTCCAGTGTTTCATGAGCAGAACAATCCGAAAACACATTAAATAACAGGACAGCCCATTGAAGAGATGCAAGTCTATCCCTCACAGCCTCGCTTTCATTCTCATTAAAAATCAAAGATGGCACTGCCGTGAATAAGGCGCATAGCTCTGAACTAGCAGCTGTTTGTTGCTGGTAGAAAAGGGGTAGAAGTGAGAACCAGACCAAAAAATGTATGTGCACCCTGTGTATATTCTCTATTACTGGAGAGCTGGACATAAGTATCAAATGACTGAGTTCAGCTTTGAAAATGAAACCAACCTGTTTGTCCATCAGTTTCTTCTTGTTTCACTGTCAAAGTTTCTTCAATCCTCACGTCTTCACTCTCCTTTTTAATAAACGCCATCTTTATTACAGTGCGTCACGTGAATCTCAGTCGCTTCACCAGGAACTTTTCTGTGTGTTTGTCCTGTTTAAGACGAGAATAATTAACAGAAAGAAAAATAAATCCAAACTAAATCTCTGAGAGTGTCTCAATCAGATCTAGTTCAGTAGTTCACTGGTAAGAGAGTCAGATAGAGTTAATGGACTTAAATCATCCAATTAAACTAAACACTTAAAACTAGCTACAGATTATTAAAATAACAAACTATACAGACATTTCATAATTAAGAGTTTATTATTTATATTTTGTACAATTAACAGATTACACTTTCATGAAAACATTTGCACTTGGTTTGTAAATGTTGTTTATTGTTCTCCACTGTTTGAGCAGCCCGTTTTGTGATACAAGCGATTCAAATCACTGAATCATTTTGCTAAGTATTTGATTCAATTGACTCTGAGTGACGAAAAGCTCAGTTTCTAATGATAAACTCATTTGCGACGAGCGAAATGAGACGCAAGTTTACTGTTTCTAATCAGTGGATATGCTTTTACAACAATATCCTCCATTAAATTTAAATAAAGCATTACCAATGTTACATTTAATAATGCATACACTTATTTCACATCGTTTGAAAAAAACTAGAAGACATTGAACGTTTTTATCGATTTAACAAGCCTTCATTATTTCAAACAAACCTTTCATCAGCCAAATGCAGGAGCGCGGCGCAGCATTATGACGTCATGTCCTAACTCCAAAATAAAAGTCCTCCTGTTTACATGCTGCTGTCTACAATCACAGAAGTGCATTGAAATGTACTATGTCTAACTGCTTTTTTATTTTACTAGATTTTTTTTATTTTACTAGATGAATGTTTGTAATTCCAGAATAATTTAGCCCACATTTACACATCTGGGCATTTAGAGAAACTAATATTCCCCTCAATTATTTATATTTTTATATTTATATTTCATCTAATTACAAGTCTACAAGTCAATTACAAGTAATTATAATTATTACAAAAGTCTTGATATTAACACCCTCCAACTCCCCAAATGCGTCAATGAATCAATGACTCGTCTCATTCATAATAATGACAGCCACTTGCTTCGTTACTGAATGAATGACTTGATAACTCAATCATAAACTCGTTCATCGTCCGCTAATCGCCCGCGATTTGCACGCGATAACACCCTGACTTGTCGGCGACTCAATGATTTGCAAATCGGGCTTAAAATCATGTAGTGTGAACTAGGCATTAATTGATCGCAGCACCAGCTGTTGCAGTCAACGAGGCTATTAAATGATTCTCTGGTATTTGTTGAAGTGTAACTGGATCTCTGGTAGGTAAACTGAGATAGTATTAGTTATAATTCTCCTTGTTTACTGTTTTGAAGGTCTTCGTGGACGCTAAAGTGAGCAGTCGCATTAAGCCTTGTTTATACTCGACGCGTCCGCTGAAGTGGTTTCTGTCTTTTTTAAATAACTTCACAGAGATCTCTGATGCCAGAAATATTAGACTTTATTCACAAACAAAGTCCGAGCAACTTCTGCAGCATAGTTGCTCTAACGCTCTGGCCACTGGCCCTCCGGCCCTCCGGCCCTAGTGCGCTCCCGAATGTTATTTGCTCAGAGTTATATACATACATTCTCTACCATAGAAGGACAGACACCCTATAGATAGTTTTAAAAATACCTTGTACCATGTGACATACAGAAATAGTACTCTGTTGTTTCAGCACTGGGCAACTAAATGTCAGACCCAAAGATTCAGGAACTAAATGTGGATTCTCATATAGCTAAATTACTTGTTTTCTAAATAATAAAATCTTCTACATTCCCTCCTCTGGGGCTTATTTAAGCCCCACTTTAAAATCCTTTCCAGAGTGTAGTTTCAAAATCCAGCCTCCTCAGTTAAGCTACCTAGTGACTCAACAGAGTCACCTATTCTCCTTTCCAATGACTAGATTATGCCACCACACTTCCGGAGGAGCACTCGAGCCAAACATCTTCTTCCATACATTGTATTTCTTTTAATTGTTTTTCTTTTCTTTTTCATAATGGAAGAAGTAAAAGACTCGAGTTCTCCCTAACAAGACAAACATTATTATAAGCATGAGCGTGTGCTTTGTTCAGCCTTTACTGTGGATGTCACAGTTATTTAGTGTGCATCAAACATAAAAGTCTCTTATACTGTTAAAAGTTTTCCTTGTAGCTTAGACTGTTAAAAGTTTTCCTTGTAGTGTAGACTTTCTCTTCGACCCAGACACTTTGCGTATCGTAGAGGGCCACCACTGGGGAGAGGGCAGGCCAGTACTTACACCCAGGGTCTGGCTCATCAATCATCTGTTTCGTCCTCAATTGAGGTACTTGTTTCCTTATCCAATGCTTGTAAAGCCCAATTTGTATTTTGGTAATACCTTGGCTGTCCTCTTGACTTAATTTCCAATTGCCTTGACATTTTAGCACCTCCATTTGTTTAGCTGTGGTTTTGACACTCAATGATCTTAATATGCAAAGTACACAACAGAATAATAACACACTTCCAAAAACATTCATAATTGAGCAAACTATAATTTTCCCAATTTTACATTAAGGTTTCCTTAACATCTGCTTTTAAGTTTTTCTCCCACTTTATTGTAATTGCTAAATTTTCCCTGCACAACATTATTTAGTATATTATTTATATACTATTTAGTAGCACTGATCTCCAAACATAAGTCATTCTATTTTTCCGTATAATTGTTTTTCCCCTAATGCAGACAAAGCTTTATAATAAATCTTTGCTTATTATAATAGTCTAATTGACTCATTATGCATTTTGGTTTTGCATGATCCATATGACTTAATTCAAAATATGGCTGGGTAAAAATAACTCTTTCATTATTATCACTTATTATGAAGCATTATCACTTCTTAAATTCAAAGAATCCATCTTTAAGACAGTCAGTTCTTTTTGTAGCTGATGAATGAACAGAAAATTGTAGTGTACCTTTCTATTTAATAAATCACAATAGGTTTCGAATTTTGTCAAAAGTTTTACATTTCAAATTACGTTTATTTTATTACCAAATTTAAACAATAAATACCATTTTTTAATTTCGCATGTGTTGCTTCCTATTCTCTTAACTCTTCAGTTCAAGACTGCCTTAACTGAATACTTTTTCTTCTTTTCTACTAATTTCTAAATAAACTTTCATGAATAAACTAATTATAACTCATGTACTTACTCTACCTAAGAAAGCTCCAGAGCAATGTTACATTAACCTCATAAAGTCAACTCTTTAGACAATTAGAAAAATAACTCTAGCAAACAACTTTTTGCACTCTTACATATTCTTATATGTAAACAATATATCTAACAATCTAAGGTTTTAATTTTTATTTTAACCATTTAAACCAATTAGTATTATAACTTCCTTATTATTAAAACTCCCTTGTGTTCGTATGCAACTTATTTTTAAGTTATAATTATAGTTATAAAGTTAAATAAGTCTAACCTTATTTCTGATAGACTTCCAATCTATGGATTACTTCTCTGTTAGAGATTTAATTTCTCTTCCTGTCCCTCCTCTGTTGATTTCATTGCTTTTACCCATCCATATTGTGTCCGCATATTCCTCACCAAATTGTTTAATATCCTTTCTAATTCTATGGCCTATTTTTGTTGCTGTTCTTTTTCTTAACTTTGTTTTTGACACGAATTTCACAAAACTTTGCAAACATGCCTTTAATTTAAACTAAATTTTAATTTAATTTGTGCCTTAATTTGAATTGTCTTATTCTTAATTAATTTCCTTACCTTACTATTTCCTTATTTTTAATTAATTACCTTACTCCCCCCTTTGCGCACTGGTTTAATACCATTGCGCATTTGGTTTGAGAATATCAAAAGTATTGGCTCAATAATCTATGCTTCATAAGAATGCCATTTATTTATTTTTTACCCCCCTCTGATGCCATTTAGATTGTTCAGAAGGGCCTGTTTGTTAGCATATTGAATCAATTTGTATTCTTATTGATTAAAATCTAATATTTATTAATACCTTAATACTTGCTTCAATTTCAACTGTTGCCTTAAATTAATTTTGTATACCCTTGTATTGCTATATCGATTTTTTTTTTTAAATTAATCTTTATCATTATTTTAGTTTCTTTTCTTGATTTGTTATTATCATCGTTTTGACGTTATTTTGATATATTTTTCTCTTCAATCATTTTTTTTTTTTTTTTTTTCTGGTGGGGTTATTATTAAGTTGGCGCTGAATCTTTTCAAGGGCTGAACATTTTTGGTTGATGATGACTGTTGTTTGAGCTTTTACTCATCTCTGTTGAGTCTTTCTTCTTCCTTACTCCTCTCATTCTTGCATTACTGGTCAAGTTTGTCGTCTTTTTCCATTTATGATTTGATCATTCTGTTATCTCTCTTGTCATCTTTACATCTTTCATCAGGATGACTTTTGAGTCGTTCATTGCAATGGACTTTTTTTCTGTCATTGTTAGCATGTCCTTGATCCCTCATTCTATGTGGGGGTTGCTGAAGTCGGTTGGTGTATTTTAAGTTGAAAGGCATGTACTCAAATGTCACTCTGTTGGTCACTTCTTCTGAAATTACAAGGCATAGTTAATGGTTCTTCTTGTTAGACTCGTCCCAGCAACCTTCCTGTAATTAAGCTGCTGCTATCTGTGAATCAAAGCTTAATTATTTTTGTTAGTGACAACATCATGTTTCAATCATCTGCATATCTGTCCCATTATCCTCCTGGTGTTCCCTGTAGAATGGTTATGTGGGCTGAGTGGTGTCCTGGCCCTTTCTTTATATAGTTTGGCTTTTTATCATCATAATTGTTATTTCTTTAATTTTTTTCGTAAAAAATGTCCATTGTACTCTTACAATTAGTCAATTCAACTCAATTATCTCTTTGTCTTGAGCTCCACTATTAGCAGCTTATTAGCTATCTTGGACAACACTCAACCCACTTTGTTACAAGACAAAAGTTACCAGACAATATTTCATACTTTTGATAAAGATCATCTCCTCTTGATATGCTGCAAAGAAAGTCAGATATGTTATGCGCTGCGCAATTTTGGCATTGTTTTTCAATTTTTTGTTTTCTTTTTCATCTTTTTTTCCTTTGTTTTTTCTTTTTCATATTGCCACTATAGTTCCAACCAGGAAATTTAACCAAATTCATCCATGGTTATATTTTATTGGGCATAATTGCCCTGTGGGCCCACATAGTTTAAATACAGCTGTATTGGCAAAATAATTAATTTGCCTAAGTGTATTTTCAAACACAATCATCTCTCACTTCTTCACACTCAGTCATCCTCACACACACACTCTGGCCAGCATACATTCTTGCGCTTCAGCAGGTTGTGCTCTAAATGCAGCATCTTATAATTTTAGACACAAGGTCAGATCAGGTCAACACTGAGAAGTGTCAATGATCAAGGTTTAGTCTACACCGTTTTTATAACCCTTTTTTCTTTCATAAGCTCTAATAGATTAAGTAATTTTGAATAATATGCCTTTCAATTGTAATTTTTCAAATGCATATTTTCTTTTTTTTTTGTTGTTGTTCTGATTTCTCTTATTCTTTTTGTTTTTTGCTCATGAGCTGTTTTAAGAAGAAAATTTAGATTTTTTGAGATCTTTGCATAATCTTGGATCCATGGCCAACAACATTTCCATCTCATTATCCCAGAATTGACAGCATTTGCGATTTCATAATTTTGGACTTTTGGAGTAATTCTTTCTCCAATCTATCTATAGAAAATGATCAAAACACAATGGAGTGACCAGTATCATTGCTTTGCCAACAATATTAATAATTCTTTGACAGTTTTCCCTATTTTTTTTCTCTACAAAAATCATTTTTCTCATGCTTTTAGCTATATAGTCAGTTCATTTAATGTCCTTCACTATACCAAATCCAGCCTCAGTTTGTTCTATGTAGTGAGTTGAGCACCCACTTGTCTCTTTCAGTGTATTTTCTTTCTTTTTTTATAGGGCTGGCCCTAATCTACTGGAAAAGCAGAGAGGGTTAGTTTAGCAGAGAATATTAAGAAGTGCTTATGAGACCAGTGAATAATCGAATAAAATTCATCTAATACTTAACTAAATTTGGAGCAGTCTCTATAGAGTGATCATTGGAGTCGCCACACCTGTGTTGCCCGTCAGGGAAGGGTGTCAGTCAGTTTTTCTGTCTGCTTGTTCTTCTCAGTCTTTTGAATGTTCTTGGCTGTTGCTCTGCATGTGTCGTCTGCTGTCACTCAAAGGTCTGGTGTTGCAGACTGTAATATAGGCTCTCTTGTTTCTCTGCCTCTTCTGAGTTGAGGCTTTTGATAGATTTAGCCTCAGCTTTGCATCTCAGGATTTTCCTCATTGTTCTCAGGAAAAAGTCTCCAGTGAAATAGTGAAAGTTTCACCTTTTCCAGCATTAATCAGTCTTTCTCCATGTTGAGTTTCCAGAGAGTGGTCATCTTCAGGAGGGAACGCCCCTCACCCACTCTTCTTCTTTCTGCAGTTGTCTCTTTGACCTTTCACCTCTTCCATTGGACACTGAAGCCATCTGAAATTAGAACACTCAGAGAACTGCATGAATCAAATTTGTTCCTGAGCAATTAGCTCTTTATCTTTTTCCTAGTTCTTCTATATAATAATCACTGGTTGACAACAGCAGTTCTCCCATTCTGTTTTTAGTGAAGCAAGTTCTTCGTTGCAGGAAAAAGCAAGCCATTTCTTCTTTGCAATATGCAGCAATGATCTAACTTTGATTATCTGAGTATAATCCTATTAAATAATTTTCCCTATCATAAAATCAGCTTTCAATCTTTCTCCTAAATTTACATGTTGTGCTCAAAATAATCTCACATGGTGAATAAACTGTTCCTCACCCATTTTCAATAATTCCCATTTACTTCAGTCCTAAGATTGCTGTAAATTATTTCTGACTGTTGAAACTTGGTCACCCAATCCTGTTCACTTTTAGCACACTACAAGTTATTTGTTCTTAGCACAAACTTTATCTACAATGGAATATTTTTTTCTCAATTTGTCTTAAGGGATAATGAGATACAAATTTTAGACGTCTTTAGATATAAGATATAATACATTAAGCACGTGCATTTATATTCATCTTTATCAATTTAATATATATCATTATAATTATTAATTAAATATTTATTTTATAACTTTAACTTATTTCAAACTACAATAATCTCCCAGATTAATATCTTGAAACAATTCTTCTCCTTTACTTTTACTACACATAATTCAAACATTCCTTGTCCCCTATTTTTAACCACAGGCACAGTCAAGCAGACACACAGGATCCCACAGACACACACATACCACTCTGTACCTCTCTCCCTGTCAGTTTTTACTCACTGGGAAAAAAACTCTTTCAACTATAACACGTAGTGACCCAATGACAAACAACTTTAAAATTAAAAACTTTAAAATGACAAACAATTTTAAAACTTCCTTTTTTTAGCTACCCCGAGCAGACCACTGTTATACAGTGCGATAACCGGCAGCTGAACTTATCTGTACGCATGCTATCTAATTAACCTTAAGAAATACAGATAACCCTGATAATCTTATCAGTAACCTTAAACTTTTTTTAGCTACCCCGAGCAGACCACTGTTATACAGTGCGATAACCGGCAGCTGAACTTATCTGTACGCATGCTATCTAATTAACCTTAAGAAATACAGATAACCCTGATAATCTTATCAGTAACCTTAAACTTTTTTTAGCTACCCCGAGCAGACCACTGTTATACAGTGCGGTAACCGGCAGCTGAACTTATCTGTATGCATGCTATCTAATTAACCTTAAGAAATACAGATAACCCTGATAATCTTATCAGTAACATATACCCTTTATTTTGCCAAATTAATACCAGTATTTATACAACCTGCGTCAGATTACACAAATACTGGCAAACGAGAGCTCCCTTTTTTCCAATTTATTTTATACCCCCAAGGCCTTCTTATTAGACATCACACTTCATGCAATCATTTCTGGAATGAGAGATCCCCTTTCAAATTTTGTCTTAGTTCTTTGAATTTAAAGAAGCTTATTTTAAATGTCTTACCGCAACAAGCAAATGTCTGGGCGAACTACACAAACTTTTTAAAGCAAAAGTTGCTTACCTTGTGGCCACTTTTAGTTTGTGCCGTTCGTCCAGCAAAGCTCGCCGCAGTTCAACATCAGCTCCTGAAGGTGTCCCATCTGGGGTGCCATTTGAAGTGGTTTCTGTCTTTTTTAAATAACTTCACAGAGATCTCTGATGCCAGAAATATTAGACTTTATTCACAAACAAAGTCCGAGCAACTTCTGCAGCATAGTTGCTCTAACGCTCTGGCCACTGGCCCTCCGGCCCTCCGGCCCTAGTGCGCTCCCGAATGTTATTTGCTCAGAGTTATATACATACATTCTCTACCATAGAAGGACAGACACCCTATAGATAGTTTTAAAAATACCTTGTACCATGTGACATACAGAAATAGTACTCTGTTGTTTCAGCACTGGGCAACTAAATGTCAGACCCAAAGATTCAGGAACTAAATGTGGATTCTCATATAGCTAAATTACTTGTTTTCTAAATAATAAAATCTTCTACACCGCAAGAGCGCGAAGGGCGCGCGTCAAAAATGACGTCATTGCGGTGTGGGAGGTCGTGCGCGTAGGGTCCGCAAGACCCCATTGCGCCTGGCGGTGTGCACGGCACTTTTTGTAACTTTGCGCGCGGCGCCGCATCCGAAGATGGACGAATACGAGCCGAATCTGGCCGAACTGGTACGATCTGTACCAGCATGTTTATGATCCGATCTATACACAGAGACATTTGCATTGGTGGGCGACCATAACATCTCATTTTGTGAACAGGAACACATTTACATTAAGCGCCTAGTTCACACTTGTCTAAAGTAATTGGTTACATCTACAAAATAAGCCTACAATAGCAGAATTAAGCCCTGTTGGAAAAATTAAGATTTAAACACTCTCCAATAAGGCTTCAGTTGTTTAACTAGTTTACATGCAGTGAACGTAGGCTACAATAAACCAACTGCATTTACTCTTTTATGAATTAGCAATTAATATCACGAATAAACGGCAAACTACTTCTTCACTGCTGATTCCAGGTGGTTTCAGTGGAGAATTACTCCGAGTTCGCCCCCTGTCGTTTCACAGAATAGCACAACGGCGAGCGCGTCAAGTATAAATGCCTCGTCCGTTTGGAGAGGTGCGCACGCCGGCAGCGGAGACTCGCGCTCTTGCGGACGCGTCGAGTATAAACAAGGCTTCACTCTTTAAAGCCACGCTGCTGCTTTCTCCACATCGAGTTCATGGTTAATACGTTGAAACAAAATAAACAAAATATGTACACTACAGTAATTGTTATGTTTACCTATAGGCTCTATGCACAACTCCACTACTTCCTGAACTTCTGCCAGCTTCTTGTTTCCTGTATGTCATTATTGGACACATTGATTAATTCAAGTGTGTTTGATTATTGTTGCCGTGACTACTGAGGTCAAGCACACCTGAATTAATCAAATTGTCCAATAATGATAGACAGGAAACAAGGAGCTGGCTGAAGTTCAGGAAGTAGTGCAGTTGTGCATAGAGCCCATTGACTTTGACTGACTTATCCTTAACTGTTTTTGCTGTCTTTCACAATACTGTTCTAAGATGTAAATGGCATTTAAATTTCTGTCTTGTTGTAAAATTATTTTTTTTTTATTGAACCTTTTTTTTCCCCTTTTTTTTAGTCTATCTGGCGAGGTGTACTACACCATGTCTGTGGAGAGCATGAGTGGGCACTTGGAAGATGTCTGCATGAACCACTTGATCATGACACCATGAGGAAAGAAGGTTCTCCCGGTTCTCCCGCACACAAGGCACTATCCCAAATTGTGCTCAACAAGAGATGGTTGAAGGATTTGGAGAAGTTTTTAACCTTTCGGTAAGCTGAATAAAATGTTCAAATGTTTACTTGCAGGATTGAATTTAAATTATATGTTTTTTCATTGTTTAATTTGTGGTTTCCTAGCAAGAAAACGTATGATTTGTAATATTACTTTGGATTCCAAAGGACAACTTCCAATCTGGAATTCTTTCAAAACCACATTCTTATGTATGCTAGTAAGAGGTTTTCGTTCTCGCCACCAGTCTACGAAGCGCGGACTCTTCTAGCAGCATTAGATTATAACCACCACAATAGCCGGCCAGCTTATGTGGACCATAATGGCAACATGTCGTAAGTCACTGTTTAGAATGAGTTACTGTTATTGGGTGTGCTACGGTGTGTGTGTGCGCGCTATGGCAACTTATGTGTCATCTGCTGTTTTTCAGTTACAAACGGGTTTTTTAGCAAGAAGTCCCAGCGCTACAGTGTCCACACAGTAAGGACCAAGAAAGACTACAGTTATATCCCTCAGCTCCAGGCCAAAATCTTGAACAATCGGCACTCGACAGGGGGACTCCCAAGAAGGAGGAGTCTAAGGCCAGAGGACCCACTTGGTCTTATCTCTGGAATTGTGCCCCCACCCACAGGAGAGTTGGCTCAGTCACAAATCTCCAGAGGACAGGTAGGTCTGACACTTACCCATAGCTCTGCATGTTGTGTGTTTTGTGGTTTCATTCAGCAACAATAAATTATATTTTTTCTAGTCTAGCCATTTATATGAAAAGCTTATTACTTGTTACAGCTAAAAGTATATTTATGTTTTTATTTGCCACAGACAAAAAAAGTATCTTAATTTGCTATTAATTTTAATGTTGTATCACAGTTCTGTATGTGTCTGTGTCTTTATAGGACATGTCTTCAGCAACCTGAAGGAAATGATGCAAAAGGACGTGGCCCAACTGAAATGTTTTATTCAGAACAGTCTTATACATAGTATTTACAATAAAACATTGATTACATTGAAACTGTGTTGTCTTTGTAAACTTTTTTTTTAATTTGCTCTCAATATAGATCAATATATCAAAGAAAATACAAAGAAAAATCGCATTCATTTATGTTCGCATTTATGAGGAAAAAACAATGTTACGGACGCGGTCTCCGTTACGGACGTGAGCACTCTGAAAGCGGCACTAAAAGATGCTTTAAAACTTTCAGAGAACATCAAACAGAAAGCACAAAACCTTTCTTTAACCTGAATTTCATTTTGTATTAATTGTGTCTTAATTTTAATTGATGTTTTATCAACCAATTGCCTGGATTTAATAAATAAGAAGGAAATATAGCAGACGATAGATGATCTCGACACAGAGGCGCCTGAACTACAACTCGTCTCATAAATGAACCGAAAACTCAGCGTATAGACCAGAGTAATATATCTATATTGAAATGTCTACTTTTAAACAGAACAATTCAAAATGGAAGGCATACTGCTCTCTGCCTTAATCCATATGAAATGTGCATTTCTCTCTGGCATGTTCACTGAAGATCGCGAGTCAGCGTTGTCAACTTTGCAGTGAAAGATTTGAGTGACAGACAGATCGTCAAAAGAAGTTTTTCTCTGCAGAAGATGTTTTATTCGAGATTACTTGAAGCAACGATGATGAAATTGAGGAGAGTGAAGACCGCGACGAGGGTGATATGCTTGAGGACAATTTTATATTGGTGAGTTGCTGCTATATACATAACTTATGTAACATGCACATTATGTTTCCATTTGTTTCATACGGTAAATGCATTGTGGTCTGAAAAGGTAATGCTACTTTATATGCATTTATTTACTTGTATCTGTTATTAACATTTGTTACGGTTGTGCATTTGTTTGTAATTTTTTATGGCACACTATCTATCTATGTTGTGTGTGTGCTGGGAAAAAGGATGGAGGCGGCTGGATACCTGTGCAATATAGATGTGAATAGACTGAAGTTTCCTGTGTTTTTTCCTATCATACATACTGTATGTATATATATTTTTACAGTCTAAAATACATTTATAGTACACATACAAATATTTGTACTGTAAATATTATCTATGTCATACAGTAATGTATATGTTCTTTGTGTAAATATATATATATATATATGATGTGTGCTGGAAAGAATTGGAGAAAATATGTGTTAGAGGCAAATAGGAAGCTATATGCTATCAAAATTGCATATTACTGTCTGATGGCTGGCCATCAGTGTGATTGTTGGTTCTATGTCTGGTCATCCATATGAATGCTGTCTATAACTGGCCATTGATTGTTGATTGAATGGATTAGCTTTAGTACGAATGCTGTCTAAACGACTGCCCATCAGTTTGGTTGTTGAATGAATGGCCAACTATATAAAAACTAAAAAGAATTATTTACTTGACATGCAGTGCTAATTATCTTTCCATTCTTTCCCATGCAACAGCCATCAAGTTGAATCTTCAGATGAAGAGTGACATCCAAGCACCAGCAGAAATGAGATGCAAGCTCTCAGTTTCTTCAAGATCTGCACTTGCTGTTTTAGACGTGCATTGCCCAGTAAAAGGAAGAGGCAATAAGACCAGCAGAAAAACTAAGAACTTTTTCCATTTTTTTCAGAACATTGCCATTGACAAGAGGATGGTGGCATCAAAAGCTAGGAATGGACTAAAGCAATATATGAAGGCCAAGCCAACAAAGTAAAGTATTTATATCACTTGTATTTTCTGTTGCAAAGAATTTCAGTTGTTTTTTTATATTTCATAATATCTTACTTATGTATTTTACATATATATTTTTTGTTCTGTTGTGCAAATAAATCACTTACATAAAGTCTAATAGTTGTGTGTATTATTTTATAATTGCATAATTTTAAGAATTGACTGAAATAGCTTGCAGTGCCCTTCATAACATTTGGTCATTAGGTTGCTTTTAGATGTATCCAAGGAGATTTCTTGGTACCTGGACATAGTCTTGGAAAAAATATTGTAGGAATCTCATCTATCATAATATCTTCCTCAAATGTAAAATATAAACTGATGAGACTTATGTCTTTCAATCAATTACCTAACTGGATTCCTCCAGGTTTGTTTTCATTTATTTTTACATGAAATCATAAAATATTGCTTGCAATATAAATTATCTTCAAGATACTTTAGATTCTATAACTTTTTATCTGTGTAAGTTTTTTCAACTTTAACATTTGGGTAATAAACTCTAAAGTCTCTTCTTTTTAAAGGGATACTCTACTTTTTTGGAAATAGGCTCATTTTACCACTCCCACAAGAGTTAAACTGTTGGGTTTTACCGTTTTCGAATGTATCCAGACGATTTTTTTTTTTTATATTTAGAAGAATATCAGTAACCAGACAGTTTCTGGTCTCATTGACTTCCATAGTATATATTTTTTCCTACTATGGAAGTCAATGAGACCAGAAACTGTCTGGTTACTGATATTCTTCTAAATATCAGAAAATCGGCTGAATGGATTAGAAAACGGTAAAACTCAACTGTTTAACTCTGGGGGAGTGGTAAAATGAGCATATTTCCAAAAAAGTGGAGTATCCCTTTAAATATGTCTAAATTGTGCATGTAGTGCAAATAGTTCAGCAACTGCAAATATTTTAGTTTGGGCATGTCATTTCTGGGGATGTGCCTCAGGCAGGGGGAGGGAGAAAGGGAACTGGCATAGTCTTGGAAAAAAGTTTGCAGGAACCCCATTGTTCATTATATCTTTCTCAAATTTGAAATATAAACTAATGAGACTTATGGCTTTGAAACCATTTGCTATCTGGATTCCTGCAGGTCTATTTTTATATATTTGTACATGAAATAATAAAACATTATTTGTAGCGCACATTATTTTGAGACACTTCAACTTTTATAACTTATTTTCTGTTTGAGCATTATCAACTCTGATTGATTTTTACTAGAGTCCCAATTGTCTTCTTTTCAAAGATACCTTAAAGGAGAACTCCGGCGCAAAATGAACCTTTGGTCTAATAAAACATTGTTACCTAGTCGATCGTTCTCTGAGATTTGTTTTTATGATAACCGAATGTAAAGAGTTTTATCTCTAAAAACTGTTTAGCGTATAACGCTAGTAATGGGGGCATTTAATAAGTAAAAATAAATCGCTAGTTTATACCACTAACAAGGCTCAAAATAGCCCCACACTAATGCAGTAACATAATGATGATCTCTACATGCAAAACGAAGCATTGAGAACTGTGTAAATGTATAGACCATTTAATAAGAAGATACTTTATAAAGACAGTCCACTTCGTGTATAGAGGCAGGGGCCATCTTTAGAAAACAGTCTCGACAAGTCGAACCACGAACGGCGTTCAGACAGTTCAGAAGTTCGCTGAACTTCATACAGTTCAGCTTCCTTGGCACGTCGTTCGAACGTGCCAAGTGAGAACTGAAGTTAAAGGTGATGATCCTGTAGTTTGTTTCAGCCTGTGGACACCAATACAACAATTTAATGTGCCAATTTACAGAAGATCTCAGACATCACCTTAATGAATGAGCTGAAAACAGGGTACTTTTGGAGACAAAGAGGTGTTTCAGCTGCTCAGTTAAACATGATGGTCCTGTACTTTTTAAATGCAGATTGGATAAAAACACAGTGATCACATTTCACACCTGCAGTGAAGCCCCTCCCACAACAATTCACCAATAAATACTGGGAATATTCCCATCATCCTACAAGAGAAGGACAAACTCCAGGAGTAGCAGCTGAAATCAGTGTGACTGTTAAAGATGGAGTTTATTAAAGAGGAGATTGAAGACATGAGTGATCCAGAACCATCCAGAATAAAACATGAAGATACTGAGGAAAAAACAGGTTGGTGTCCATTCTTGATTCTTCATTCAATGCTTGGTAGATATGAACTAATAAGCAGTATATGGATGATAAATGATAGAGAAATACATTCAAAATATCATAACCTTGGATATACCAGATGTCAAACATTTTTTACTATATTAACAAGTGAATGACAGAACAAAGAGTGAAAGATCTTATCTCTGTTGCTTTCTGCTATTAAATAAGGGTTCACTTGAGCTGATTCTAACTGTATTTCTGTGAATTTTAGACCAGATGAGAGTGAAAGAGCAAAGACAAGAACTGAATGATTTGGAGGAGGAACATTGTAATTTTACAATTCAAAGTACAAAAGCCAAAAAGACGCACACCTGCACTCAGTGCGGAAAGAGTTTCACACAGAAAGGACACCTTAAAATACACATGAGAATTCACACTGGAGAGAAACCGTATACATGCACTCAGTGTGGAAAGAGTTTCAGAGATACATCAAATCTCAGTGTTCATCTGCTTCGTCACTCTGGAGAAAAGCCATTTAACTGTGATCAGTGTGGTAAAGATTTTATTTCATCAGCAAATCTAAAATCACACCTGCAAGTTCATTCAGATGAGAGGCCTTATGTGTGTTCTCTCTGTGGAAAGAGTTTTTCACATCTGGGCAGTTTTAAACTGCACCAGAAAACACACAATGAAGTGAGAGATTATGTGTGCTTTGACTGTGGGAGGAGCTTTACTAAATCTCATGATCTGAAACAGCATCAACGAATTCATACTGGAGAAAAACCTTACAAGTGCTCATACTGTGACAAGAGTTTCACTCAGGCTGGATCTCTGAAATCACACAAGCGAGTTCACACTGGAGAGAAGCCGTACGACTGTTGTCAGTGTGGGAAGAGTTTCACCCACTTGAGTCATCTATCGAAACATATTAGAAAGCATTGTTCTGTGTCACAGTGAGCAAATGCTTTGGTTAGATTCACATGAAAATTTGTAGTTAGATGTGAAATGCTAAATGATTTGTGTTTTATGTTAGAGAACAAGAATATTATTGAAAATTATTTGGATTGAACGATTACTCAAAGAAATACCAAAATGAAAAGAGACTGGAAAGAGATGCAGAAAAACAGTTATCATTAACATATTGTCACAGTATGGGTTATGTTTCGTGGTGTCCACTAGAAATCCTTCTTTCACCCACGGTGTCATTCACATAGAAACTGCATTTTCCACTATCCTTGCCTGTTTTCATCGTTGTTCATTGCACCCAGATGTCACCCATTATGATTGTTAGTCTGTGTGTAAGTACTCTGCTTGCTAGTGTTTGTTACGGAGTCCTTATCTATTATCACGCCATGTCCATTTCTGTCGGCTCATTGTTCCTTGTGTTTTGGATTGCTAATGTAGATGTTGACCCCTGCCTGGACTGTTTTGTGAGTAACGGATTTCCCTATAGAAAGGACAGTTAACCCAAGAATGAAGATTCTGTCAGTAATTACTCACCCTCATGTTGTTCCAACCCCGCAAGTCTTTCGTTCATCTTTGGAACACAAATTATGATATTTTTCATTAAATCTGAGAGCTGGATCACTCCTCCATAGGCTTCTAAGGGATTGAAACTTGCCAGCCCCGAAAAGTTATTAAAGACATCGTTGAAATAGTCCAAGTGACTACAGTGGACTACAGTGGTAGTTTGAATTTTGGTAGTTTGAGTCGCTGACCGAGTGACAACGAGTCCCATCATAGGGTCAGTCAGGATCAAGACTTGTGGGGAGCTCCTGGCTGATTTGCCATAATACAGAACTAAATAAATAACAACTCTGTGCTTATCATAATGCCTGATAAAGAGCACTGTAGGTTCATTTCTTTCTATTTATTTATTTTATGTTACTTTTGTTGTGCAATTTAAAAAAAATCCACTTGCTAGCAGTGACTCTAGGAGGCCCTCTGCTGGCCACGGGGCCCTATGCCATTGCAACGGTCGCTTGATGGCTTGGCCGGCTCTGAGCAGAAGTCATCCACCTTGACGCCGGGGTCCTTGATCTTCAGGAGCAATCGGTGGAGAGGAGGGTCATGGAAATCACCAGGCTTCACCCTATCACCTGAGTACAAGTCACCACCATCCCTTCAGCACCCGTTAAAACGTCCCACTACACACACACTTTGTCTAGTCTCGTCTAGAACTCACTTGGGCTGGGCGATATGTAAATGTAATGTTTTTTGGCGATAATCGCCAATATAGCTGATAAAATCAATATAGCTGAACCCGTCCACCCACTGTCGTTAATTTGGCAGTATTATGGATTTAAACCAAAAGCAAATGGTGAACAAGCAGATTCAGGGACTAAATAGAGGCTGTGCAAAAAAAGAATAAAAGTTAAAGATGCGTAGACCAGTAATCTCCGCAGCCATATCCAAACACACCATCCAGCAGTAGCTGCCTCATTTGCGCCCCGTTCTGCAGCCGCTTCTCAAAGCTCGCTTGTGAAAAGAAGTACGATAAATCCTGCTTAAAGAGTAACTAAACCCCTGGTCAGAGCCTGACTCCACCCACTAGCAATATTTGAAAAATGCTGAAAAAATGGGCAGACCCCAGCGGGGCCAGGGGGCGTGCACCTGAGACCCGCCGTGAGTGACAGCTGCTGTCAGACTCTAAAATAGAGAGAGACTGGAGTGACGCAAGTAGCTGCCTTTGCAACAGAGCGGTCATTTGAAGTCGAGGACTTTTCTCCCTCACCTTCAATTCATGAGGGTGAATTGTATGTAGACACAGGGCCAAATCAAATTGAGCCGCTGGCTCAAACTGCGGTCTTAACTCCCGCATCGCGACCGGAATCTGATGAGTTTTGTCGTCAAGTTGATCTCAATAGCGCGCGCTCTGTAGGCATATATTCATATTGATATTCTGCCGCTATGTGAAAAAATCCAGCAAAATGCGCTGGCTCGTTTGTCGACCCCAGAGGATTAACTTTATCCTAACCATAAATTGTGATTAAAATATCCATGATCACTCACATCAAGACGCCGCTGCGGTGGAGGAGTCCATGCAGGAGGAGCAGTGTTTGGCACTGCGTGTGGATCTGTGTGGAGAAGCCCATGTCCACCTCTATTCCGTTACTATCCTGATCACTGTACTAAACACTGATAAATCTATGCTAACTTGAAGCTATCCTAACTGTACTATGCTACTAGCTACACAAAATAATCTAAATTATCTATATAATGCTATGCTAAATAGATGCAAAAATACTCTATCCTGATCGTTTTCAAAAATAATCTAAATAATCTAAATAACTATATAAATGCTATGCTAACTAGATCCTGATCTGATCGTTTTCAATACTCATAAATCCAACTCCTGACTCGCTACAGTAGTTTTGACGGAACCAGATGCTTTTATACCAGGAGCTGCCAAGGGCGTGGTGAGCTCGCACCAAGGGCGTGACAGAGTGGCGTCAGACAGTTCACTACGTCAGAGAGAACCCCTACTGCAGGAGCTTTCCGTTTAACCTGAAGAGGGCAGCTCTCAGACGGTTTTACACCATATATTTGAAAATCAAAACACTTTATACTCAATTGTCAAAAAATGTACTCGAATCAATGAACAGCATTTATGAAGCTCCATTCTTACAGATCATTAACTAAAAAAAGTTGTTTTGGTGTTTAGTTACTCTTTAAAATGGAGACAGTGCACTCTTGCTGTGACCCGTTTTCTGGTTAAAGAGATCATGCCTCTTAGTCTTGTGGACCAGGCAGTGATCTTACATAATATTTGACGGTGGCAAGGGCCCCTTAGATGTCATGTGCCACTGGGCAAGTGACCAGTTTCCCTAATGGTTAATCCGGCCCTGATTACATAGAAAAAGAATGGGTACATCAATCAAACTATGGAAGCAGAATAGTCTCAATTAGGGCTGAAACGATTCCTCGAGTTACTCGAGTTACTCGATTACAAAAATTCTTTGAGGCAAAATCTCTGCCTCGAAGCCTCGTTACATTTCTATGACGCGCACTATGCGCGCGGCGCAGGGATTTGATTGTTTCACACGGACCTTTTATTCACACGGACCTGTTCAGGCAGCATATAGTTTGAATTTAGTTGGCGCGATGGCGGAGAAATATGTAAATAAACGGCAGAAATTGTCTAAAGTGTGGGATCATTACACACTTAATAAAGAAGACAACAAGGTGCAGTGTCTCTACTGCAAAATAGAGCTGGCATACCACAACAGCACATCTTCCATGATTCAGCATTTGAACAGGAGACATCCATTCCATGCAGTTTCACCAAGCATCGCTGAAACAAGGTAAGGTAGTCTAAGCCTATAGGCTCTATGCACAGCTCCACTACTTCCTGAACTTCAGCCAGCTTCTTGTTTCCTGTCTGGCATTATTGGACACATTGATTAATTCAGGTGTGTTTGATTATTGTTGCCGTGACTACTGAGGTCAAGCACACCTGAATTAATCAAATTGTCCAATAATGATAGACAGGAAACAAGGAGCTGGCTGAAGTTCAGGAAGTAGTGCAGTTGTGCATAGAGCCTATTGATGTTCACTCATTTTAATCCCATACTGTATTTGTAGCGACGTCATGGTGTGGTTTGACTAGATATGATTTTTAGCTTTGATGACATTTTTAAGTAGTAAACGTAGCTTTCACGTTAAATTGCAAGAAAGTATAGCCTAAAAACAAGAACCCTTTCACACACACACACGCCAGTCATACCACATATGCAGACATCCTAAGTATTGATTAATTAGTTAAAATCGCAAATTAGTTAGAATCTCCCGGAATCTGAGCGAGGTATAACATACTGCGCGCATAACATCGCGCGGCGCGTGCACGGCAGAGATTTTTTTTTTTTTTTTTTTTTTGCACGGCAGAGATATGGGAAGCCAAACAAACCAAAAGTGGACGGGGCAGCGGGGGTTTATAAAGCTCGCGCCGCGCTTACATGTCATCTGCGCGGTTCAGTGGTCCGAGCCGCGCCGCCGATTCGTCAGTGCAGCGCGGACGTGTTTCCTTGCGAGACTCAATGGTCAGCGCGGGGCGATCAATCATCACCATCGCTGCGCTGACCAATTTAAACAGCGCGGCGCAAACCATACATACATTGCAAATAAATGTACAATAAAGAAACCCCTCCTTTCTTACAAAGAATTGTTCTTTACTCAAGTTTAAGGGTTTTAATTATGGAGAATACCATGATGAAAACAATCATTTGTTAATTTTGAATAAAATGTTAAACCTAAAGATCGATTTTATGTTATTGATATTTATTGATTCTTGCAGGTTGGGATGTCTGAATATGCTTAAACTACCAGAATACACAAATATGCTTAGAGTGGTTATACTATAACATCTTAAAGGGGAAATTCACATTTAAGATAGATTTATATCTTGCATACTATATAACTTAAATGTACTTATAAAGGCATTCAGGCCTCAAAGGCACAATAAAGGCATTCAATTAAATAACAGCTTTAACTGAAATAGACACAAGTTTAATATAACTATTCTGTTAAGAGTGTATTTTTCCAACACAACCTGCTTCTCCAAATCGACTCCTACTTTTGGGGAAGACATTATAATCAGCCTAATGATAAATGCTGCAGGTGAAATCTACATAAAACAGATATTTACTTTGATGTCAGGGCTAGATTACAGCATGAAACCTGTTGTGCATATTAATAAATTAAATTGCTTTTCCTCTTTTTCTCCCTCTCAGCACTTCACAACGGAGTATGGACAGCTTTGTTCGCCCAGCTCAGTCATGCACGGTTCAAGAGGCTGCAATTTTTACAGAGAGCATTTTGAACATGCTCGTGACCGATATGAGGCCACTGTCCATGGTGGAAGACAAGGGATTTAGAGACATGATCTCTACTTTCAATCCAAAATACAGCCTGCCATCAAGAACATATTTCACACAACTGATGGAGAAGAAACACAGAGACATTACAGAGAAATTGAAAGCTGTCCTAAAGCAAACAGAGTGTGTTGCCCTGACAACAGACATTTGGACCAGTGTGGCAACAGAGGCCTACCTGGGGGTGACATGCCACTTCTTGGGGGAAGATTGGGAGATGAAGTCCTTCTGCCTAACCACAATGCCCCTAGAAGAGAGACACACTGCAGCCAACATTGCAGACTGGCTAGAGGAGACAACTGCCAAATTCGAGATTCCACTTGAAAAGGTAAAGGCAGTTGTCCATGACAATGGAGCCAATGTGGTGGCAGCAGCAAGAATTCTTAGAGAGAGGCATGGGTGGGCTTCTGTGAGATGTGCAGGGCATACTTTAAATTTAGTTGTGCAGAGCACACTCAAAAACAATAAAACAATTGCTAGTTGTGTGGGTTCTGCTAGGTGCTTAGTGGAACACTTCAAGAAGAGTGAACTGGCCTGCACTAAGCTCAAAGAAAAACAACAGCAGATGGGAAAGCCACCACTCATGTTGATACAGGATGTCAGTACCCGGTGGAACAGTACGTATCATATGTTATCAAGACTCCTGGAACAGCGATGGCCTGTGACTGCAGCTCTCTCCGATCCAGCTGTCAATCCGAGAGGTAAACACCACTACCTGGATCTAAAGCCAGAGCAGTGGCACATCAGTGAGGAATTGACACAGGTCCTTGAGCCATTTGAAGGAGCTACAGAGTTTCTTAGTGGAGAACAGTATGTCACCCTCTCTGCCCTTCCACAGCTGGTCCAAAACCTTAAAAAGTCCACACTGACTGCAGAACCTGAAACTGCACCAGTGAAGGCATTTCAGGCTTCTGCTGCAGAGCAGATCACAGAGAGGTGGGAAGGGCTGTATGAATTTCTACCTGAATCTGGTTCTCCCAACCCTGTCCTTCTGGCTGCTGCTTTGGACCCCAGGTTTAGAAAATTGAAGTTCTTGCCTGCTGTAGAAGTGTTGAAGGTCCAAACTTTTATTCAGTCAATGGCACTAGCTGCCAGAAAGGACTCAAAACAGACACATGTAGCGGTAGAGAAAGCCACTGCCACCACATTAGCTACACACACTAAAGGTAGATCACACCAGAAAAGTATCCTGGGATCATCATCAGAGGAGGAGGATGAAGGAGAGCATCATGATGAGGATGAGCAGGTCAGCAGAGCGGTGCAGAGGGAGGTCTTGGAGTATTTTGGTGAACAGCCTATTTCCAAGAAGGAAAATCCACTGCCATGGTGGAGAATAAATCAAGCAAGATATCCAACCTTGGCACAGCTGGCAAAGTCTTTCTTGGGGATCCCAGCAACATCAACACCCTCAGAGCGCCTGTTCTCTGCTGCTGGGAACATTGCCTCAAAACGTAGGGCAAGCCTGAGTGCTGAGCATGTGGATATGTTGACGTTTCTCCATTGCAACTATAAACTGTTGTAAAATCAAAATGAAATCTCTCTCACACACACACACACACACACACACACACACTCACTCAGGTACATTTTTATGTTTGTTTTGAGATTCAATCTTATTATTTATAATTGTTTTATTTAAAAATAAAATTGTTACAATACATTTTATACATTTTGTACCTGTTTGCCATGATATATTTTATATTAATTTTGTGTTCTCTCAGGTTAACTTAACTAAATTTGCAGAAGGTGCAATCCTTTTTTTGTTATGTTGTTATATTAGATGACAAAAAACTAAGTTTGTGTTCATATTAAGTTTGTATTCATACATGTTACAGTAAGTTCACTTAACTGTATGTTGTGTTATAATTGTTGGCAATGCCAACTTGGCACTTAACTTTTGGAGCCAAATAAATACCTCTGTTGAGAAATAAAAGCCAAATGCTTGATCATTTTACAGCCACATAATTTTTGTTATGCATAATTTGTTTTGGTTGATCAAAAATACACACACAAAAAAAAGTATCCGATTACTCGATTAATCGATCGATTAAGTGCTAGATTAATCGATTACAAAAAGAATCGATAGCTGCAGCCCTAGTCTCAATTATAATTCACGCAAAAAACATCATTCACACATGCAACCCCTCCACCCGGGTCCTACTTGACCCTCCAACCCAGGTCTCTGGGATGAGAGTCGGGCGCTCTAACAAGGAGGTTGAAGACAGCCTCTAGCATCTGTTGCTAGAGAGCCTATTGAGATCAGAGGAGTGATGTTACCTTGCACAGCAACTACTAGCTGGCTTCTGTTACACTCACCCCCCTAAACCTCACTCTCATCCGGGTCACAGCACCAATGTAACCCCTCCACCCGGATCCTACTCGACCCGCTCCGAGCGGGCCTCGAACCCGGGTCTCCGGCATGAGTGCAGTCCTATAGTGCCCTTAGCGCGAGTCTTCGAGGGCGCATTGAGAGGTATTTTTGGGACAGACTTGATCGTCACGCCAGAAACAGGAAGACGGTCTGGTTGTTGCATATGTAGCAGGAGGCCCTCTAGGTGAGCGAGCGCCACATATGCATGACTACGCCAACCTGCAGAACAGGGAACTATTGATACTCATGAATTTAATATTTCCACAAAAAGGACACAGGAACGTTCTTTTTCGAGGAAGGGCCGGAGACATGGATACAAAAATACAAAAATCATTTTATTATAGTCAACAACAATCATAACACAACATGAAAAGACCAGGTCATCAGGCAACACTCCAGTCATCAAGAAGGAAGCTGAAGCTTAAATGGCAGGTACAATATATTAATGAGCACCAGGCCCTTATCACTCTTACCACCCTGTGCACGGATATCACACACGCTTCAATATGGTCAAGTCTGAACGCACAGCACTCAGTAAAAAAAAACCTCCACCACAGCACGTGAGGGCCTACTAGCGGCCTGCCTTGAAGCCTCAGCTCCTATAATGAGAGCAGAATTTTAAAACACCTCAACACACAGCAAGAACACTTGCTACAAATACTTTGACAAATCAAACAAACAGATACAATACTGAAAAGAATACTGACAGTAAACCAATCAAAAAAACAAAACATTCAGTCAAACACTCAAAATGACAAAAATACTCTAACAAAGCTCGAAAAAAAATAATAAAAAAAGAATAAAGCAAACAAAACAAAGGAAATAAATAAATAATTTGGAGACACCCAGCGATCACGCTGATACACTGAAGAACAGGCGTCCAATCAAACGCAGTCTGTGCAAACACGTCGTCTTGGGAAAAATAGTTTGTTATCGGAGATACAGAATGTAAAAGCATGTAAAAGCAGCAGCGTCAAACAGCGTTGCCCCGCAGGTGTCACTGACCAGTCTATTCCTCCTTCATTTTATAACAGTCAAGCATCCACGTCACACGCGCACACCAGTCTACCCCATGAGGAACGCCGAAGGAAAGTAACAACTGCACCCCGTTGCGATTTATCCTCAAGCTCCAACACGTCACAATGCGGGACCGCTCAAGAGGAACGCCAGAAGGGAGACGCAGCTACCAACAGCCGCGATTCATCCTCAAAACTCCATCCAGGAACGGATGAGGAACCAGGACGGGCGGTGCCCGGGCAATGACGCACCACGCAGACGACACCCACAGGGTAAACAGTGACTCGAAACCCTTTTTAAAATGGTCCCGCATCATTAATGATTGGACTCACGCTCAAACGCATTAAGTTAATTGGACGCGGTAGTACGTCCCACTACACATAGACAGTATAAAAAGTACAAAAACAGGATTTATTTAATTTTCCCAAATTTTACGTGCATGTGAACTACGCAGCCTGCTTTTAAAGTTCTATAATTGCCACCTGGGCATTACAATAGATGTCATGGTTATGTAAATTATAAAAAAAAGCTGTACATAATAATACATAATGTTCCATTTTAACTCAAATTGAAATTGAGTTTAAGAAAAATTTATAGGTTTCAATATTCATAATACGTTTATGAAAGGTCGAATAGACTGTAAGTAACAACTGGTAAAATGTACGCCTATATGTCATAAAAACCATAATGATACTTACACCTTTAATATTCCATCTTATTCCATCCGTGAGCGAAATCTCCTCCCTTCTGTTGTCTGATTGGCCTTTCGCAAGGATTGCGTGGAGCCTGCATCTATGCGGGCTTCGCGGAAGACCGCTTCAAGGGCACACTTCAGAGCTCACCTCAGAGCCTTAAAATGCCAAATGGGACAGCCTACGGACTCTTAGACTCAGCGAGCACGCACAATTTTAGTCCACGAGACCGCAAGTCCGCGTGAAGTGCGCGATTTGGGACAGGGCCCCAGCGGGACAAGTTTGGAAGCTCTAGCCAGGCTCCCAAGAACTGAACTAGCGGGGTTATGCGAACCACATAGTAGAGGTCTTCACGGGTCCAAAAAATTATGCCCGAACCCGAGGAGACCCGTAATGTTCTATACCGAACCGACCCGGACCCGTCGTTCATTTCAAAACTTGGACCCGGACCCGTGCAGACCCGAGAAATGCTATAAATGTACTGCCCGGACCCGTCTATTATTTGAAAACTGGACCCGAACCCGACGGGAAGACACAAACCCGACTGGACCCGACACCTGATTGTCACATTATTTCACACAAGTTACAAAAATTAAAACTTTTTGTCTTACCTAATTTTAGTAGTCGTCGTTGTCTCACTTCCTCGTAACGTTCCCTGACTGACTGTGATGCATTACAGTCCACCGACAAGAAAGTTCTGTGCATGTTATTTCTCTCGTTATTCCTTCAAGCTCATTATTTCAGCTTTAAAAGTCCACTTGATGTCACGGTGATGGATGACAAATGCAACTTTGCACATGTGCATTCTGACTCGAGTTAACTCGCTCGCATATTTACTAACTTTACCGTTTGTCCTTTTGAATTACCGTATAATAACAATTGCTCGTTCAGTGCCAGGCCACTGACGTTATTTATTTGCTATCATGTGTGCTGCTCTCGCTGGAAGCTCCGGACGGTAACCGGTTGTCAGATATATGACATGCGAATTGCGAAAAACTTGAGAATTGAGGACTGCACATGCGCGCTAGGTGGATCTGCCTAAAACGTTTTTTTTTTTTTTTTTTTTTTTTTACGAATTTGAGAGTCATAGAAAACATTTATTTGACAATTCACCTCAGATTTTCCTGCTGATTTGAAACATATTTAAATATGAGTGATCAACTCAAAGTCTGAGATTTTGAACTATTTACTGTATGTCACATAATAGGAACACAAACTCAAAATGACAGTGACACTTATACATAGTAGCCTACCTACATAACAATAATTACTACCAAGAAAAACATAAAATAAAATATAGAAATAAAATAAACTTAAATATAGAAAATAAAGATCTGTTTCCTTAGTGCACACAAATGGCAACAAAATGATGGCTATCTGACTTAATCAAACAAACATAAAACATCTTGAAGTGTGCATTCTGTGCAATCAACTGCATTCAGTTACATTTGCTTGCTGCAAGTATATATTATATTTAACATAAATGTTCTTGAAGCCTTGCCCTAAAAAATATAAATGAATATGAAATGCTATACAGTGCAACAAAAAAACATCGGCTCTCTAAGCTGTGTGTGTCTCAAGTTGTGCTTTTATATGTCTACTAGGGCTGCTTTAATTTTCATGTATGGCCTACATGTTGCTATTCAGAAACAGCAAAGCATTTACACTAGCAGTGCTGAGGCAGGTCCGACGGTTCTCCAATGTGCGACCAGAGATGCTGAAGGCTGACTCACAACTCACACTAGATGCAGGCACACAAAGTATTTTTCTTGCCAGTTGTGCCATTGATGGAAACATATTTTGGTTGTTTTTCCAAAAACTAAGAATGTCTCTGTCATTTTCCATTGTGGGCTTGTGCTTCAAATATTGTTCTAGCTCATCAACCCCTGAATCCAGTTCAGCATCCTCAATGTCAGCCCACTGACTAAAGTGTTGCACTGGTCCTGCTGGTGCTGGCCCAGCCATCTCATCTTCCTCTTCCTCTTGCATCTGCTGGGCATTCACCTCAGTTGTAGCTCTTTTAGGGAAGCTGGCCAACTCTACACGTGCACTTTCATATATTTCCTCCCTCTCTTCTGTGGTGAACATCCGAAGCTGCTTGAATTTTGGCCAGAGCAGCACGGCAAGCTTTTCATGGTGTCCCAAAACTATGCGTTCAGCCAAAAGACCCAAGCACCTATTAAATAGAATAGAATGCATTTAGTTGAATAATCCATTATTTTTATACAGCACATGTACTTACTACATATGCAGGCAATCTGAAGAGAAGAGTAATTATTAGACACTTACCTGTGTTTCAGTATCCTGAGCGGCGCTGGTTCAGCTTGGGACTGTGAGATTTGGCAGT
Source organism: Cyprinella venusta (assembly GCA_038021265.1). Classification (NCBI taxonomy): domain Eukaryota; kingdom Metazoa; phylum Chordata; class Actinopteri; order Cypriniformes; family Leuciscidae; genus Cyprinella; species Cyprinella venusta. Next base: position 1,418,534 of record CM075863.1, read on the forward strand.
GGGTCATCAGCGTGGTTTTCCAGAGGGCCACTAAATTGATTGTACAATATTTTGAGCCACTGAGTTCTTCAGTTGCCTGCTTAAAAGGCTGCAGGAATTGGACAAGCATCTGAAGAATGTCTTTCGATATGTGACTCATGCGATGCATCTCTCCTCGTCCAAGCAGAATGGACTGAATGTCTTCAAATGAATTAAGCACAGATTTGACCATCTCGAGTTTAGTATTCCATCTTGTTTCACATTCTTGTTTCAAAGACTGCTTAAGTTGAAGTTGTAATCCAGAATGTTTAAAAAATGTTGTCAGGGTCTTGCATTGCTCAATGCAACTTCTTACTTCTTGCAGTTCTTCCTCATCTCCATCATTCTCTTCATCACCTTCCTTAGACTTCTTAAAGGTGTGCTTCAGCACTGTATTCAGTACGTGTGCTATACAGCTTTTGTGCACCCAGCGGGAGAGCGCTGCCTGCACATTTGCTCCTTGGTCACTGACAAACACAAGTTTATCGATCTCATCTGGCAATAGACCAAATTCACCTAATTGCTTGAGCAGTTCGGTCTTCAGGTTTAAAGCTGTTTTCTTTGCTCCGGATGGAAATGCACATGTACATATGATCCTGGTATTAAATTCCCAGGCATCGTCTATATAATGCAGTGTAATGCAGGTGTAACTGACCTTCCGATGGTCATCTGTCCACATATCTGTGGATGCTCCGCATGCCAGTCCTTCAGCTATGGCTTTCCTAACTGTTGGCAGAAGCTCTGTTCTGAGACTTTCATATTTCTTCTGTGTGAAACGAGACACCGTCACACCAGATGGAAGTAAGTCCTTCACGTTACATCGGCCATGTGTTGCTCCCGTGTCTAATAATGTCTGTGCTAATTCGCTGAACGCGGGTGTTTCAAACATGCTAAAGGCCCTTAAATCCTTTGCGCAGACTTTAGTGCATTTTTCCAAAATCGCATCCTTTGCTTTTTTTGGAACTACACCCATTCTAAGAAACGGCACCACTGAAGTTTGGGTCAACACATTTTTACCACACGACCTGGTGTGCTTTAAAAGATGTGATGTGCCAGTTTTTGCTGAATCAAACTTCAACAGTGCGTCACACGTATTACACTTAACAGCACTTACTTTTTTCTCATCTTTGTCAACAATTTGCATGAAGGATGCCCAGACAGAAGAGGAGCCCGTAGGTTTTACCTCTTTGTACTCATTGTTTTTTAACTTTTTTCGCACATCACTCATGAAGGTATCCATCGTGCGCGCCGCGCAGTGCCCTTGCTTGCATGAACTCTCTCTGACTGAGTCTGGGCGGGGCGGCGCGCGCTCTGCTTCTAACGGCAGAGAGAGAGAGAGAGAGAGATCGCTTTTTTGTTATTTCTCTTTTCTTTACCTACTTTTAAAAGTTGCAAAAAACACAAGCAGTGCTGCTGACTGAATCATTCTGGCTCTGATCAAGTCCGACGACTCCGATCGCGCGGGTATTACACACAATGTTAAACAGACCCGGGACCCGAAGTAATAAATTCGGACCCGACCCGGACCCGACTGATCATTTAAATTGTAGACCCGAACCCGTACGGGTCCCGGGTCGGGTCCCGGGTCGACGGGTCTCGGGTGCACTGTGAAGACCTCTACGTGCAGGTGTGTGACGCAATCAGTCCCAGGTACGAGGCATGATGGGAATTTGAGTTTAACGCCAATGATCAATACTCGGGTGAAGGCTCCCTCTGGTGGCGGAGAGGAGGCGGAACGGGAGCTTCCACTGTAACAGAGCCCCCCGCCTGTGAGCGGCTCCTGACGCGAGGAGGCAACTGACGTCGGGGTCTCCTACGAGGTCTCCCACGAGGTCTGGGGGCCGGTTTCTCCGGGTGTGTCCTATGAAACTCTTAGAGAGTGGGGTCCAGGATATCACTCGCATTGGCCCAGGACTGTTCCTCCGGACCGTAACCCTCCCAATCGACCAGATACTGGAGAACGTTACCCCGACGTTTGGAGTCAAGCAACTGGTGCACACGGTACGCCTCCTCGCCATCAACCAGGATGGGTGGCGGACTCTGAGAAGTGGATCCCTCCTCCGCCTCTCCTCTCGGGCCACCAGCGGGTTTTAGCAAAGACACATGAAAAGTAGGAGAGATACGGTAATTAGCGGGCAGGTCTAAACGGAAAGATACTGGAGAAAGTTGCTTAGTAATTTGGAAGGGACCAACATACCTGGGACTGAGTTTGCGACATGGAAGTCTGAGTCGAAGATCTCTGGTGGATAGCCAAACCCATTGACCGATCTGGTATTCTGGAGCGGGGCGTCGATGACGATTGGCCTGCTGTTCTTGACGTCTTACGGCGTGTCTTAGGTGTGTGTGTGCCTGATCCCAGACCTCCTCGCTCTTGTGTAGCCACTCTGTGACCGATGGGAGTTCTGTGGGTTCGCCCGACCAGGGGAAGAGAGGAGGTTGAAAACCAAGAATGCATTTAAACGGAGTGATGCCAGTGGATGGTTTGACCAGGGAGTTTTGGGCGTACTCGGCCCAGAACAAATATCTGCTCCATTCATGTTGATGTTGCTGACAGTAGGTACGCAGGAAGCGGATAACATCCTGGTTAAGACGCTCAGTTTGTCCGTTGGACTGTGGATGGTAACCGGAGGTGAGACTGATATTCACGTTAAGACTCTTGAAGAATGCAGTCCATACTCGCGACGTAAACTGTGGTCCCCTGTCGGACACGATGTCTTCAGGTAATCCATAGAATCTGAACACATGGTTACATAGTAGTTCGGCAGTTTCGAAGGCAGAGGGGAGCTTAGTGAGGGGAATTAGGCGACAGGCTTTAGAAAAGCGATCCACTATGGTGAAGATGGTGGTGTAACCTTGGGAATTAGGGAGATCTGTGATGAAGTCTATGGCAATGTGAGACCATGGTCGTTGTGGAATAGGAAGGGGGCATAGCAAGCCAGCAGGTAATTTTCGAGGCGACTTCGATGTCTGACAACTGGCGCAGTTCTGAATGTGGTTGGTGGTATCTGAGATGAGCGTGGGCCACCAGAATCGGTTTTGGAGTAATTGGACTGTAACATTAATACCAGGATGACCGGAGCTGGGGGTTGAATGGACCTGATCAAGAAGACGCAGACGTAATGTTTCTGGTACGAATAGGAGATCGGCTGGGCATTCTGCAGGAATGGGAGATTGAAGATTGGTTTGCTGGATCTCGGTCATGATGTCCCATTGGACAGGGGCCACTAACAGCTTGTCGTCAAGTATGTTTCCGGGGTTGAGATTCTGGGTGACTTCTTCAGTTTGTCGGGATAGAGCATCAGCTTTGGTGTTTTTGGTACCAGGACGATATGTGACGGTGAAATTAAATCTGGTGAAGAACAGGGCCCATCTGGCTTGGCGTGGATTAAGGCGTTTTGCAGATCTGAGATATTCCAGGTTCTTGTGGTCAGTGAGAATGATGAATGGCTCTGTTGCTCCCTCTAGCCAGTGTCGCCACTCCTCCAAAGCCAACTTCATGGCTAGTAATTCGCGATTTCCCACATCGTAGTTACGTTCTGCAGGCGATAGTTTGCGAGAAAAGAAAGCACAGGGGAACATTTTGGCTGGATCTCCCTGACGCTGTGATAGTATGGCTCCTACCCCTGTATTTGAAGCATCAACTTCCACAATGAATTGTCGTTCAGGATCCGGATGATGTAAAATGGGTGCAGTAGTAAATCGTGTCTTCAGTTCTTGGAAGGCATGCTGTGCTTCGGGGTTCCATGAAAGACGATGGCTGTGACGTTTGGTGAGAGCAGTCAATGGCGCGGCGATGAGGCTGAAGTTACGGATGAATCTCCGGTAGAAATTGGCAAATCCCAGGAATCTCTGCAGTTCTTTTACGGTTTGTGGTAATGGGCAGTCGACTACCCCCTTTACCTTTCTCTCATCCATGGCAACGCCCTCTGGACTGATGATGTAACCCAAGAAGGAGATGCTTGTTTGATGGAATTCACATTTCTCCCTCTTTGCGTACAGATGAAACTGGATCAGGCGGTGTAGGACTGTACGAACGTGTTGAATGTGCTCTTCGAGTGAATTAGAGTAAATCAGGATGTCGTCAATGTACACAATTACCCATTTGTCCAGCATATCACGAAACACGTCATTCATGAAGGCCTGGAAGACAGAAGGACTGTTGGACAAGCCGAAAGGCATGACAAGATACTCATAGTGCCCACTAGTGGTGGAAAAGGCAGTTTTCCACTCATCACCCTCTCGTATGCGGATTAAGTTGTAAGCATTGCGTAGATCGAGCTTGGTATAGTATCTGGCCTGACGGAGTTGTTCCAGTGCAGCTGGAACCAGAGGTAAAGGGTAGCGATATTTTATGGTTATATCATTTAAGCCTCGATAATCAATGCAGGGTCGAAGTCCTCCATCCTTCTTTTCACGAAGAAGAATCCGGCGGATGCTGGTGAGGTTGAAGGAAGAATGAAGCCTTTAGCGAGTTCTTCCTCAATGTACTGTTTCATAGCGTCAGATTCAGGCTTTGACAGGGGAAAAATTCTTCCTTTAGGAGGCGTGGTACCAGGGATTAATTCTATAGCGCAGTCCGTGGATCGATGTTCGGGGAGTTGTGCAGCTTTCTCTTTGCTGAAGGCTTCAGTCAAATCCGCATAGACAGACGGGAGATCCTCCCGCTCAGGCTCTGGAGCAATGGACTCTGGTTTGGAACTGCTTACTCGAGTGACTCTGGACAGACAATGATTGTTACAAGCCTCACCCCAACGAATGATCTGGCCCTCCTTCCAGGAGATGTGTGGGTTATGAGTCTGTAACCAGGGGTGTCCCAGAATAATGTTGTGATGCAATGAGTGGATGACATAGAACTGGATGTTCTCAGAGTGAAGAGACCCGACGTGCAAACGAATCATCTCTGTGATGTGTTGAATCTTGCCCGCTCCGATGGGGTGCCCATCTAGCGCCTCCACTGTCAGGGAAGAAGGACACGGATTGAGTTGAATATTGTGTTGCTTGGCAAAAGCCTGTGAAATAAAGTTCCCTGCGGCTCCAGAGTCGATGAGAGCAGAGGTGTCAACGGGTTGATCTTGGACAGTTAATCGAACTGGGAGTGAGAAACTGGTGATGGGAGTTTTGGAAAGGACTGGTAGACTCCCCGATGTGTTGCGGCTGGTGGGTCGAACGGGACAGTCGATCTTCATGTGTCCAGGTTGACCGCAATACATGCACAAGCGGTGTTGAACTCGACGCTCACGTTCCTTTGGGGTGATGTGAGTAGCCCCTAGCTGCATGGGTTCCGGATGACTGGATACTGCGAAGGAGGGCTGGACTGGTAGTCTGAGTTTGCGTCTGGATCGCAGTAGATTATCGACTTGAATGGCCAGGGCGATGTATTCGTTCAAGTTCTTTCCTTCATCACGACAGGCCAGCTCAGACTGAAGCTCATTAGTAAGTCCTCTTCTGAACAGTGTCTTTAAAGTGTTTTCTACCCAGTTGGTTTGTGCCGCCAGCGTGCGAAATGTGAGAGCATAATCAGCGGCGGTTTCTTTTCCTTGAGTGAGTGTTAACAGCTGATCGCCTGCATTACCCTTCTCAGTCGAATGTTCAAATACGTGACGAAACTGCTGCGTAAACTCTTGAAATGTGGAAAAGGTATTGCCCTCCGGTCTCCAGATTGCCGTAGCCCAGTCTAATGCTCTGCCATTTAGTAATGAACAAACGAAGGCAATGCGGCTCTCATGACTGGCGTGTAACGTGGGTTGTTGTTCAACGAAGAGTGTACATTGAAGCATGAACCCCTTGCATTTCGTTGGCGTACCATCAAATTTATCAGGGAAAGCGAGTCTTGGATTTACTGTTGTACTCACAGTAGTTGGGGGAGCACTCGGTGGTGGTGGTGCAACAGGTGTGCTTGGTACCGTCCCGACAGCGGTGCGAAGCTCCTGTATCCCCTGTACTAGTTGCTCAGTGAGGGTAGTCAGGTGGCAGAGCTGTTGATGGTGTAAATCCAACCGGGACGCTTGGGAGGTAAGCTCGGTGGTCAGTTGCATGACGGCTGCTGGATTTGTTGATGGCGAAGTCTTCTGTAATGACTCACGGTACACAGAGGAATCCATTTGCAGCTTTTATTAAACAGTGTCGTACAGGCAGGGTCAAAACCGGGGCAGACAGAGCAATGCAGGTAGAGCGATAGGGAAATCCAGAAAACAGGCAGAGTTCGGGGCAGGCAGCAATAATCACAGTCCAGAGACAGTCCAAGATCAGGCCAGGCAGATATCACTCGAAGAATAGTCAAACAGTCCAAAGTCAAAACCAGAAAACCAGAAACAGGGAATAAACGCTCAGAAATGATCACCGGGGCAAATCAAGACTTCGCACTGGTGTGGTGTGTGGACGTGGCTTTTATGTGTGTGTGTTAATGGCGTGCAGGTGTGTGACGCAATCAGTCCCAGGTACGAGGCATGATGGGAATTTGAGTTTAACGCCAATGATCAATACTCGGGTGAAGGCTGCCTTTGGTGGCGGAGAGGAGGCGGAACGGGAGCTTCCACTGTAACAATTGTTAGATTATAATACATTTCCTTTCTCATTTTCCAGGGAGTTGAGTAACTTTTCCATAAACAAACTTGTGATGCTGACAGAGAGGATGGAGTGATAAAACTGTCTTTATATATTTTTAATATTTTGAATGCGAAGCAAAACAAACGAATAGACAAAACACCAATAATTAACAATTCTGTACTTTATTTAATGATCACCTAAACATCATGTTGCTGTAAAGAAAAATAAAAGGAGTTGTGTTTGTGACTTTACTTTTTGTCTTCAATTGCATTAAAAAAACTCTTTTATTTTTAAGTCACTTTGGATAATCTTAAAATGATATGTTGTTGGGTTCGGCAGAGGCGACTCCATTGATGTATGTTGTACCCTGGATTACAACAGTATATTGCACATATCTTATGATGTTTCAAAAAATAAAAGAAAATAGAAGTTTGCAAATGTTAGCTGCCATGTTGCACTGCTCTGTTGAAGTGTCCCTTGAGATGTTTTTGATCTTTGGAAAACTTTGTGGGTTTGAAATATATGGGGCACAGAATGGGCAGTGAAAATAACTGCAGCACTTATGACATATCTACAAAAAGTCCAAGGTTAAAGGCTAACATTAGCTATCAACATATTTTCGGGGGGAAGAGGGCGAAAAACATACATTAATGACTCAAATCTAGATACAAACTATTTACATTTTTACATTACAAACTATAAACATTTACAAATAGTAAATGGACTATTCAAATATTGTTGTATCTATGAGCTATAAAATAGTTTGATTAAAAAGCAAATTGAATGAGTAGCCTACGATTCGCTAAATAAAACCGACAGTACTTACGTTTTACTTAAGTTCTTCACATGTTTAACTGATTTGATAGGAGGCGCTGTCTCGAAAAACGAGGGGTCTGAGGATGCGGGACTCTGGGTGGGGGAAGAGTATGAAGCTGCAGACTCGGAGACCTTCATACAGTCCCCCTGCACCCAGAGTCCCGCATTCTCAGACCCCTCGATTTTCGAGACAGCGCCTCCTATCAAATTGTATCGGATAAACATGTGAAGAACATGTGAAGAAAGTTAGTAGGCTATCTTCAATTTTATTTAGCGAATCGTAGTAGCCTACTCGTTTGATTTATTTTTTAATTAAACTAATTTAGCTCATCGATAGCCTACAACATATGAATAGTCCATTGAATATTTGTAAAGTTCGTTTGTAACAAGATTTGAGCCGTTAATGTATGTTTTTTCGCTCTCTTCCCCCCGAAAATATTTAGATAGCTAACGTATATAATTTATTTAGCTTTGAAACATCATAAGACATGCTATCGGTCCTATGTTGTAGGCTATTCCAGGGTACACCATACATCGGTGGAGTTGCCCCTGCCGAGCCGAACCCATGCAACATCATTTTATGATTATGCAAAGCGACTTAAATTCGTTTTTTTAATGCAATTGAAGACGTAAAGTCACGAAAACAGTTCTTTCTTCCTTTACAGCAAGATGATGTTAAGGTGATCATTAAATAAAGTACAGAATTGTTATTATTGTTGTTTTGTCTATTCTGATTTGTTTTGCTTCACATTCAAAATATCAAAAAAACAGATTTTGTAATGTTAGCATCGTAGGCTAATGTTAATTAGGCCATTATAGGTTGAACTGAAAGAAAAATTGGAATTTGAATAAAAAAATATATAAAAAACATTGTAGCAATATAATATAGATAGTTCAATCTGTAATTGTATTCCTTCCATCAGTAACAATTAGTTTTGTTTTGTTTGTTTTTTGCACATGTATTAAGCAGGGAACGCAAATATTTATTGGATAATTTATTTGGAGACCGTAATATTGCGTCCTATTGTTTTTAATTGCATTTGGATAATTGTGCGCTGTACACTGTGTGCGGGTGTTATACGATCTTTCGAACAGCAGGAGGCGCTGTGTTCGAAAAAGGAGGGGTCTGAGAATGCGGGACTCTCGGTGGGGGACTGTAGATGCAGGTCTCTGAGTCTGCAGCTTCATAATATTGACTCGTGCAGGAACACACTACTGACTCTTTCTCTCTACGGCTCTGATGAACGGTTGAGGAGCTGACCAATCAAAAGTTCTCAGCATGCTCCTCTCATGAATATGGTTAAATACCGGCTAACTACATTATTTATTCATATATACACACTACTATCATTACATACAGAGAGACATACTTACATTACTCATATACTGTATAAGTCATTTAAGTTAGTTTCTCTGCTTTTCTTTTAACATTTGATGCATATTGTTTGTCATATATGCCAATATACATTAAATGTACTTCAGTTTCTCACCAGCGCACAGAAAGCCTGTAGCTTGAATAGGATCAAATCAATGTTCTTTCAAAATTTTGCATTACTGGTTTCTATGAAATGATGATTGGGATGACGATCTGAAACTGAACAGTGATCATATCACCTCTCTGATCTAATAACCAGTAATAATATTTCACTTTGATACTTCTGTCTATTTACAGTAGCCTACGTTTTATTCTGCGATGGATATTTAATCAGGGGTGTGTTTCCTGAAAGCATCGTTAGCCAACTATGGTCGCAAGCTCTGTCATTACCAATAGAGTTCAATAGAATTTGCAACCATCTTGCGACCATAGTTGGCTAACGATGCTTTTGGGAGACGCACCCCTGGTCCACATCTAAGCATGACATCAGAAGCCACGCCCATTCAAGCGTAGCGCCATATGGGATATTATGTGATTGTGATGTCATTTTCATTAAAACAATATATCAAAACCAACACATGTCTGTATTAAAGAAAAAAGATTGATAAACACTAGAGCTGGGACTTTAACACGTTAATTAAAATTAACGCATTTTAATCACACTTATTTTTGATCAGCTGTCTCCATCAGACAATAATGTTACTTTGTTCAGACATATCACCTTTGAATGACTGGGATCCTGATCTTCAGACACCTGATGTGTTTTATTTTAATATTATAAAATAGCAAATATTTTTTTTTTAAACAAACACAGTACAAAAGTACACAAGAGGTAGCAGTTTATTCTCATTAGTCTCTGCTGATCATGTATTAGCATACCAACAGCATATGAATGGGATAGATTACCCAAAAATAAAATTCTCACTTATTTTACTCACCCTCATGCTGTCCCAGATGCATTTTAATTTCTTTCTACAGATAAATATGAATTAAGATTTTGAGGAAAGTAATCCATCTCTGCAAGCCCTAAAGATGCTTTAAAAACCACACGCAGTGACCGTGATGTCCATGCAACCTCAGTGGATGAATCAATGCCTTCTGAAGTGAAACAATAGGATAAGAAAATACTAATAATGTAAACTGACTGTGCATTACATGTATAGTATGCAGTTAATGTTTTGTGGATTCTGGTCTTTCCTGTCATAACTGCATCCAAGCCTTTCACTTTGATACTTGTGTGTATGCTGTAGTGACAATAAAGAATAAATTTATTAGAATTTTTATTTAAATTCATTTAACTGATTTTATAAGTCATAATTGAACCTGTTGATGATTCTTCGAATATATTTACAATTTTAAATGTTAGAAGATAATATTAACTAAATCAAATAAATAAATTATCAGCATGATTAAAAAAATGCAAACAAAAATATTCTTTGTGTGAAATATGTAATGAAATGCCCTTTGAGGTGTGTATCATCTGACAGCAAGACACACAGGAGTATTAGCGCCACCTACTGTATGAGATGATGATCCATATATATGGTTTTTTAAGAAGATTAAAGGCTTTTAAGTGCACCTTATAGTGCGGAAAATACGCTAATTGAAAACCTTATGTACAGCGTGCATCTTCCTCTGCTTGTAAACAGAAAGTTTTGCGCTTCCAGCTATATCAGCACATCATCTCATACGGTAGGTGGCGCTAATACTCCTGCGGTGAGCAGCCGGTAAACAAGCTGAAGGAGAATGTGCTCGTCTCAGTTCTCGCGCATGCGCCCATAAGGAAGTAATGGAATGGTCGAAAAAAGTCGTTATTTATGGGTTTTTTTTCGCACAAAAAGTAGTCTTGACGCTTGATAAACTTATAATTGAGCCGCTGTAGGCACATGGGATATTTAAACCTTTTCTTTAATGTCTTTTATGGGCTGTCAAGAGCTAGTCCCTTAGGCAGTCTATGGAGGGCTGATCCAGCTCTCAGATTACATCAAAAATATCTTTATTTGTGTTCCGGAGATGAACGAAGGTCTTACGGGGTTGGAACAGCATGGGGGTGAGTAATTAATGAGTTAATTTTCATTTTTGGGTGAATTAACCCTTTAACGTTAGCATAAACATTGCTATATAAAAAAAAACCCAAATTGAATATTTCACTGACGTCTTGTTAAGTCTACATGCGTATCCAGAATAATAAAGTAATAATATATTCACACACACAAAAGTAATAATGATATAATATAAGAGTATAGGAGGATAATAAAAATAACGTTAGATAAGTTAACTTACCTGCCATCTTGACTAGTATGAAGGCCTCGAACCGCCCACCCAACTTTCGACTCTTCAACGCCACTCCAGCAAGTAAACTTCCTTTTCTTCGATACCCACTGAGTTTTCATCCTCATCAAATCCTCTTATTAGTTTAGTAGGCAGGATTGAGAATTTTCCATCATCCAACTACTTAATTGCGAACACCGCCTCGCACCGTCTACAGGCTGCAGTCACTTCACTGACACGGGCGCCTCAGGCAACGGTTTTTTATGACGTCAATTCTAATTTTTCAAATTAACTGAATTATTGACTTTTTATTGTATTTAAAATGTTTAAAAACGTACATAAAAATGTTTTAAGATTCTTTTAAATATTGTTTTTTAACTTTAAAATCTAATTATGCAGTTGTATTATAACATCAACTAAGGCATTGCGCTGCGTATGTATTGCGCATGCGCAGATAGTTCGCGCACGATGAGATTTATGTAACTGTAATTTATGTAAAATATGACGTTCACACAAACTAACCTACCCGGGAGAAAACGTGCGAACTAACTAGATAAAGGTGACTAATCAGGGATAAAGAAGAACAGGTGCAGACAAGACAGAACATATTTAGTGAAATTATGCCCGGGTATAATGGATACTTTTGCTTGGTTGGAAATGTATTTTTCTTGATCATGAAATATATTTTGGTAAATGAAGGGTGAAAATAAATATATTTTAGATTTAAAAAATAAATTTCATTGAATTTCACAGTTACAACATATATTTAGCATATATTTAAAATATATTTTGGCCAGGAAAAATATATTTTTTTACCGTTTGTAAACAAAACTACACATGTATGATGCTCGTTTTATGGCGCTCGCTTTGTGTCATTTTATTCCTAACCAAGCTTAAAGAAGTGTAAACGTGCGTGTGGAGACATGGAAGGCCAAGAGGGCCAAAAACACTTGCTTTGTAACACATATTTCACACTTGAAATACATGTGAAATACGTGTTAAAGAGCTCATATAATGGTACATACACTTTTACAAGTTGATTGTGCTGCAGTGTGTGCTGTCAGTGCATGTACACAACCATCATATAATGATAAAAATCCATCCAGCGTTTTTGTTTTAATCTCCTTATATTTATAATGAATAATGGTTATTGTCACATATAATCACATTTATAATGAATAATGGTTATTGTGTTGCTACAAACTGAGTACATATACATCAGTAAACACATAGCATTTGTTCATCTCACAAAGTTTCTCTAACTTTACCCTGCCAGTGGAAACAAAGATAGATCAAAGTGACATTACGTTAATCAACCATTCAGAAACGCCCTGTTCGGGCTTTAATTGTCAAACTTCTTCAGGCCGTCATCTTGTTCCGGGTCCGACTGCGGTTCAAACTGACACAGATGTTTGTCCTCAGAGACTCCCGCTGCCATTCTCTCTCAAAAATATACTCTCAACTGTTGTCAAGGCAACACTCCACGTGCGTTGTGTCGAAACGCCTGCAGAACATATGGACATATATTTGGTGCAAAACTACTGAACGCCTGTGACAGTGGAGTGTGTAGTTGTAGAGAATATCCACACGTGTGTATCAGTAAATCTGAAGTCACAGAGAGAAATGTTTGAAGAGTTGCAAACTTGTAGACTTTTTTATCTTCCACAAACACAACACAACAGTTACACATTCTCAAATTCTTCATTGCAGGTGCGTCTCACAAAAAAGGCAGAAGCGTTCCCAGGTCAGCCGGGAGACATAGTCTCTCCAGCGTGTCCTAGATCTTCCCTAAGGTCTCCTCCCATTGGGATTTGCCTGGAACGAGTAGGGGGAGGCTGCAGACCTGGAGCTGACAGTTTTACGCCCCTGTTGTTCCTGATGCGTCCAGTAGGGGGAGACTACACTAGTGACGTTACATGAGCCTAGTCCTACTTCATTACAGATCTATAGCATCAGACGTTCTAGAAGCGACATGAATTGAGGTATTTTAAATAATCTGCTAAAGTTATTATTGTTGATTGAATTGTAATGATGCAATATTGATTATTTCTAAACGATAAGCTAAGATTCAATGTCAATTCAAAAGATGGACAGTGGAGTTATCTGCACTATAATGATTAAAACATCCAGATGTTCAGTTGGGCTTTATCTCTTCACTCAGCCTACAGAAGATTTGTTTTTGTAAATATTAGGCTAATGCACATAGTTGGAACAGATGGACAAAATAATGATATTTGACCTACTGTAGAATTAATGGTTTTAAACTGTTTTATATACAGGACACTGACTGATATATGTTGTTGTGAACTATAAAGTTACATTTATGTATTAACCATATTTAGCCTTTAGATATGCAGTACTTAATCATATGGATCCTTAATTAAATATCTGCTTTACTATCCACAATTGGTCATCATACAGCTACAGAACAGTGTCCTACATAACATTTAATGAAGACAAACACAATTTAACCCTTTTCTAAAATCCCAAGGGCCATTTAAAAGAAAGAGACAATATTTTTTGTTCACAAAAAAGGTTATTTATTTACAAAAGAAGCTAAAGTTGAATAGTGGTAGAAGCAATGGTTATAAAATAATGGCACAATGTCATGGTTGAACATTTTTGAGGGGGGGGGGGGGGTCAAAAGATGTGTGTCTATAAAAATTTAGAGACAGAGATTTTAATTTAGAAACAGAGATTTTAATTTTCTTAAGTAGCTAAAGCAGACACACCTTAATGAGATTGTAACTGTGTACAATCACGTCCTGTAACTGTTGATGTCGTGTTGTCAATTAGAGATTATTAATGAGCTTAAAGGGATAGTTCACTTTGAAATTAATTTTTGATATGTTTTATCTTACCTCAAGGGCATCCAAGATGAAGGTGTCTTTGTTTCCGCAGTATTTTCAATTTTGACATTTTTCGGTCAAACCGTTCTTGTCTGTCAGTCATATAATGGAGGTCTATAGTCACCACCTCAAAGAGCATGCACAGAGAATTCCAAATTAAACATGATTTAATGACTCGTAAATGTAAGTACACATTGATGGCCTAAGACACGAAACGAGTGGTTTGTGTGAGAAAACGAACAGTATTTATATCGTTTTTACCTCATGTAACCACAGTCACATCCAAGTGATCTGAATCAGTTGTCCAATCTCCAACTGAACCATGTCCATCTGACGGAAGGGTCAACGTCACTCATTGTTTACACAAAGATTTCGGAAGTTTTACCTTTCACTGTGGAGATCTAAACATATTTAGATATACAGGAAATCACAATGGATGATGATTTCAATATATCTAAATATGTTTAGAAAGGTAAAACTTTTGTAAGAATCAGTGAATCAGTGAATCGGTTCATGAAGCAAATGAGTCAATACATCAAACAGAATGTTTTCTTTTATTGCCAGAGTCATGTGTATCAATATATATTTATTAATATACAATTAATTCATAACGATGTAATCTTTCTTTTTAAATATGCCTTCTGTTATATTGGTTATTAGATCAGAGATAGGATATCTCATGTATAGCACATGATTTAACATATCACTTCACTAAACCAGACAGAAGCAGTACTGAGAAATGACAATACTGGCTATTAGATCAGAAAGGTGATATGATCACTGTACAGCCAGATGCAGGATTACCTATTCATCATTTCATAATAACCAGATCTGCCATTTGTAGAATGAACATTGATTCGATCCTATTCAAGCTACAGGCTTTCTGATCGCTGGTTAGTTATGACAAACAATATGCATTAAATGTTAAAAGAAAAGCAGAGAAACTAACTTACATTACTTATATATATATATATATATATATATATATATATATATATATATATATATATATATATATAAGTAATGTAAGTTAGTTTGTCTATATGTAATGATAGTAGTGTATATATATGAATATATAATGTATTTAGCAAGTATTTAACCATATTCATGCTGAGAACTTTTGATTGGTCGGCTCCTCAACCGTTTCCCAGAGCCATAGAGAGAACACACCCGAGGCTGCAGTTTCAGGACTATGATCAGTAGGGACGTGCACAGACATTTTGAGGGGCAGGGGCTCAAGTGAAATAAAGGGCACTTCTCAAAATTACATATGTTTTGTTCTTTTTTCAAACAAAAAAGTATATATATTAACGCAACAGTTATATATTAATTATATTACATTAGTTATATATTATCATATATATTAATTAACTTTATCTTCCTCAAACTCACGCAATTGTTTCTTTTTCAAAAGATATCTACAAAATAAACAGTTCACACAGAAACCATTGGTCTCCTTAGACTTAGTATTCACTAGGTTTATAGAGCAGCAAAGGAAACCATTTCACAATGTGCATGTTTTGAAAACATTTTCTATATAATTTCAAGTATATATTGAATAACTTAAATAACTGCATTAAGCAGAGGGGCATGTTTTATTAATAATTTGTTTATTTTTGCACAAGGCACTACAACATTTTAATTATTTTGGTGTTATCAGAATACACAACACTTTAAAATCAACACAAATATTCACTCTAAACTGAAGAGGGCTTTGCTGCTATTTTGTTAACTTAACTGAAAAAAATCACTGCAAAAATGATTGACAAAATACAAAAATACAGCAACTTAATAAAATTATTACAAAAAAGGTCTTCTACTTCAAAATAAAATCTGTTACTTCCATTCCCTGGTTGTCTCTCCTTCCTCCCTTACAGCGGCAACCTTCTGGGGGGTCATGTCCCTGTAGATGTTTATTACTTCACTGTGGTTTACAAGAATGTCTTTCTCAATAGCCAGAAGGAGGAGATCAGAAAGCCTCTCTTCTGTGCATAGGCTTCTGAGTGTGTCTTTAACCAGTTTGAGCTTGGAAAATGACCTCTCCACTGTTGCTGTTGACACTGGAATTGTTGCATAAGTTCTTATCATTTCCACCAGTGTTGGAAAGATATCCTGTCCACTGTTGTCTCTCAGTGTATTTAACATCTCCTTCATGGTGGATGTGTTTGGGAAAGATGCATGAAAAACCCTAAGCTCTGTTTTCAACGTATGCTCCTCTCCTCCATAGAATTCACACAGTGTGTGAATGGCCTCTAGAGAGCCAGAACCCACTGCATCTTTGCCTATCCAGTTGTTGGCCTTTGTCAAACTGTGGAGTGCGTTCAGTATTTTACTGGCCTGTGTCTCACCTTCTCCCCCAAATCTTCTTTGTAGTTCCTGAGAAAGAACTTCTAAGAATGAATAGTACACATTTACTCTGTAGTAGTCTTCTACTGACTGGAAGGAGTGGCTCTCTGTGGCTGCACCAGTACTTTGGCTGTACTTTGCAGGCACCCTCCTCTTCCTTTGCTGTCCTGGGGGCTCTTTGGGAATGCTGATCCCAGCGGCTTCTGCCTTTTCTGAAGCACTCTTAAACAGTTTTCCAAACTGTTCTTCTGTCCTGAAGTTGGACATGGTGTCCTTCACTCCATCAACAACAGTATATGCTGTGGACAGATCAATATCACAGTTCTGTAGAGCGTCAGAGGCAAGAGCAGTGACTTCAAAGACAGGAGCAAAAACTCAAAATCTATGGCTTTAAGGTACATCCTGGCATCTCCAGCAGCAGTATCTGGAGGCTCCTCCTAATGTCAGTGAGGACCTTGACCACAGAGCTCATCACTTTAAGGAGGGCCTTCAGAGCTTTTTCTCTGCATGCCCAACGTGTGTCAGACAGCTTCTGCAGTTTGATTACACGCTCTCCAGGGTGCAGGGCCTGTTGGCATGTCACAAATGCAGAGTGTCTTTTCGTAGAGCTGGTGAGAAATACATAGAGCTTCTGTACCAGGTTAAAAAAGGTAATGAAGTGGAGGCTTGATTTTGCAGCTTCAATTAAGACCAGATTTAACCCCCTGGGGTTGACCATATCGCCCGCGATATAAGCACACTTTTTTCCTTATCAGTGCAAAAAAGACTCAAATTACTCTGTTGATTTTGATCTTACATATAAGTGTTATACATCATTCGATCCTGTGAAGTGTGTATTTTTTTGTGGAACCTCACAAAGTGTTGTGTTTTTCGCCAAATAAACAATAATAAACATGATGCACGTTCTGCGTTCTCTCTCTCAGTGAAGTCAATTCTAAAACGCGTCCGAAAAATACACTGTCACTCACTCAATACTTGTCACAGAGACACGAGACATATGTCTTTTTAAATCTTGGGTTCTCTTCTTTTAAATGAAGTAATTTATTAAAAAAATAAATATTTCCAGTTTATGTAATCCGTTTGAAACCAAGGAGAGGCACAGTTTTTTCATTCTCAGTTCATTATCTTTAATTAGCTGAGACCGCCACGCCCTCAGCGCTTTTCACATGGTAAAATGGGGGTTCTAATGATATGCAAAGCATACGCCCACCGATCAGTGGCATAAAAACACAAAGTTTCTTTATCAGATTCACTGATAGCTCATCGCGTTTTGAGGATGTCACGCTACTCCGCCGAAGAGGTCCTTCAGATGATCCTGGACAGCGAGGAAGAATTCACCTTTTCCTCTGAGGAAGATTCCTGCAACTCGGACGACGAACGGCTGCATTTTGAAGAACGCGTTGACCCCGCCGAGGATTTCATTTCGGAGTAAGTTGTTTAGTGTTGTATAATTCATTTTCTGATCATATAGAGCTCATATGAATTTTCCGACTATATTTTGAAAAGATTGCCTCACATCATTCGGGCATAGTATAGTCTACCCAGCCTATGCTCGTGTATATGTTTTGAATGTGATATAGCCTGTTACTCTCTAAACAAATTTGTATATTAGGCTATTATATTATCAAATACTATGCGTTATGTATTTTGTTAACAACTATATGTTTAGGTTATATAGCCTACCGATTACGTGAAATATGTTTCAGCCTCCGGTAAAATATGTGATCTCTAGCCTACTGTCTAAATACAACACATTTTTTATATATAAATGTTCATGTATATGTAATGTATTTAGTTTGCTAATAACTGCTTATGTTAATGTGTTTGAGAGAAATATATTTCAGGCTCCGGTAATTAGGTCTAAATACAATATAACTAGGCCTATTTATATAATTAAATGTTCAGCTTTGGTTACCCTAGACACTATATCATGCATAAATAACTTAGGTCTGCCTTATGCACAGATGTTTGTGAATACAGGTGTCAATGTTTGAAATGCGCTCGCAAACGGTCCATCCACACTAAATGCGTGCAATCGGGCCATCAACAGATACTCGCGGTGACGCGACGCGTCGGCCCATTAATATTTCTCCGTCCCATATGCCCATCAACAGATATATAAATGTTCGGTTAGCCTATGACACTATCATGGCCTCGTGAATACAGGTGTAAATGTTTGAAATGTAGTGATGTGTCATTCACGAACTATTCATTGAGTATTTCATGTATATGGCCCATCAATAGATATTTGTCCATCCGATGACGGACAGATGAAATGTAGCCTATTTGTGTTTACAGCCCCAGCCAACACAGTCATGTGGGGCCCACATTGGTTTGACCTGGGCTATCTAACTGGGACCCAGCCAGTTTTGTCCATGGTTTCCATGGTGGCCCTACATGGGTTTGCCCAGATGAAATGAACACTGCTCAGTGTGCACACTACAGGCTGTTAAATGTAACACTGAATCAGTGTTGGGGTTAATGAGATAATTAAGTGATTAATTTAGTGATGATTGAGCATTATTGAAGACACCTGATGTTAACAAGCAGAATCACTGAAGGAGAAAATCACAAATTGTAAGCCACCGTTATGGTGATCAGTGTTTGCTTTAGTTGGGCTCTTTACACTTATATTATTAACTTTATATTTTGCTTTTTTGCTGTTATTGATTTATAACAGTCAAATAAATGAAGGCAAGTATAATCTGATACAGTTGGTTATATTTCAATATAATCATGCTGTGATCTGAGAAATGAAATTTATTTAGATGATTTGGTTAAATTTGTTAGTAACAGCTCTGTGATAAGGCAGTATATGGTTGTCAATATTTTCTATAAATTCAAAATATTTAATAAAAATTGTTCTGATCAAATCATTGCCAAATGCATTTATTTAGAAACACAGACATCAATAATCAGCCTGTCTATCTCAACCGTGGTGACATTAATAATCCTTGTTGCCACCAATCACAACTCATTAATGGCTCCCATCCTGCATTGTGGTATGAATAAATTATGATCTGAATTGTCTATGTAATTTACTTTTCCTACTTGAATATTCTACTCATCACCATTGTTGAGAAGCATTGACTGAATCTTGAGGTCTGTGTGTGCCTAAAAGAAAGATTTTTTAAACAACTTCCATTATATTATATCTAGCATTCTAAATATTTATACAGAATTTCAGTTATACATTTCCCAGCTAGCAAAATTTGTCTGGCCCACCTCTGGGCCTCATCCTTGCTTCAATTCTGGCCCAGTTCTGGCTGGGTCCCCGGCCCAAAACAGGCCCAACAGACTGACAACGGACTCAAACAAGATCCTCTGGCCCAGATGTGGCCCAGGCACTGTAAAATGACTCTTATTTATTGAAATGGCCCAGATGTGGCCCAGGCACTGTAAAATGACTCTTATTTATTGAAATGGCCCAGATGTGGCCCAGGCACTGTAAAATGACTCTTATTTATTGAAATGGCCCAGTTCTGGCCCAGGCACTGTAAGGCGGATCTGGCTGAGAGTCGGCTGGGTCCCCGGCCCAGATGTGGCCCACAAACTGCTAAATGTAATTCATTTTATCAGGGAAACACAAAATCAATCATTGCAAAAATGTTTTTGTTTTTAAGAAAATAATTTTTTTATTCAAAATTAACAAAAACACTATCATTTTGTTAACAAAATGGCAATATAAACATTTGAACATTTAATATAAAACAAACATTTATAACAATTAACACATTCACTTATAGTTATATATGAAAGTGAACAATAATGTTTTTTGTAAAAACAAATTTAAAAAATAATTAAAAAGAACATATTGCAGAGCAAAAAAACAACAACAAATGCGAACACAAAAGGTTTCACTCTCTTTCTAACACACTCACACATACGCACTCACTCACTTACAGACTCACTCACACACACACACACACACACACACACTTACGGACTCACACAAGGTACACTCACTCACACGCACATACTCAGGACTCACTCAAACACACTCATGGACTCACACACAGATGCGCACTCACTAGCACAAGCACGCACTCACACAGACACTCACACACGCAGTCAATCACACATGTGCGTACTCACACAGACACAATCATTTACTCTCACACACACAACACACACACACACACATAAATTCAAGGACTCGCGCACAGACATGCACTCACACTCGCAGACACACACTCACATTCAGACACACACGCACACACAAACGCACTCACAAACTCACACTCACTCACACAAGCATACACTCACATACATACACTCGCGCGCATTTGCACTCCCTCACACACGCGTGCACACACTCACTCACACATGCATTCGCACTCCCTCACACACATACGCACACACTCACTCACACACACACATGCACCACCGCACGCACACACACGCTCAGACACACGAGCTCAGACACACACACTCACAGGCAGACACTAAACAACTTCCTTTTGCAAAAGTCTCCTTTTGCGTCCACCCTCCCGATCTGATGCTAGCTGAAGCCACCGCTTCATGGCTCCTTCAACCAACATCTCAGCAGCATTAGCAGTGAGGGGGTTCTTCCGAACTGCAGCTTTAAAATAAAGGGATAAATATTGTAAGGTCACAATTAAAGCTTAACCATTACAGTTTTTTATAATCCCTAGGACCAATTATTCAACACACATGTAACTTTTTATGTATGTGCAAAAAACAATTCAGTTACTACATCTTTCAAATTACATGAACTCCTTTGTCATGCAGACACAAACACTACTACGGGTCAATTTCCACTCGTTTCAAACCAGTTAGTTTTTTTATGATCGCTAGCTCACATTTCTCTATAGTTGTATAGTTTTTTTTACTCTTCACGCAGTTCTCCTAATCAACTGAGATTATCATTCTTGTATTGTGAAGAATTTTTTTTTTTACAAAATCATTATGTAATAATACCTGTTTGTGTTTTGTAGTAGACTAACGCTGCCTTCACACTGGCAGTTGAAATCAGCTGCGATGCGGCAGCGAAACGACCGGAAGTCATTCATTTCCTATGGAGATTCGCAGACCGCATGCGAAAGGGTCCGAAACGGGTCCGACCGAGTGCGGTGCGAAGAAAATCGTGTCCGTTGGTCATCCGCATGCTTTCAAAAATTTGAACTCTTGCGAAAAGCTACGGACGGTTCCTATCCGACAATTCCAGCGGAAGTTGAGCGTTGCTATGGTACTGATAAACAAACCCGAATTATTAACTTTTAATAAAATAAATAATGATTTTATAACGATAAGTTGTCATGTAATTTTTTATTTTCATGACTTTCTAACGTTTATAAGGGCAGTTAATACAATTAAATTGAAGGTAGATATTAAACTATTGACCACTATATCACATTTTTAGCCGACCTGACATGTTAACATCCTCAGCAACTTTCCTCACGCAGCATAACCCTCTCATCAGAGAGATCATACAGACCTAACAGAATAAAACTTTAATCTCTCCGCCATTTTTGTTCTACCCGCGTCCGACGCTTTTCACTGTGTAGTACGACGGCCGTTGGGAACGTATTGCGTATTACGGAGCTGATTTCATCTGCCAGTGTGAAGGCAGCGTAAGTGACTCTGTTTCGGTGACAATCTTTGCTAGTTTTATGGAAGAGTGAGTTGATTTGGCACATGCACAAAGTCATTTGGTAGTTATAAGTGCTTTTTGAATGTGAAGTTGACTGCTGTGCCAAGCTTGTAAGGGGAACAGCCAATTCAGTATGTGCACAGATATACTTACAAATCACTACTTCTCTGAGTTGGAGAGTGGCCAGGGATGTCTTTCCGTTCACTCCCCTCCAATTGATGTTTTTTGCCAGGCTGTTGGTAATCACCCTCTTCATGATCCGCCATGTGCAGTCTCGCACATCTGCCCCACCAATAAGCCCCAACCAGTTTACCTGAAACCAATAAAAAATAAATAAATAAATAAACTAAAAATTATTAATAAGTATGTTTTGCCTCATCATCTGTGTCAGCGCTCCTGTCAACACTAGCAGTAACCCTGCAAAAAGTGGTGGTGCATGTAAAACACTTTTACTATCTATGCAATTTTACAAGTAATTATTTACAGTTATTTCTTTTTTACAGTCAATAAGACCAATTATTACTAATGTCAGTTTTTCAAAACTCTTCACACAGTGAGCACAAAAAACGTCTAAAATGGTATCAGTGCATCCCCAGCAGAAACCCTGTCTTGGACACGTATTAAAGAGATAGTTCACCCAAAAATGAAAATTAAGTCATCAATTACTCACCCCCATGCTGTACCAGCCCGTTCTCATCCTTTAACATCATATAGAATGCTATATGCAAAAACGGCGTTATACTACGCACATGGCACCCTTTATCGTTAATATAACACGCGAACCCAAGACGTAATAAATCCTTTAGCGTGAATATGACACGCACACCCTACCCCACACCTAAACTTAACCCTCACAGCGCGTGTTATATTAACGATAACGGGTGCCGTGTGTGTAGTATAGCGCTGTTTTTGCATATAGCGTTCTATCGTTAAAGGATGAGAATGCGTTGGCTGTACCAACCCCGTAAGACCTTCGTTCATCTTCGGAACACAAATGAAGATATTTTTGATTAAATTTGAGAGGTGGATCACTGCTACATAGACTGCATAAGGGAATGAAACTTAATGGCCCAGAAAATCAATGAAGAAAATGTTTCACTATTCCATGTGACTACAGTGGCTCAATTATAAGTTTATCAAGCGACGAGAATACTTTTTGCAAAAAAACAAACAAAAATAACAACTTTATTCGACTATTCATTTTCTTCCTTCTGGGCCTGAGATGAGAGTTGAAGAGATTTCCATGACACATGCGCGAGAGCGGACTAAAGTAGTGGAAAAAGATCGCAGTTCTCGCGCATGTGTCATGGAAATCTCTTGAACTCTCGTCTCAGGCCCAGAAGGAAGAAAAGGAATAGTCGAATAAAGTCGTTATTTTTGTTTGTTTTCTCACACAAAAAGTATTCTCCTCGCTTGATAAACTTATAGTTGAGCCACTGTAGTCACATGGAATATTTAAACATTTTCTTCATTGACTTTATGGGCTGTCAAGTTTCAATCCCTTAGGCAGTCTATGGAGGACTGATCCACCTCTCAGATTTAACCCCCTGGGGTCTGAGGTGTGTTTGGGGCCCTTGAGAAGTTTTGACATGCCCTGACATTTTTGCTTATTTCAGCTACTTACAACATACCATTGGCCAACATATAATTATGCTATATTCAGCACAAACACTGCTACAATAATACATGAGCAAAATAGATGTACATGTTTGCATTTTATAGAAAAAAAATATTATGCGTGGTAAGTTAGTTTTAGGAAAAAAATTGTCACTGCAATAGGGCCATTTAACAAATACTGAACAGTTGTTCACAAGACTTTTGACTCACTATTCTTGTAGGCTAAAATTTTTACTACAAAATGATGTGAAAATCATTCTGACCACACTTTCACAAACCACAATAATTTAAATATTGCAAGTCAGTTTTTGTGTCAGCACTGCTGTATTCGTGGGAGTGTTAATGGCCATGAATATTAAGTGAGATTTACACCAGGGGAGACAAAAGACACTCCCCCAGCGGCTAATGGCCCATCAAGCTGCTGTGAGGCAGCCTGAACTAAGAATGAGAGGAGATTCAAAGGTTATGTTTTCTGTTTTATTGTAATTCCTCCATGTGGAGGAACTAAATATTGTGCCTCACAAGACCAGAGTGCTACATACATAAACATAGTACAGGTGAAAAGTTTGGACACATTCCTATTTTTAATATTTAAAAATAATAATAATAAATTAAGAGTAACACAGTCACACATTTTATGCCACTCTTGAAAACAGTTCCTTTTCAACTGAAGACATAAGTGAACATCACATGCCTGGCATTTCCATGGTGTTAATTGCGTTTTACCACGCACTGCTTTGCAATGAACACATGTCCGGCGACCAAGTGTGGCAACATTCCTTTCATCTGATGTCAGCTCAGCTCCTGGAATTGGTACATGGTCACTATTGGTCCGTTTTGGTGCAGTTTTCTGTGACACACCACAGAGCTCTGTGATCAGTTGCTCCATAAACTCTTTATGTGACATGTTACCATGTAGCTCTTTGTGCACAATGAAAGAGTTAGTGGAAACAATGTCCAAGAATTGTAGAAAAATCTTTCTGTACCACTTCATTGTTTTGTGTTGTGCAGTGTAGTACTGTAACAGCTGATCAGACAGGTCAACACCGCCCATGTTCTGATTGTATGCAGTCACAGGTGCAGGACATGGAAATGTCTTTGTCCTCCATGTATCTTGTGTTTTCATCCTCCTCTGCACAGTGTCTCCCGTATAAGCAGGATGGATGGTAGAACAGACAGATACCTCTCGAGTGTCCATCCACTTCACAAAAACAAGAGGTCCATCCCGAATCCACCTGATGGATCCTCTGGCAGATTTTTTAGAGAGTGAATTAGCTGCATTCTTAGGGCAGTCCTTCCTGTTGTCCTTGTAAGTCCCACATGCACCAAAATTCATTGCAAACAAGTCTTTTAGGAGCTTTGGGCTTGTGTAGAAATTGTCCATCGCACCGAGAACTGAACGACACCTGCGTGTCCCTCTGCGTGGTGCTGGCGAAGGAGAACGGGATGCTGAGACATTCCTGAGAAATTAAAATAAAATAAACTGTTAGCATTATCCAAAGTAAACTGATGGAAAATGAATGGGTATGGATAAAAAAAGAAGTTTTTTGTAGTTTCACTCAAGAATGGGAACTTTTACATTATTATTCTGTAAACACAAAAAGGCTACATTTCATCTTTAAAATATTACATCTATAAACTTACCCAGTATGATGCAGACACATTCCTGAATGAAAAAAAAACTGTTAGCATACATTAACCAAAGTAAACTGATGGACAATATGGATGCACAATGTATGTCTGTTGATGGTCCATGGGACGGAGAAATATCTATTGATGGGCCATATACATGAAATAGCCTACTCAATGAACGGATAGTTCGTGAATGACACATCACTACATTTCAAAGATTTACACCTGTATTCACGAGGCCATGATAGTGTCATAGGCTAACCGAACATTTATATCTGTTGATGGGCCATATGGACGGAGAAATATTAATGGGCCGACGCGTCGCGTCACCGCGAGTAGGCTATCTGTTGATGGCCCGATTGCACGCATTTAGTGTGGATGGCCCGTTTGCGAACGCATTTCAAACATTTACACCTGTATTCACAAACATCTGTGCATAAGGCAGGCTTAAAATATAGTGTCTAGGATAACCAAAGCTGAACATTTAATTATATAAATAGGCCAAGATATATTGTATTTAGACCTAATTACCGGAGCCTGAAATATATTTCTCTCAAACACATTAACATAAGCAGTTATTAGCAAACTAAATACATTACATATACATGAACATTTATATATAAAAATGTATTGTATTTAGATAGTAGGCTAGAGATCACATATTTTACCGGAGGCTGAAACATATTTCACGTAATCAGTAGGCTATATAACCTAAATATGTAATTGTTAACAAAATACGTAACGCATAGTATTAGATAATATAAATGTCCAACAAATTTGTTTAGAGAGTAACAGGCTATATCACATTCAAAACATATACACGAGCGTAGGCTAGGTAGCCTATACTATGCCCGAATGATGTGAGGCAATCTTTTCAAAATATAGTCGGAAAATTCATATGTGCTCTATATGATCAGAAAATGAATTATACAACACTAAACAACTTACTCCGAAATGAAATCCTCGGCGGGGTCAACGCGTTCTTCAAAATGCAGCCGTTCGTCGTCCGAGTTGCAGGAATCTTCCTCAGAGGAAAAGGTGAAATCTTCCTCGCTGTGTAGAATCATCTGAAGGACCTCTTCGGTGGAGTAGCGAAAAACTTTGTGTTTTTATGCCACTGATCGGTGGGCGTATGCTTTGCATAACATTAGATCCCCCATTTTACCATGTGAAAAGCGCTGGGGGCGTGGCGGTCTCAGCTAATTAAAGATAATGAACTGAGAACGAAAAAACTGTGCCTCTCCTTGGTTTCAAGCGGATTACATAAACTGGAAATATTTATTTTTATAAATATTAAAGTAATAAAGTAATAAACTAAGTAATAAATTACTTCGTTTAAAAGAAGAGAACACAAGCTTTAAAAAGACATATGTCTCGTGTTTCTGTGACAAGTATTGAGTGAGTAACAGTGTATTTTTCGGACGCGTTTTAGAATGGACTTTTTTTTTTTTTTTTTTTTTTATTACAAAAATACAGTACAAATCACATCACAGAAAAACAAAAACTTAACAAAATGTACATTACAATATATAAAGTAAACATTAACATAAATACAAGACAGTTTTGCCAGGGGAAGCATAAGGGCCATTACAACCCACCCAGCACCAGACGTCATTAAGACGTTGTTTTTTGGGCTAAATCAAGTCGGCCCGTCATAGCCTTCATTTAGCCCAAAAAAAGACGTTGAAAATTGGGCTTTGTTTGGTCCGTCTGATTTGGTCCAAATTTAGCCCGAAAATAGACGTTGAAAATTGGTCTCTATTTGGTCCGTTTGATTTGGTCCAAATTTAGCCCAAAAGACTAAAGCCTAATTTTCGTCCGTCTGAGGGCAGCGCCAGATCATTTTTAACAGGTGCTGAGGGGGTGCTATATATCATTGACAGGGGAGCTTCGCAATTATGTAGCTATAAAAGGCTACTTTTAATAAATGAGCAAAACTTGGCCACTCAATATATCATATTCAATTATTGTAATTATCACAATTCAGGGTTTAACCCCCTGGGGACCAAGGTGTATTTGGGGTCCTTGAGAGGTTCTGACATGCCCTGACATCTGTGTTTTTTTCAGCTGCTTATAAACATATTAATGGCACAGGTGAAATTACACTATATTTAGCAGAAACAGGGCAACCATGACATATGGGCAACATGTTTGTACATGTTTGTATTTTTGAGAGAATATTGTTTATGCGTGGTTATTGTAAAAACTAAAAATGAAAGTTTCTGAAATAAGGCCAGAAAACACATACTAAATATGCGTCCACAAGACTTTTGACTAATTGATGTTGTTGCCTAGGGTTTTTTCTTCACAATGATCTGAAAATCATCCCCCTAATCATTCACATAAAACTGTGAATTGGGTTATATTGTGAAAAAGATTTTTTTGTTTGCCAAGGCAATATGCGAATGGGCGTGAACAGGCCAGCCCCATCATGTATAATTAGGTGATTCACACCTGAGAGAGACAAAGACATGCATAATAATGAGCCTTTCATTTAGGTGAGTCAGACAAGAAAAAAATGAAAGGACAACATATATATATATATATATATATATATATATATATATATATATATATATATATATATATATATATATATATATATATATATATATATATATGTATAACAGAAGGTCAGATGCAAAAGCCTCTAAGTTCCATTTTAAATTATCCATTTAAATTATTTATCAAGCTTGTATATTTAAGTTCAGTAATTTCACTTAAATGACAATTAATAGGTAATCTTCATTGCCATTATGTGAAATTACTGAACTTATATATACAAGCTTGATAAAAATTATCATTCTAGAAAAAATTCAAATGGCACTTAGAGGCTTTTGCATCTGAACGCTTCAAATATATACATCTATGTATAAAATCAAAGTATAAATGAAAGTCAAAACCCATTTTTTGTCATACCTGGAAACAAATCCTGGTCAATTTTTATATGGGCCATGTAGAATTGGTTCAGAGTTAGAGTTTCAAACATCAAGATGTTTGAAACTCTAACCAAAAGTGTGTTTAAATATGATTCGTGTGTGTGGCTAATAAAATAATATGAGCAGAACTCGAACAGTCTGTAACTAAATGAACGTTCGTTCGTACATCCGTCCACACACCCGAATCATATTTAAACACACTTTTTGGTTATAGGTACAGATAAATAATGTTAATGTAAGGATGTCTCATGAGATTCTTGTTCAAATGAAAGCGAAAGTGAATTAACGCACAGCGCGCGTCAGTGAATTCGTCTATTCTTCCCTATCAGACGCGCATTTGATATTTAAACAGTCTTTGTGGACACTATTCAATAACGCGATTCGAACAAAGCACTTATAATAAATGACTTACTGCATCAGCTGAATCCGTGCGTGCTCCTCAAAATGAAACTATAAGGTAACTTTTTTTCCAGGATCTCCTCACTGCGCATGCAAGACTAAAGAATAGGACGAGGTTATCCGTAATAAACTGTGTTTTAATCGATATGGGCATAAACTGTATGTTTTTATCCATGTGGGCGTTTTCATGGCTTGCCTCAACATTAGAATTTGAATAGCACGCGCTCCCAGTGGGCGCGGTTACATTAGCACCTCATTTGCTGTAATGAGGTGAAAGGGAAAATCCTGACATCTCTTTCTTTTCATACAGATTACATCAACTGAGAGTAGTTGCTTTTTGTATAAATGACTTAAATTAAAAGAAGAAAATCTCAGCTTCATAAAGAGAGATTTTTCGTGTGTCTGTGATAAGTATTTAATGAGTTACAGCTCTTTTTTCGGACGCGTTTCAGAAAGATTTTTGCGGAGACAGAGTGAGCTGAAAGCGCACCCATGTTTAATTTATTTATTTTACAAAAACACAAGGTTTTGATAGTAATAAGAGTGTACATAAAAAAAGAAGACCCTCTATAGTTTATAATCATGTATCGATTTTATTTTTATGACCATCAATGACGGAGTATTTTAAGTCTATGTTGCAGCTGTGTGAAAAAAAACGATCAAAACGCGGGGGCGCGTTTTTGGTCCCCAGGGGGTTAAATTAAAATAAGCACAACATTCTATCAAATATTCTATGGAGCCTATTATTATTCCACACAATATATTTATTTCGACATAATATGAGTGCGTGCAGCAAGATATGCATTTGTAAATCCAGGGACACGCGTGCATTGATTTTTATTGCATTTTATTTTTATTAATAAACCGCGTTTTCTGTGTCCGCTGCAAAAGATGAAGTTGAAGATCTCCATCTCCGCAGTGAACGCGCCTAGAGAGAAATGCACAAAATGATAACATATTCAGAGAGTAGGCCTACCTATTTCTTTTCGTTTTGAATTGTTTTGTTTAAAGACATTTCCAGCTCTCTATAGATGTCTCATGTCTTTGAGACATGCTGAGTTGTGGTAAGTTGAAAGGCACTTTTTTGTGCATAGTAAAACATATCTGCAACATTTATGAAGTTCACGGATAAATGTTCATGCATTTATTAATCGTTATGATAGGCCTAAAATCATAAGTGTATACAAAAAAATCAGATGAGCCCATGAATGCAACGCGTTTAATTAGCCTACAAGCATTTTCCTCCTAACCATTATAAGAACGCTTGGCTTGCGGATTTGAATGTATAAAAATACATAGAATAGTTTATTTGTTCATGTTTCATCTGTAATCTGTGTACAGTATGAGGAAAAATGCCATATGTAGGTTTTAATCAATGTTTTTGCAAAACAAAAAATTCTACACCACGTTTACCATTTTTTAAAGCTATATTTTATTATTAGACTATTAGCCTACATGACTTCAAACATTGTTTTACATTTTCAATAGGATATTGCCTATGGGCTGCTTTCATATGATCATTCCATTTATAGTTTGACGATGGCCACATGCCTACTATCCA
Organism: Cyprinella venusta; assembly: GCA_038021265.1. Lineage (NCBI taxonomy): Eukaryota > Metazoa > Chordata > Actinopteri > Cypriniformes > Leuciscidae > Cyprinella > Cyprinella venusta. The sequence continues at coordinate 1,448,517 of CM075863.1, forward strand.
CTTAATAATGCATCAAGTTTCAGCTGATTATCAAATAATTCACTCCATCTATTCTATATGTAAATGCTGCGTAACTCTTACGTGTTGTAATCAATGGGCGCGCGTGCTGAAGATTCGAGCCGCATTTGAACTGGAGCGGACAGCGTTACCATGGAAACCGGGCGGTAGCTCAACTGACAACAAGCAGCACATCTCCATCTCTCGCTGTGGTTTTCACTACTTTCAGGTAAGTTTAGTCCCTAAAATTACACAAATAGTACATACAAATGTTTCCGACACCTTCTTTTATGTAAAAGACTCGTTTCCGTTGAATATTTACTTGGTTAGTGTCTTAGAAAAAGTCCGTTAGCATCTCAACTGTTAGGCTAACTAGAGGTAAGTGAGGTTAACTATAGACTTGAGCTGTAAGTTTGGGCTTTTAATCGTATCTTATGTGTAGATGAGATATTTTGATAGTTTTGTAAAGGTTTTGTTGGCAATTGGTCAATGGATGAATGGAATTAAGCTCATCGTCACACCATTAAAAGAACGCCCACCTGGAGGGCGAAATAAGGCCTTCCTCCATTGCCCGCCAGTCATTTATCAGGTTTGTAGTTAACGTTATTATTAATGTAGTAAAACAGTGTTATTAATACAGTTTATTGATGATGCATACTTTGTACAGGTAGCTAAGCAGATGAACACAGAACAAATTATTTACAACGTAATATTCAGACAGTATTGTTAACGTTAGCTTCAACCCCAATTATTTATATAATGTAACTTAATAATATCAGTTGTCTTCTTTCTCTTTTCAGTATTATTAGCTCCAATCCCAATTAATCAGACCTGAGCAGCTGACTAAACATCACCAGAAACTCTGCAGAACACTGGTCTGGTCTGGATGCCACTGTTAGTCAGGTTCACTATATATTTTTGTGGGAATTTTTTGGGGATTTGCTAAACTATACATTTTTGGAAAGGTTATTGTATAAGGAGTCAGAAAAACAATGTTTGCATTTGCCCAGATGTCTATGTGGCGGCCATATTGAATTTAAAAAAAATGGCCGCCGTAAAACTTTAATTTGTAATATCTCGCCTTCTGAATAAGCTGGAATGTTGATTTTAACTGATAAACCCACATTTTCAGGGTCAGGGAATCCAATGGTGCTAGTTAAAAAGCTACAAGACATTACCACATTAACCCAAAGATGCATAAATGGGTCAAAAATGACCCGGTGTGGTTGTTTTCTTGCAATATCATTGTAATGAAAAGTTGTTTGCATTTAATATTCCATGTTCCTTAAAAACAATGTTTTTTTTTATCATCCCATTGAAATACATCCACAATATGGGTAAAAAAATGACACATCACAAGCAGTTGATCAGATAACTCGGAGTTCCTTTTATTGAAGAGTTTAAAATTAGCTAATGTAAAACGTGGATGTTCTGGAACTATCGACATGCACATTTAGACCACAGTATGATTAAGCAACCTTTTTAATTATGCATTTTCTATACATCATCATAATCATCATCGCTTTCATACATCACGGCTTGGGAATCGTCATCGTTCTGGCACTGGCTGCTGCACTGACACATGTCAGTACAAGCTAAGTCCTTAGCTCTGCAGGAGCACCTCCCAGAAGAGCAGTCAGATTTACACTTGCATTGAACCAACTCAAGGATGGCCTTTGGGGCTGGGAGGACATCTGTGGTCACTGGTTTGAGCATGCCATCCGAGTGTTTGAAGTATCCGTTTTGCAGAGGATCCAGTGGTGGATCCTGCAGAGCAATGGCTGCCTGTGCCCATACTCTTGTTTGGACATGGACTCTCAAGATGTGCTGCTTCAAAGTTCCAAGTGTTGGAGGGAGCTTGTCACTTTCTGCCCTATGTTTGCAGAAGAGATGCCATCGCAGTTGAGGGATTGCCTTGATGTTGATCCCCTTGGGTGAGTAAGCTGCACATACAAAGGATTCCAGGGCTGACAGCATTGCTTCTGTCACATCTGCTTCATCCAAAAGCATCTGCAGAGCTTTGACAATATCTTCATCTGCTTTAAGGTAGACCTGCAGCCAGGTTGCCTTGCCTATGCGGGAGAACCTTCCTGTGTTGTCAGCCCCAGTGAATGCATGGAAGGCTGGCAAAGCCTTTGCTCTTTCTTTACCTAGAGCTCGCCACAGTGGTTCAATCTGCACAACACCAGAGGTCATAGAAATGGATGTGTTCTTCAACATGAGATCATAGTTTGCTGTGACTAGCACTAAAACATCTGTATCTGGTGAGAAAAACACCAACTGTGCATCATGTGGGTTTCTCTGTGAAGCCAGGACAGCCTGGTGGATCAGCAATGTGTCTGCTTCTTCGTGGTTGTTTTCTTCAAAGACAAGGTCTTTGTTGCTCCTAGTGAGCCCAGAAGCAGATGTGATGATCAGCTTGGAGGATCTCTTGTTGTACTCCAGAGTTTTGGCAGCAAGATATTCAGTCAGATCACTCTTAGTCTTGTCATGGGAGAGGAACCTGCTCATTGGGATGTGTTTGATGCTAGTGTCATCTCTGACTTGGTACTGAATAGAAGCTTTTCCTTGTCTTCGTTTATCTGTAGTTGCACTCTTCAGAGAATCTGCCCTATATGTGTCAAACACAAGGATGATTTCATCATAATCTCGTGTTAGTTGCATCAGTCTGTCATTGAAGCAGCCACTCAAATCCTTGACTGTCAATACAGTCGCTGGTTTTTTGCTCAGCTTCTGCACAAGCACCATACCGTCCACCAGTGCTATCTTCCGACTTGGGTGATCAGTAGATGTGAGGTCTGTGAGTCCTGTATGCATTACATCTTGGTGAGTAGAACTTCCAACTTGAGGCGGCTGATGGTCTTCATGGGGCATGTCTTCTTTTGTCAGCTTCTCAAGTAGATGGATTAACTTGGACTTGTCATGGCATGGCAGAATTGTTCCATCAGGAGCGAACAGTGCCCTTGGTGTCAGAGTGAATTCATAGTTTCCTATGGCCTCTTTCTGGTTGATGTCTCGATTTGACCTAGCAAGTACCATCAGCCTTGCAAACAGGTCCTTGGTCTCCTTCAGATCCACAGTATTGTCTCTGAGTTTCACTGTAATCTTCTTGTTCCCAGACAGGAACATCTTGTTGTTCTCTTTCTTCACAGGGGCCCAGAGGCTGACATCTCCATTGATACGCTCTGACACATAGTCTTCATACAATTTCTGGCCAGTGACATCAGCATTCAAGATCTGTTGTACATACTCATCTGGGATGTAGGCTTGCGTGATCACATTGTGCAGGTTGTCACCTTCATTGGTAAAGGGGTTTCCATGGCTGAGTATGGCTGCCTTGATCTTGTCGATTGTATCATGTGCCCTCTTGACTGCACTTGGCCCAAGCTCATGATGCTCTGTGATTCTGTCAGCTTCCATGTCAAACTGACTCTTGAACTCTTTTGACAGACGAGAAAGTTCTGGTGTGACCATGAAAAATCTCTGTCTGGCATTGGCATTGTTGGAGATGCCAATGATCCCAGAGCTAATCTTCATTAGCTTGTTCAGGTGTTCGCATGCATGGTCTGCCCCAACAGACACAAAGGGAATGACACTCTTGGTGACTGATATATTGCCTGCTCGTAGTTCCTCCCATGTCTGAGGGTGATTGGTCCTCAAGTCATGCATGTCTGCGATGTATCTTGGCCAGAGTCGCTTGTACTTGATCCGGTCCATGGCAAAGAACAGCTTGCTCAGTGCTTCTCCAGCTTGTAGATGGAGTTCCAGGTCAGCATTCCGAGTTGCCGCTATAAAGGACAGGATTGTTTCCACACGATGCAAGTAATTCATCATGGCCTTGAACATTGCATTCTGGGATTTCTGTTCCTTCCATTTCTGGAATGCTGTGATGACCTCAGCAGTAGTCAATGCTTCCAGGAGGGTGCTGTTTGCTTGCTTCATGGATTCAGCCTTCATGTCTTTCCCTTCAGAGCAGGCAGCTTCTACTCCCTCTGTAGCCTTCAGGCACACATCTTTCAGTTGTGAGTTGTCCTTGAAGAACTCTTCCAGAGCCATTTCAGAGAGTGCTACATATGAGTAGATATGGGCATGGAGAGCTCGCTTATAGTGTGTGCATTTCAGGATTTGCCTTGTCGTGGCAGGACCATACACATCAGCTTCCACCCAGGCATCATCTATGCCAGAGTTCTCCATGGAGGCACCAAGAGCTCTGAGGGCTGCCATGACAACATGCAACTCGCCCAGTCTTGGAACAACCATTTGTTTCAAGTCAGGTCTGGCATCTAGGAGCTTCACCACTTTCTCATAGAGGGCCATGTCAAAGGTAATGACCGTGGGGTGATCTTCCCCAACTGCCAACTTCCTCAGCTGATTTGCTTGCATGATCACAGTCAGCAGAGTTGACCACTCGTGTGCCACCTCTGGGAGTAGTGGCAATGCTCCAACCTGTGTCAAGGGAAGGCTTTCAGACAGTAGTGAGTTGTATCCTGCCCAGCCTGGAATGTTGCTGGAAGTTTCTTCTCCTTTCATTCTTGATAAAGCAGATGCAAAAATCCATCCTAGCTGTGTCAGCTGATAGGATTCTGAGATCCCATGGTTGATGGCAAACTGTTCTGACCTCTTGGTAAGCTGTGGTTTTGGCTTGTCACAGTGAAGCATCTCTACATGGTAGGGAGTGACTGATAGACTCTGTGCATCACCTATGATCAGAGGTTCTGAAACAGGTTCTTTAGAAGGATCAACCTTCTGGTACACTGCAGTGATCGTTCCATGAGTGGTTCCTTTTCCATCGGGAGTGTCCTCTGCAAAGTCTGTGTTATCTACTGCAAAAAACACGAAGGTCCCCTTCTTCAGGAATGGTGGTACATAGAGGCCTTGGTGCGCTTTGATGTTTTCTACAACAGCATTGGCCAAAGCAGTTTCCATTAGAAGGGCACGGCCATGTGAAACAGAGTAGCCATGAGCATTGAGAAGATTCATCAGCTTCTTGTTGCGTGTGTTATGGTGGACAGTCAGTGCTAGTCCCAGAACCTGTGGGTTCTCTCTTGCTTGGGGTGACCTGAATGATGCGGATTCACTGCTCGGTATGTACTTGACCTGTGCACAGGATTTGAACCCATACATGATATTCTGGCTCACCGTCAATGTTGCTCGGTCAACAACTCTGGTTCTCTTTTCAGTTTGCAGCTTTTCAGCAGGCCCAACCATTATCCAATATATTAAGGTGTGTAGTTCAGCTGGAACATCGCCAATGTCACTAGATACCTTTATGACATTTCTCTCCTTGGTCTTGGTAAAGGTTGCAATACTTTTCCTTATTACCTGTGCTGCTTTGTAGATTGTCTTCATGCTGTTCTCCTCCTCCTTGCCAGCTGTCATTGTGGTAGTAACCATGTCCTCTTCACATGCATCTGGGGAGTAGAGGACTGCTGGCTTCTTTCTATTTGGACGAACAGACACCAGGTGTGGCAAATCAGTGAGGATTCTTTCTTTCAGCCATTTTCTGCTAAATGCAGGTACATGAGTTTCCAAGACTTCTGAACCAATCAAATTGAGATAAGTGGTTTCAATGTCATCCATATGAAGATACGCTTGGTTTTGTGTTTGCACATCAATAAGGTTGATCAGCTCAAGAAGACTCGACCTTTGTAGAAAGGGTTCTTTGGCAGTTTTGCTAGTGGTAGTTTCTCGAAGAGCGTGGAACACATTTTCTCTCCAGCAAGATTTGTGGTATTTCACATCGATTGCATGTGCATCACCAGGTGATATGCAGGTGTTCAGCCTTGTCTTCAGTGCAGTATCATGGGACTTTTCCACAGCATCTTTGAGATCTTTACCAGCATTCTCAGTCCTGATCTGGTACAGTGGCTGGCCATTGTCCTTTTGGCAGAAGAAGCACTCTTCCTTATCCAGTGGATTTGTATGGGATCGTGTGAATGGCAATGAAGAACCAGATGTTGAGGGGTTTGGCTCATCCATTTCTGTGCTTCTTCTTTTTTGTCCACGCTTTTTGGAAGTGTAGTGTCCTGTAGCTAAAGCATGTGCATTGCGGTCTCTTGCACGTTGTATTTCAACCTTATTAGTTGCACTTGAGTGACAGGAGCGATGCCAGACTGCCTTATCTGTGCACATTGTTTCTGGTGTGCAGTTCTGCAGTCGCCTTTGTAATTGGACATAGTCCCCATCGTTCAAACTGGCCCTCTCTTGAACTACCTGGAGAATGAGCCCATAGGACTCTAATCTAGGGTGTTGGACCAGGACTCCTTTCTTTTTATTATCAGACTGGCAGAAAATGCACTGCTTCCAGTTAATGGACTCCTCAGCTTGACATACCGCTTCTTTACCGTGTGACTTGTCACTCATGCTTGGACATAGAATATTATCAAGCTAGCTAGTGTTGATATCTAACTACAAAGGGTAATTTGATGATATATGATAACACATGCTCTCAAAATAATAATTATGAATGTAGGCTACATACAGTAGCCTAATGTTAGCTAGCTAGTTAGCTAGTGTTAGCTAACTATAAATAGGCTAATTTGTAGGGGAAAATACTCTTTCAAACAATTGTCATTTATGACACTGACACGTACTATACAGTAATTTTAGCGACCTGTTAGCAGCAGTCATAAATGTATATGTTGTTGAAATATAACATTCTGAGGAAAAATTAAGAAAAAAGGCTACCTACTATACATGTACCAGATGCTCTGTAAAACAATGTTCTTGAGGGATGATACAGCTGATATAATATGTTGTGTGTTCCACAACAACTATCCCTGTATATCAGAAGTCTGAGGAGCAAAAGTCATATATGACACACACTATACAGTAATATTATCTAGCTTAGTTAGCTGTAGTCATCTGTATATAACTATGATGTTGAAATGTATAACATTTTCTGAGGTAAAATGAAGATAATAGTTACTATACATGTGTTAGATGCTCTGTAAAACAATGCTATTAAGGGATGACACTTCTGATATAGCAAGTCTGAGGAAGAGCCATTGGCTCGAAAAATCACTGCAAATAATATCTTTCAACAGGAACTTTGCTACTTTGTGTGTGGATCACTCTCAGCACGCATTCTAGTAGGTTTGCAATGTGCATGTCTTTGTAATCATTCCCACAATAAATATTAAATGTTTTAATGAGTGATATAAAAAATCTTTATTTTTTGAACAGCTGGAATATGAAATGATAACTTTTCATTACAAAGATATTGCAAGAAAACAACCACACGGGGTCATCTTTTTTTACCTACTTATGCATCTATGGGTTAATGTGGTAACATCTTGTAGCTTTTTAACTAGCACCATTGGTTTCCTTGACCCTTACAGTGTGGGTTTAGCAGTAAAAATCAACATTCCAGCTTATTCAGAAGTCGAGATATTAAAATTTTAAATTTTATGGCGGCCATTTTTTAAACTTCAATATGGCTTTCATATAGACATCTGAGCAAATGCAAACATTGATTTTCTGACTCCTTATACAATAACCTTTCCAAATATGTATAGTTTAGCAAATCCCCAAAAAATTCCCACAAAGGTTAAAATCAGAATATAATGAACCTGACTATGTTGTAAGTCATCAATCTAGCAGTCATCCTGCTCTGATCTCTGCATGATCTCTGATGTGTCATGTTCAGAACAAAGTTTTGCTCTAACCTAGTCCAGCATACCTGAACAAGCTAATCAGGGTGCTAAACTCTGGGTGCTTATCACTCAGTTCCCTAGCTCAGTGGTCAGTGGTTAAAGGGATAGTTCATTTTTGAAATACATTTTTGGTATGTGTTAGCTTACCTCGAAGGCATCCAAGATGTAACCTAGGTGTCTTTGTTTCCACTGTAGTTTCAATTTCGATATTTTTAGGTCAAACCGTTCTTGTCTGTCAGTCATATAATGGAGGTTTATGGTCACCACCTCAAAGAGCATGCACAGAGAAGTCCAAATTAAACATGATTTAATGATTCATAAATGTAAGTACACATTGATGGCCTAAGACACGAAACGAGCGGTGTGTGTGAGAAAATTATCAGTATTTATATCGTTTTTACCTCTTGTAACCACAGCCACATCCAAGTGATCTGAGGGCGTGGGCTCTTCGGTCTGCGAAGCGTCAGAAAGTGCCGAAAGTGATCTCTCGCGCGTGTACGTCACTCATTGTTTACACAGAACAGAGATTGTAGGTAAGACGGCTAATTGAAATGGTACTTATTCAACGTTGTCTGTTGATATATCAAAATCGTCTTCCATTGCGATTTCCTCTATATCTAAATATGTTTAGATCTTCACAGACAAAGGTAACACTTCCAAAATCTTTGTGTAAACAATTAGAGATTACTTTCAGCGCTTTCTGGTGCTTGCGCAGACTGAAGAGCCTGCGCCTTCACATCACTTGGACGTGGCTGTGGTTACAAGAGGTTAAAATGATATAAATACTGTTCGTTTTCTCACACAAACTGCCCGTTTCGTGTCTTAGTCCATCAATGTGTACTTACATTCACGAGTCATTAAATCATGTTTAATTTGGACTTCTCTGTGCATGCTCTTTGAGGTGGTGACCATAGACCTGCAACTAAAAATTACCTAAAAATATAAAAATTTTAAGTTCTGTGGAAACAAAGACACCTACATCTTGGATGCACTTGCATACCAAAAATTAATTTCAAAGTGAACTGGCCCTTTTAGGGCTATCTTAATCACAAACTCCTTACAGTACACTGAAACATTCACTCCCTAAGAACTCACTATTTTCCCTTATCAGAAGTTCTGAACCTCAAAACTTTAAATCACACGAGACAGTTAGCTACAAAATGACGCATGATAGATGATTTTAAAACAAAAAACATTGTTATATTTCAGCATAAACATGTAATGTCTGATCAAGCAAACATTTACAATTTATCTGTGACTGAAATCTTGCACGTATATGTATAGGAAATACTCAAGTGTATACTTTACGTTTTGGACAGCCATTATTTTGTTTTTTAAAATGTACATTTTGGTTATTGTTTTCTTTCTCGCCAGGCTAAAGCATTTAAAGTAAAAACTTCAGTCGTGGCTTAATAATCCAGGGTTGGGATGGTGGAAGGAGCAGAAGAACCAGAAGATCGGAGATCAGGAAGATATCTATTGGTGCCCCTGAGGGAACTGATTTAATGTGTAAAATTTAACCAAAAATGTTCATCACTCTTCATGTCGATGCAAACCTGTAAGACTTTCGTTCATCTTTGAAAGATATTTTTATTGAAATCTGAGAGCTTTCTGTCCCTCAATTTCACAGTTTATGCAACTACCACTTTCAAGCTTCAGAAAGGTAAGACATTATAAAAATAATCATTAGAGGGTTTGCACCTACGTCACGATTTGGCCATGTTACCCGGATGCGCGGCTATATTGGAGATACTCGGATGTAAACAACAGCATTGATTGCACTGTTTATGTACTACTGAACACATTGTTACACTAATTTATGAAGTCTTAACTACGAAAAAAACACATGGAAGCTGCAAAATCATATAGGCTAGACTTAGTAAGCACGAAAGAGCGCAGATTTTTGACGAACTAAAGTTAATATCTGATAAAGATCTGAACGAGCTAGTTTCTCTAGCCCTTACTGCTATTCATCCTTCTATTTCTTATCCCACATAGGCTACGTTCAGATTGTCAGTCCAAAAAAAGCACATGAAATCTGTTTCAAGCTACATCCATACGTCCACAGTCCTATTAAATCACATATCTGGAAATCTGCTTCAGTCCGAACGCTCTGATCGGATTTCGTGTGGTATGTCACTTTCTTACGCCACGTAAATGTTAAAGTCAGACATTGTAATAGGGAACATGCTAAACGACTCAAGTCTGAACAGTTGCGATACACAGTGTGGACATCATTTTAGATCAGATCCCAATCGGATACAAAGATACATTAGATTTGGACTGACCGTGTGAATGTAGCCATAGTTAACTACTTTACTTCAATATTTTAGCCATAGTCAACGCTTCATTTACACATGTGGCTGATGCTGTGCCTCTCAACCACAAACACCTTCATCACAAACGCTTTTTTTCATCCGTTTTTTGCACTCTTCTCTTTAACTTTGGACAGTCTATAGAACTTGAAATGTTTTTTCCCGGTGCGACCTATTAGTACAGACCAAAACACGACCATTTTTCAGCAGCAATAATCAGACAAATATGCAAGTCCGTTCAGTTCAGTGGCATTGTTTACGTTCAGTGCCTCCAAAATAACCAACTTCCGGATAGATGATATGTAATGAAAACAGTCTATTAAGATTGTACGGATTAATTAATGAACCACTCGTTTTAAAATCATCCTGGTCTACTGACATTTGTTATGACATCCGTTTCAAACATTACAATGCTCATGATAACTTTCTCTCCAGTGGTTTAACCTCAAATTTATGAAGCGATGTGAATGCTGAACATGTGTTCACGGAGCACCACGATTCATCGGTGTTGTGTTGGTGTGAGAGTCAGTCATCTCATGGTGCAACCTGTATCGGCGATACATAATTTTGTTTTGTTTTTTGCATACACAAGGCATCTGTTAAAAATATATTCAAAAGTCTTATGGGTTTGGAGCGACATGAGAGTAAGTAATTAATAATTTAATGTTTTCTAATGTGGTTATAATTTGTCTGTTTTATAAACATTTTCTATAAACATTTTTTATAAACATTTATTGTTTTGATGTTTATAACAATAAATGATAAAATGATGTTTATAGAGAAAAGATGGATTCGTTTGATCAAGTCACAGTTTCAAATAAATGCTGCTCTTTTTAATATTATTTTCAAAGAACACTGAAAGCTGAATCCTTTTCCAAAAAAACAAGCAGTTCAACTGATAATAATCATAAATGTTTCTTGAGAATCAGATCACCATATTAGAATGATTTCTGAATGATCTTGTGGCACTGAATACTGGAGTAACGATGCTAAAAATTCAGCTTGGCCATCAGAGGAATAAATTACACTTTACTATATATATTATATGTATATGTATTTATAAATTTATATAGAAGTTATTTTTATTGTGGTAATATTTCACAATATTACAGTGTTTAGGCTATATTTGATCAAATGCAGGGTTGATGCGTGATCAGGAAAGTGTTTGAAAGATGTATTTTATGTCAATAAATGTTTTGACAAACTTTTGTGAATTGTCTTATTTTGACAGTAATTAGGAATATTAAATATAATCATGAATTCATGAAAATTATGCCTAAAAAAAGACGTCTTTTCAACTTTCACTTTACAACCTAATTTAAACGTGAATGGGACGTCCTTTTATAGACTACAACTACCAGAAAAAGACGTCTTTTCAACGACCCGAAAAAGACGGCTTTTCACCTTTCACTTTTCAACCGAATTTTAACGTAGTTTAGACGTCTAGCAATGCCGTCTTTTCAACGTCTTTTCAACGAGTTTTTGCTGGGTGGGAAAGAAAAAAAGGACCATATGTTGACCGTTTTAATTGCCTTTTTGTTGTTGGAGCCAGAAATTAGATTAATATAATGTTCAACTTCGTTGAAAAAAAGTACAAAGTTAGGTTTTTTAGCACTGAATTTACATTTATGAATATGAAATTTTGCCAAAATAATTAACAAATTTATAATGAAATAGGACTTTTCTTTACTATGATATTTATAAAAACAAAAAACAACATCCTCCCACAATAAAGCAAAGTCTTTATAAATATTGTCAATGATGAATCTGCTGAGGTTTTGCCAAAATTTTCTGGTGTGTGAGCAATACCAAAATAGATGCAAAACAGTTTCAGGGTGGTCCTCACAAAAAGAACAGCTTGTATTTATGTCTCTTTTAAATTTAACCATGTAATGATTAGCAGGATAATATCTGTGAATTATTCTGAACGACACTTCTTTCACCTTGTTTACTAACAGGTATCTTTGTGGGATCATCCAAACTTTTTTCCAGTCGATAGTATTTACAAATCGATTCCAATAAAACGTAACATTAGGGATTGAGACAATTTCTTTCTGAAATAGGGCACGAACGTTCTTATTATTTTGAGGAATTTGGGAGAAACAGATTTTCCCAACTGGTGAATCAGCCACATTGGGGAGGGAGACAGAAGTTGGTGGAAGTCTACTAGAACACCTAAAAAGCATGATAACGCCTGATGGAATGGCATCAAAAACAATTGCAAATTCTCTTGGTGTAACTGGAATTTTATAAGTAGACAGAAATTCTCTATAGGAAAAAAGTCGCCCCTCTTCATTAAATAGCTGGTCCACCAGCAGAATCTTGTTGCCTACCCAATTGTTAAAAAAGAGGGATTTGTTCTTATATAAAATATCTCTATTATTCCAGATTAGATACCTGTGAGGTGAAAAATTATGCTTATAAATAAGAGACCAAGCTAAAAAGACCTGCTTGTGAAAATTGGACAGTTTTACAGGGAGTTTGTCCACATTATAGTTGCAATTCAAAATAAAGCTCAAACCACCAAAGCGAGAGAAAATAAAATGGGGGATAAAATTCCAAATTGAGACAGGGTTTTTAAGAAAATGCTTAGCCCAATTAATCTTAAAGGTATTGTTTAGAGTATTGAAGTCTAAAAAGTTAAGGCCACCAGATTCATAATTATTCATAATAACACTTTTTTTGATATAATGGGTTCGATTTTTCCAAATGAAGTCAAAAAGCATTCTATCAATGTCTTTACAAATTTTATTGTCAAGGTGTAAAGAGAGAGCTGCGTATGTGAGCCGGGATAAACCTTCAGCTTTGGTAAGCAACACTCTGCCTTTTAGAGATAAGTCCCTTTGCAACCACTGGTTCAGTTTGTTTTGAGTTTTTTTAATAATCGGAGAGAAGTTTACAGGACATCTCTTTTTCTGATCTTTAGAGATGACAATACCCAAATAGGTAACTTCATCCTTGACCGGAATGTTACAAATAGTTTGTATATTACACTCTTTTAAAGGCAACAGCTCACATTTATTAATATTTAGGCGTAAACCAGAGGCCTCTGAAAACTGACTAATAACCTGAATGGTAACTGGTATCTGGCTTGCATTTTTTAAAAAGATTGTAGTATCGTCAGCAAGCTGACTGATGATGATATCCCTACCCGCAATAGAAATTCCTTGTATAGAGCTATTGACAATATGAGCTGTGAGAATTTGCGTACAGAGCAAAAAATGATAAGGGGAAATCGGGCATCCCTGACGAATGCCCCGTTCCAGATTAAATCTGGGGGAAGTTCCATTTTTCAATTTGATAGAATTATTTCCATTAACATATAAGGTTTTAATTGCTTTGCAGAAAAAATTCCCAAAACCAAATTTCTCTAATGACAAAAAAATAAATTTGTGTTCTATCGTATCGAAAGCCTTATAGAAATCTAAGAGGAGGATAAAGCTATCTTCAGATATCAGGTCAGAGTAGTCTAGAACATCCAACACCAATCTAATATTATTAGATATGTGTCTGTTCCTCATAAAGCCAGATTGTGTCTCATCTATAATTGTGTCAAGAGTTTCTTTAATTCTTCTAGCAAATATTAACGCCATAATTTTGTAGTCATTGTTTAACAGAGAAATGGGTCTCCAGCTGTCAATAAAAAGTACATCTTTCCTAGGCTTGGGGATCAAAGTAACCAGCCCTTGAGTAAGGCTAGGAGGAAGGGTCTCATTTTCTATACTTTCCATAAAGACTTGCAGTAAAAAAGGGGCTAAATGATCAGAGAATATTTTGTAAAATTCTGAAGTTAAACCGTCAGTGCCGGGGGATTTATTGTTTTTGAGTAGAGCAATTGAATCAGTGACCTCTTCCAATGTAAGAGGGGTGTCACAATAATCTTTGTCTACCTCATCAATCTGTCTTATGTTATTCATTGAGTTAAGAAATTGAGATGTAATTGCTTCATTAAATTTTGAACTGTATAAATTACTATAAAATTTTGAACAAAAATCTGAGATTAATTTAGCGTCATCAGTAACAAACCCATTAATATTTAAATTGTAAATGAAATTGATTTTAGACCGGTATCTTTCAAGACGGAAAAAGTAAGCTGAATTTTGTTCCCCCTCCTCCAGCCATCTCTTCCTAGACCTTACAAAGGCTCCCTCTGCTTTTTGTCGATATAAATCATCTAATTTGTTTTGGAGTTGTAAAAGACGTAGTTTATCCTCCTCTGAAACCTCATCAGGGGCTCTCTGATAAAATGAAGAAATTTTACTTATGACTTCCTCTTCTTCTGCTCTTTTAGCTTTGGCAATAGCAGCCCCATACTGTCTCAAAAATGCTCCTGACTTAAATTTAAGTAGTTCCCAGTTAGTTTTGTAGGATTTTTCATTTTTTGCCTTGTTGTAGAAAAAGGTAATTAGCTTAATAATTTCAGTCTTCGCCTTATCATATTTTAACAATGAATTGTTTAATTTCCAGTAGCAAGATCTATGAAATGTATTTGATGCAGTTAATTGGATGCTTATATGAATTGCTCTATGGTCAGTGAGGGGTGTGGTCAAGATATTTACTGTAATTTTATCTCTATCAATGTAATTGGATAATAGCCAGAAAACAATACGAGACTGGCTGGAACCTGACCTGTTGCTCCAAGTAAACAATCTTTTATCAGGAAATTTTTCTCTCCAAACATCCGCAATGTTAAATTTTCCCATAAGTCTTTTAAGGTTTGTGCTGATGGAGGAGGGCCGCCCAGGAGGCCACCTGTCAATAGTATTATCTAGAGCAATATTAAAATCTCCACCAATTAGGAGAAGAGAGTTTGGATATTTAGTGAGCCAGAATGTAATTCTTTCCTCTAACGAATCAAGTAATTTATCATTTTCGAGCTTGTTATTATAACCGTAAAGATTAATAATTATAATATAAATGTTGTCAACTCTAATTATAAGACATATGTAGTGTCCTAAGGAATCACAGTCTGAGTGCAGGACATCACCAGTGAAAGTATTTTTAAGGGTGGTTACCCCAGCAGATCTCTCTGAACCCTGAGAGAACCAAATATCGTTTCCCCATTGAGATTTCCAAAAATTGACATCAGCAGATGTGGAATGGCTTTCCTGAAAAAAACAAAAATCTGTACGAAGTTGTTTAGCAAATAAAAATAAGGCTTTTCTTTTACAAATCTGTCTTAAACCCCTGGCATTTAAAGAAACAATAGACAAAGACAAAGTTATTAAAGAACACGAACGAAATGTAAACTAGGGAATAACCAATAACAAATGTGTTAGGAAAGTTTTCCTAAGTAAGGGGACCGAGTGCTGCATCATAGGAAAATAAATAACTATCGGTAAACAAGAAAGGAAAAAATTGTTAGTCCCGGCCAACTAAAAAGCACATCAGCTGCCTTAGATATTGAATGGCCTTAAAAACATAACATAAAAGAAATGGCAGCGATTTTGTAAATTGAAAAATCTCTATAAAGACCTAGTTGCAGGATAACAAAGACTAATATACACTAACAACTCTGAATGTAGTGCAAATCAAACCAGCAGGCGACCTTGCATTAAAGGGCAGCAGGCAAGTCTGTTTCTCAAGTGGGCAAGGGAACTTCTGAACCGTTGATAAATCCGCGACCTCCAATGAAGAAGGCTGGTTTGCCATCCTCTCGAGCTTTTTTTATCACTGGCCACAGTTTGCTCCTTCGATCTCTGTCTTCCTTAGAAAGATCCTCTGCAAATCGTAAGCCGTTGTTGCGCAAGTATGGTGATGTCTTGGCAGCTTTCCACACGGCATCCCTGCAGACACGTGCGATGAACTGGATGATGATGCCTCTGGGTCTGTGGTCATTCTGCCGCTTAGTGCCGAGCCGATGTACAGTGTCGATGGTATCAGCCAGCCTGTTTTTTCCTCAGGCAAAACAGCCTGACAGATCTCGATGGCCTTTCGCCGTATGTTTTCCTTTTCTGTTTCTTCAACTCCGTAAAGTCTAAGGTTCCATCTTCTCGAGTATCTTTCTAACTCCGAGACCCTTTGCTGACATGCGTCTACACGTTTCTCTTCTTTCACCATTTTCACCTCGAGTGTACACACTTTGCTCTTTACATCCTTAACTTCAGCACATACAAAGTCGATTGTCTTTTTCAGTCCTTCGATTTTAAGTGCATTGGCACTGACCATGCTTTCGATGCTGTCTGACCGCGTGTTTATGAGAGTTGAGAGGCTGGCTATGATATCGCTAGAGTTAGCATGTTCAGACCCGACTGTGCACATCATTTTCTTCGATACAGGTGACTTACTGGAAGTGATAGGCAGTGGTGGAAATTCATCCATGAGGTCTTCCGCAGTGGGAAAAGGAAGGGAAACGGAGGAATAATCGTGACAATTGTCAACTAGAACATTGCCAGCCTTAGGAGTAGGATTGCTATCATCTGGAATTAGCTTCCGTCCGGCGCTCTCTTTCCCTCTTTTCCTGTCGCGTTGGTTTGACATTGCTCAAAGGTTCGTTTTTCGATTGGTGTAATATTTGTGAAAATAAAATTTAGTGCGTGGCGAGACAAAAAAATGAATTTTACCGTTTCCAAAACTTTTGTTTGCAGAGCTCGGTAGAAAGCGTCTACTCACTCGGCCATCTTGGCACGCCCCCCTTTAGAATGGACTTCAGTGAAAGATAGAACGCAGAATGCGCATCATGTTTATTATTGTTTATTTGGCGAAAAACACAACACTTTATTTTTATTGTGAGGTTCCACAAAAAAAATACACACTTCACAGGATCGAATGATGTATAACACTTATATGTAAGATAAAAATCAACAGAGTAATTTGAGTCTATTTTGCACTGATAAGGAAAAAAGTGTGCTTATATCGCGGGCGATATGGTCGACCCCAGGGGGTTAACTCTTCTATATTTAGACAAGGTTCTGATGCCTCAATAATAGAGGAGATAGGGTTAGACACATATGCTTCAGCAAAAAGATTTGATGTCACTTCATTTATGGGTCTAAAATAATAGTCCAGAAGTTTATCTTTTGCTGTGGCAACAGGCAGATCAAGACTAAAAAATACAGACCTATGGTCAGATATACCATTGTCTTCTATAGTCACACCACTAAGAGACACACCCAGGGATAAAATTAAGTCAAGAGTGTGACCATGCCTATGTATGGCATCACAAACAGACTGTTTTAAATTAAAAGAGTCAACAAGTTCAGAGAACTGTTTTGCAAGTGAGTTTGACGGGCAGCATACATGGATGTTAAAATCACCAATAATCAGAAGATTGTCAGTGGTTGGGACAATAAAAGAAAGAAAGTCTGAAAAATCCGCAATAAAGTCCTTATTATATTTAGGAGGGCGGTAAATAAGAACACAGTAGATGGAGGAAGTCAGTTCCAGCTTAACTGTTTGCAGTTCAAAGCTTGGATATTTCTCTCCTTGTAGTAAGGTGCATTTAAAATTGTCTTTGAAGAGTGTGGCCACGCCCCCACCTCGACCGCTAGATCTTGGCGTATTTAAAATATTATACTTTGGAGGCAGCAGCTCGGACAGAGAATAAGAATCCCCCGGGTCGAGCCAAGTCTCAGTTAAAAATACAAAGTCCAAATTATGTGAAGTGGTAAAATCTTGAAGTATATATGTTTTATTCCCCACTGACCTCACGTTCAGCAGTGCAGCTTTAACCGTGACATGATCCAGAGGTTGTCCTTGTGCTGGTGGTACGTACTTTAGTTCCTTCAAATGACGATAGGCCGTTCGACGACTCCGTTTAAGCGTTTTCAACAACAGAGGCCGAAGTCCAGGCGCAGGCTGTTCCGGATGCAGCGGCACGATCCAGGTCTGTGTAAGCGTGTAGTTCCCATGGGCCGCCCGAGCGTCCCTTTTATTCTTTGCTAAGCGTCCACTGCGTTTTCCTCGTCTTTTGTGACGCTTCTTTCTAGAGTGCGATCTGCAGTGCAAGCGAGATATCTCCGTTGGTATAGTCCTCAGATGTTTGAAAAAATAAGAATTGTGTCCACTGTCGGCATAAAATTGATCCATATAGTTGATTGCGTGTTGAATGTCCAAGAGTGCAGAGCGATCATACATCAGCGCAGCTGAGGTTATGCATGAGAGTATGGACATTATTACCATAACAGCACAGAAAATTGCGAGAGAGCAGTGAGCGCGACGGCTCGCCGTGCAACATGCTGGCGCCATCTTGCTTCGTCACCATGCTTCGGCGCCATCTTGCGCCATCTTGCTTCGGCGCCATCTTGCTTCGTCATTGTACAATGAGGCAGAACGTAAATGTTTTTCTATATATAAATATATAAAAAGAGAGAACTTACTTTCACTTTGCCAAGGCCACGTGTCAGTCTGGATAATGCCATCAGTGGACACAATTTGTCCAGACGGTTCAGCCAGATGATTGTACTCAGCAATAGCTGCTGCCAGGTGTTTGCCAGGCTTCGTATCTTATGTCGCCTCTTGTTGCTATCTGAAAAAAAAATGTCACTGAATATTCGTTTTTTAAAGTTGACTCAGACTACGGGCCCTATCTTGCACCTGGTGCAAGTGACTTGTCTCACAAACGCATGTCTCATTCCTATTTTGCACGCGCGCAAAGCGGGCTTTTCCCTCCACAGACGCACGTTGGTAAAGTAGGAAATGAACTTGCGCTCCCTGGGCGGATCGGCGCAAAAAGGAGGCGTGTTTCGGCGCAAACATTCCTTGGTGCTACTTTACACTTCCAGAACACAATTACGCTACTGACCAGAAAAAACCTGGTCTAAAGTCAGTGGCGCGTTGCGCGTTGTTCATAATGCTATTTTAAGCGCACATGCTTGGCCATAATGTAGCGGGTACACAGCGCGCATACACTGATTCTCTCATCAACACAGATGCAGCAGTTTTTATTTTTGCAAATCATACATTATAACAAGGAAAAATATTAACACATGAGGGAAATCATTGTGGTTTACATGAAGATGAAAAAACTGAATTACCCATTTCTTAAGGCTAATTGTAGTACTAAAGGATCAGACCTGTTTTCCCAATAGTGGCAAGAAACATACGTATAGGCTATAATGTTTAACCGACGCTGATGTGCGAGAGTTTCTCCCATCCCCATATAAAGTCACTTCTGTCTTTCACTGTCCTGACAAGAACGTCGGTCTCATCGGCTGTGAACCCTCCTGGCGCGCGCCTGGTAAACCCGCCTTTATAATAACAATCCGTCATGCAAGGGTATAAAGGGTATGTTGGATGGCGCTCGGATTGGTTTATTTCACGTTACGCCCAAACCACACCTATGAATAATGAAGCTACTTCAGACCAACCTCTTTTAGATTTGCGCCAGGCGCAAGAGGCATTTATCCCGCCGGGAAAATAGCAACAGCGCCGGGACCCGCCCACAAAGTTACTTGGGCCATGCGCTTTGACACTTGCGTTTCAGATCGTTAAAATAGGGCCCTACATGCGTATTGCTATAGATAAACTGTTGGGACAAGGCTCCATTAGCTGCATAGGTACAATGTACATTTTCTAAAAGGTCACAGTGTGTATGGTTAGGAACTGAAACATTAGAATTGAGTAGAATTAATAAGAACCTAAATATAAGTGTATGTAACTATGAAATACCTGTTTGTTTGTGAAAGTTTAAACTGCGTAGTTTGATGAGGACAGCCAGCTCCTCTATCCTTGCCTGTAGTGCACCAAGGCTACCATCGCTTTGATCAGTTTCTAAATTAGAATTATATTACTCAGTATATGCATGAAATGACAATCCCTCAAATACAATTAGCAAGTAAATTAAAGGAGAAATCTGGCCAATTTCTAAATAGATCTTGATCATCGCCAAGTAGCGTTGATAGGAAATACACAACCAAAATCGGTGCTACTGAACTGGGGAAGCTGTAGCTAATGGCCAGTGCTCCCAGTAAGCTACAATGCTAGGTAAGAATCGGCCATTTTGCACAGTAATTTTCAGCACACATTGACCACTTTAGAAGGTGAGCAATAATCAATTAAATGACACAAACAAAAACATTGTTGCAGTTGGCTTAGCAATGCAACTCCAGGAATGTTGATAAGAACATTGAAATACAGTGTGTGCTACAATGCTGAAATTTAGCATAATTTGTTGTCAATGTGCAGGGTTCTATGATGAAAGTGTTTAAATATGCAAACTTACCCTCATCCCACTTCTGCACATCCGCCACCCACAGCTGCACTGGCATCATCAATGCCAAGCTCCTTTTTTGCAGTATTCAAGCTGTTCAGATCTTCTTTGATTATTCTTACAGTCTAATATTAGAAAAAACAACAACAACTACAAAAACAATCAGTCAATCCCATTTGTATGATTGTTGTTTGAGTTCATTATGACAATAACATTCTTGAAAAATTAACCTTTAAGTATCTCTGGCTTAACGTGCAACTCAGGTTTTCCAACTTCCTTTCATTCCACCCTAAAGCCAAGAGGGTAACCATGTCTTTTTGTCCTAAATTAAAAAAGTAGATTACAGATAATCTTTACAGCTTTTTTCTGCAAAATAAACTATTCCATTGTACTTACGAACAGTACACAGAAACACACATATCTAGCCACTCCCACATACCTGCTTTAGGCTATGTTTACACGGAAACGATTCTGAAGAGAAAACGCAAAAGTGGCGTTGCCTCATCTTTTTTTATTCTTTTTTTATTTATAATGTTTTGTGTGGGAAATCCGCGTGCAAATGGAGACGCAAAAGTGTGTGAAACTCAATGTAGTATGCACTTCAGGCGGCTAGGAGTGCATACTACAACACCAAGTCCACGCGCCTGTGTACAACCTTCGCTGTCAAGCAGACTTTTGCAATTTTACCGTTTACACGGGAACATGGCGGTGGAGCGTTTTTAAGATTTCCACTCTGGAGGGTGGTTTCACTTTTTTGCGTTTTTGAGCCTCAAAAACGCCGTTGCCGTGTAAACGAAGGGCACATCCGATAAAATATTTTTACCTTTTCACCTGCGAGTGTTCTCGTGTAAACAGGGCCTTAGACATGTACTTTGTGGTGATGGCTGCCCTAGAATGGAAACTGTTTACCTGTTCAACCTCTTCTCCGATCGTTGAATAGTCTTCTCCGATACTTCTCCGCACCTTCCTGGAACGCACCTCCTCATTTGAGCTAATAAGTTGATACATTAGAAGTTGGTTATAAATGAACTATTGTACATCTACTAAATTAGTCAGTAAAGCTGAAATGTACCTCGGATTTCCCAGAGTGTGCCTTCGCATGCATAACTGAAAGAAAGGGGCACATGGACAGCAGATTCTTGAGCTCAGGACACTGCTGAACCAGCTTAGCCAAATAAGGGAAAATTTACAGGCTACATCTGAACACAGGAATGAGATTGTTCCTGGGGCACTTTCTGCTAACATCCTCTGGAAGAAGAGAGGGTAAGCAAAAATCTCTCCTCTAAACATATTCAGTGCCCCAAGGAGGACCCCATGGCGGCAGACAGCTATTTCCAGTCCCTCCTCATCCAGTTTTCCTGAGTTTTTTCTGGAGGACTCCTTAGCTGCTGTACATGTTGAAGAACCACATGAGCGCTTTCCAGAGGCCTATACAAGGATTGTAATAGCATGACATGATTTATGATGCCATTTAAAGGGCACCTATTATGCCCCTTTTTACAAGATGTAATATTGGTCTCAGGTGTCCCCAGCAAGGGTGCCGTAAAGGGGTGGAAGGTTAGGACGATTCTAAGGGCCCAGGCTGATTTAGGGCCCAGAAGAGCAGACCCTCTTTTTCTTTTCTTATTTATTTTCTCCATTTTATACATACATTAAATGTGCTAGGGCCCTTCATGCACTAAATGTGTATTTTGTCCACTTCGACCATACATTCATTTAAAAAACAAATGATGTATTTACTGTTTCAGTCACACCCCTCCGCCTAACAATGGTTCATTCCACCTGCGCTATCCGAGCTACGATCACTAGTGCAGCGTCTCTTGCACTTGCTATGATGCAGTGCAGACAATGACACACGCAGGCATCACGCATCAAAAGCCAGGGCATCAAAAACGGAAAGAAAAGTAGCAAAGAGAAGACAGAGAGTGCCGAAGTCGACAGTATGTAAACACCGCTATACTGTCTATGGGAAAACAAACGGATTCCCATGAGAACAGAACTCGCACTAGATCTGCAAAGTTTATTGATAACAAAAATGGCACAAAATTAAAGAAGCTAACGTTACTGAATACGGGGTTACAGAGGTGTCCCTTTGAAATGGTCGAAAACTGGATTAATGACCCCACGCAGTGGCCAAATATGGAGTATTCATAACTTACCACTATCTCGTGGAATCACCAAATAAGCACGTAAGTTAGCCTTTTTTTATTAACACTTACAGTATGACAAACTAGACGATGAATGGATCATATTTAACTTGATTTAAGCTATTGACATAGTCTAACAACGTAACGTTAGCTGCTAACAGCTTAGTCTTTCTAACTAGCTAGTCGACAACAAAACTGTCAATAGCTTAAATCAAGTTAAATATGATCCAAGTGACATGGCCACATCGTCTAGAAGTTTGTCATACTGTGAGTGTGTAAATGACAAAAAATACATAAATAAAAAAGGCTACTTACTTGGTGATTCCAAGAGGTAACGTTAATGTTAGATGTATGAATACTCCATATTTGGCCACTGCGAGGGGTCATTAATCCAGTTTTCGACCATTTCAAAGGCACACCTCTGTAACCCCGTATTCAGTAATGTTAACTTCTTTAAGTTTTTGCCATTTTTGCTATCAAGAAACTTTGCAGATCTAGTGCAAGTTCTGTTCCCATGGGAATCCGTTTGTTTTCCCATAGAAAGTATAGAGGTGTTTTCGCCCAAAAGGGGGCGTTACCCTTCGATGATGCAAAAGTAGCGTTGCCTTAAATATACTCGGTTCAGAAATCATCGGGCCAATCAAATTGCCAGGGCGGGCTTTATACGATGATGGACAGATGATCTGCAAGGACGTAATCATCACGTTATCAAAGAGTGCGCGTCAAAGATGAGTGCAGCTGGAGAATTGAGATGTCTCGTCTGTTGTAAAATAAATCGACAGCGCATTCATTTAATAGACAAACAGAAGCAAGCAGCAATCAAGGCATTTGTCGATCGGAAATATATTTTTGGCGTCCTTCCTACATGATTCGGGAGAAGTGTAACTTATCAGCTGGCTCTGACGGTCGCTAAGAAGATGGGACGTAATGAAAAGCCTGTGATCGTTGTGGTTTCTCTTTTGGTGGCACTCATGGAGAAGTAAGTAAAAGAAGCAACACTCATTATTTATCTTATAAAATAAATAAAGTAGGCTACGTTCTGTATTTGAAAACTGCGCTATGCAAAGGAGTTGACTTATGCGTTGCTCTGATTGGTTGGTAGGTCTACCGACTATCCAATTGAGTGCAGAGGGTTTTTTTTTTCCTGGTTTGGTTACGACACGCCTCATAATCAAACCTAGACAGAGGGGTTTCAGACTCATCTTCCGATAGGAAAATGAGTATGACGAAGTCAGGCTAGTACACTGTTACAACAGTGACATTATTTTTTTTTTCACATTTGAGTTCACGATTTTAATGTTTTTATGTTTTTTTTTTTTTGTGGCAGACTGAAGACTAATGAAATACTGATGATTTTTGAATAGAAATATTTGGTTAATGTCAAAAAATAAACTGCATAAACTGCTTTTATCTAGCTAGATTAGCAAAATAATTACTGAATTAATATTTACATCCAACAATATAACATCTCTGCTGTCTCCGGGTTTATCATGTCTCAACACAGATTCAAAATGCCCCAGAAAAAAATAATATAAAACTGAATAAAACATGTGTCCTTGTAAACATTAGCTATACAGAGTTTACTAAATAGATTTTTTAATATGTTATATAAAGAAAAATAAATAGGCCAATAAAAATAAGCTGATGTTTACTGATTTAGTAGTTTTACCCATTTGAGTTTGACTTTGAAGTATATGTCAATATGTTTATATACTGGGTAAGTATACTGGGCATGTTTATTGGGTTATCTGTAAAAAATGTAGGGGGCCCAGAAATTTTGGTTTCCATAGGGCCCAGAATTTCTTGCAGCACCCCTGGTCCCCAGAATGTATTTGTGAAGTTTCGGCACAATATACCCCACAGATAATTTATTATAACCATTTGAAAATGTCATTTTTGGGGCCAGTTTTACAATGAGCTGTTTTGGTGAGTACGACCTTAAATGTAAATGAGCTGCATATCCCCACCCTGCCTTTGGATGAGGACGTCACTTGATACCTCTGGCAGTCGGTCTAAGCAGAAGGGCTGAGAGAGAGTGAGGGACCCGCTGTTTTGAATATCATTCAGCCGTACATGTTTGAATCGGAATATATAAATAGTCTCTGATCAGACCCAGGTGAGGAAGAGACTCCAACAGAATAAACACAAATGAGAATGGACCAGTAAGTCTCGGTATGGTTATTTGATACATTTATGACCTTACCGTGCGTTCACACCGCCGCCGGCGAGAGCGAATTTTGCCCTCACAACGATGCCGTGGAAAGATTCGTGGACACTCTGATGCTCTGACGTAGATCGATTGCGTGATCTTTTCAAACAAGCATGTGAGTCGTTATTTTTGCAGAAAATTGATCCATGTAAATAACTTTAAAATTATAGTGACATGTTTGCTGATGAAATAAACAAATTAAAAGCCATATGTGTGTGATGTGGCTTTTGTGTTCATGGTTAAGTGCTATTATAATTTGCATTCCCGCTGAAAAAGTGTTCTAGCACGAAAATCTTGCCTATAAATAGTGTTGCGAGCCCTCTTTATCAAATTCAAATGATCAACCTCCTCTATTTTGCTTGGGAACTAATGTGGTCGGAACTAAAGTTTACAGGCCTGCGTTTGCTGGGATTCTCTCAAACGGAACACTTCTACATTATGATTGGTTGCCGCCGAACCGCGTCATTGCTTATTACCATAAAGTTGAACTGATTCCAACTCTCCTCGCCGCTCTCACCGTCCAAGACGCGCCGCTCTCGCCAGAGCTCTCCGCCAGCTCTCATTGAAAATGGATGACTTCCGGCTACTTTGACGCTCTCGCCGGCGGCGGTGTGAACGCACAGTTAATATCTAGTATGACCAACTAGCAGTTAGTTAGGGTTCATCAGTCTTACTTTTCGGTTTCAAAATAGAGAGGGAATAGATCCATCTTCGTTTTTCTCTATCTGATTTCAAAACGTTATGAACAGTCTTAAAGAAAACAAATTGTTGACATACTTGTAAGACTAGTCATAGCAGTTTATACAACTGGCCCCTGCAGATTAAACTGTCTAATTAGTTGAATAATAAAAGAAAATGTCCCTCAGGAATTGGATTACCTTGACCTAACCATTTTTCATGCAAATAATCTTACTAGGAAAAATGCACAACCTGTCTAGTAAATATCCATACAAAATGTCTGCCTGGGAATCAAGAGGATGTGAAGTGTCTTTTTTGCCAAGGTAGTACATATTGGAACAAATGACCCTTATGCCTACATTGTAAAATCAATCTTCTATTATATCATAGTTTAATAATGCATTTTGCATTTTGAGAGGATGATAGGCTATTATTAAATTTCATTAATAGATAGGCTGTTCATTTTAATAATATTTCTAAAAACATGAATTCTGTGAGAAGACAGCTCAGAAGAAAGCAACCAAAACAAAGAAACTGAAGGTCAAGACAGCTCAGAAGAAAGCAACCAAAACAAAGAAACTGAGGGTCAAGACAGCTCAGAAGATAGTAACCAAAACAACAAAGGAACTGAGGGTCAAGAAATCTCCGAAGATAGTAACCAAAACAACAAAGGAACTGAGGGTCAAGAAATCTCCGAAGATAGTAACCAAAACAACAAAGGAACTGAGGGTCAAGAAATCTCCGAAGATAGTAACCAAAACAACAAAGGAACTGAGGGTCAAGAAAGCTCAGAAGAAAGTAACCAAAACAAAGAAACTGAGGGTCAGACAGCTCTGAAGATGGTAACCAAAACAACAAAGGAACTGAGGGTTAAGACAGCCCAGGACATGGCCAAGAAGATCAGACAGGTAAAATTTTTAAGTAGGATCTTGGACTTTCTTAAACGTTTGTCATCATGCATGTGAATCTATGTGAAATTAAGGTTGTTAATATTGAGATATTCTGCCATTTGCATCTGCCCTATAATGGCTTTATCCTCTGGAAGGTTAGACATTTTAAAGAAATAATAAATTTTATTCACTTAACCTTTTAGTAGTTTTAATAGCTGAACAGTGTGATTTGTTTGTCTAGTAAAGAACAAGTTGACACTGATATACATGTTATAAATAAAAGAAACCCTATTGTTATGGTTACTTTTTTACACTTACAGGGGGATTCCTGGTGGAAAGTGTTTTAAAAGTTTCAGATTTTCAACAAGCAAAAAGGTAAAGACAATATTTAATTAAATGGTTATTTAATTATTGCTTGTAAATCAGCCCCAACAGTTATTTAATGATCTCACTGCAAAGGTTTAAATCCTTCTTTCTTTTGTGGTAAATGTATGGGCTTTTTCAGATCTTTCTATCAAATAAAATGTAAAAAAATATATATTTGCATAATTTACACAGAAAACCACACGGAGAGAAACAGCTTTCATTTATTCTCCAAGACTAGCTGAACCCTGTGAGTGTGTTAGAAATCAGGGATGGAGAGAGAACATTAAGTTTGGTAATTTTTTCATCTTCAAACCAAACTGGGGTCTTCAGCTGACAAAGACCCCATTTGGCTAGAGTTCTTCCCATAATGTTCATGCGTTAGTTCAGTGGGTGGAGAGAAGTCTTTTGTGGCTGTTTGAACACATTTGCCCACATGAGTGTGTTTACACTACGAAAGCAATCAGGTATAATTTGTTTTCGCCTACCTCTGGAAGTGATAGAAATTGTACTAGATCAAACTTTTGAGCCCCTGTTTACATCTGTATTTAGTGTTGTCCACTTGTGATCCAACTGACCAAAATGCATCTAAATACCAGGTGCAAAAAGCACATCAGCCTTCTCAAGGTCATTATAATGTACATAACACATTGATATTTCAGATACCTGGTCACGTCAGATGAACTACGTAGGAGGTGCTCTCTACCAGAAAGCTACTCTGTGAACACTGTAGTGGCTTATCTATGGAAGGCCAAGGGACAAAATAATAAAATTACAGAGAAGTTGAAGGAGCAGGAGGGGATACCCTCAAAGTGCACAAAGTTAACTTCACAGTGCTCCAAACTTTGTGAAGGTAATAATAATGTAGGAGTAAAAACAATTCTGAGACCTTGTTTTGTGATTTTGAGTCATATAATTGTTCGAATAATAATAATCTTTCACATAACATTATTTCCACTGAATTTCCATATTA
Source organism: Cyprinella venusta (assembly GCA_038021265.1). Taxonomy (NCBI): domain Eukaryota; kingdom Metazoa; phylum Chordata; class Actinopteri; order Cypriniformes; family Leuciscidae; genus Cyprinella; species Cyprinella venusta. The sequence continues at coordinate 1,475,894 of CM075863.1, forward strand.
CTTGTAGCTGTATTGTTATATGTTTACCATGTATAAATAAAAAGTAAATATAAAAGATAGAAAAGTTGTGTTGATAGCCCCCTTAACTTAGTGCTATGTTGTTTTACAACCAGTTTTGGAAAATAATGTATACCCATTGTCCACTTTATTAGGAACACCTGTACACGATTATTATTTATCCAATCAGACAATTATGTGACAAATGCAGCTTGCATAAAATCATGCAGATACAAGTCAAAGGCTTTCTGTTTTTGGTTCTAAGTGGGCTGATTTGAGTTTCAAAGAATACTTTTGTGTATGTAATGTCCCAGTAAATCAGCAGGTTTTGAAATCCTCATACCAGCTAATCTGGTACCAACAACCATAGCCACGTGTTTTTATTTTTATATTATTATTTTAATGATTGATGTGAACATTATCTAAAGCTCTTGATTTGTATTTGCATGTTGTTGTTTTTACATTATGCTGCTGCCAAATGAATGGCCTATTAGAAAATTGCATGAATGTACAGGTGGTCTTAATAAAGTGTACGGTGAGTGCATCCACATACTTATTCTTTATTTTCTTCTACTGCTTGTAAGTTGGAAATACAAATAATTATGTTTTGTATAATTATATTTTAGATGAATGCCGTAATCTGGCTGGAGATCTAAAGTACCTGGCAACAAAATTCATCCCCCAGAAAAAAGTGCGTCAGGCATTGTTAGAAGATGGGAATGTCCATGCAACCATGGCCAAAACAGAAGACTGCAGGTAATTTAGTTAGTAACAATTTACTGCTACACTTGACAGTAACTGAATGATTCCAAGATCAGTTCAACTGGAAAACTAAATACCTTTTCATATTTTCAATTGCAGGAAGACATTAAAAAAATGTAAAGGATGCTTTGGAGAGTAATTGGCCAACATTTGACCTGGCAACACATGGTCTTGGCCCTGCTGTTATTAAAGGAACATTTTCATTGATTTATGCATGTCTTAAGGAGAAGATGAAAGCACTGAAATCAAAAGACTCCATAGATGAATAAGATTTTCCCCTACTTTATTTTGTACTTGCATTGTTTTAAGCAGTACCAAAAAAATAAAAATAAAACATTACAAAGAATGTCATGTCTTTTTCCTGCTTAGTTATAGATGAAACAAACCTCACTACAGTCACAACACATACAATCCTGTTTACGATGCCTTTTTTGATATACTCAATACAATAAGCAACAATTACTTCATGTATATGTGACATTATTAGTCCCCCCCCCCCCCCCCACGTTTCAAATCAGGTGTTTGGAACCTTACTGATATTATCCTTTCAAATTGTAGTTGTCCATCAGCACTTTTCCGGCGGTGCATGTTATGAGTTTAGAGTGAGTGTCTTTTCACCCTTCAGGTAGGTTCTGTTTCTGTATTGAGTACTGGGGTACAGTAATAGTGGGTCGCTATGTTACCACCAATGTGTTGCTTTCTGTACCCTCAGTTAATCGGCGGTTTTGATGATTGCTGTAAACAGTAGCCAGAGGGAATTATATGTGAAGAATATTCTTTTGTGGTAAGTGTTATATATAACGGATGGAAATTGTAGAAAAAGAGCAATAGTAACATCTCGCTTTCTTTAAGGCGTGAGTCTCCTCTCTCATCTAACCTTCCTGGCACAAACAAACCTGTGTGACCTATATAAATTGTTGGGTTAGCTAGATTTTCCCGGTTCATTCTGGGTGGCGTAGTCGACAATTATGACCATAAATTATAAACTAAAACCATATACCGCTTACGGTCACATATATTTGGATTCTTTTGTCATATTAGATGTTTAGCTTCTTTTATGCAAATTATTAAATGGCAGATGCCAATACATATTTAGTCTTTAATGAAACATTTTCTTCTGTTTTTTCGTTTACAAATGTAATTCATTGTAACTGCCTGTTTTGCCTTTTTTACATGTTGCCGATAGGCATGTAGTGCAGTTATTTTTCTTTTTCTTGACAAAATACTGAAGTCTAAAAAAATAGTTGTACAGCTCCTTGTTTTCAATGTATTTTTCTGATTGGCTCCATTCCATAAGGTCTGTTAACATGGTCTGGAGTTCAGGTTCTGGCTTTCTGTTGGTTGTTTTCTGGCAATCTGGATGATTTGAGATTAACTCCGAAGGTGTCAGTGCAAGGTAGAGGATGTTGTGAACCAAAATGCTGACAAAAATGTGGCCTTTTGTGATTTACAATGGCTACACTTTCATCACTGTGAAAGACTGTGAGATTTTCACCATCTGAGATGTACGAGTGACTATCAACGATTTTTCTAGCAAGAGTAGACCTGATGTCTTGAATATCTAGTCCTTGTTGCTGTGCAGCTATTCTCGAGAAAACTATATGTTTGCACAAAGAGCCGCTTTTTGACCTTCTGCAGTCACATTTGACCATTGTTACAACCCTGCATTCTGCTTGGTCGCCTGCTGGTGGCGTAGTTGCTCAGAGAGCGTGGGAGATCACATACACCTGCTACCTAATTATCTCTAATGGTGAAGAGGATAAAACCTTGGATCAAACAACTCTTCTCCACTTCGTCCAGGGGACTGGCAGCCTCTGGAGGAGTCATTTGAACCTTTGTTACAGCCCATACGAACCTTCTTTTACTCCCAACCGGATTATGATTTTGTTCCCTTATGATTTTGAACCCTAGACTTTGTTATAATAAATTGTTTGCATTTTTGTTGTAAGCTAATAAAACTCTTGCAAGTCATTTCTTTCCACTTGTATCCCTTTATGTACGGTCGAAACGAGCTGGCCGTAACATAAATTGGAGTCTCGTCTGCGATCCTATTGGGGGTAGGAAATGTTGGTGAGTATGGGTTATATGTGTGTAAGTTTTTGTGAATGGTTACCTTTATAAATGAGAACTCTGGTGAGTTAGAGTGTTTCCAGCTGGATTGTGAAAACAATCCTTCCGACGGAGCACTGTTTGTTATTTTGTTTTGTTATTTTGCCTTTCTTGTTTTTGGAGGTTATCCTGGGTGGAGATTAATTCTCTGTTGGGGGTACGCTTCCGGACTTTCAGTTTGACTGATGGTTGCGGAGTTCAGCGTTTAATGTCGCCTCGAGCCCGGTACATCTCTGAAGACCAGGTAGGATTTAGTTAGTGTTTTTCTGAGTTAGGGGCTGGAGTTCTCTTATATTATAAATGGTAAATCCATTCTACAAAAATAAAAAAAGGTTAGGCGTTGAATTTGCGTGTTTAGCGTAGTTTGTTTCGCGCTTACACTGTGTTTTGACTAGTGGGAAGTCTTTGAAAATTTTGTGTATGAGGTTGCGTAATACAGTGACGTAGTTCCTTTTTGAAGCAGTAGCTTATGGGAATTGTATTTTGAGTGAACAGCGTCTCACGTGTATTAGCTAGTAGTTTCGTTTGTGTTATTGTGCATAAAACATACGAACAAAATTTCTTTGGTGCTTGAGGATTTCTTTGCGTGTCCATCAGAAACTTTGCTTGAGAGTTGTACGAAGGAGCAGTTGATGCAGATCGACGAATGCTTCAGTGTTGATTTTACTTCTCAGGAGAAGAGGCTGAAGGAGACTATGGTGACTTCTCTGAAGCGGTCACTTGTTGGTAGAGGCGTTATAAAGGTAAGCACTGAGTTAATCACTCCGGGTGAATCGTTAGTGTCGACTCCTGTTGGGGTTGAACTTGATAGTGATAGTGAGACAAAATTTCCAGAGTTCTCTTTGCAAGAGAAGCAACTGTATTTAGAGGCTGCGAAAATTCGTGCAGAACGTAATGATCGCGCTATGAAAGAGCGAGCAGCAGAGAGAGAGTTTGAAGAGAGGAAATTAAATCATCAGTTAGCTATGCGGAAAATGGAGCTTGAAATGGAAAGGGAACGTGAAGAGAGAACGCTTGAGTTAGAGAAAGAACGTGAAGAGAGAGCACTTCAGTTGGAGAAAGAATGTGAGGAGAGAGCGTTTCAGATAAGAAAGTTGGAGTTAGAATTAGCAGCAAAGACAGGTGAAGGTTCTCAAGCGAATGTGGTTCCTACAGGTGAATCTGTGTTTGACGTTCAGAGATATATGAGATTAGTGCCGCCATTTTCTGAAAAGGAAGTGGATAAATATTTCTATCACTTTGAACGTGTTGCTTTATCCATGAAATGGCCGAAAAGCTTTTGGACTTTATTGTTACAGTGTGTGTTCACGGGTAAAGCTCAAGAAGTTTATTCTGCACTCTCATTGGAGCAGAGTGGTGAGTATGATGTGGTGAAATCTGCTGTGTTACATGCATATGAACTCGTGCCTGAGGCATATCGTCAACAATTTAGGAATTTGAGTAAAGCTGATGAATGCACTTATGTTGAATTTGCAAGAGAAAAAGAGAACTTATTTGATCGTTGGAGCACTTCAATGAAAGTTACAACCAAGGAACAATTAAGAGAATTAGTGCTCTTAGAAGAGTTTAAACATTGTGTTCCTCCTGCTGTAGCTATGCATCTCACTGAACACAAGGTGAATACACTTTCAGAAGCTGCTATCATGGCTGATGAATTTGTGTTAACCCATTGTGGGTCGGTCAGTTCAGTAGGTCTTAAAACCAACCATATGGGTAACTCTAAGTTTTGCTTTCAACCTAAGACAAAGTCTTCTGTGGTGAGTAGGAATATTAAGACAGCAGTTGTTAAACATTCTAGTAAACCTACACTCTCACGGGACATGGTTTGCTTTTATTGCAAGAAGCCTGGTCATAAAATAGCCGACTGTCTTACTCTCAAAAAGAAAGAAAGATTGTCAATCTGTTGCTTTGGTTTCCACTTCATCATCGTTTATTGACACTTGTGAGAGAAAGATCGTCATTTATCTAGTCCTGATGATAAATCTGTTGATCAGTGTATAACTTCTTCTGTTGATTATGCACCTTTTATCAAAGAAGGAAGCGTCATTGCCTGGTTCAGACGAAATGGTGCCAGTACGTCTTCTTCGAGATACGGGAGCCGCGCAGTCGTTTCTTCTAGAAGGAATCTTGCCTTTGACTTCTGAAACTGCTACTGGAACTCATGTTCTAGTGCGAGGGTTTGAGATGAGATTTACTGAAGTGCCTTTGCATCGAATCCATCTTTCCTCTGCCATTGTATCCGGTGAAGTAATAGTTGGTGTTTGTCCTGCACTTCCAGTTCCTGGGATTACATTTATACTGGGAAATGATTTAGCTGGTGAGAATGTTTGGGGAAGGAGTGAAGTGGCAGCTCTGCCCATAATAGCATCTACACCTAGGAAATCTGAGGTTGGAACTGGTAGAGAATTTCCTGATTTGTTTCCAGCGTGTGCAGTTACTCGATCAATGGCTAAACCATTAACTGAAAACCAAGTTGAAATTCCACTGCATGACACCTTCTTTTATACTGTTCATACAGGTGACTCAGGATCTGATGTGTCCAAATGTCCTGAGCAGAGAGACCTGAAATCCTGTTCTTCGTTGTCTTCTGACCAGAAAGATTCAATAGTGTTGCGACAAGAATCTACCGATACATCAGAGGTTCTGTCCACTCTTGAGAAAACCAATGTTGATCTCTCTGATGTTGATTGTTCTCTGACTTCTTTGTCACAGATTTCTCGAGAGGATTTGATTAGAGCTCAACAGAGCGACGACAGTCTTAAAACCTTATACTCTGAAGTAGAGGTCTTCACAGTGCACCCGAGACCCGTCGGCCCCGGACCCGACCCGGGACCCGTACGGGTTCGGGTCTGTATTTTAAATGATCAGCCGGGTCCGGGTCGGGTCCGAATCTATTACTTCGGGTCCCGGGTCTGTTTAACATTGTGTGTAATACCAACGCATTCTCATCCTTTAACGTCATATAGGACACTATAATTATGACAAAACGGCGAAATATTACTCATATGGCACCCGTTATCGTTAATATAACACGCGCTGAGAACGGGATGGAACCCGTGCAATCGGAATCTCAAGCGCGTGTCATGTTTCTATGGCAACCAGAGCAGAGTTTCCGCCAAACCGCGCTTTACATTTTCTCCAATGTTTATAATAATATAAATGAACCGTCTTGTTTAATCTTAAAGTTTTGGTGGTCAGATTCAGACTCAATGAAGAGCAGAGAGCACAGATATGATCAAGCTGAGGAAGCAACAAGCAATCGCTATTCAAAAGGGAAAACAGTTAAAGTTATTATGCGAGTTAACTCGAGTCAGAATACATGTGCAAGGCTGGATTTGTCATCAATCACCCTGACATCAAGTGGACTTTTAAAGCCGAAATAATGAGTGGATTAAGCTTGGAATAACGAGAGAAATAACATGGATAGAACTTTCTTGTCGGTGGATTAATGCATCAGTCAGTAACGTTACAAGGAAGTGAGACGACGGCTACTAAAATTAGGTAAGACAAAAAGTTTTATTTTTCGCAAATCGTGTGAAATAATATATGACAATCGGGTCCAGTCGGTTTTTTGTCTTCCTGCCGGGTTCGGGTCCAGTTTTCAAATAATAGACGGGTCCAGGTCGGGTCCGGGCAGTACATTTATGACATTTCTCGGGTCTGCACGGGTCCGGGTCCAACTTTTAAAATGAACGACGGGTCCGGGTCGGTTCGGTGTAGCATATTACGGGTCCCTTCCGGGTCGGGCATGAATTTTTGGACCCGTGAAGACCTCTACTCTGAAGTGGAGTCTAAGAAATGTTCTGATTCTCAGTCTTCTTTGTATTTTCTCGATGATGGTCTGCTTTGTCGGAAAATTGTGCCGCATAAAGATGTTGCCTTAGAACCTAAAATTCAGATTGTAGTTCCTCTTACAGTGAGAGAATCCGTGTTGCATTTGGCTCACCAAGGACTTGCTGGTCATACTGGAGTTCGTAAAACGTATGATCGGGTCTTGCGACAGTTCTGCTGGCCTAAGTTGAAACGAGATGTGGCAAAATATATTCGATCTTGTCATACATGCCAGATCATAGGTAAGCCAAATCAAAAGTTACCTGTTGCTCCGTTGCAGCCTATTTCCGTCGTCTCCACTCCTTTTGAGTATTTGATAGTTGACTGTGTTGGTCCTTTGCCCCGGTCTAAGACTGGTCACCAATACCTTTTAACTGTTATGTGCCAGACTACTCGTTATCCTACTGCTTATCCATTAAGGTCCATCACCAAAAAATCTGTCTTGAAAGCCATCACTAATTTCATGTCGACCTTTGGAATACCCAGAGTTATTCAATCTGATCAGGGTTCGAACTTCATGTCGAAACAGTTCTCAAAAGCCATGCGTCAACTTCGAGTGAAACACAATATTTCTAGTGCTTATCCACAGAATCAAGGAGCTCTTGAGAGGTTCCATCAAACCCTGAAGTCCCTTTTGAGGTCATATTGTGTGGAACTTGATGCTGATTGGGAAGAAGGTCTACCGTGGATGTTGTTAGCGATCCGTGAGGTAATTCAAGAAAGTCTTGGGTTTAGCCCAAATGAATTAGTGTTTGGACATGTAGTGAGAGGACCTACAACTGTGTTAGCTGAGGAGTGGCGAACGTCTAAACCTTCTGAGAATATTTCAGACTATGTGAGTGGTTTTCGGCGTAGATTGTATGAGGCACGAGCGCTTGCTAAAAAGAAATTGGGTAAGTCTCAAATAAAAATGCAACAACGTTTCGACAGAAAAGCTAAAGTAAGAGAATTTCAGGTGGGTGAACAGGTATTGGCTTTATTGTCTCTACCGGCAAATCCATTTCAGGCTAAATTTACAGGCCCTTATAAGATAGTTAAACGCCTTTCCGATAACAACTATCTTTTAAATACTCCTGATCGGAGAAAGAAGGTACAAGTATGTCACAGTAACCTGCTGAAATTGTACATAGCTCCGGTTCGTTCCGTTGCTGTAAATGTGGTAAACTCTTGTGATTCTGTTCCAGAATTGTCATCTTCCTTTCATAGCCCGACTAAGGATTCTTTGGAGAATGCTGATGAGGATGAGTTTTCTTTCTCGAGAGAAAGTCGACGGGCGAATTAAAAACTCTGAGATTCTTCTTAATCTGCCGTCTCATCTTTCTTACCTGACTGAGAAGGAGAGGAGTGATGTCACGGAGTTGGTGATGTCATTTCCCTCTCTTTTCCGTGATGTTCCTGGTCGTACTTCTATCATAGAACATGATATCGATGTAGGATCCTCGTGTCCCGTTAAACAGAGCGCATATAGAGTCAATCCTTTCAAAAGAGATTTGCTGAAACAAGAGGTGAACTATTTACTTGCTCATGGTCTGGCTGAATCCAGTTTCAGTTCATGGAGTTCCCCTTGTGTTCTAGTAAATAAATCTGATGGCTCATATCGATTCTGCACAGATTATCGGAAACTTAATTCTGTTACTATAAGCCGGATTGCTTTCCTTTGCATCGAGTTGATGACTGCGTCGATCATGTTGGCTCTGCCCGATATGTTAGTAAGTTCGATCTCTTAAAGGGATATTGGCAGGTGCCTCTGACTAGTCGAGCGAAAGAATTATCCGCCTTCGTCACACCTGATGCTTTCCTGCAATATACGGTTATGCCTTTCGGAGTGCGAAATGCACCCGCGGCGTTTCAGCGTCTCGTAAATCGTATACTGTACGGAATGTCAGGATGTGAGGCATATCTTGACAACATCGTGTTGTACAGTTCATCTTGGTCTGAACATCTTGATCAGATTAAAGAACTGTTTTCTCGTTTAGCCAAAGCTAATCTTACAGTTAATCTCGCTAAGTCCGAATTCGCGAAGGCAACCGTTACCTATTTAGGTAAGATAGTGGGAAATGGTTGTGTAAGACCTATCGAGACAAAAGTCGAAGCTATCTGTAATTTTCCTGCTCCCACCACTTGCCGTGAACTGCGACGGTTCCTTGGAATGGTGGGATATTTTCGGAGTTTTTGTTAGGGCTGGGCGATAATATTGCACGATATTGTATGCGCGTCTAATCAGTAAAGCCGGTTCCTTGATTAGTAGTAAATCACCTTCACCTGCTTTCAGATGGACGATATGAGTGTTAAAGTTAATGAGATAATTAAGTGATTAATTTAGTGATGATTGAGCATTATTGAAGACACCTGATGATAACAAGCAGAATCACTGAAGGACAATCACAAATTATTAGCCACTGTTATGGAGATCATTGTCTGCTTTAGTTGGGCTCTTGACACTTATATTTTCTCTTTAATTTTTGATTGCTTGGTGATTTTGACTTATAACAGTCAAATGAACAAAGGCAACTGTGATATGGTAGTGTTGGTTATGTTTTGACATAATCATCCAATGATTTGAAAAATGAAACTTATTCAGATGATTTGGTTAACTTGTTAGTTACAGTTTTGTGGTTATGCTACATATCTGTACTTTCTTATAACCTCAAATATTTAATGAAATATTCTAATCAAATCACTGTCATCTTCATACAGAAACACAGAGATCAATAATCAGCCTGTCTATCTCATTCGTGGTGACATGTTGCCACCAATCACAACTCATTAATGTCTCCCATCATGCATTGCGGTATGAATAAATTATTATCTGAATTGTCTATCCAATTTACTTTTCCTAGTTAAAAAGTACTCGTCACCGTTGTTGAGAAGCTTTGACTGAATCTTGAGGTCTGTGTGTGCCTTAAAGAAAGATTTTTTTAAACAACTTTTGAGAAATTACATTATATTTAACATTCCGGATGTTTATGCAGAATATCAATTATACACTAACCAACAAAATAAATCATAGACATACATTTAAAATGATGAAAGTCATTATGTAACTAACATCATTTTATAATTGTTTATCTTTGTTCATCTGACAGGATTAACTCAGATGCAATAGTCAATTAAATATAAAATTTTGTATATAAGGGTCAAGAAGACCAACTAAAGCAAACACTCACCTCCATAACGGTGGCTTAAAATTTTTTGATTTTTTCCTTTGATTCTGCTTTAGGTGTCTTCAATAAAGCTCAATCATCACTCATTTAATCACTTAATTATCTCATTAACTTTAACGCTCTTGAGTGTGGACTTATATACAACCCCAGGTGTATTAATTTAACACGGGAGATTTTGTCGTGACGAAGAGCCGTAATTAACTGACCAGTTGAGCCATATCGCATTAAATATCGCTATCGATATGTCCTCGATATTAACGCGATTTGGCTCAGCTTGTCAGTGATCTACCCCTACAAACAAGGGATGTCCCCCGGACTTTTCAAACGTCCCCTTAGGTTCGCATTAGGTCCGCTTTGTAACGTTCCCTTGCGGACGTTCGGAGGACGTCCGCACTTGGTCCCCTTTGTAACGTTCGCTGACGGACATTCCGATGACGTTCGCATTTGGTCCATTCTATAACGTTCGCTGACGGACGTTCTGAGGACATTTGTCCTGGCCAGTTTGCGAACGTCCCTATTTCGTCCCTCACCTGGCATTTCCATGACAACACTTGCAATCCAGTCGCCCATGTTTGCTATCATCAACTGAAACTTTACAACTCAGACAAACGAATAATTAAGCTAAAATATAAATGCAAATATTTGCATTGATTGTAAATTAAGTTAATGCTAAAATGTTAGTGTTTTAATATGTTAAGATAATGTTCCTTTATGTAAATTTTAATCACTAAAGCTGTAATAATACCACGAGTTTGTTTTCAACCGTTAATTTAAACATCAAAAACATGACAATTGATTCAATTGAATATGAGCTACAATTTGTAAAGACTGTTCCACATGCACGAAGAGGTTGAATCCCAGGCTCTAAAAGAATGCATCGTCTTCAAATGATTAATGCTGCAGCCAAGGAAAACGTGAAGAATGAAAAATTGCTGGAAAGTGGATAACACAGGTAAGACAGATAAAAGTATCCTAAACATTTACCTGTCAAACGCAGGAGAAGGTGACTGGTTTTATTAAAAATAATTTATTTTAGGAAAAATATTGTTCTAATTATTGCACTTAAGACTGATAGCACATGCAGAACAAATAACAAAAAAACAAAAAAAAACATTGGAGAAACAAGCGAGTGACGATCAAATCATAGGATCAAATGCGCCTAAGCGAGTGACGTCATTCCGTATGTACGCGGTTTGTATCAGTTTGTATCCCACATAGCAACTGACTCCGGAACGGATCTGCCGCGGAGGTAAGAACAAGGTCCGGAACGGAGTCCACTTGCACAGCGCAACGGATCCGGAACGGATAAGGATCGCGGATCGAGACTAGATCCGCGGCAGACCCTATCCGGATCCGATCTGGACCCGTTCATTTCGGTCTGAAAACCTCTCAGATCACTCATTCAAAACTAGTAATCTGGCCAAAACTACAAAAATATTTCAAATCTATTGGTGGACCAACATTAGATAGATTGCCCACTAAACAACAGGATGTCCAAAAGACGTCTTTTCAACGTCTTTGTAACAAAAATCGGATGCTGAAGAGACGCCCACTGAGGAGCCAGAATTAAAAGTTTTTATGACGTGTTTTTTTGACGTGTTGCACGTCTGATATAGAGGGTAATCAAAGCTTTGTACAATTTTAAAGGTCAAATGTGGCCATTGTGTTTAAAACTCATGTTTATATCAATGTCATTTCCTTAAATTTTTTAGATGAGGTTTAGATGTTATGTTTCATTTTAAGTAACCATTGTGGTGATCAGTGTTTGCTTTAGTTGGGCTCTTGGTCCCAATTCTTTGTACTTTAACTTCTATTTGGCTGTTGTAACTGTGTTTGTATAACACTATTGTTATTGCAGAAAATGCCAAGAAAAGTAAGGAGCTGTCATCAACTCCTTGTTGATGATGAAAAAAACACGAAGTGAGCAACTAATGTTGTGTGTAGACTTTTGTTCTTATACCTGCTGTTCATAACCATTTATCTTGTAAAATTGTGTTATTTGGACCAGTACCATTATTATCACTTATTTTATGGTGAATAAAATCATGTGTACAAAATGTTTAGAGCAAATATATATCATATAGTCACACACAGACATCAAGATTCTGCATATGATTCTCAACAACGGTGACAACCAAAACAAAAAAGCTTGGAAATCAAGGATGTTTTGTACTTCGAAAGCTACCCATCATGCATTGCAGCATGAAGCTTTTTTTAGTCACCATTCTTGTGATACATACGCAAAATCTTGATGTCTGTGAGTGACTATAAATTAGATTTTCTAATAACATTGTTTAAACAGGCTTTTTTTTAATTCACCTTCAAATAAGTGTTAATTTTAATAGTACTAGTCCAAAAAATCAATTCCACAAGATAGGTGGTTATTAATGGCAAATATAAAGAAAAAGTCTAAACGCAAAATTGAATGCTGGCAAGCTGATTACAGTATTTTACTTTTTCTTGGCTTTCTCTGCAATAATAATGGTGTTATACAAACACACAGTTACAACAGCCATAAAAACTTAAAATGAGAAGAATTGGGACCAAGAGCCCAACTAAAGCAAACATTGATCACCACAATGGTTACTTAAAATGAAACATAACATCTAAACCTCATCTAAACAATGTAAGGAAATTACATTGATATAAACATGAGTTTTAAACACAATGGCCACATTTGACCTAGTTTTTAAACTTGTACGAAGGTTCGATGAACGTCTATATCGGACGTGCAACACGTCAAAAAAACACGTCATAAAAACTTTTAATTCTGGCTCCTCAGTGGACGTCTCTCCGACTTTTGTGACAAAGACGTTGAAAAGACATCTTTTGGACATCATGTTGTTTAGTGGGCAGTCTATCTAATGTTGTTTGTAGGCAGTCTATCTAATGTTGTTTAGTGGGCAATCTATCTAATGTTGGTCCACCAATAGATTTGAAATATTTTTGTAGTTTTGGCCAGATTACTAGTTTTGAATGAGTGATCTGAGAGGTTTTCAGACCGAAATGAACGGGTCCAGATCGGATCCGGATAGGGTCTGCCGCGGATCTAGTCTCGATCCGCGATCCTTATCCGTTCCGGATCCGTTGCGCTGTGCAAGTGGACTCCGTTCCGGACCTTGTTCTTACCTCCGCGGCAGATCCGTTCCGGAGTCAGTTGCTATGTGGGATCCATGGCAACGCTCAGCTGGGTAGCGTAGTGACAGTTAACGGTCCTTCTCAGACGCAGCCTTGTGTTTTCTCCGTCCGTCCGTCGTCTGTCTAAAAGGTATTTTTAATTAGATTATTATAAATTAGTCACCATAACCACTGTCTATCTTTAAATTATATGAAAATGTTACCTTTTAAAACGTTTGCTGAAGTCGTCCGCAATCAGTGTTGGGGGTAACGAGTTACAAAGTAACGAATTACAGTAACGATTTTACTTTTTTGGGTAACGAAGTAAAGTAACACATTACACTAAAAATATTGGTAACTACACTACTTTACTATACTAAAGGAACGCGCTTTCCTGCGTTACCCAAGCCGTGTTTGCCTGTGTGGAGAGTTCCGTCTAGTGGTGCGTGCGCGCCGTTGCCATAGAGACCGATTTGAGTGAAGGAGAGAGGGAAGTGGAGAGAGAGAGACGGGTTTCGGCAAATGGCAATATTCACATTACTTTCAGTTTATTGCTCGAAAGCACAAAAATATTTGTGTGAAATGTAGGCTATAGTAAACCCTAAGATTATTATTTGTGACATTAGAACAAAATATGTGGATATAAAAACATGTATATAGGCTAAAGAACTAAATGAACGATCTCTATTTTCTAATTTCACTAAACATTTCATTAAGTTTCGTGGACATTTTATAAAACATGGATCTTAGGCTCATTTTGTAAACATAAATAACTGATTTAGATGCGCAAACTGGGTGCCGTAGCGGAGATGTAGGCTCCATGTTCGGTGCAGGTTCGGCTTCTTGTCGTTCATCCTCGGATGCGGCATCGCGTGCGCTGTTTGCCGCGCGCACCTTTCCGCTCGTTCGGACGCGTCAAGTAAAAACAAGGCTCGAAAGTCTTGGATAACACAAAACGAAATGAACAGGATTGTTGCAGGGTTCATTGTAGAAGACATGCTTCCCCTGTCGACCATTAATCCCCCAGGTTTAGAAAAATACATTTTAAATTAGGATTAAGAATTTTATGGGATAAAGTGACCTTTATTTTATTATTTTTCATTGACATCTTTTATTTTTTTTTAAATTATTATTATTACCATGAGTCGAATAAAAAGCTGGTTTTGTTCTCAGGAGAAGAGTTTTATTCTCCCTGTTTTGAAACTTCTGTGTTAAACCCCATTTTAAAATTTTTAATTTTGAACCCCATTTTGTTTGTGAATTTTACAGTGCGGCATATTTATTTGTGCAGACAGGGATATTGTTCTTTCATGTCATTTTGTATTAATTTTTACAATGAAGTGATGATATAGGGCAAAAATTGATATGATGTTTGTCCATGTACACGGTAAATTAAGAAACGGGAAAGTAAAGTAATAAGTAGTGAAGTTACTTTTCCAATGCAGTAACTAGTAAAGTAATCTCATTACAATTTACAGAAGTAACTAGAAACTAGTAACTAATTACTATTTTTGAGTAACTACCCCAACACTGTCCGCAATGTACCACTGATAACCGTTATATGCTAATACTACGAGTACGAAGCTAACAGCTGAAAATGAGACAACATTTCACGTATTGATAAATTCATAACTGAATGTTCATTTTGTTGTTTTAGGTAACGTTAGACGCCGAAGCGGGAGAATTGCCATCGGATTAATCCCACAGCTGACCGACAAACACACGCACACAGCTGCCAGCACATTTGAAGACACACACACACGGAAATGCCACCTTAACAATTGTTTTAAATAAATAATTTACTTTGTTCCTCACACCGTGTCTGTTTTCTTTCGTTAGTCGGAAGTAAAATAAAATAAAATGATATTCAGGGGACTAAACGCGAAAGTCCCATAAACGTCCCGGATGGCCGCTGGTGGTCCTGGGAACGTCCTCTTGAATGTCCGGAGGACGTCTTCGCGAATGTCCGCGGGACATCAAGCGGACTCCACATGGGGACGTTCAGGGGGACGTTCAGGCCATTTAGGGGACGTTCTGGCCCAGACAGCAACATAAGTTGGCCCAGATCCGGGCCACATCTGGTACACATGGATTCCACATGGCCCAGATGTAGGCCGGATCTGGGCAGACACTATGTTGCTGTCTGGGGGGGACCTTTTTTTGTTAGCTGGGTACGGCTCTTTGTAGTGAATGCCGCTCCATCTGAAAGCAGGTGAAGGTGATTTACTACTAATCAATGAACCGGCTTTACTGATTAGATGCGCATACAATATCGTGCGATATTATCGCCCAGCCCTAATTACTAAGTTTTTCATCTCGTTAAAAGATGGCTAATTTTATCAGCAGCGATAAAGCAGTTGAGTTTGAGTAAAGAAAATCACTTTTACATTGCATGCTTCACATTCTGAATTTACTTTTTTTTTTAAATCAAAGTATAATGCTGTTGTGAAATCACAAATACTGTCAAAACTTATCACAAACTTCATCTGTGCATAAGCTGCACGTTAACGGTAATGTTATGTGCGCCAATTCAACAGATTTATAACGTTAACCATAATAATTTATAAACCAATGCCACCAGAGGAGAATGCATCAGTGAATGTGGTAAAATACAAAACCATAATTCTTACATTTGGGACAAATAAATCGTTTTTTAGGCCTCCAGGAACTGTTAGGGTAACGTTACCTGATAAAACAGGCCACACCATATTCTTCAAGCTCGCCCACATTAGTTGCAGACCAGTAAAATATATCGACATACAGTAAAAAAAAATAACACAAAAGTCGCAAGCTTGATTACTCACCTTATTATTAACTTACTCCAAAAACGTAGCGAGGCTCCAGATAAAAATAGTCAGTCTGTCAACGTTAGTTTCCACATCTGCAAAATTGGCACTGTGATAAGGTTTGTGTTCCGTGTAAAGTGTGGGTGTTACAATCCTAGGGATATGTGTTGGGTTGTGTTGTGTTTTTTTTTCTCTTTCTTTCTTTTAGGCTGCATGTTTAGGTTCCATGAGTGAGTCCCAGCAAGGGTGCCTAATTAACTGAGTGTGTGGCAGCAGGTGTGTCCAATGATACTCAGTGCCTGGAGGATAAGAAGGCTTGGTTTGCACACTGCAATGGCAAGAGAAACGTCCGTGAGCAGAGTACTACCATAGTCATCCAAAAAGAGAACCACCAATCAACTAACCAACCAGTCAGTCTGTGAACAGATTACTGTCAACCAGCCGAACCAACGGAACAGAGACAAATTGAGCCATCCAACCAGTGGGTTGATTATTGAGCTAGATCCTTGTGAGACCAGAACAGTGTCTGGGGCTTAGCCTCCGTGGTGGAGAGAGGACTACTTAATTGTTCATATAGGGTTTGAGCTGGTTACTGTAGTTAGTAAGTCAGTTTAGTGTTGTCTTATAGGCTAGTGACAATGACCCCAAATTTTTGAGATACCCCTACCGGAGGTAGAACTAAACCCAACACTGTTTTTCCTCATGTCTAAGGTCTCCCATATATGAAATGGATTCTTGGCTCAAAATATTTTACTGTTAAGATTGTTAAATTAACAGATATTGTTATACACCCCAAAACCAAAAAAGGACTAAAATATAGCCTGTCCGTATAGGGGTTAAGGCAAATAAACTAGTGCAGATCAATCCCACAAGCTCTGAGAGCTTTGAAACTTGGCATGTTTGTTGTCAGGAAGTTGCTTTAACAAATAGAAAAGACTGGATGTGAATATCTTGATGTATGGAATAAATAGAGACATGTAAACACACACCTAAAATAAGCGGACATGCACAAATTGAATGTCTAAACAGAATGTTTTCATTTACTTTGTGGTTGCTTTGCCAGCGATTATCATAGAAACACATATGATGGCTTATTAGAAAGGTGGGGTTGTGCTGAATCCAGCAATACCAAATATGTAAATATGTGTAGCATGACAAATCCAAGTGTCCTGTCA
The DNA here is from genome assembly GCA_038021265.1 of Cyprinella venusta. Taxonomy (NCBI): domain Eukaryota; kingdom Metazoa; phylum Chordata; class Actinopteri; order Cypriniformes; family Leuciscidae; genus Cyprinella; species Cyprinella venusta. Next base: position 1,492,835 of record CM075863.1, read on the forward strand.
TTCAATGTATGAGATGTCCAAAATGAAAGAAAACGAAACATTGATAAAATAGTCTCAAATCCAAAGCTCATGATCAGTGGTGAGAAGAATGTTGACAAATTCATTATTACTGCAAAGTAAGGTACATTAGGTAAGTGCTGATCTAAATTTATGATACATTTAACAATGATATATTTCATAAACCACAGTATCCTATACAATTCATATGAAAACACAGATCCAGTTGAATCAGGTTAACGTTGGAATGAAAAAATTTATTAAGATTTGTATATCCGCTTGAATTTTGTTTTGGTCAAGTCATCACTGCTTACTTCACTAAGAATAAGATAGTAGATATATTTGACTTGATAAGCGTATTGTGGTCTAGTGAGATGACTATATGTTAATGGTTGGATCCAGCTGTAGCTATCGATTTGATTGTCTTTATTTATATCTTCCTAACCAGGAAGGTTAATTCATTACAAATATTATGTCATATGGAAAGGCTGACCTAGCCTAATACAAGTAGCTTAATAGCTAGTTGTAGAAACTACTTAGTCTAGCTAAGAAATTACTTAGCCATCTGACTAATGTTGCAGGTGTAATTCAACTTGATTTGCATTGATTTGATTTTAAATCAAATCAATGCAAATCAAGTTGAATTACACTTGCAACATTAAATCTTGATTTGTACAGACATTGGATCCATAGCTTTGTATATATTTTGTGGGAAACATTGTGAAAAGGGCAAGAAAAAAGTGTCCAAAATCCAACAGTAGAAGCCCTCCAACACATACTTGCTCAGCAGAGATATGATGATGTCCATAAAGATTATGGCTCCATATACAGATTACATACTTTCCTCCAAAATCAAAGTTTCATATCATGCATCGTGTAGAGCGAACTACTGCAGTAAGACAAAAATCAGTGAGCAGCAGCAAGTTGCAAATGTTGAGAGTGAGAGTATATCTGCACCAAGAAGGCTGAGTAGGGCTGATACAACATAATTTAAAATATGGATAGCTTGTTTCATTTGTGGGAAGGCCAGCACTAGACCAGAAGCTCTGACAGTCATTTCGATTGGTACAGTTGGCACAAGTATCAGAGACAAGGTCCTTCGGGCAGCTTCTGAAAGGCTTGATAATGATGTGCATCTTCGAATTCTATCATGCTAGGGTGACCATATTTTGATTACTAAAAACCAGGACACTTGGCCCAGCAAACACATGGGCCAACTCAAATGATACTTGAAGTTTACTCAAAGATACCTTATTAATTTCAATACTTTAAAGTAGGTTATGCCTCCTCTGTATGGATAGAAAATGGTTATATTGTTATATGAAAACAGGACATGTCCTGGGAAAACAGGACAGTTGGTCACCCTATATTATGCCCAGATCTCTTTGCATATGATGCCAAATACCATAAAATGTGCCTTGCACTCTACATCTCTGAACGAAATATACAGTAGCAACTGCCCAATGAAGAGAAAAATCAGAAAAGCAGACCAATGTCTATGGCAAAGCCTTTATAAAGCTCACTGAAGACATTGATAAAACAGTATTGTCCATATATATGAACTCTTTGACTGATAGCTATGACTACTAAAGACCATTACTGAGGAAGAAGTTGTGTTCATAGTTCAACACAAGAAATATAGATACTAAAGGAAAAGCTGATACAGCATTACAAAGACAGACTTGTATTTGTTCCATGTCCAGTACAGTCAGATCTGAACTGCTCAATAGTATGACCATAGGTTGTGCAGTGAGGGAAGCTGCTAAACTCACAGAAACAGTAGACTGTGAGACAATACTTTCACAGACAAGTCAGAGTCTTGTCGAAATCCAAATATTACACAGGGCTGCAGACATATTGAGGAAAAGCATGGAGCAGGTTGAAGATGACAGTCATCATATGTCATCAGTGACCCCCTATGATCTCTCTAAAGCAGCAAGTATGTACCCAACATCCTGTATGACTGTCAAAAGGTGTGTTGATTCACATGCCCACAGAGATTACCAAACATGTGATGATGACCAAGCTTCAAAGGACAATCTGTGTGTTATTGCAATCTATCATGAACTCATTGGACAGAGCTGTCACATCCATACGCCAATCACACTGGGACTTACCATTTTGATACATCATGAGTTTGGTAGTAAGAAACTCGTCAATGGGCTCAGTGCAATAGGGCACTGTTTCCGATGTAGAGCTTAGACACTTCCTCACATCTGTTGCAGCAAGCCATATATCAAGGACAGAGTGCTAGCTACATCACAACTGGCCTCACTGGAGTCACTTAAAGGGATACTTCAGGATTTAGCATTAAGCTTTGCATCAGTAGAAAACCAGTAGTATTTTCGAATTACCATGCTTCCCCCCCTCATATCCCCCTGATATGAGAGAAAAATGAATTTTAAGTCTGAAAAAAATCCTCCGATGATGCAAAAATCGTCATTTTGCGTCATCGGATGATTTTTGGGCCAGAGGCTTAAGACTACAGCCAGTGTTCTGCTTTCACCGCACCCATATGGGGTGGGATCTCACTCACAGAATGTAAACATTGTGTCAGCTATCTTTCTGTAGAAGCTAAGCTACGGGCTCTAGCCGCTTGGTCTGTGTAGAAAGTTTGTATAGTAGGCTAATCATGATGGTGGAAAGTAGTTTTGAAGTTGAAATGGCAGAAGATCTGTTGCGAGAATCTGATGCTCGCGGTTACCTGTACGAGCCAGTTGCGGGAGATGGAGGAACAATAGGCGGCCGGAGCGAGAGAGACTCGAGCTGGGACGGGCGAGAATCTGATGCTCGCGGCTAGCGGCTAAACCGTCGCGGGAGATGGAGGAAAAATAGGAGGCCGGAGCGAGACAGACTCGAGCTGGGATGGGCGATAATCTGATGCTCGCGGCTGCCGGCTAGCTGTACGAGCAGCGATAAACAGTGATAAACAGTTGCGAGAGATAGAGGAACGTCCTCTGGTGAGATTGATGAATTAAAGTTATAACTCACATTGGTTGTGGTTCTTTTTTATAAACCTTTAGCGTTAGTAGATAATGAATTAGCCTAGATAATGAACTAACTTTGAGAAATAGTGATTTCAATTGGGGAAAACAGTTCATAAGCAGAGCTACTAAGCTACTCTGTTAGCATGGTCCTGTCTTGCATCATATTTTTAATGTTAAAGTCTAAGTCGTGTTATATACATTAGGCTAGTACATCCCGGTACAATGCAATTTAGCACCATTTCGATGGAAATTTATCATAAAGCTCACAATGTATCAAAGCAAGCCTAGTTGTATCCATTATTGGATTCTGCCATCTGTAACCGGTAGGCGTGGTTTGGGAGTGGCCTCGTAAGGGCATCAAAGCAATTGCATTCTGGAAGTTGAAGTCTTTCAGCCACATGAGTAAAAAATACATTTTCTGCATTTTCTCAGTCTACAAAGCTTCAATTTAAAAAATAATTTCACATTTTTATTATATAAATGACCAATATTAAATACACCTTCATCTTCCCAGAGGTGAAGTATCCCTTTAACATTAAATTGTTGATGCAGCCATCGACAACTTTGACCAAAATGAAGACACCCTGGATGGGAAGTGTCCGACTCATGCTATTGTCTCCTAAGCAAATAAATGCCTAGCCTGGGTTTCACAGAGGTCCCTCACCACATTACACATATTGTGACAGAACAGAACTGATTTGTCATGCTATAGTTATATATTTAGTATTGCTGGATTCAGCACAACCCCACCTTTCCAACAAGCTATCATATGTGTTTCTATGATAATCGCTGGCAAAGCAACTACAAAGTAAATGAAAACATTCTGTTTAGACATTCAATTTGTGCATGTCCGCTTATTTTAGGTGTGTGTTTACATGTCTCTATTTATTCCATACATCAAGATATTCACATCCAGTCTTTTCTATTTGTTAAAGCAACTTCCTGACAACAAACATGCCAAGTTTCAAAGCTCTCAGAGCTTGTGGGATTGATCTGCACTAGTTTATTTGCCTTAACCCCTATACGGACAGGCTATATTTTAGTCCTTTTTTGGTTTTGGGGTGTATAACAATATCTGTTAATTTAACAATCTTAACAGTAAAATATTTTGAGCCAAGAATCCATTTCATATATGGGAGACCTTAGACATGAAGAAAAACAGTGTTGGGTTTAGTTCTACCTCCGGTAGGGGTATCTCAAAAACTAAAGCACTTTTTGACCATTTGTCACTAGCCTATTACACTGTTCATTGTTGTCTTACACTGTTTACTGTCGTCTTACATTGTTTATTGCTATTTTTATTCTGAGAGACTAGTTTGAAGTGGTTTTTATTGTGAATTCTGTAATAAATACCCTTCAGTTTGCATTCTAGTCTGACTTCCTGTCCTCTTTTGCCCGGGTTTATTTTTAAATATTGTTGCTCCTTTCCCCTGGATTAGCCATCAGGAGGAACGTAACACAGAGGAAGAACTTTATTAATGAACAGCCTAGTAGCTTCTGCTTTGTGGCATCATCTGGCTTGTGTTGATCCCCCTGCTGGTTTTTGGAAGATTGCAGTCAATTCTGGTGAACTTCTTTTGGGACGAACTGCACTTGGTTCTTCAAAGTGTGCTGTTCCTCCAAGCGGAAGAAGGAGGACAAGTTCTAGTTCATCTTTTCATGCATATTGAAGACGAAATGTTGCAGTTTTAGTCATTCTTCAGCCCTTATAAGATAGATAAAAGCACTTACCAATAGGATATATTGATCTACAAATAACTATTTCTTTAGCAAAACTTACAAGTGTTTTTTTTACAGTAATTCTTTATTAGTTATTAATTAGTAAAAAAGTTTTATTGGTAAATAATAAAGCTAGTAAATCAATTAGCTTTATTAGTAAATAATTCCCTATTAGTTCTGCAGTAACAAAACAGTATTCTAAAGTGTTACCCAAATTTTGAACACAAAAAGTTAAGCACTAAAACTTTTAAACAAACAAGACAACTTAGCCAGTCGCCCTCCTGTGGTGAATTGTGTGAATTACACTGCTGCAACTTATTTCTACAACTGTGACTGCAATCAGCTGGCGCGTCTTTAGACATGGGCATTCGGGGCTTCAGCCCCTGATGATTTTTTTATAGCCCCAGATCAAAAAAAAAATAATAATATTTAGATATTGATTGATAATTATTATTAGATTTTAATAATTTTGTATATGTTTAAAAAACTACCGGGTATTTTAATCTATCCTTCGGAATCATGTGTTACTATGGTTACACAACACGCTCGAGTTTAGATTGCGCACCAGAGGAGACAGAGAGGTTTACAAAACTTTATTTAAAACACTTAATATTCAACAAGTAACATTATTTGTATATATGGGAAAAAAAATAATAAAAAAAATACATTAAAATTCCAAAACCAGATTTCCATCGTAAACAACTCACAAAGCATCGTTAACTCATCACAGATCACTGAAACCCTTCTCATTATTTACAAGACTATAGTATGCAGATTCTATTTTTAGTCTACCAGCCACTTATTTCATAAACATCACTTCAACATTAATACTATTAAGCTGCAATCCTTGATTCTTCCTGGTTTTCCATATTGCCAATTTCGCAGTTGCTGTTAAATAATTTAACAGACACATCTTCCTTCTTTTTAAAAATGTATTTTTCACACCCCTTATAAAAACTTCCTCTGAGAAATCTTCACCAAAAACTTGAAACAATCTATTAAGGCTTTGGGTGCTTGCTGGTCCACAATCATCACAACTTCACCAATTTGAAGGTTGTCTGATTCTCTTTGCCATTTTTATCGTCGTTGCAAGTCGGGGAGGTAATGCCGTATGAAACATTTCCAGAAATTTTTAATTAGAATCTGGCTATGGCTCCATCTCCTACGACTGAGCGTTTCCGATTCCGGATAAACAACTTGTGGTAATCCAGAAGATGGACGTTCTATGAGGAGGGAATTAGGTGCCACTGGGTTTATATCTGCCATGTCTGAGGAAACATATCCCAATGCTCCGGAGTTTAATGTTCCCTCTATTTCCACAAGTACCGTGTTCAGTACTTCCTCTGGCACAGATTGAGAACCGAGAGAGGTACGCAGTGCAGTCTTGATAGATCTAACCTCTCTCTCCCAAGATCCACCAAAATGCGGTGCATGGGTTTAGACGGAAGTTATTCTGTTGAGAAGCCAGATTCTCTTTCAAGATTGGGTGAAGGGCATCGAAGGCATTCTGAAGTTCTGTAATATCTCCTTTGAAATGTGTGCTGTTATTAGAAAGCACTGCACTTCATATGGTTTCCCTCTGCGAGCTATGAACCTTCTTAACGACATGAGAAAGGAGTCTGTGTCAATGCTCGATAGAAGTTCATTATGAACACCTTTGGTAGTAAGGCACTTGTACAGTTTTCCCCTACATTTTCACATCTGCATCCAAACTTAACCTGGAAGGGGCCAAAACAGTCAATGCCCGTTGAATAGAAAGCTGGACGAAACAACCGAAGGTTAGACTGAGGGAGATCCGCCATCATAGGAATTTCTGGCTTCCCTCGCATCCATCACCATGACATACATAATTGCTTTGTAATATTTGTTATAAATCACCAAAATTAGATGGTCAGTTTAATGTTTTTTAACTGCTTTCTAGTAAGATACGACTCTTTCACAAAGATGAAGCTTGCCTTCCTCTGAAGTTTTTCTCTTAAGAGTTGCCTGCAACTTCTGCAACCATGAGCAGTGCTGGGCCATCTCTTGAACAAGTATTGTCCTCTCCTCCTGAAGTCTCATTTTCAGCATGACTTTGTTAAATTTTTTTAACTTGTCTTCAATTTGTGCTACAACAGAGGTAAAGAAAATGTATAAATAACAGTCCTGACTTGAATCATCACAACATAAATCAAAGGCCACAGGAAACTCACTTACCGCTGCCATGAACCTCCCACGGCCAAGTTGGGGACGGGTTGTCTCCTGATAGTGACTGCTCCACTTCATTAATGTCAATTGCCATGGCAGGCTCATGACTGTTATAGGTCTCTATATGTTTTAGTAGCAGTCTCTTGCTCTCAGCAATTTTCCTCCGCAGATGGTGACGGAACTTGCCACTATCTGTTAAAACATGAAGCAGAAGGGAAAAAGACAGTGACCAAAAATACAGTGAGGAATTATCTATAGACAATGTTATTATACCATTTACACGGTATAGAGCCTGCTTCCGTTGCCTCACGTTGAGGTAATGTCCCTCAATGGACTGTTCAAGGGAAGTACCTGTTGTGTCTGTAAACGCAACACAAAACACAATAGTGTAAAGGACGAGTTGGGAGGGGGTGTGTGCCAAAAAAGGCTTACAGAGATAGTGCAATATAAAAGCAATAGGCAGCTTACATATAATGATATAAATGATCGCTGCCAATGAGGAAGCACAAAGTGAAAATGTTATTGGTTCACTTACCATGAGCTGCCAATTCCCTCACATTAGACACCCACACTGCTTCATCGGTGCAAGCCAAGCTTTTTTTAAGCTCCAATAGACTTGCAGTCTCCTCCTGAAGCCTCTGGTGAGTCTAATGCAACAGTTAAACAATACAGTTACACAAAGCTACACAATAACCACAAATTGAAACCGTTTACATTGAACACACCTCCACATATCTTGCAGACAATGTCCGATGTAGTGTTGAGATTTTTTTGGAGTTTCAGACCATTGCATGGATAGTAAGCATATCCACACGTGCTGTTGAGAGTAAATGTTGAGTGAATGTCATGCAATAAGCAATAAAAAATTACATTACAAGAGTAATCCTACAATCACCTCCTTTCGACATGTATTTAGTCGTTAAGGCACAGCGGGAGAGGTGCCTTCCCCGCAGTTGAGCCTGCTCCTTCTTGGTTTTTGCCACTCCATGTAATCTAAAAGTAAGAATACATGTAAAGGATAATGTAATGTCCACCGGCTATAATCGGATGATAAGTAACGACAGGGTGAAGTGCAGTGGAGGGACTTATTATCTGATGATACAGTTAAACATAACACTGAACATACCTCACACTTAGTGGAATGAGCTGTAGCGTGCATGACGCTTAGGAAAGGCCTGATTGATGTTAGCTCCTGGAGGTCAGGAAGGATGTTTGCTGATTTGTGTAAATATGGCCAGTATTTACACATTACATCCATGGCGATAAACCTTGGCTTTTCACTCATCAACTCCTTTTGCAGAAACATCGGGTACGCAAAGATTTCACCTAGGGATATACAAATTGTTTTAGAAATGCAAATATCCTATTATTGTGCATTCTAAAGAGAGCATCATAATGGGAAACTCAATCAAGCAGTGGTATAAGCTGAACTAATATTGATCATTGAGATGCTTCTCCATATAATTATGGTATTTAGCTTTTGTCCAAAGCGACATATGAATAAAAACAAGTATAATTTTGTGGTAAAACTTCTTTTTAACATCATCACTGTGTAAGAGACACTCAGAGTCAAATTAATAAAAAGAGAAATATTTATTCTTGCAAGAATAGCCCCAGTCGCCAACACAGCCATTCTCCTGTGAAGTGAGTGACGCGCAAAAGGAAGACATCGTTACTTCTGCATATCACTGTTGTCAAACTTGGGACGTTGCCGCTGAACTTTTTTGACGGCGCTCAGCTGTAAAATGGCTTGGTCCTGCTCGGTTTTCGTTGATTTTGATTAAAACAACTGAAAGTTTTTCAAAAGATCCCTGGGGTCAGTGTGTCAGCGTGACAGAAGTTTGATGCTGTCGTGTGAGAACAAGCAACAGCCGGCATTTCCTCCTCCTGACGAGTGTGTCGCATTTTGTGTGAGATATGTCGCATTTTGCAGAAAAGGGAGAATGGCGTTTGTCGCGGTTTGGAAAGAAAGTACGGTGGCCAAGAGGTGCAAAACAAATCACAATTATAAAAACAAAAAAAAAACAAGTCAGAAAACATCTCTATCTTTCTTCTGCCTGTATTATCTGTATGTCTTGATTGACAGATGTCTCGTCCAGTCAGCGATCAGTATTTCATTCGCCACATATATCTACCTTTTCCGTTTTGTCTGACTTGTCGTTGTGTTTTCTGACTTGTTAATTTGTTTTCAGATTTGTCGTTGTGTTTTCTGAATTGTTATTTTGTTTTCTGAATTGTTGTGTTTTCTGACTTGTTATTTTGTTTTAATAATTGTGATTTGTTTTGCACCTCTTGGCCACCGTAGTTTTGCATTCATTTAAATGCAAAAATTTAGCAGCCAGCCAGGTTTTCAACTCATTCAAGCATGCTAAAAGAGGCCCTAAAGAATTATCATCCCTTTTTACTGGCATGTACATTTGAGTATCATCTTCGTAAAATTGGAATGATACTCTGTGTTTTCGAAAAATTGCAACAATTGGAAGCATGTATTGCGAGAAACGAATGGGTCCCAAAATGGACCCCCGAGGTATCCCACACTTAAGAGATGCAGACGAAGATGTAAATTCCCCCATGGAGACTGAAAAACTTCTGTTTGTTGGATAGGAATTAAGCCAATTTTAAAACCACACCTCGCATCCTTACCAACTTCTCCAACCGTGCAATAAGAATTGCATGGTCAATGGTATCAAATGCCACGCTCAAATCGTGTAACACCAAAACTGCGGCATTACCAGAATCCACAGTTACTAAAATATCAACTCTGCAGCATATTTTGAATTTTCTACATAATTAGACACATCTGAATTTAAAAGAGCGTCCTGCCCACATACATTGGAGTAAATGGATAAAAATGGTCTCATTTTACAGAAAACCCTCTTAATCCTCTTAGTGGTGGAATATTGCATATATTTTATTTTATTTGTTCACAATGTTTTGATAAATACATATAAAATCAAAATTTTTTATACTTTTTTTTAATACTTTTTTTTGAAAACTTTGTACCTGTAACTTTGGACCTGTTTTGTCTATGCCTCTTCTGAAAGTTTCTTTTGATTCCAATAGGTGGCATTAAACCGGGGCAAAAAGATTTTTTTGATAACTTATTGTACTGAAAAGTTATTGAGATTTATCTGAAAGGAGTCACAAGTGTACTTTTACCGTATCCATTTTTGATTACTAAAAGAATTGGGCATACCTGACTTTAAAATGGTGTCCTACACACATACATTGGAGTAAATGGTCTCATTTGATAAAAAAAATCTAAAGTTTAACACAGGGGTAGAATATTGTATATATTTTATTGTATTTATTCACAATTTTATGATAAATAGGGACAAAAAGTCAGATTTTTACTGATTTTTAGGGCCCAAGCCCTGAAAGGGCGAAGGCCCTATTGTTTTCCTTAGGATTATTTTTTTTTTTTTTTTTTTTTTTTTTTTTTTTTTTTTTTTCTAACGACTATCCGGGCACTTTTGGGGTCCTTAACATGCTCAAAAACTCTTGAAACTTTGCACACGGGTCAGAACCCGCGGCCATCAGAGCCGGGCTGAAGCTGGTACACGGGCGCGGCAGGGCGGCTCGTCAGCGCCCCCTGGAACAGGGTCTGAACACTTTGTCCATAAATCAAACACGCTTGCATGTAATAATATGAAACTCGGTACACATGTCGATCTCATCGTTTCATATATACATCGCGCTTTTACTTTTTACCCCAGCCCAACAGGAAGTCAGATATTTACGGTTGTTTTTAAAATGCTTGCAATGGAATTTAATGTACTCCTCCTAGAGCATTCATCCGCATGGAACGAAACTCGGTCAGCCTGAAGTCAAGACATAGAGGATCAAAAATTGCGAGGGGATTTTTGATATCTCGAACGGTTTGGCTGTGGCGAGGAAACAAAATTATGGTGAGAAACGTGAAACAGGAAGTGTGTCCTAACTTCAGCATACATCAACCGATCTTGATGAAACTTCAGGAGTGTGTTCGCTGTAAGAGGACGATCACATGGATGTGACTATTGTGTGTCAAAGTTATAGCGCCACCAACTGGCAGCAGGAAGTGTGTCACTTTCAAAATGCTTTGAAATCACCCTCTTATTTTAACCCGATTTGCTTCAAACTTCATCTGTATAATGTAAACATACGGCAGATGTAGACCTGTGAATGGATTATTGATGTCTTTGAAACTGTTGCCGTGGCGACGCATCAAACTTTACCATTCTTTTAGGATGCTTTTGAGACCCTTAGCATGCTTCAAATTGCATGAAACTCCTCAGACACATCACATTTATTAGCCAGTAGACATGTGCAAAGTTTCAGAAACGGGCGTGGTGAGGGCTCAGTAGCGCCACCTTTTGACAAAAGTTGGGTTGTTAGTTTTATCTACAGTTACAAAAATCGGTATGTATATTGTACTCCTCGAGCCGGACAACTTTCTAATTGACACTCATTACCTAGGACCCACAGAAAGTAAGATATGTTTGTTTGAATCTGGTCATGCTCCCTTTGAACCTACATCTCTGTCTCTGTCTGTGTGTGTGTTAGTAGGGGAGGGGCTTAACCATTTCACTGCTGTGTGTTTTTTTCTGCTGTGTAATTTCTTAATACATTTCTTAAGCCTGGTATGTTTTAAATAAGTTTTTATTTTAATTTTTATAAGTGAAGGCATAATATAACCCGTTAAATTGTAGTGCATTGACAATAGTTTTATATAATTAGTTTATTAATTAAATTAACTTGGTCCATAAACTTGATCTGAAAATTGGGTCCATAAATCAAACACACTTGCATATAATAATATTAAACTCGGTACACTTATAGATCTCATTAGCCCAAACAACTTTAAGCCAGCCCAACAGGATGTCGGTTGTTTCGGTCTGTACTGTATGTGAATGTTTTGCAAAACCAGCCTTTACATTTTTATTTCCCCCCTCTTAAGTAATTTTTAATTATTCCCACACCAAACTTCTTCAAAATTATGAAAATATATTAAAGATACTAAATCAGGCATATGTACTGGCCATCGGGACTACCGGGAGATTCCCGGTGGGCCGCGGTCTGGTTTGGCCGGCGGCCCGGCGCGTTATGTATTTTGTTTTTAAATCATTATTAATTGTAAATATATTCTATCGTAAGTATTTGTTAAATCATCCAATTCCGGACTTATGCGTCTCTCTCATGAAGCCGCATGAAGCGGACGCGAGCTGAGAGACTGACAGGTCTGACTGTCTGACACTGGCCAATCGGAATCAAGAGCGGAGAAGCGGCCGCTCCCATAGGCAGTGTATAGTATCTCCCCGCCCTGTGGAGGCTTTCCGCTGGTCTCGTGAAGTTTCTCGCCGGTCCAGTCTCTGAGACCCCTACACCTGGTATTAAAATGCGATCTGTATCCAGATAAGTTATCCGGATAATAAAAAAGAAATGTTAATGCAAGGTATTACGTTGTGATCGGATTGTGATCGATATGCCTGACCATCTGGAGGTAGTCTGGCTCGCATTGTGTTCGGATCTTTACGTGTAAACGCAATCTGGTTGTTGATATCACACATGTATATTTTACTCCTCCCAAAAATGCTAAAACATAAACGAGTGAGAGCGTTTACAGGCTATGTTATAGTCAGAAATGACGGCGCTGCGACACGCATCACCGCCGCAGATGAGCAGCAGCTGAGCGACAAACCAACGTGCAAACATCGCAAATAAAAGTGAAAGTAAGTCAGAGACGCTTAATCATCTACACATTCATCTTCAAGTAAAGAAAGAAATGATCTCTTGACTCTTACCAGGGCTGTTGCCACTCTCTCTTATTGATATCTATTGATGAAATTAGCTGATGATCAATAAAATGCATGCTAATATCTGTAAAAAACAACCGACAAAATTACTGTATGATGGTGTAAATAAAGAATCAGTCCAGCATCGCCATGTCAGTGTGTATTGATTCATCATTCCCAGCAAGCAATTTTACGTCCAAAAGACGTCTAATAGCCGTCAAAACATAGCCCAGACGTCTAGGCTAAATCAAGGCTAAATTTGGGCTGTCAGTGAAAATCTAATAGACGTCTAACCATAGCCCAAGAATAGACATCTAACCATAGCCCAAGAATAGACTATAGTCAACAATTAGACGGCTATTGAACGACTACATTTATACGTCTAATAGGCAGTGCATATGGGTCTAGGCTAAAACAAGGCTAAATTTGGGCTGTCAGTGAAAATCTAATAGACGTCTAAATGTAGCCCAAGAATAGACTAGTCATCAATTAGACAACTATTAAACGACTACATATACATGCAATAGACAACAAAATGGTTAAAAGATTCTTTTCACTCAAATATAACAGGTTCACATAAATAACAAGCCATTCCAAAAAAAAACATATATAAAAGGCTTTATTTAGCAAAAGAACAACATTACGTAACTTCAAAACATAAAAATTACCACACCAATATTAAAATTAAAAATATAAAATTATTTTAACATGAACAACTTAAGATAATAAAATAGAAAACTCTGTTGCTGCTGGGAAGTTGGTCATCACAGCATCTGCCAAATAAGAATAAAATAATTAGCACAAGAAAAGCATTGTTGAAAGTACATGTACGTTTTGTGTGTGTGTGTGTGTGTGTGTTCTTGTGTTCTGTTTAGGTTTTAATGCACATCGGAGCTATTTGCATTATTGATATACTGGCGGATACTTTTTAGATTTGCTTATTTTATATAGCCAATCATTTGTATTTTTATGCTGTATTATAAAATTAATTTGAAAGTTTCAAACTGGAATTAATGAAGGCATTTTGAATGAAACTTCATCTTTGCTTGTACAATAACAAACATTATTCTACTCTATTAGCTTATGCTCGCCAACAAGCCAATGTTCAGACAAATTCAATTTTATAATTTATATCAATGATGGACTTTGTCAAAGACAAGAGATTTAGTGAGGAAATGCTATTTTTATATCACAATGATCTAAAGAAAAGAGCCAAATATAATTGTGGCTTTCATAACACTTTATAATAGATTGCATGTGTTTCATGTTTACAGCTTTGGATTCAGTAACGTTAGGCCTACACGTGCATGGACCATGACACACCCGCTAAAATGTCACGATTCCAACAACACATGATAACAAATAATTTATCTAAAAAATTAACACGTCAAAATGAAAACACAGATGCTTAAAAGACAAAAGTGGGAATGTATTTTACCTGTTGTCGTCGACCGTCAGCTGAATGCAATGCTCTGCCTCGTTTAAAATATTTGAGAATGGTCGATCGCGTGACCGGTGATCTGTGCTATCAAGACTCGCGTTGTCAGCAGTCATGTCTCAGTAGGGCTGTTGCCATCTAGCGGTTGAGAAATGTAATTGCATTTTTATTTAATTTAAAATGAAAAACAGTCAAATAAAACCGTAGATTTTTAATTAATGTGTGACTGTGACAGCAAACATGAAGCTGCGTGGGTGAAAAACAAGAAAACAATTTTAAGATTTATTTTGGCAATAGCCTACTAATCGCTGGTCTAAATCAGGGCTATAGCCAAGCCGTTAAACGTAGACCACTGATTGCCTCGATTTCGCCAGTGGGCTAAAAGCAGACTGCACATAGCCCATCCAATTCAGAGGATCGTGACTACAAATCGACCATGTCATGATATGACACTGGCACCTTGTAGATATGTTTACCAATGCGAACATGATGGGATATCAACTATCTCATGCGTTGCCTGCCCAACAATTCATTAAAACGACAATTAATCAGTTTCGACTAGAAGTGGGCTATAAATAGCCGGACAGACTATACGAGCTAGATCGCGTCTTCACACAGCCTACACATAGAAAATGTCAAAGAAATCAAACCAAACACCTTGTAATCACAGTTGACTTTGCTTACATGATGGAATATAATACATTTTGCAAGTTATTTTGGAAAAAATACATTTAGCCATGATTCAATGTTATTTTGGCTAGAAGTGGGTTACACATAGCCGGACTATATCGGGTCTCTATTTAACCTAGACGGTGAAATGAGGGCTATTGCTTGCTGGGTTGTCTCTTCATAGTTTGCAAGAGACATTTAATAAACTGAGCGTATTTGATAAACTGAGCGTAGCCTATTCATCTATCAATATATATAGGCTAACCTCATTCTTTTTAATGATCGGAAGAACGCGTATCGACCACCGTTACAGTACAATATGCATGTATGTCCATTTAAACTCGATTTTGGGTCAAATATGGATTATATCATGACACTGGCAAGAATATGGTTACATTTAAAGATGTTGTGCCAAGCATGAGAATGCTACGTTCAGCTGCTTTTGAAATAACATGTTTTTTTCCACTTCCTGAAAAGTAACCGTTTTGGACATACGTGAGTTTCATCGGGCAGCGACGATATATTAAAGATACTAAATCAGGCATGTACTGGCCATCGGGACTACCGGGAGATTCCCGGTGGGCCGCGGTCTGGTTGGGCCGGCGGCCCGGCGCGTTATGTATTTTGTTTTTAAATCATTATTAATTGTAAATATATTCTATCGTAAGTATATTGTTAACTTGTCCAATTCCGGACTTATGCGTCTCTCTCATGAAGCCGCATGAAGCTGACGCGAGCTAAGAGACTGACAGGTCTGACTGTCTGACACTGGCCAATCGGAATCAAGTTCAGATTCTAGACCTGAGAAGCGGCCGCTTACACCGTGTCCTAACTACACACGACGCCGCGACACGCGATAAAAGGTATCTTTTCCATGTAAATCAGAGTTTTTGTCCTAACCAGACGCGACGGCGACATGCGAAGTTTCTAATTTAGAAACGTTCCTATTTCTGCGACGTCGCGGCTGACAGAATGAAGAAATTACACTGGTTATGAGTACACATTATTTATTTTTAGTTAAAAATAGGTCACTGTGCCACAAGCCATAACGGATAATTTACCTCAGATTTTGAAAGCATGTAATATTATAGTGTTCAAAATGAATTCTATGCAAACATACGACTGTATTTCATAACAACGATAACTTGAGGCAGATGCCACCAAATGTGTTAAAATAAATGCATTATTTGCTGGACTTAAGTGAAAAGGAAAGCCATTTAATGACCATAGCACATAGTTGATGTGAAAAAATGAGTATTTTGCATATAAATATGCACATAAATACATATTTTTTCAATTTGTATCCCT
The DNA here is from genome assembly GCA_038021265.1 of Cyprinella venusta. Taxonomy (NCBI): domain Eukaryota; kingdom Metazoa; phylum Chordata; class Actinopteri; order Cypriniformes; family Leuciscidae; genus Cyprinella; species Cyprinella venusta. Next base: position 1,508,914 of record CM075863.1, read on the forward strand.
GAAAGTGCCTGGCAGAAGCCTATACTGTCTGTGTCATAAATGTGAACATAATATTATCTACTGTCTGTGTAATAAATGTGAACATAATATTGTAACAGAATATTCTTATGCTATATTATATAAACTATATTTCATGAGGTGAAACATCACTGCCAGGAGCTACAGAATATATATTTCTGTAGGTCCTCACCGTGATGTTGCACTTCATGAAATATATGTAGTATAGCCTAAGAATATTCAATTAGAATATTAAGTGACACATAAACAAGCTCTTCAGCACACTTCTTTTTGACAGTCAAAGCGGGGGTTATGTTTTTGCACGTCATGTAGAATAACCCTAAAAGCACCAAGGTGGCGGTGCCACCGGCTTTATATATATATATATATATATATATATATATATATATATATATATATATATATATATATATATATATATATATATAAATATAGCTGCGAGCAGCGATTGCGGGCCAAAGCCGGCGGTACCGCCATCCCGGTGCCTTTAGGTAACTAAAGGCACCGGGGTTGCGGTGCCACCGGCTTGGGCCCGCAATCGCTGCTCGCAGCTATATTTATATATATTTAAATTTTGTTTTTAGTTGAGAATCTGTAATTTAGGATCTGTTTGGTTTATTTACCTTCAGAAAGTTTCTTTTGAATCCACTAGGTGGCAGCGAGTATATATAAAAAGAATTATTTTCCCATCACCTTCTTATCAAAAGTTATTGAGCTTGAATTGAAGGGAGGCAATCAATGTCTTCTCTGAAGTCTCCACGTTTACTCCAAAAACCCAAATGATTGCACTCATTACAAAATCAGGTTTATCTGTAAAATACTATTTTTACCTAAAATTAGCAAAAACACAATAGAAAGATAGACAAGCCCAATTTGTAGTTTTTTATTTTTGCAACTGTGCAATAATTATAATTATATAATGCTTATAATTTAGAGTGTCCATCAGTGTGCCATTTTCTGAAACAGTTTCTTGATGGCACCAAGCACAAGGGTACATTGCACTTCACACAGTACATGGGAGTCTTTACTTTGAGCCCTGAAAGTTTGCACAAAGCACAGACTCTCCTCCCACTTGTGGCATCTGACCCAAAGTACTCAGGGGCGCCTGGGCGTTCAGGGGCGTTCGGGCGCCTCTGGGGCATCTGAGGTGCTGGACTGTGGCCAGCTCAGACACAAGTCTCTCTCTAAATTCCTTCTGGGTGAGAGGACTTTTGTTCTGAGATTTGCAGAGGTGCTGGTGAAGAATGAAACTGTTTACCACTGCAATGTCAACAAAATGAAAAAAAAAAGTCTTGCACCATTTTGTGGTTTTGTGCAGGACATTATAGTACCCAATGAGGGCATCTGACAGGTCCACACCTCCCATGTGTTTGTTGTAGTCTTTGACTGCCGCTGGAATCGGGACTCTCTGCCTTTCCCATATACCCTCGGGATTCTTGACGCGCCTGAGGACTTCGTCACCTTCATATGCCTTGTGCATTGTGGAACACATTGTCACCTCTCGTGTGTCCATACACTTCACGAACAGAAGCTTCCCATCTCTGAGCCATCGAATGGTTTCCCTTTGGGCTCGGCGGCTGATGTCATTTACCTTAGTCTTGGGGAAGCCCCGCCGGTTGGTGCATATGGTGCCACATGCTAGAGGCTTCTTTGAGAGCTAGTCCAAAAAAAGCCATGGGTTCGTGTAGAATTTGTCATAACCACAATAGCCACTCTTAATTACATAACCACATAGCAACTCATTCAGCACCAGTAATCACTCAGCTCTGTGTTCTTACTGCTTAAAGGAATATGTTGAGGAACGGCTAGTCTGGCTCTGTCCAAAAAATTTGACACTGATCTCCATAACGGTGGCTCACAATTTGTGATTTTCTCCTTCAGTGATTCTGCTTGTTATCATCAGGTGTCTTCAATAATGCTCAATCACTAAATTAATCACTTAATTGTCTCATTAACTTTAACACTGCTTCAGTGTTCATTTAACACTCAGCTCAGAGTTTGATTGGATGGCTTAAAATGACTTCCATTATGTTGAAGTTACATGAACAAATTATGTTTGTTTAACAAAACAAAGTTATGTACAACTGGTGGAACCTGTTAACATGAACAAGATAAGTAAAGCCAACACATCATTTTTTGAGCGTGTTTTATTAATAGAATAATTCTTTGGTGTGTAGTCTTTGAGTTATGGCTGTGTAAATTGCAACTGATAATCTAATAATAATATTTTTTTACCATTTAGTTAGAAATGCAAGACATCTGAGATGATTGAAGATCCCAACCCATCAGAACTGTGCCAGGAGCCACAGCAACAGATGAAGGTCCGTCCGATGAAGATTCTTAATCAGAATTCAACATTTATTCAGATCTTTCCTGAAGTGGGGAACTCTTGGGAGCTCAGTGACCAGATTATCAGAGGTGTTCAAGAGTTCACCTGTCGCCTCTACGGTTTTAATCGTCGGATCAAGAAAGTTGATGAGGCAAGAGAGATTAAAGTTAAGAAGAAGTGTGGCTCAAGTCTTGAGCTTTTACAGGGTCTCTCTCCGTTGACCTCTCAACCATCCCACCTTGCAAGAGAGTCCTCTTACAGCACATGAAAAGAGTTAACTTTCAAGTATGCATCTGGAAGAGGGCTCATGAACACTCCCTCTTGACCATGGATTTCAAATAAACACAGAGACAGGCAAGCTGGAACCACTATGGTTTGAGGGCAATGTCATCCCCAAAGCCCTTGTTGATGTCTTGGCAGAAAATGAAACAGATGAAGAGGACTGATGAAATCCATCCAATATAGGTGAAGATGAGGAAGAGTAGGAAAAAGATTATTGAGAGTTTATATGCTACACTAATACAATACACTAACATGACCAGTCATCTAACTACAGCATGGATAAGCAGCAAAAGATCTAAGAACCAAGGAAATGTTTTTTTTTTTATGCTTTAATAAATCTCACATTTGGTTAATTGATTTTGTTGTGAATGTACCCTATGTTGCACCCTGACCCCAGTCCACCTTGGGGCATAACATTACTCAATTTTCATGCAGTTCACTTCATATAGTACAGCAGTAGATAAGTCAAGTCTCAACTCTATTTAGATATATTGTGAATATGCAAAAATCCCATATGGAATGGTAATGCTTGAAAGTTCAGTTTTCTCCGATTGGAGGTACAGTGGAGAACTTTGGTTATACCAGCTGTAATCCTCTATATAGAAAGGTCATCTTGGACTTAAATGAAAGCTTACAAACTTGGGAAGTTTTTAATGTACATTTGTGGCAGTTATATGTATAGTAAACTGCTTGAAAATGATCATCTTTGATGACAATATGTCAGGCGGACAGACATTCTTTTGTCTTTTGGGGTATGTTTAGGGTGATATTTGACCGTAAAAAGGTTCTCAATCCCCAGAATGTTTTTCTGCTAGTTTCCCCTATGTGTCAGGATACACTATGCAAAATTTTAGGGTTATATGACCATTTATGTAGCTGCAGTACCTTAATACTCAGAATTACATAATTCCGCCAAAAGATTTTCCCCAAAAGGGTGTTTTTTGGCCCCTGAGGCCAAACAGGGCCGAGTTGGGGTGGTGGGGGTCATTATCAACTTGTGATGACCCAAGGTATAAGATAATAGGAAATAATAGTGAAAAAAGGTAGCAAAAAGCATCCCGAGGAGTGGACCTGGCTCCCGGCCTTTTACACACCCGACCTAGGAGTGCAGAACAATCTGTTGGACTTTTATGATGATTACAACGAAAACTCAGATGCGTTTTTTCAACTAGGTCGTTTCAAGGCTCGAGGAGAGTAACCTGGGGTTAGAACTGATCTCTGCATACTCGGCTGATAATGCTAGTATCAATTACAGAGTGCATAAATCTGTGTATAAGAAACTGACAGACAAGAATGCATCAATTATCAAGGCCGACTGCGTCGCCCATTTTATGCACAACTGTGGGAGGCATGAGGCAACAAGCTGAGAATTGACGTTGAGAACATAGTCGAAAAAGTTTACAACCACTTTTCGTCTTCAGCTAAACGTGAGCAAGAATTAAAGGAAGTGTTTGAATTTGTGGACGAGCAGTACACAGCTCTTTACAAGAATGTGCCGACACGCTGGTTAAGTTTGTGGCTTTGACTGCTGTATAGACAGAGACAAGGAACCGCGCAACGGTGGACCTCATAAAAGTGATCTCCTTGTGAAAGTGAACTACAGCTACACCTGCCAGGAGTTGAGACAAACACATCATGAATGAGAAGGCCCTACTCGAAGCTGTCAGATCAGACAAAAATGATAAATTCAAGATGCACTGAATCCGGTAAAAACGCATTTCATCTTTAGTCTTTCCTAATGGAATTTATGTGCTCATTTAGAAATGTAGTTTTTAGCGATTTGATAATTATTGTCACTTAATTATTCAGATTGAATATAGACCCGTGCTGTTAAAATTTGTTTTATATTATTAATGACGTTCACAGCACAGTCAGCGTCGTAATATTAGCAATTTAAAGCATGTTAGTGCAAAAAGACATCTAATATAAAATCAATATTTATTAATAATAGTTCTCTTTACTAAAAAAAAGTTCTCTCCCACGTGTCCCGCAAAATCAGGTCTGCTGACCTGCAACAGAGCAATAGCCAGGTGTTCACCCTAGGGTGAGTAAATTATCAGCAAAAGTTATTTTAAAGTGATCTACTCCTTTAACTATGTTTGTGCGCTCATCTAAAGTGAGGACTATCCATGCCTTGTAAAGCATTTTTAAAGGAGATTTAAAGGCTATTCAATATTTCTGTATCTGTGTTGTGTTTATTACATTTTACTGTTTAGAAGATCGATGCACCTATAAATCTCCTTTATAAACGCTTTACAAGGCATGAATAGACCTCACTTTAGATGAGCTTAACTGACCACTACTAAACGTTTATACTTACACTGTCTAAGTCATCTTATGAATGACTGACAACACTTAAATAACTGGTTTGTAAATAATGCTATACTGCATTTAGAAATTATGAATTGATAATTAACAAAGTATGAAAATACAATCATTAAACGCATTATAGATATGTTTATAGGTCAAGAAAAAAACACATTTATCGCTGTATTTATAAACTGCTTATTAATGTCTATTAATGCTTTATTAATTATAAATAAACTGTTTACTAATGCTTAACTAATGATTAATAGCGTGCAGATATTATAAAGTGTAACCGATGTCTCTTTAAACTGTGACCATGCTATATTTACACATGAACAATTTACAACAGGGGACCAATCTCATCAGCCAGACTCTTTAAAGTTTCCTGAGAGTAACGTTTAATGATCTGGATAATACAGTCTTGTGAGAGTAAAAGGTTGTTTTTCACCATTTGTACAAATTTCATGACGTTAGTAAAATAAAAAGCAAGAGTTGTATTTAAAAGTCTCTTGTTGGACTGATTAATCAAACTCTCCATGAAATACAAACCCTACAATTTAATATAATATCATGTATTATAAAGATCCCTTATATTTAATGGTGTTGTATGATTTGTTAATTGCAATAAACGGACTACAGTTTCAATGAAACGTTATCAGTTGTTTATAAAAAGGTGTTTTGATGCATGTTTCTGCTCGTAATTACACTGTTCTGACCAGCAGGAGTCGCCAGAGTGGCGAAAAACATAAAAAAAAAGATTTCTCTTATTGACAGAGCACAGTGTCATGTGAGACAATAAATATTTAATAATATAGATTTATACAGTAAATGTAAGATAATGTTTTCTCCAGTCATGTCCTCTGTTTTTCTGGTTATTGGATCAGTGGTTTCATATCTCACTCACAATATGTGATTGAACCAATCATCACTTCATCAAACCAGAATGAAGGAGCAATGAGTGAAGATATTACTGGTTATCAAAACAGAAAGGTGATATGATCATTGTAGAGTCAAATCTTGAACACACCAATCATCACTATATAACAACCAGATCTTCTGTTTATAGAAAGAACATTAATTTTATCCTATTTAAGCTACAGGCTTTCTGTGTGCTGGTGACAAACTGAAGTCTCTGCTTTTAACATGTAATGTTAATTGTCACAAACAATATGCATCAAATGTTAAAAGAAAAGCAGAGAAACTAACTTACATTACTTATTTATATAAAAATAATGTAAGTAAGTTTCTCTATGTGTAATGGTAGTAGTGTGTATACTGTATATGAACTGTGGGTAAGTTTGGGTTTTCTGTGGGACAGTGTGGGCAAGGCCAAACCCCTTGGGGCCCCATGTGGGCTTTCTGAGGGCAAGGGCCCCTGGTGGATTAGCCCAGTTTTGCCCATTTGGGCCCCCATGAGGGTTTACTGTGGGCAGCCCTCATGACATAGGACATAACAGTACACTGTTTTCAGTTGTTTAACAGGCATATGTTTTAAGATTAGAAGGTTTAAGATTAGAAGCTTAATCAAACTATTTAACAATCCCGTGAAATCTCAATAATGTAATTTCATTCAACAGTCAACTATGTTAGTCAATGATAACACATTTCTGATTTATGAGGAATTATAAAAAAAAATATATAGATGTAACTATATATTGTAATGCATCAGGTCTTAATGAGTCTATAATAATGAGTTTATAGATATAAATACATCACTGATGAAACAACTGAGACCAATCAGACACAAATGAAACTGCAACATGGCTTTACGCAAAGCTGCACTACTTCCTGAACTACAGCCAGCTCCTCTGTTTCCTGTCTGCCATTATTGGACAAACTGATTAATCCAGGCTCATCCAAACTGATTAATCCAAACCTGGATTGTCCAATAATGGCAGACAGAAAACAAAGGAGCTGGCTGAAGTTCAGGAAGTAGTGCAGCTGTGCAGAAGTGTTTCGTGCTTTCATTTTCTCTTTTAATGTAAAAAAATAAATAAAAATACATGGGTCATAGAACTACACAATGATTTCATGATTTAAAATGAATGGTATTTTAAATGGTTACATCATGTAATTCTAGATGTTTATTTAAATGCTGCGTGCCTTTTGAATTCTATGGTTTCAATGCGCTTGCGCGTAAAACATTGAGTCGCATTCAAAGCTGTCCGATTCAAAGACAGGAGCGCACGCGAGCAGATGGAAACGAGGAAACCTCATCAACTGACAAACAGCAAAACTAGCGCCTCTTGCTGTTGTGTTCGCTTCTTTCGGGTACCTTTAGTTAACAAAATCACACAAATAATACATGCAAACGTCCCTGACACCTTTCTTACGTATAATTGATAATATTTACCTTATAGAAATGGTTTGGTGTCTTCGAAAAAGTCTGTTAGCTTCTCAACCGTTTTCAGAATAGGTAAGTTAACGTTACACTGGAGCTCTTGTTTTAAATAAGTTTGGGGTTTTAACCACATCTTACAGTTTTGTTTTGCTGGTAATTTGTCAATGGTTGATTGGAAGTAAGCTAATTACCTGAAAGAATTCACTGTAACGTACTGTTAATGACGTCACTTACAACAGGAAAAAAAACCTCCACAACAAAGGGGGAATTATTGTTTAATCATGACAGTTTCATATGCATTTATTGCACAATATATAAGATTTTATATATATATTCTTTTTATCTTTTCTGCATTGCATCTCTAGCTTGATTCCTTGTAATAAACCCTTTGTTCTGTTGCATATCCTGTGTACATTGTTGGCTCTGTGACACATTGCATGTTATGTTGTAGAAGATCATGATGATGGTGTCCTGCTGCACCCCCGTCCAAGACAATCTCCACGGGTATGAACTCGACTAGTCAGCAAAACCTCAAACATACTGTTCAATAGTTTTTTTCAGTGATATTGTCCTTGAGAATCCTGTAGGCTAAATAATAGGAGGCAAACATAATGTTATAATGGTCATAGTTATAATAATTCATTTAACTATTATGATTACAGGATATCATGGTCATTGGTATATATATATATAATTATGTTGGCCAATGAGACAGACACCATACTGTCCAACGCTAAGTTATTTTTTTATTTATATGTATTTTTTCTGATAAATACTGAAATTCTTTTTATTTTTAAATGCTGAATTCAGGGGATTGACAACTTTAGGCACACAAGGTATTTTTCACAGATATCTGTCCAGTTTACTTATGGCTCATACTCTCAACCTTTAAAATGTTTGAATGTATATCCACAATACAATATCAGGGGGTAAAGATATCATTAGAGTTTTTAAAGTTACTATGCTCTTGTCACCAGATGAGATATAATCATTTGACCCTGTGATTCTTCAGGACCAGATCTTGATCATCCACTCTCAGTACATGACGAAGGTGAGTTTCACAATAGCTATATCACTATCACAAACCAAGAGACCGAACACAACAGACCTTCATCCGTATGAACTCACCCATACGTATAGGGTTGGGTACCACGACCCGGTGTTAAACATTCAACGGGCCCTGGGGCCAAATTAAGGAAGACCGCAGTATCGATAAGCTCAGATGTTTTAAGTTCTGCTGACGGTACTGAAAAAATTACACACACTATTTATTATAGACATTGTCTTGCAAATTCTAATAAAACATTTATGAAACGCATGTTCATGTTTTGTAAATAATTAGTTAATCATTAATTAAACAATTGCAAATGACTTAACTAAATCTACAAAACATATAATAATTAACATATTACCTATTAAACATTTATGAAATGTATAATCATGTTTCATAAAAACTATTTAATCATTTACTAATCACTTGTTAATGACTTGTAACAAAATTTACAAACCATACATAAAATGTTAGTATATCACTTGCTGATCATTTCTGAATGTTTTGTAAACGCTTAGTTCATCATTAACTAACACTTATAATTGACTTAAACCTGAATGTTATTATAAACCGCAGATCTCTCATTGACCTATTCAGTCATTCTCTCAGTTGAGCATTTATAAATAGCACCTGGAACAATCAGAAGACGTCTCCTCATTCAAAGTGCAGGTTGAAAACTTTCTTAGGTTGAAATGGTTTATCAGTACAACCCTCATTCACATATGAGCCCCAACCCCGGGCCTGGCTCCAAGATTGTTCCCCGCCTGCGCTGATCCTTTATTTGTTTCTCATTTAATGTAAGATAATGTAGTCTTCCTCTTCAATTGTATTCTCTGTAAGTCTGGTTATTGGATCAGCAGTTCACATCTCACGCAGCACACGTGATTGAACCAATCATCACTTCACTAAACCAGACAGAAGGATCAATGACAGATAACACTACTGGTTATTAGATCAGAGAGGTGATATGACCACTGTTCAGTTTCAGATCACAAGCCCAATTATCATCTCATAATAACCAGAAATGACAATTAATGAAAAAACATTGATTTGATCCTATTCAAGCTACAGGCTTTCTGAGTGCTGGTGACTAACTGAAGTCTCTGCTTTTCTTTTAATTTATTGGCATATGACAAACAATATAACCAAGATACAAAGCTTAATGCAAATGGGTGAAGTGACCCTTTAATTTAAATGTGGGCTGCTGTAGCGTAAAAGAGTCAGACGAGCGTAGAGGACGCGGTTCACCAAGATCACAAAGGTATTCCGATGCTGACTCATGACTTGCTTTATATGAAGAGTTCAGATGCAAAAGCCTCTAAATGCCATTTGAAATTTTCTTCTAAAATTATCATTTTTATCAAGCTTGTATACTTAAGTTCAGTAATTTCACTTAAATGGCAATGAAGATTGCCTATTAATTGTCATTTAAGTGAAATTACTGAACTTAAATATACAAGCTTGATAAAAACGGTCATTTTAGAAGAAATTTTCAAATGGCATTTAGAGGCTTTTGCATCTGAACTCTTCATATGTTAAAATCAAGATTTAAAAAACGATATGTGCAGTTACTGGAAGCCAATGGAGCTTGTGAAGAACAGGGGAAATATGCTGCCGAACGGCTGTGTGTGTAAGTACACGTGCGGCAATACTGAAGCTTCGTCATACATTTATCAGGGAGACCAGAGTGCATTACAGTAATCCAGTCTCGACGTGATAAATGCATGAACAAGCTTTTCCGCGTCTTGCAGGGATATAAAAGGCCGAATTCTGGCAATATTTTTTAGATGGAAGAAAAGCAGATTTGGAAACCGATTTGATATGGGCATCAAAGATAAATGTGAATCAAAGATAACACCTAAATTTCGCACCCGTGACGCCGGGGCCAGGACATCAGAAACAGTGGACAGGTTTTGACAATTAAACTTGTGCAAGGAAGTCGGCATGCCAACCAGTAGAAATTCTGTTTTTGATTCATTAAGTTTAAGATAATTTGCATGCATCCCTGTTTTTATTTCTTCCATACAAGCACTCAGGGCTGTGATTGCAAGATTTGGATCCAGTAATGTGTTAACATAGATCTGCATGTCATCGGCATAACAATGAAACCCCAGACCGTATTTTCTAATAATGTCACCAAGTGGGAGCATATAAATACAAAACAAAGTTGGTCCAAGCACTGACCCCTGCAGGACACCCTGCTGTACTAATGTGGCTTCGGATTTATCTTTCCCCATGCAGACACACTGATAGCGATTTTGATATTTTTCGGTCAAACCATTCTTGTCTGTCAGTCATATAATGCAGGTCTATGAGGTCCACCTCAAAAAGCATGCACAGAGAAATCCAGGGCTTCTTCGGTCAAAAATGACCGAAAACTGTTGCGTTTTGAAATGTTTAATTTTTTTGCTTGATCGGATGGGGCTGAAACTTGGTGACTTTTGTTGTATTACCTATATGAACACACAAAAAAATCAAGGAGATGATTCTGATTTGTTAAAGGGTCGTTAAAAAAAAAGTCACACTTAGCTTCCTCCCGGTCAAAAATGACCGACATAGGAAATGAATGGGAAACACGAAAAAACAGGAAAACTGAGAAACTTTTGGTGGTACAAGCTACAAATCAGCAACTGTGCCGAAAAAAAGTGTACAGCAATGAAGGGGTGACACTCTAAAATATCAAGAGTGCAAATAAGACCACCCCCCCCCACACACACACACACCCACGCGCACAAACACACACATACACAGATAAACTGGCAAGACTGTAACAGCAAATTTGTAGAATATGCAAAATAAAATCAACAAATGAAAAAAAAATCTTTCTCAAATGCGAACACAGACACACACGCACACGCACGCACGCACGCACACGCACACACACACACACACACATAGAGAGAGATAGAGAGAGAGATTCACTGGTAAGACCATAACAGCAAATTTGCAAATTTACAAATGAAAAAAAAAAAAATCTTGCTCAAATGCACACACGAACACACACACACACACACACACACACAGAGAGAGAGAGAGAGAGAGAGATTCACTGGTAAGACAGCAACAGCAAATTTTGAGAATATGCAAAATAAAATCAACAAATGATAAAAAATTATTGCCACGCACACACGCACACACACACACACACAGAGAGAGAGAGAGAGAGAGAGAGAGAGAGAGAGAGAGAGAGAGAGAGAGAGATTGATTCATTGGGAAGACTGCAACAGCAAATTTTGAGAATATGCAAAATAAAATCAACAAATGGAAAAAAAAATCTTGCTCAAATGCACACACACGCACGCGCGCACACACACACACACACACACACACACACAGAGAGAGAGAGAGAGAGAGAGAGAGAGAGAGAGAGAGATTCACTGGTAAGACTGCAACAGCAAATTTTGAGAGTATGCAAAAATAAATAAATAAAAAATACAAAAGAGACTCTCGCTCAAATGCATATCCACACACACACACACACACACACACACACACACACAGAGAGAGAGAAAATTAACATTATTTTATGTTTATTTCTGTTCGATCATAATTGCTGTTCTCTTATGAAGTTTTTATTACTTATTGAATAAAAAAAGTATAAAAAATACCAATTTATTGCAAAATATCTGTAAAGTGTTTTGAATTATCACTAACCATCCCTTATTTTGTTCAATTATTTGAATGATCAAATACTGAGTAACAAAAATGTTTGCATTGTGTTTCCTTTCTAACCAAATGATATTGTTTGATTGTAATCATAATGCAAAACCTGATACACTTATCTAAAAAAAATTGATAAAAAAATAATTAGTTGTCTTTTAGAATATCTAAATGTATATCTAAATTAAAAAAACCGAATAAGATAGAGAAATCATGTCTAAAACAAGAACAGGAATCAAAAAGCCTTTCTATGTATTTACATAGGAAGCTATGGGCAGCCTACAGGCTGTGCAGGACATTGCACACATTTAACTATGTTTTAAAGCCACAAGGTGGCGCTCTTCTACTGGAACATTTTTTTTTATTAAGCTGGCACTCTATTTTGATGTGAATTGTTGCATTTATTGAAAAAAAAATAAAAAGAAATATAAAATAAAAAAATATATATTAATTCTAATGAAAAAAATAGCTCTTAAAAATTATATAATTAAAGCAAAGTATCATAAAAAACTCTGAAAATTCTAAATAATAATCAGAAAATATTATAGAACAAAAATATATTTGAACGGTTATCGTGGGAAAAAGTAAAGTTAAATTTTAAGGCTTCGTCCGTTTTTGATCGGGAGGAAGCTAAGTGTAACCCATTTACGAAGAAGCCCAGAGGGTTAAACATGATTTAATGATTCGTAAATGTAAGTACACATTGATGGCCTAAGACACCAAATGAGCGGTTTGTGTGAGAAAACAAACAGTATTCATATCGTTTTACCTCTTGTTAACAGCCGTCGAACTGATCTAAATCAGTTATCCAATGTCCAACTGATCTGAACTGAATCATGTCCAACGCTCCGCCGGAAGTGATCGCTTGCGCGTCGACGTCATTCATTGTTTACACAGAGATTTCAGAAGTTTTACCTTTCACTGTGAAGATCTAATATTTAGATATACAGGAAATCGCAATAAAAGACGATTTCAATATATCTAAATATGTTTAGTGAAAGGTAAAACTTCCGGAAGTATCAGTGAATCAATGAATCAGTTCATGAAGCAAATGAGTCAACACATCAAAAATAATGTTTTCTCTTATTGCCAGAGTCATGTGTTAAAATATATATGCATTATTATACAGTTAATTCATTACAAGGTAATCTTTCTTTTAAGATATGTCTTCTGTATCACTGGTTATTAGTTCAGAGATTGGATGTTTCACGCACAATACATGATTTAACCCATCATCACTTCACTAAACCAGACAGAAGTAATAATGACAAATGACATTACTGGTTATTAGATCAGAAAGGTTATATAATCACAGCACAGTCAGATACCGGATGACCTATTCATCACTTCTGTTACGGAGCAGGCTCCCGCACCGCCTCCTCTTCGCCAGCAGAGGGAGCCTTCTCCAGAGTACTAACCGTTATCTAAACTCCATTAACCACAATGCACCATCCCTGGGACTGATTACACACACAGCTGAACCTCATCAGACTTCCTACTTAAGCCACACTCAAACACTGACTCACTGCGAAGTATTACATTGCCCCGGCTGTAATTTCTGAGCGTTTCTCCCGTGCCTGTCTGATTTGTATTCTGAACCTGGATTGTATTCTGACCCTTGCCTGTTTGCTGCCTGTCCTGACCCGGTCTGCCTTTGATTATCATTGTCTGCTGCCTGCCCTGATCCTCTGCCTGTTTACCGACCACTCTTCAGCTCTGTCTCTGATAACCCTGTTCTGCCGTTGCCTGACCATTGCCTGTTTTGACTATCCCTCAATAAAGCTGCACATGGATTCCAATCTGTCTCGAGCCTCGTTACAACTTCATAATAACCAGATCTGCCATTTATAGAATGAACATTGAGTCGATCCTATTCAAGCTACAGGCTTTCTGTGTGCTGGTTAGTTATGACAAACAATATGCATCAAATGTTAAAAGAAAAACAGAGAAACTAACTTACATTACTTATGTATTTAAGTAATGTAAGTTAGTTTCTCTATATGTAATGATAGTAGTGTATATATACATGAATATATAATGTAGTTAGCAAGTATTTAACCATATTCATGCTGAGAACTTTTGATTGGTCGGCTCTTCAACCGTTTCCCAGAGCCATAGAGAGAACACAACCGAGGCTGCAGTTTCAGGACTATGATTAGGGATGTAGTGGAGGCTAAACGCACATAAAAGCCGTTTACGCACCTCCCAAATTCGGAAATAGCGTTTACCCACCTCCAAAGTGCATTTATCCACCTCTCAATTGCGTTTATCCACCTCTAAATATCCTGCATGTAGTTCCTAAGACATTTTAAACTAAGCTTGTGTCGTTTTAGTTTCATATTGTTCATTATTAGTTTCATAGGTTGTTAAACCTAAGACGAACTCTTTCATATTGCGCTGCATTACTGTCAGTGTTGTTGACTATTACTGACGGTAAGGTTGCACTGTTGATGTTCGCGCAGCCTCTCGAGCAGAAATCTACACAAATGAGTGCAGAACACACTCAGTTAACAACATAGGCTACTGCCTATAAAAATCTAAATAGAGTTTATAGTTCTAACATATGTTAAACAACCTCAATTATTTTTCCTGAACACCATCACGATTGAAAATGTGACATTGATTTCCTACAACAGTTCAATAAACAGTAAAAATTAAATCACTTACCTTTTAGATGCAAAATTGGCTGTTTTTGTTCTGTTTCAGCAGCAAAAATACAATAATCACAGCAGAACCACGGCGCACGTCACAGGAACACTCGACCTGTTTTCATTACTGAATGATTCAGCATTTTGAACGAATCGATTGAGTCAAAGATTTAAAGACCCATTCATAAACATCGGTCTCATTCTTGAATGATCAGCCGTTTGAACGAATCGTTTGAATGAATGAATCAATGACTCACTCATTAAGACGTTCGCCTGCCGCCGCCTACTGGCGGTTTAGTGTTAAATGTTTAAAAGTAGTATCATTTTTTCCAAGTTTCTTATGTAAATTTAAATAAATTTCATAACATTATTTCATGCAATTGTAATTTTTCAGTGTAAATGTTTTAATTTGATCAGCCCCTAGGGTAACAGCCCATAATGTCTTATTATTCTAAATAATTGAATTTATTGATCAAATTTAAGAATTTAAATTGAAAGATGAAGCATAAATTTAATAATATTGGGTGAGGGGATGCCCCTTTAAAGGTGCAGATATTAAAATAATGTGATGTAAATATCAAAGATCATTGAACACTGATGAGAATATTGTTTCAGAATAAATCAACGCACAAAATAAAAATAAAAAATCCGAAAAAACAACTTTTTTACTCAGACAAATGAATGGCAGATTTACTTGTCCGAAGGACAAGCGTAAAAGGCTTAATAGTCCTCAGATGACATGTCTGTAATTTATATGACAAAATCTAGCGTTAATTGGATCTCAAACAGTTTCATTAAAAGTAGTTATTACTCCACCACGTGCGACACCAACATTGAACGATACTTTGCGACAATGGATTTCGAGAAAGAGTGACTAGCTAGTACATTTCTCCTAGCCTGTATTGCCCATCCATAATATTTAAAATTTGGAAGTGACCATCCTCCTGTGTCAATGGGTAATTGTAATGTTTGTAGTTTAACTTTAGATCGCTTACCGGCCCAGATAAATTTGGACATGGCTTTGTTAACATTTTTTATATCGACATTTGTTAAATTTAAAAAAGTCATAGATAGCGGATATAGAATCTTTGGGAAAATTATCATTTGTTTAAGGTTTATCCTTCCTGAGAAAGAGACTGGTAGTTTTGACCATCTTGTGAAGTCTTCCTTGATGCGAAGTATTGCTGTTTTTATATTAGTGTCATAAAGTTGCGAGAGTTTACGAGTAATACGAATACCTAAATATGTAATACCTTTAGGAGACCATTTAAATGGCTTAATGAAATTGGGCTCAGATATATTTTGTGGTCCCAGTGGCATAATCTCTGACTTGTGAAAATTAACTTTATATCCAGAAATGGCTCCAAATTGCTTAATACAGTCAGTTAATTCAGGTAATGATGTTTGTGGGTTGGTTATAGTTTGCAAAATATCATCTGCATAGAGCAGTATCTTTTGTTCTCTGTTACCAATACTAACACCATAAATGTTTTGATTATTTCTAATATACATTGCCAGGAGTTCAATCGCCATTGCGAATAATAAAGGGGACAAGGGGCAACCCTGACGTGTTCCCCTATGGAGCATGAATGAGTCGGAGAGAATGCCATTAGTTAGTACGGCAGCTTTTGGTGACGTATAGAGTAATCTGACCCATTTTATAAAATTTTCACCAATTCCAAATCTGGCCATAACATCAAACATATACCTCCACTCCACCCTATCAAACGCCTTTTCGGCATCCATCGCTAGTAAGATTCCAGGTATGGAGTTTTGGTCAAGGTGGCATATTATATTAAATAATCTCCTAGTGTTAAAATAGGAGTGGCGGCCTTTTATAAAACCTGTTTGGTCTGGGTCTATAATGTCAGGAATTACATGTTCAAACCGTTAAGCCAAGATTTTAGCCAGAACCTTTAAATCTACATTTAGCAAACTTATTGGCCTGTAGGAACTGCATTCCTCTAAGTCCTTTCCCTTTTTATGTATTACAGTAATATTGGCTACATTCATATAATTAGGAAGTTCAGATGCATGAAACGAGGTATTGATAGTCTTCAGGAGGTAGGGGCTTAATTTATCATTCATAACCTTAAAAAATTCCACTGGGTACCCATCAGGTCCTAGAGATTTCCCTGACTGTAAAGAGTTTATTGCGCTTTTGATTTCTAAAAGGGAAATGGGGACTTCTAAGAGTTTTGTTGTTCATTATTTAATTTAGGGATGCAAAGATCTTTGAGAAAAGTATTTTCCAATGTAGTTTGCGTATCGATACCTGAGCTATATAGTTTTTCGTAATAATGTCTAAATATCCCATTTATTTTTTTGTTTTCTGTTATTCTGCATCCCGAGGTATCTTTAATAGCTGGGATATATCCTTTTATGGACATCTTTTTTAACTATCCTAGCGAGTAAGCGGTTAGGTTTGTTACCCATTTCAAAAAATCTTTGTCTTGCAAATAATATATCTCTATCTGCCTTCCTAGTGAGAAGTTGGTCTAATTGAGATCTCAAAGATTTAAGTTCAGCAAGAAGTTGCGCTGATTTAGAGGAGTGAAACTGTTTTTCTATTGTGATAATTCTCTTTTCCAGTTTCATTTGCTCAGATAATGCATCCCTTTTCTTTTTACTGGTGTAGGCAATTATCATTCCTCTAAGAAAAGCTTTGTAAGCCTCCCATAATGTTCTGGGATCCGTTCCATCTGTATCATTACAGTGGAAATATACACTCACCGGCCACTTTATTAGGTACCCCATGCTAGTAACGGGTTGGACCCCCTTTTGCCTCAATTCTTCGTGGCATAGATTCAACAAGGTGCTGGAAGCATTCCTCAGGGAGTTTGGTCCATATTGACATGATGGCATCACACAGTTGCCGCAGATTTCTCGGCTGCACATCCATGATGCGAATCTCCCGTTCCACCACATCCCAAAGATGCTCTATTGGATTGAGATCTGGTGACTGTGGAGGCCATTTGAGTACAGCGAACTCATTGTCATGTTCAAGAAACCAGTCTGAGATGATTCCTGCTTTATGACATGGCGCATTATCCTGCTGAAAGTAGCCATCAGAAGTTGGGTACATTGTGGTCATAAAGGGATGGACATGGTCAGCAACAATACTCAGGTAGGCTGTGGCGTTGCAACGATGATCAATTTGTACCAAGGGGCCCAAAGAGTGCCAAGAAAATATTCCCCACACCATGACACCACCACCACCAGCCTGAACCGTTGATACAAAGCAGGATGGATCCATGCTTTCATGTTGTAGACGCCAAATTCTGACCCTACCATCCGAATGTCGCAGCAGAAATCGAGACTCATCAGACCAGGCAACATTTTTCCAATCTTCTATTGTCCAATTTCGATGAGCTTGTGCAAATTGTAGCCTCAGTTTCCTGTTCTTAGCTGAAAGGAGTGGCACCCGGTGTGGTCTTCTGCTGCTGTAGCCCATCTGCCTCAAAGTTCGACGTACTGTGCGTTCAGAGATGCTCTTCTGCCCACCTTGGTTGTAACGGGTGGTTATTTGAGTCACTGTTGCCCTTCTATCAGCTCGAACCAGTCTGGCCATTCTCCTCTGACCTCTGGCATCAACAAGGCATTTCTGCCCACAGAACTGCCGCTCACTCGATGTTTTTTCTTTTTCGGACCATTCTCTGTAAACCCTAGAGATGGTTGTGCGTGAAAATCCCAGTAGATTAGCAGTTTCTGAAATACTCAGACCAGCCCTTCTGGCACCAACAATCATGCCACGTTCAAAGTCACTCAAATCACCTTTCTTCCCCATACTGATGCTCGGTTTGAACTGCAGGAGATTGTCTTGACCATGTCTACATGCCTAAATGCACTGAGTTGCCGCCATGTGATTGCTGCTTAGAAAAGTGTTAACGAGCAGTTGGACAGGTGTACCTAATAAAGTGGCCGGCGAGTGTATATCTGTCTGTTCTTTTAAATAATCAACCAATTTCTCATCAAGGAGATAGAAGGGGTTGAGTTTCCATATCCAGGATTGATAATTAGGTTGTGGTGGTAACATAGTAACGGTTACAGGTGCATGATCTGATAGAGTCATGATCGGGCCTATGTTTGATTTTTCATCCAGTCTTATAATCTGATTTGAGAAGAAAGTAATGATGTATAATTAATAGCTGTACTGTACATCAGTGTGATATATTGTCTAACATTTACCTAATAAAACCACTGTAATTATATTGGTCCAGGTCAAACTAGTTTTCAGCTGGACAAATGATCCATAACATCAGGGTTCTCCCATAAGGAGGCCACAGCTGGATTCAAACCCAGGATCTCACGAGCAAAGGGGCCCTATAGGCGGTCTGTGGACAGGGTGTATCTCAGAAATCACGCCGACTTGGAGCTCCAAACTCCGGGTGTGGAAGGGCACCCATAGGCCCCCATGACCCCAGAGTATGAAGCCCAAAGTCGGCTTGGTTCCCGAATAATGCCCGGTCAAAGATGGGACTTTGACCGGATGTATCTCGAAAACCACGCCCACTTGGAGCTCCAAACTCCGGGTGTTGAGGGGCACCCATGGGACCCCCATGACCCCAGAGTATGGAGCCCAAAGACGGCTTGGTTCCCGAGTAATGCCCGGTCAAAATCGGCATCCAACTTGTAGCTTAATAAGTTACTGACTGGACTTCACCACATATGGTGAAATCCCCAAATCTTTACAGGATCTGACCCGCTGAAAATGTCTAAATCAGAAAGAGCATCCATCCTGTATCCTGTTTTTTTAACTGGCTTATTCGTCGAGCCATTCAAGACTCAGGCCCTCACCACGGTAACTGCGTCTCTTAATACCATAGTCGAACTTCAACTGTGTGCCAACAGTGATGTCCTCCAGTGCTTTAAATAAGATTATGTTCTTGTCTTCCCCATCAATTTTCATCTTGATATGGAACGGTTTAAGGTTTGGCATCTTGGAAGAATGATTTATTCTTCTGCCAAATGTATTTGTAAGAGGGTGGCACTCGCATGGAAAAGTCTGTGCATCCACACACAGTTCTCTTTCTCCAGCTTTGAAAAAGAAGACATATCCAGGCTCGTTGTTTTGGCTCTGCACCATGGCCCTCCCTTCAGCCGCTGTGATTACCCTCCCGTGGTAATCACAGACTATGTCGTCTTTGTAAAACTGTCGGGTTGCGACGACTCCTATTATAAGGTCTAGAGTATATTTTGAAGGAATACACATGCAGTGATTGGTATTAAAGTGAATTAACTCAAATTACATCCAGGTCTAGAGTATGTAGTCTACATTTATTATTTATTAATTTACATCGTGGGTGAGTAAATGGTTTTATTTTGTTTTACTGACCCTTACTATTATTATGTTCTGGTAATAGGTCTATTATGCTCATCAGGCCTGCATTCATTTGGTCCAAATTACAGGACATATTTGGTTAAATGGATTCAAAAAGTGACTGTAAAGATTAATATTGTTGGTAAAGATTTTGTTTATTATTTTGAATTCTTTGGTAACTGATCAAGAAACTACAGGCTTGATGATCTTCTTTTAAATAAAAATAATAAATGCGGCATTTGTGTTAAATAACAGTAATATCAAAATGATGAGCGACAGCGACAGCGGTGTTGTCACGTCAGGAGTTAGTGAAGAGGTCAGTGTAGAGTTAAATATTGATAGAAAATGCTTTGTTGTTTGGCAAAATCTTAATCTTTATTAACTTGGTTTATAACAAATTAAATCTTGTGGTAATAATTCACATTTCATGAATTTTTTCAATGTTTTTTTTTTCTTCCCCAAGGCAACCACTGAGATGATAACCCGCACTGTGAGTACACTTGTCATTAAACACTGCATCTGTTTTAGACAGAGATTATCGTATGATGTGCAGTTGGAAGATGTTGTATTGTGTTATTTTGCAGGACTCTGAGCACCCATCCTCCTCGGAGGAGATAGGAGGAGGTAATATTCCTCCTCCTCCTCCTCTTCCTCCTCCAAATCCTCCTCCACTCCCCCCTCCCCTTCCCCACAACAGCCCCAATTTGCCCCGCCATCCGCCCCGCCATGCAACCCCATCTTCTCCACAGCCACTTGTTCATGCTTTGGATGAGGTATGGACATATTCAATTTAGGCTGTCAAACTCTCAAGTTGCAATTGTGTGTTATAAATTTTTCGTTTGATTTTTATTTCTCTCCAGTATTTTGCAGATGACGAAGAGGAGGAGGATGACTGATTACTTGTTTTAAATAAAAAATAAATATTTTATATATCATTATGGTCTACTATTCTCATTTTTTTAAAAAAAAAATATACTTTAAAACTATTTGTTTCACTGAAAATCTGTGTAATATATTATATAATGCTGTATTTCTGATCAAGTAAATAATATGTAATCAATACGTGAAGCAGTTTTATGTGAGTGGGAGTAAAATGTATAAGCCTTAACAGTAGGGTTTAAATATCTCCATATGTCAATCAGTCCGAGCTCCTGATAAGAGGTTTTAATAATATTAGCGATTTTAGGGGCTGTGTCAACTGCTGGTGATTTATCCATATCTGGGTTAAAAAAACAGTTAAAGTCACCCCCAAGGATTACATTGTTACAGTCTAAATTCGCTATTTTATCATAAACCTGAGCAAAGTACTCTTCATCATGTATATTTGGGGCATATATATTTGCCATCACAACCTCTTCTCCGTACAAAAGGCCCTTTATTATGATCATTCTACCTTCTTTATCAGAGTAGCTTGTTTGTAGTTGAAATGGTAATTTTTTGTGGATCAGTATTATTACACCACGCTTTTTGGAGGAGAAAGATGAATAATAAAGTTGTCCAACCCAGTCTCTGACAAATTTTTGGTGTTCTGCATTATTTAGCCTAAATGAGTTTCTTGTAATAGAGCAATGTCAATTTTGTCTCTTTTCAAAATATTTAGGATCTTTTTCCGTTTAACAAAATTATTGACACCCTTTACATTCCAAGTACGTATCCTTATGCTTGAATTATTGGTGCTACTCATTTACACTGCAAAGAGGAAATAAAAAGCATAACAATAACTGAGTAAGAGGGTAAACCACAGCTGCTTGAAACATTAAAAAAACAAAACAAAACAAAAAAAAAAACCTCCTGCATTAAAACAGAACAGTGCAGGTATATAATGTGTTTTTAGCCCTATACTCGAACAGGGGATGCAACACAGTGAAAAAACAAACAAAAAAATAGCGTTTTGGGACCTCTCAAGTTCGCTAGCTGATCCTGTTAAGAGTAACGATAGCCAGGAAAACACCAGGCAGAGAGGTAACAGCGTGGGAGTCTTAATATACTCATACTTTTGTGACACTGAGATGTTTTCTCTGCGTGTCATTCGCGGCAATTGTCAATTATCAGTCATTCGCGTCAACTTTGCTCCAAGCCAAACAAGCTAATGTTTATCACAGTCATCCAATGTAGACAAGATGCGATGGTACTATTCATGTTATGTACGTCATGAGTACCTGAGGGGGATATTATATTTGCGGAGTCGATTCCAAGAAGGTGTTCACCTCCGCGGTCGTAGACAGGTATGTGTCTTTACCAGCTGCGTTGAACACTCTTAATAGTTGCAGGGTAGATGAAGGCATATCTGAATCCTGCTTTCCGCAGCCGTCTCCGGGCCTCTGCCGTCTCTGCTCTCTTCTTCTGCACGCCAGCCGAGAAATCTTGAAAAAACGACACTTTCTTCCCCTCAATATTTAGGTTGCTCAAACGTCTCGCTGCTTCTAGAATCATTCTTTTGTCTTTTTAATTGTGTAGTCGTACTATCACAGGTCTCGATCTCAGGTGTTCGCCCTCGTTTCTCAATGGTCCGGTGCGATGCGCTCTATCCAGTTTGATCCGTCCGTCTTTGGTACTCATATTTAGTGTGGTCGGGATCCATGATTCAAAGAAAGCTATCGGGTCGCTCCCCTCAGTGCCTTCCTTGAGACCAACATTTCTGATATTCTGCCGTCGGCTTCTGTTTTCAAGATCTTCAACGCGTTCGAGTGCTTTTTGCAGGGATGACTCTATAGATGCAAAGCGCGTCGCGCTATTAGCCTGGTTATCCTCGAGGTCAGAAATTCTCTGCTCGGCTTCCACGACTCTCTTGATCATGTTGTCCAGCTTGCCTGATATTTCAGAAATTGGATCACGTATCGCCTGCAGCTTGTTTTCAAGAACAATCGATACTTTTTCCAACAATACAATTCACTGCATCTTCCGATATCGCGGTCTCGCTAGAGGCAGCTTGAGGTGGGCCTGAGTTTTCGCCATCTTGCTCCACGACCTTGCCCTTATTTTGGCGTGTGTTTCTTTTAGCTTGTTTGTTTGTCGAGTCTGATTGCGACCAAAAAGTGTCAAGGGACATCCTGATCACTTAATCGTTAATTCTAAAAAACGTTTGAAGCGAGTTGGGCGACTATTTAAAACAAAAATTCAGCTACACGGCGAGGAGCTCGGTCGGACAACGTCTTACAGCTCTCAAAGCATCACGTGACCCCCCCTGCACTCTTCTCTTTAACTTTGGGCAGTCTATAGAACTTGAAATGTTTTTTCCCGGTGCGACCTATTAATACAGACCAAAACACGACCATTTTTCAGCAGCAATAATCAGACAAATATGCAAGTCCGTTCAGTTGAGTGGCATTGTTTACGTTCAGTGCCTCCAAAATAACCAACTTCTGGATAGATGACGTGTAAGGAAAACAGTCTATTAAGATTGTAGGGATTAATTAATGAACCACTCGTTTTAAAATCATCCCGGTCTACTGACATTTGTTATGACATCCGTTTCAAACATTACAATGCTCATGATAACTTTCTCTCCAATGGTTTAACCTCAAATTTATGAAGCGATGTGAATGCTGAACATGTGTTCACGGAGCACCACGATTCATCGGTGTTGTGTTGGTGTGAGAGTCAGTCATCTCATGGTGCAACCTGTATCGGCGATACATAATTTTGTTTTGTTTTTTGCACACACAAGGCATCTGTTAAAAAATATATTCAAAAGTCTTATGGGTTTGAGCGACATGAGAGTAAGTAATTAATGATTTAATGTTTTCTAATGTGGTTATAATTTGTCTGTTTTATAAACATTTTCAATGTTTTAAAGATTTATTGTTTTGATGTTTATAACAATAAATGATAAAATGATGTTTATAGAGAAAAGATGGATTCATTTGATCAAGTCACAGTTTCAAATAAATGCTGCTCTTTTTACAGTTATTTTCAAAGAATACTGAAAGCTGAATCATTTTCCAAAAAAACAAGCAGTACAACTGATAATAATCATAAATGTTTCTTGAGAATCAAATCACCATATTAGAATGATTTCTGAATGATCTTGTGGCACTGAAGACTGGAGTAACGATGCTAAAAATTCAGCTTGGCCATCACAGGAATAAATTACACTTTACTATATATTTATATGTATTTATAAATTTATAGAGAAGTTATTTTTATTGTGGTAATATTTCACAATATTACAGTGTTTAGGCTATGTTTGATCAAATGCAGGGTTGATGCGTGATCAGGAAAGTGTTTGAAAGATGTATTTTATGTCAATAAATGTTTTGACAAACTTTTGTGAATTGTCTTATTTTGACAATTAGGAATATTAAATATAATCATGAATTCATGAAAATTATGCCTAAAAAAAGACGTCTTTTCAATTTTCACTTTACAACCTAATTTAAACGTGAATGGGACGTCCTTTTATAGACTACAACTACCAGAAAAAGACGTCTTTTCAACGACCCGAAAAAGACGGCTTTTCACCTTTCACTTTTCAACCGAATTTTAACGTAGTTTAGACGTCTAGCAATGTCGTCTTTTCAACGAGTTTTTGCTGGGTGGGTAGGCCTACTGGCGATGTTGACTTTCATGAAACGCTTATTGAATCAAAAAACACAGAAAACAACGTTAGAAGTTGGACAGAATAAAATTTCTGTCCAATTTAAGAACATGAAGTGCAGAATCTGTCAAAATGTATAGACCATTTCAAAAGATGTAAACAACACTGGCCCAGAAGCACTTCCTGTTTCTGTTTTTTAACGCTACATAAAAGCTGGGATAAAATACAACCAACAGAACATTTAAAACTGAATCAAAAAGTTAAACAAACATCTTTAAGAAGTTTTCTTTACATGTGAAATAAAGAAAACAGTTACAAACTGAAACAGGAAGTGCTTCTGGGCCAGTGTTTTTACATCTTTTGAAATGGTCTATACAACCACCATTCATGCATGATCTTCATGAACACGACGCTGCTTTCGGTCCGAAACCAATTGCGATCATCCGACTTACACACTCTTATATCCTTTCTCACCACATTGATCCTATTTAATGTTTATTTAAACAAATTTTACCACGTTCGTAACATTTTAACGTTCGTAAACTTTGGGACAGAATCCACAAACTTACTCACATTCATCGAAATCCGTGAAATCCTGTTAACTCTTCCTCTCACGCAGAGCGACCGTGACCTAGACAATCTTATTTCTGACAGGTGAACCGTTGAGGCGTTATGAGATGAAATTAAGCGTCAGAATAAAATGTTCGAGCGTTATGATTTTTTGACAGAAAATCTATCGAAAAAAATTTATTAACAATTTATCATGTAGCTACGTATATGAGAATTTAACCCACACAATATGTTTTTATCGTTTTGCTACTGATAGAATTACATGGAAAATTTATATGTCTGCTTCCTTTAGAATCATAGTTTAACGTGCGTAACTGCTTTGACAGAAAGTGTAACAAACGTTAATGAATTTTTCCATTGCATCGTGCTAGATTAAGGGAATTATATTTTCAGTGTTAGTAGATTTATTTTGTAGAAGACACACCAAAATAAATGTTGAGTGCCAAAATTCAGGATTTTATTACAGCAAATTAAAGAAATGACTTAGGAAAAATCCAGATGCACGTAATGTCCCACACTGACACCTGCAATTTCTGGGGACGGAAATGAAATAGTCTCATTACATGATAATGCCAAGGCTTAGTGGGATAAAACTAAGTTTATTATTTCTAACATCTATCTTTAACAAAATTATGAACTAAAAATTAAAAAAATGACAAAACCTGGGTATTATTCAATCTATATAGTTCATTACACCCCTTGTGGACCGAAACTGTGGAATCGCCCTATAGTATAATATAGTATACTCGAAGTAAAACCATGTAACTTACTGCTGAATTGCATAAAGTCTCAGACTGGTTAACTTCGACTTTAGCTTTGTCGACTGTGTATATTCAGGGTTCAGTGGTTCTCAGCTCAGACTTACACTCACTGCTACTGTTTCTTTCGAACACGCTTGATACGGAGAACCGATGAGCTGGAGACACTTATGCTGCATTTACACTGCAGGTCTTGACACCCAAATCCGATTTTCTGACTATATCCGATTTTTTTGACGACCTGCTTACATCATCTTTTAAAAGTGACCCATATCCGATTTTTGCATTCACACTATACACAGCTGAAACTACCAAATGCAGAAGTTCTGAAGGTTCTAAACCAGGAAATTAAGCAAAACAGCACGAAATTCAATGGATGCAGATGCAAATAAAATTATCCAGTGTTTTCTTTCCACAATATTTCAATAAGTCATCAAAACTTGGTCTCGTACGGCGGAGAAAAAAAAGCGAGGCTCTGGCCATGAGCACTTAAAACGATGTCTCATATCTCGTGAAATGTCTTCAAAAACTGATTTATTTCTGTAACAACCCTGCATTTTCACCTGCACTCTTCACCCCAAACACTCAAAAGACATGAAACCTCCACATTGCTCCACTGTGTGTATCCTTCTTCCATCGCGCCTATAATCGCGCACTTTTTAATGACGCATG
Source organism: Cyprinella venusta (assembly GCA_038021265.1). Taxonomy (NCBI): domain Eukaryota; kingdom Metazoa; phylum Chordata; class Actinopteri; order Cypriniformes; family Leuciscidae; genus Cyprinella; species Cyprinella venusta. Next base: position 1,535,407 of record CM075863.1, read on the forward strand.
ACTCGCGTTTACTGGGGAATATCCAATTTGTCTGCTTACATGGCACACGCAAATGCACGTATCTGATCCATATCCAATTTATTACCACATATAAATGAGGCCTGAATCCGATCTGAGAAAATCGGAACCCATGCGTTTTTTCCTGCTTACACGTTCACTGATCATATCAGATCTGTGCCACATGAGAGGAAAAAATCGGATTTGGGTCAGTTGAACCATGCAGTGTAAACGAGGCCTAAGCGTGCATGATAGTAATAAAACATGAACACAGGTGAACTGAGGACTTCAATGATGTGGCGAATTTATGATTACAAATTACTTTATTTTAATTATGTATTGTATATGTATTGTTTATCCACCTTGGAGATATAAGTGACATCATTGCGTAAAAGAACTAGTAACCTTTTTTTTTTACCGGTTCGTGGAAAAGAACCGAACTTCCCGTCACTATCTCATTCCCGCCAATAGAAGGCACAGTCCATTGTTCTCATGTATGAGGGGGGGATTGGTGATCTATTTAATTCTAGGTTGAACATTGTTGAACATTATTAATTAATAGATTTTGTTTTAATTCAAATGTTTATTTATTTTTAATTATTATAACAGTGTACCTCTCTGTTACTGTTAAATCCTATTTTATCTTTCTTGAATTTCTTCATTACCTTTAATTTCTAAGTGGTTTAATCCAAATAGGAGGGGCTTGGCCTTTTTAAAAGGGCCTCTCAGAGTGCTTTAGGAGCTCTTAGAGGGAGTTGGACAGAGAGAGATTGCTGTGTTTTGTGTCAAATTTTTAGCATAGCCAAAAGCTTGTGTGCATATAATAGTTTATTTGGTTATTTTTACTTATTTGATTTTGAAGTCTCATGGTGAAATAAAGCTTTGCGGCTTTCTCCTCAGTTATATCATAAAATGGTTCATCACTCAACGTTTTTTCAACGCTGTGCACATTAACAACAAAAGGTGGAAAAGTTGTTTTTGCTTTGTTAGGAGAAATGATTTTTATTTAAAATGCTAAATTATGTAGTCTTTCTAATATGAACAGGAACTGAATTCCATCTTTCTGTTGCTCTAAATGGAAAAAGCTGATTGTCCCACAGACCGTATTATTCAATTTAACTCAACAGTCGGCCTTAGAATTTTTCCCTAGAATTGTCCTTACAGAAAGTCACATTGTTTAAGATGTGGTGATGCAATATCATTAATTAGGATAGTCATTTGAATGTTCATAGTCTGGTTGGCAAAATAGATGTGGTTCATATCTGGGCTCTTTCAACCAATGCTTATGGTTTTGTTTGAAGTGAAACATGGCTTAACAACTCTATTTCTGATAAGGATGTGTCTGTAGATGGGTACAACTTATTCAGAACAGACTGACTAAAAAGGGTGGAGGTGTTACAATATATGTGAACAAAGTCATTTATTGTGATTTTGATTGTCTCAGTCAATAAGCAGACATTTTTAACTGTTGGCCCTTGACTTAGAAGTTTCTAAGTGTCTTCACATCACAGTTGGTGGTTGTTCAGCCCATCAGCTAATGGTGGCACTCTTTCTTCATTTAGGGAGTTATTAATAAGTTTAAATTATAATGAATTTGTTTTTTAGGTGATCTTAACTGGAATTGGCTTTTGCCAATGTCTGATAATTTTGTGATTCTTTTTATCTTTCTCAGATTGTGAATAGCCCCACTAGAACAAACCAAAAATATTTCATAATTTGTCTTATTCTTACAAATGTCCCTCATAATACTCTTCCTCTGTTGTGCTTCATTTTTTTTTTGTTTTTTTTTTTGTTTTTTTTTTCAAATTATATTAGCAATCATTTTCTTAGCATAAGTAAGGAACAAATAAAATCCTAAAACAAGGCCGTTCATAATCTTTAAGAGGGTAATGAAGCAGGTCTCAGTGCAAGGTTTTCTACTTGATCTGTATGATTTTGATTGGGGAAGAATTAGCCTTATTGATGAGAATGCTTGGACATTTTTTATGATGGTTTTACAGGCCTGGTAAAGAAGCATAAACACAGAGTAAAAGGGTGAATTAATGTTTAACTATGAATTGTCTGACCTTCTAGAGGGAAACCAAGCCTGGGCTCAAAGTTTTGGAAAACTATTAAAATATTAATAGAAGCAAAAACAGATTCAGAAGTACCATCTTTTGTTGACACACACAAAAAAATCAGATTTCCAGCTCTCCCATTGCTTGTTCTGTTGATCAGTTACTGTCAGCACAACCATTTTATTTCAAAACAAAAACTGTATCAGAAGTAAGGAAGGTCTTAAAGGATCTAGATCTGAAAAAATCATCAGGTTTAGACAAGTTGGAACCTATTTTTTTTTTAAATGGCTGCAGATTTCATAGCCAACCCATCTGCATATTTAATTAACCTTTCTTTAGCACCGAATCAAGTACCGGACATTTGGAAATCTGCCAATGTGCTCCCCCTTCACAAAGGTGGTGATCCTGCAAACATAAAAAATTATAGGCATATTTCTAAAATGTTAGTATTAGCTAAATTAATAGAATCATCAGTATGCGATTAAAAGATTATTTAATTAATAATTATAATATTTTCAATGAATTTCAATCAATCGATGGTTTTAGGAAACAACACAGTTCAATAACAGCTGTTTCAAAAGTTGTCATTGACCTGGTTAATATCTTTGACAATAAGCAGCACTGTGTATTGATTTGTCTTAAAATACTCATCTCTATTGGAATATCAGAAAAGCAGAGGGACGGTTCAATAGTTAATTATTGGGGAGAACACTGTGAGTGCAAGTAGATGGCCATACTTCTGCTGCCCTAACTATTTTAAAAGGGGGGTGAGAGAGAGAAATAACACCTTATTTTGACAACATTTTTACATCCCTAATTCATACATCATACCTTAAAAATATTAAAATGGGATATATATTGTTGTGTTTCTATCAGAGGAGGAAAGTAACATTACAAATACTTTCGTTACAGCACTTGAGTAGATTTTTCTTTTTTCTACTTTTTTTAGTATAATTAAAATATGGTACTTTTACTCTTACTTGAGTAGAATAAATATAAATTATTCAACTTTGCTAGAATCACTACAACAATGGCCTCGTTTACACTGCATGGTTCAACTGACCCAAATCCGATTTTTTTCCTCTCATGTGGCACAGATCTGATATGATCAGTGAACGTGTAAGCAGACAAAAACGCATGGATTCCGATTTTCTCAGATCGGATTCAGGCCTCATTCATATGTGGTAATAAATCGGATATGAATCGGATACGTGCATTTAAGTGTGCCATGTAAGCAGACAAATCGGATATTCCCCGGTAATGTGAGACTCATGTCATTAAAAAGTGCGCGATTATAGGCGCGATGGAAGAAAGGATACACACAGTGGAGCAATTCGGAGGTTTCATGTCTTTTGAGTGTTTGGGGTGAAGAGTGCAGGCGAAAATGCAGGGTTGTTACAGAAATAAATCCGTTTTTGAATACATTTCACGAGATATGAGGCGTTGTTTTAAGTGCTCGTCATGTAAAAGTGTGGTTCGTTACAATAGTAACAATGGCCTCCCAGAACATTATCAGTTGAACAAAAAAACAAAGAGTGACAACTTTTGGAATTGCAAATCGATCCCGAGCCTTGTCTTTTCCTTCTTAACAATGCCCCATCTGATGGCTTTAGGTTAAATCAAAAACGGATTCTCTTCGCAGGGTTAACAGCTGCCAAGAAAGCCATAATTAGTTCTTGGTTCCCTCCTAATTCATTGTCAAAACAGCAATGGTTGTCCTATTTTATAGATATTGTTCGTTTGGAACGATCCACTGCCTTAATTAATAGAGCAAAGATCAAAACTATTGAGCACTGGAGCCGGATTCATGACAGCCTGATTTCTATTATTATTACTTAAGTGATATAATGGTGTAGGAGAGTTCACCAAGTTGTAATTCAAAGCAAATGTGACTGTTTTTCTGTTATTCTATAGATGCTTTAATCATCTTTCAATCTGTAAATTACCTATCTCTGGCATTGTATATAGTTCCAATTTAATTTTTTTTTTCTCTTTTAATAATTTCTTCCCTCTTTGTCTTTTTCTTATTATTTCTATTATTATTCCCTTTGAATATCTGTCTCTATTGTGTATATTGTTATTTGTTATCAGTTACGTCTTCCTCACTGAAATAATCCAGAGAAAATGCTATGCTGGTAACCATGTTTGTAAGAAAAACAATAAAATATTGGTCAAAAAAAAAAAAAAGTGTGTAGAAAATAAGAAGACCCTCTATAGTTTATAATCATGTGTTGAATTATTTATATAACCATCAATGATGGAGTATTTTAAGTCTATGCAGCTATGTGAAAAAAAACTATCAAAACGCGGGAACGTGGGCTGAATATTTAAGCCATTTCTCTTCACTGAATGTAAATATGTCCACACCAATTAACTCAATGGCTTCTTGTATTTCTAGCTCTGTTGCCCAAGTTCCGACATATTTCATTTTTATTTCATCCTGGAGGATGTGTTACAACAGCGTGTCTCAGTTTTTTATGTTCTTGTTTGTTACCATGCCCAACAATATCTTTGGTTTCACAAGGTAAAGCCATTTCAACAATCTCATCCGGATTGCTTTGATCTTTTACAACATGTACAATGTTCAGCTTCAAACAAATACTCGTTTGTTGCTGTACTGTTAATGGACTGAACTGAAAAGAAAGGTGTTAGTTTGTGAAATAAAGTCAACATCATCTGCATTTTCATTTCTTGGGCATAAAGACATTATTGTTTTCTTTTGTGCTTTTGAAATTAGTTAAAACACCATCAGTTTGCGTAACAAGTTCAACCAGTCTGACTTTGTCCCAGGTCCAAAAAGTGATTGATATATCGTTGCAACTGTCTTGGCGGGATCGAGATGACTCCAATCTTTTTTTTTTTTTGTATGGAACGAATTTTTCAGAGTAAAGCCTAAAAAAGAACCGATCGGTACCTCCCCAGCAGATTGGCGCGCGGCCTGAGAGAGTGTGGGTGTGTTCGAATGGCGAAACGCCACCTGATTCATTGGTCTCGCGCCCGGTACTATCCAGGCGTGCGAGGCTCACAATTATGCGCGGCCCTTCACCGTGTTGGAAACCGCTCTGTGAGCTGAGGATTTGTAGAAACGCGTGAGAGTGCCAGATCCCACTAAGTCTGGCGTTGGAGCGTCCGGCCTGCTCTACTGAGAACATCGGTGCCTTTGGTTTCGACGTACGACATTCGGGTCAATTTTTACGAACGTTTTTACGATTTTGGCCTGACTCTCTTCGAGAGGGACCGATCGGTACGTGAGGACAGTTCATGTTTGAAGGGGGATTTCGCGCTCGGCGGATAAAACACAGCAACATGCTTGGGCTCGTTGCGAGCGGCATAACATGATCTTATGATTACATAAAGATTTGTATGTGTACATGTACACTGTCCGTAAGAGCAGCGTTTTTGTGCGTTTTGTGCCCATAATGGTGGCCGACGTGACCACCATTTTATCTCGGGCCTTGAACAACACATGAAAGAGAGCTTGGCCTCAAGTAAAATGACAAAACATGAGCTTTACAATGATTGTGAGGCTCAATCTGGTGGGACATTGCCTCAATGAACAATAAAGAAATTCGTACAGCCATTTTTGTGCCTTCACCATCCAGCAGAAAGGCCTAAATCGACACGTATTTGAGCCCTGTTTTCTCGGGCCAGGAACAATATGAAATAGTGAGCTTGGACTCATGTGAAAATGCTAAACACAACCTTTACAATGATGCAAGGCTCATTCTGATAGGACTATGCCTTCACATTTTTGTGCTTTCACCACCCAGCAGAGAGGGCAAAATCAACGGCAATTTGACCGTTCTCTCAGGCCAGTAACAATGTACAATAGTCAGCTTGGGATCATGTGAAAGGGCAAAACATAAGCTTTCCAATAATATTAGGATTGCTCTGATTAGACATTGCCTGGATTCACGACAACTAAACCTGTTCTCAGATTGTTCAGATTTTTTGGGCAGGGCCAAAACAAGGCTAGATGACACACTGGAGCTCGTGGACACGACCATATTTGATGACGCACTGAGGCTGATCTCTCCCCTAACAATAGAGCACATTCGCATTCGCCCCTCAATCGCGAGTTACTGTCGGTACTATTAGTTACTACAGCCTACAGTTTCCTAGCTAGCTCTGCCTTCGACACAGAAATCCATAGGCAACTACCTGGATGCGATCATGTACAAAACAGATCAATTTCCTAAAAACGATCACATCAAGAAGAAGTGGATTAATTTTGTGGAGAGCCAACCTTGATGAAGAACTGAGGATCACCGCCAACACAGCATGAGGACATAGGGCTTTTGTGAGCTCAACGGTGCCTTTCTGTCCTTTTTCCGGTAATTTTAACTCTCTGAACGAGGCTACAGGAAATTGATTAGGCATGCATTAAACTACATGTTATAAGCTTTAAATAGCTGTGCAAAACCTTGTTGTTGCATAAAAATTGACTGAAAGACATTCATTTTAACAGAAGATTCAAAGTTGAAAACTGGAAAAGTGCTCCCAGATGTTCACCACAACAAGGCCAAATCAACGACCTCCCATTCACGCTAGGAACATGATGCAGTCAAATCATCAGTACACTAGTAAAGTGCTCGTACTGAGCTTTATTTTGAAGCCAAACACATGTCAACAACTCAAAGTTAGACTGAATTAAAGACATGTTGCGATGCAACAGGTGACATTAACGGCTGCAAGTGACATGCGCAACAGTCTCTTCCCTCTCTGACCAAGATACAGCGTAATCAGTGTTAGCACTAATAAGTGCAGTACTCACTGTTTACTTTGATGCAAAAAGCAGAAAAAACGCTTGAGATTTGAGTTAAATACAGACATTTTTGAACAGCAGACACAGGCCTCGGGTGAGCTCAATGGCGCTGTCCTGAACTTTAGTCTGTAGTGTTAAAGGAGAACTCCGGGTAATTTTTAAGTTAATCTTGATCATTAGACCAATGTGAGTACTGACTATAGAAACAAAAATGAACCGGATTTGTGCTTGTTACACGGAGCTGTGACCGCGAATGCCCAGAGCTCCCGCCCAGCTAAAATGGCAGCTATAAAATACTTTAAACGTCAACAACAAGTCACCTGACATCGCTTAGACTACCTTTAATAGTTAAAAGGAATAAAACTGTATTCACACTAGAGAAAAAAAAAATAACTCACAGGTTGTCTCATCTGAGACACTTTCTAATTTCATTTAAAAACACATAATTCCCCTCAGGGCTCAAGTGAACCTCATCCCTCAAAAGCATCTCAGGCTTATTGAACAGAATTAGTCCATGCAATACAATGCACCTGTTGACGCAGGGCACAAACTTCGCCATCACGTCGTTTACAAACTTGCAAATTTTCTCCACCTTTACCGGTGGGGCATGCCTCCAGTGGCGCCTTTGGTTGATTGACGAGAACACAATATTCATCTTGGGAAACGTCGTGTGCAGTTCTCCCGGGTCCTTGTTCATTTCTTTAAAGGTGACCTATAATGTGAAATTGAATTTATTTTGGCATAGTTAAAATAACAAGAGTTCAATACATGGACATGACATACAGTGAGTTTCAAACACCATTGTTTTCTCCTTCTTACTTAAATCTTGTTTTTGAAAAACACCCCTGAAAAACCGGCGAATCTCCACATAATACTGACTCTGGCGCAAAAGTCGGGATCATTAATATGTATGACCCCTAACATTTCCATATGCCAGCCCATGTTCAGTGACAGACGAGACGGAGCTGCGCAGTCGAAGCATGGCTGTTGATCAGTGTTTGGATGTACACATGAACACGAGTATATTTTAGTTCCTTCATCCGAGCCTCTGAAGAAACAATGGGTTAATTTTATTTTCTCTGGAAATTTCCAAACATTTCACCGACGACTGTTTCCTCAACTTGCCAAGAGCTGGCCTCGGACCAAGCTGACGTGTAATTGTTGTTCATGTTCAGACAGTTAATCTTTCTCTCAAAATCGTTTAATACTGTTTATGCATCAGTAAGTCGAGCCAGTGATTTAAATATCAACTTCACATCATTTCTTTTAGTAGGATGAAAAAAAAATCGTATTTAAATTGTGAATAAATTACATTAAGAAAGCGATCAAATAACAATCTTTCCACAATCCACACAGTGTGAGTTTATCGGGACACTTGCCAAACTCGTTATGAATTCAGTGGCGCACATTACGCTGCACAACGAAGCTAACTGTATTTACATCATCGTGTCTGCTGCATTAGAGAGTAGAGAGACTGCATTGCAATGATAATATCTTCATCCTCGCGATCGACAGACTGTCCTCTGATTGCTCATCACAGCAACACTTTATGTGATGGGAATAGATCCAAATACTTCAAAAACTTCACGATTCGTTAATCTCGATGGCTGTAATAGTAAAAACGTATAATAGCTGTAGTGAAATTATTTGAGAGAGTTTCACATGTAATACATAGCTATTTTATATGCAAGCATGTCAGCCAATCACAGCAGAGGCCGCTTACACACAGCAGACACGCCCCTTCGGTCAGAGTGTTCAAAGCAGAGGCTAAAATCAGGCTAGGAAAAATACCTTTTATTTCTAAATTATGACTATTTTTGATCTAAAAACATACTAACATTATAAGGGCAACTCAGGAAACTATAAAATAATTTAAAAAAACATTAAAAGGCACCTTTAATGAGCAGCACGCTCTTCACACAGCCCAGATCATTCCCTCCACAGTGAAGGACCAGCACATTCGGAGCGGTTCGTCCTTTAAGACACTGTTTGAAGAAGGGCATGAGGTCTCCCCAGCACATGCCTCCTCTTCCAAACCACTGGACCTGGGAAGATAGTCCAAGATTGGTCCCCATGGTCTCCCTTGCTAGTTCTTGGCCACGTCGAACATAACTGTCACCAATTATCCAGACTGTGTGCACAGCTGATAAAGAGTACAACACATATGATTTACCATTCAGTAGCTGCATCATTATAAACTTGATACATTTCAAATCTTAAAATCTAGGACTGGTCCATGATGCAATTTTCCAAAAAACATACAATAATTAAACATTGAAATGAGATTGCCTCTACATGCATTATTTGGGTGTTAAACGTAAGTGTTAAAATATTTAAAAGAAAATATTTCAAATTAGATTGAGCAGAAACATACCTTCACTTTGAATTGTGGATTTTCTGCCATGTTGAACATGAAACATTGACTTGACTTTGCTATGATGGCCTAGTGTTGAGTTAATGAGTGTCAATGCTCTATTGATGGATTTAGAGACTTACACAGCAGATATTGCTCTTTGTGGGCACACTGGATAATCCGCCACTTGTCATAAAAATATGGTCATCTGGAAAGCCTTTGACACGCTGCTAAGATCCGAAAAAGGAAATATTGCCACGAATTCAGCAGCCTCTTCAACAGCCCTCCGCACACACTGGGCAGAGAAAGGAGCCAGCTTGTACCTGCAGAAAGAAAAAGGAAATGTCAATCGTGATGTGACTGTGATGAGGCAAGATGCAAAGAAGTGTATCCATTTACACACATGGACCTGTGTTAGGCACTTACAATTTATGGAGCCGATTCATGTCCCAAGAGGCACTGTGAACCTCCAGGCCGGACGACGAGACAAAGAATCTATTGCAAAATTTCTCCGGCTGAATGTTCTCAGGCCTGATGCTCCTGAAGTATAGCTCCAAGTACTATGGAAAAAAAGACCAATGAGTTAGTCCATTTAAAACAATGGTGGAGAGAAATCAACAGTTTGTACAGTAAAACTTACAGCTTCCTCCTCTTGTGTCAGAGCGATCTGCATACTCAAGGTTTTCTCCCTCTGTACGCCGATCACAAATCTGTCACCCAGCTTGTTCTTGTTCACCCACTCTGCATCCTGGAAAATATTGAAAAAGGTGTTATTTACAAATGCATAAGTGTGCCAATATTAAAGCACATTCGAAGTGAAAACTCGTTACTATAGATGAACTTACCGTCAAGGCTTCCACAGCTTGTGGACGCTGCAGGTGGACAAACACCAAGAGCGTCTCGCAGAAATAGCGGTAGAGCGTCTGGTCTGTGTTGGAGAGCTCTCTGCCCGCCTGCAGGTCCCTCTGGATCCTGAGCACGTCCGACTGCCTGCATACGTTTAAAGTTTTTTTCAGAACAATTTGTGAATTTATAGTTGAGAAGAATGTTGTTGTCACTATTTCTAAAAGGGGAAAAGCAATAAACAAAATCACAAAATGATACATTTTTCAGCAACAAGTTTGAATATCTTACTTTACGTTATGTACTACATCATGTAGTATAATACTACATGATGATCATTACTTATAATTTTACATAAAAATCAACTTCTAAACAGCTGTTAATTCTCAGTAAGAATTTATTTAGTATGCAATAAATAAAGTCTTGAGATCTGTTAGTGTTTAATGTTCTGTTGGGATGTAAATTGTTTCTGTATGGTGTGTTTTGTGGGTCACCATTGTGTTGAAGAGTAGAGCCTGTGCTTCAGTTCAGGATGAGCAGAATAACACTGATGAAATGCTGCATGTTCCCTTATTTCACTGACAGTAACTGTGTAGTTGCTGATGCAGATTTATAGTCACAGTTAATCATACATCACTTACATGTTCTTAATAAAAATTCTGGAAAACTGTGAAATAACTGTTTCTGTTAAAAAGCTTAATGAAGATTTCTACTTTTGCACTTATTTGAATTTGGCTATCCTCCTAAGACCCGAGTTTTGGGTGGAAAAGTCCAGGGGTCAGAAAGTAAAAGTACTGCCACATTTTTATTCCACCCACAGCAAAAACTCCAGTGTTAAATGAACTTTACTGGGAGTTTATTTGGATCCAGACTCAAGAGTGTTAAAGTTAATGAGATAATTAAGTGAATAATTGAGTGATGATTGAGCATTATTGAAGACACCTGATGATAACAAGCAGAATCACTGAAGGAGAATTGCACATTTTTAAGTCACCATTGTGGTGATTAGTGTCTGTTTTAGTTAGACTCTTGACTCTTAAATCATTAACTTTACAAGTCGTGTGGCTGCTGTACATGAGTCATGACAGCCAGATGAACAACAAGGAAAACTGATGCGCTGAGGTTGGTTATGTTTTGACAATAATCATCATGTCACGAAACTCTTTTGTAGAATTTAACCTTTTGATTACGCAGTATAACATTTTCAGAAATGTAAATATTATCCAAAAGATTTCTTAAAAGTTGTTCTATTCTAAATACTTTATGGGCTCACATAGACCCCGTTTACACCTGGTATTAAAATGCGATCTGTATCCAGATAAGTTATCCGGATGATAAGTGTTCTGATCTTCACCTTTGCGTTTACACCTTGTATTTTTAATGCGTCCTCGTTATCCACATTGAGTTCGGATCTCTCTTCTCCAGAGTGACACCTGTGCGTGAGCACTGAGGTGACGGGATATCAGCTGTAGTTTGTCAACAAGGCAGGTAACGGACGCGAATAGCACGTCAGGCGCGAGTGATTTCAATGTTAAGTCAATGCAAAGACGCGTTAGGCCTACACGGGTAAAAAAATTCCTGCGGCGCGAATGAGAAGTTGTTCGAACACATCCGCGAGAAGTTGCGGCCTCTGCTATCACGGAGAAATACTCTGCCGCCGGTGTCTGAGGAGAAGAGAGTTGCAGCTGCGCTTTATTATGCCACAGGGTCTGGACAATCTCTCGTCTTTGGGATAAATACAGCAACTGTATGCCACGGATTCTACCAGGATGACGTTTAGAAGGTACGAATGCGATCACGTTGTACGGATTGCGTTTACACCTTGTAAAGATCCGAACACAATGCGAGCCAGACTACCTCCAGATGTGGTCAGGCAGATCCGATCACAATCCGATCACAACGCATTTACACCTTGCATTAACATGCGTTTTTTATTATCCGGATAACTTATCTGGATACAGATCGCATTTTAATACCAGGTGTAAACGGGGTCATAGACATCAAGAATCAGCCTGTGATTCTCAACAATGGTGACAATTATACAGCATGTTGCAGTTCATTCTGGGTGCCACCAATCAAAACTCATTCATGGCTCCCATCATGCATTGGGGTATGAATAAATTATGATCTGAATTGTCTTAGTAATTTCCTTTCCCTATTTGAATATTCTGTTTGTAACCATTGTTGAGATTCATACACTGAATCTTGATGTGTGTGTGTGCCTAAAAGAAGGATTTTTATTTATCAAAACAATGTGTAAGATATCATTTGGTTTATTTTGAAAAATCTTGATCTAATGTTATAGAATCACAGTGCTGCTGATATGATCATTATACTTTGATGAGTTCAGTGATTCAGATCAAATGATGATTATGTCTAAACATGATCTAAATCATCTGGGGTGTGTTCCAGAAAGCTCGGTTAATTAACCATCAGATTAACCCTAAACTCTGGGTTGATTAACCCAAAACCTGCTTACTCGGCGTATGTCGGTTCCAAAACACCTGTGTCGAGTTAGTTTAATCAACCTACTGCTAATAACCTCGAGTTAATGCGCGCGCCCGGCGAACATATAAAGGCATTTTCAATGGATCACTGAATTCAGGAGTCACCATGGAAACTAAGGTTGAAAAGTCACGTGCCGCGTACTTCTCTGAAGGGGAATTGGAAGTTTTAATGTTGGCTTATGAGGAGTTCAAGCCCATTATCATGAAAAAAAGCAACACAGCTGCATATGCAAAGGAAAGACAATTGGCTTGGCAAAAAATAACTGACAGAGTAAATGTGTAAGTTTTTATTTTCTTTTACATTTTAAATATGCTTGCCTTTCTTTTGTTCATTTGCAAAGTTGAACAATTGTCTTTTTGAGCATGTGGCATGACTCGACAAGCATTTACTTTTCTTTACATCAGTTTCTTAAGAATACAGTACAATGTATATCGTCAAGAAATATCTAGGCCTCTTGTTTTATAAGGTGTAATCCTTCTGGCGCCAAAAGAACTCTTTCCCAAGTCAAAATGAAACACAAAAATATTCTTCAAAACGGTAATATTTCATTTTAATTGTTTTAATATCAATGTCTAAAGTTACTTTTACAGTATTCTTTCTATATAGCTAATAGAAAGAAGGCTGAGGCCCGTCTAACTGGCGGGGGTCCAGCTCCACCTCCTCTCACTCCATCGGAGGAGTTGGCTCTTTCTCTTAATAAAGGTCGCCCTGTGGTCGATGGTATTCCAGAGGGCACTTCGTCAGAATTTGCTTCTTCCCACAAGAACTCAAGTGACTTGGTACAATGTAGGTATACCATAGTACTTAAGATTATTTAATCATATGTTTGGACAAAACAATCCTTAACTCTTGTCATTGGAAAGAAGGCTAAATGCTTCCCAAATGCAGTCATTGTTTCACTTGTGCATTATGGATACATATTCTCTTTTACAGCATATGCTGTATACAGTAATCTGTTTTTATTCTTGCATGTTCCTAATGCCTTTATTCAGTGTCTGTCATACTTTAGTCATTTACACATTAAGTGTCTTTTTTTTTCTTGCAGTTGCTGATGGACGCATTGTATTATTGGATCCTTCTGAAACCGCACAGTCTGTCACAATTGTTAGTGGTGCATTTTAAGAAGCAGCTTTTAGATCTTTCATGCCAGACAAAGTAACCTTGCATATTTCCACTCTAGGATGATGATGATGAAGAGACCACATCTGCTGTGACTGAATTAGAAGGTGCTGGGAGACCCACAGAGGTATGATGCATATATTGGACAATGCATAGCTTTTTAGATGGAGTGAAAAATGTGTAATTTGTCCCTTGACAGAATGTAGCTGGGGATGTAAATGCAGATGAGGGTCCATCTACCTCTACATCTAACCTTAGCAGTGTAGGAACTTGTCCCTGGTTGTCCTTATCACATAATCTTACTATGGATGATGTTACTTTTCTTTTTTAAACATCTTATTTACTTTGCCTTCCTAGTTGTCTGCAAAGGAGTTGTATAAGGTCCATCTATTAAGGCAAATTAAAAAAAGTGACATGGACATGGACCTTATACAGCTTCAGCAAGAGGAGAAAAGGCTGGCCATTAAAAAGGCCAAACTTGAAATCAAATTACTGGAGCATCGCCTTAAGGTGAGAATCATATGTGAACACGAATGTTTTTTTTTCATGTGTGTATAAAGCAATTAATACAAATCTGTCATGTCTCTTTATTTCAGGATCTGGAGAAATGAAAAAAAATTAAATAAAGTGATTTTGACAAATCATGTCTCTGAGCATTCTGCCATCTCTGTGGTCCGCTACATTCAGTGGGTGTTGTAGGTCATCTTCATCAGGACAGGGGGGATGCCTCTCTCCTCTTATTGTGGCAATGTTGTGAAGTACCACACAAGCGACTGTGATGTCACATGCCCTATTTGGAGTGACCCTGAGCCCACGCAGACACTGAAACCTCGCCTTCAGAATGCCTATTGTCATCTCTACCTTGGCCCGTGTACGGCTGAGAGACTGGTTGAAGCGTGTCTGTGGTCCGGGCTCAGGATCAGGGTAGGGTGTCATCATATAGGGGAGGCAAGGGTATCCTCTGTCCCCCAGCAAGTAACCATAGAAGTGTCCTGTAATGTTTGAGGTGTTTTGTAAATGTAATAAAGACTACAAGCATTTGTGTAACAAAACGTACCCTGCCGAAATTTGTTGCACAGAGATGACTCTCTAAACATTCTGGCATCATGTACAGAACCAGGCCATTTTGCCTCAACATTAGTGATGAGGTGGGTTGCATCACATATTATCTGTGGAGATCAACAAGTTTATTATTGGTAACCTCAATATTAAGTAACAAACAATATAGCTATTACCTGAACATTGATGCTATGCACAGACTTCCTATTAACATAGTCTCCCTCATTGATAGATGGAGCTTTAATAGGAATGTGGGTGCCATCAATGCACCCAATCACGTTTGGGAACCCTGAAATTAAGATTAATTACAGTTTAAGAAGTCTGTGTAACCTTTTATGTGCGTGTCCAGTCAAAATAAACCTATTAACAAATGTAATTTTATTGAAGTAGATGACAGACTTTCTGAGAGTGTACCTGCCACCCTGTGGAATTCTTCTTTAATAACGCGCACAGGTTTATGGCCAGGGAACTGTACAAAAGTGTGTAGAAACCGTTTCAGTGCCATGCATACTGTGCGAACGGCCCTACACACTGTTGCCTTTCCCACGTGCTCTGCATCGCCCACATTGTAGAGAAAACTCCCCATACCAAAAAAGCGCAGAGCAATACAAAGAATATTCTCGGCGCCAATCGCTGACCCGCGGTTTGTCACATTGGCGATGTGTGGTTTTAGTAGGTTTGTTAAATAAATTAACGACTCCCTAGAAAAACGATAGCGCTCATGCAAATATTCGTCAGGATATGAAAAGACATCGATACGTGGTCTTATCACCCTCTCACGGCGAAAAAAAACCCGTATAATCTGTGCCTCTACGTCCACAGGATCCTCGTCAAAAGGGCACGCCATGCTCGGAAACCTCACTGAAACAAACTAACCCTGCAACATAACCTGCTCCTGAGCAGGTTATCCTCAGAGAGTCAGTTGCTATGGTTACATACATAACCCGACAGTTACCTCCGTTTTTGGAACCGAAAGCAGAGGTTATCTGCTTACTTACTCCTAAACTTACCCGGGTAAGTCACATAACCTGCTTTCTGGAATACCCCCAAGATGCTGCCAAAATCCATGTTGAGCGTGACTAAATTAACATCCCCATATTGGTGAACTGCAATACATGTCCTGGTCCTTTCACACAACGCAGAGAGACTGAGATTATTAACAGCGGTCAGCGAGAGGACCAGTTACATAACTTCACTCAAAATTATTAAATTTTCCTTGTGATATACCCTCAGTGACACCCTAAAGTAATATGTAAACACTGGTGATAGGAAAATAACATTAGTAAACTGTTGCTCAAAATACAGGCAAACTAGTAGATAAAGAATGTGGAACCTATCTGGCCACACGTTGCAAATCTGCTATGTTGAAAGAGAGCTGCACCAGGGGAAAAATCCAGAAGAGATCAAATCTACTAATTGGCATTTACTCTGTCTATATACACTTATGTTTTTTTTTTTTTTTTTTAATACACCGTCTGGTGCACCTGGACATATCTTCAGTGATGTAACCTAGGATCATGGGGCGTTTCGGGTCTTTCAACAATCAGACCCCCTCCCCTAGGCGACCCAGCCAGGGTGATCAAGTCCCAGCTTATGTCCAGGTAGCGCTACTGCCTAGGGGTGGGAGATATTGATAAAAATGAATATTTTGATATTTTTTTTCAATATCTCGATATCGATATTCAGACGATATTTTTGCAATCCTTCAAAGAAATGTGTTCAAACTGGCAAAGAAGGTCCAGTTGGTCTTTTGACTTGCTGCATGTGACCTATTATTGTATAGAATTACTAGTACATTAAAGATATGATGAGACATTGATTTAAACATGAATCAAGTAACTGTACTAAATATTTATTGTAATACAAGAACAGTTCTTTTTCAGTACAATATATATATACGTAATAAACGAACTTTGTGCTTTGCAAACAGTACTCTATTAGTAATAGACTAACAACAATGTGATTAAGTACCTCTTTAAAAAAAAGTTGTGTTTTGCAAAATGTAAACATTAGAATGCAACAGCACACAACATCTTTTGCACATTATATTAAAATAAAAGTTGAGGATAAAAAAAGACAAAAGGAAAAAATAAAAATAACACAGATACCGCTCTGCAGGTAAAATGTGCAATAAAGCAAACATGCTTTTGAAATTACAGAACATTTCTTTGGTAAACACCAATGCAAAAAACTAATGCAGCCAACTGTTTCTTTCACTTACATTTTCTTCATATTGTGGGACAAAAACACCAGCCTGTCCACAGCCTCTGGCTTCAGAGAAGCTCTCTGACATGTAACTCCCACCTGTGCTGAATGCCCTCTCTGAAGGGCTGCTCGAAGCAGGGATGCACAGATACTTCCTGGCTAATTTCCCAATTCTAGGGAAATTTACCTCTTGAGTTTTCCACCAGCTTAATGGATCTGAGTCACTGTCTATCTCAGGTATCATGAGGTAGCTCTGCATTTCCTTTTCAACTGCACTTTGGAGAGACTCCTCTACCCTGTTGGCTTGCTGTGTTGTTTTAAAATAACTTCCAAAAGATTTCTTTGTCTTTTTTGCAGGCAGTGTCTCACTGTCACTGCTGGTGCCTTCATCCGCAGGTACTGCTGTAGTGGAAGCAGATGCTGCCGCCTCTGTTGCAGCCGTCTTGTCGTCCTCATTTCCCAGGGCCATAAGCTCAGCTTTAAGCGCACTCTCAATGGCCAGGATTTGCTCATCCTTATTGTAGCGATGTTTGAATCGAGGGTCAAGTGTAGACGCCATCCCTAGCAGCTCCACAACGTTGTCTCCTGCATATTTGGTGTTCAGGTATGTCAGAATGGATCGTTTGATGTCTTTGGTCAAGTCAGTATCATCCGACTGAACTGCCAGGACATCGTTGTTGAACAAAGACAGTACAGGTGTAACATAAGAAACTGTGACCTGTTTTTCACCGGACAGAGCATCTGTGAACTCCAATAAGGGACCAAGTGCTTTGTTGATTGATTCCAAAACTTCAACATCTTGCCATGTAGGAATCAGGTGCCTGTGCTTTTTGTCTTCAGACAGTACTTGTTGTATGGCCTTGTGCTGCTCCAAAATCCTTTCGACCATCCGCTGCCTTGAGCCCCACCTTGTGGGGAACTCTGTTATGAGTGTATGTTGGGGAAGATTCAACTGTTCTTGTACTTTTGCCAAAGCTTTTTTTTTCTTCCAGCTGTTCGAAAAAGCTGCCACAACATTTTTGCAGACTCCTAAGGCTCTGTCAATGCGGGGATCTCGCATGCTACGCTCTGCAGGGGAAAAAAACAAAAAAACTTAACTTTTTAAAAATAATAAAATATTATTCAATAACCATATTCAAGTCTTTAATGTCCTTTTATATTTTTAACCTGTTAAGCTTCAAGCTAACTTTTGAAAAATCCCCAGAAATGGCATACCCAAACTAAAACAGATACAGTTTTAGTTTCGGTATGAACCTTTTGCACTATAAGCACAAATATGATCTCGTTAGAAAGCTGACATTTTGCAGTTTGTTGTAAATTTAGAATAAATTATAGTTATAATTTAAAAAAAATTATAAATATCTTCAAAGTTTTGTAAAGTTATTAGAAATTTATTTTATGAAATGTCTATATCTTTAGACTATAAAATGCAAAAATTATGCATGCTTTACATATTTTTTAAATATATATATATATATATATATATATATATATATATAAACATAACAGCTAACTTGGGTAACAGGTGCATCTGAGGGCTAGGTAGCATGTTATCTTAGCACACATCAATACATGACAATTTATAAGATTAAAACCATGTTTTTGCTCCAAACTTACTTTATAACGCAAGTCGAGTGTTTAAAGGGTACCTATTTTGGGTTTTTGAAAATTGCCCTTCATGTAGTGTTTAACATAGATCTAAGTGAACGAAAACATCCTGCAAAGTTTTAAACATGAAAGTTCATCGTATACAAAGTTATTATCTCTCAAAAACAAGAGTCGACTCTGAGTCTCTGATATGAATCGTTCAAAGAACGATGCTTTTCCTTTGTCTGGTTGACGTCAACTTGACAAGTTATTTGAATAAGAAACGCCCACTTATTGCGCTCGGAGACGCTAGGGAAAACCGGAGCTCCAGGGGTGGCGGGCAAATCTGAAACTGGCCCAGGATGGGCCACCCTGCCTGGGCTGGCCAGGGAGATCTGAGAGCATGGAGGTTTGGACCCACAGCACCTTTTTGGACTCTGTCGTTTTTCGAGATCTGGGCTTCGGAAAACAATCATGTCGACGAGACGCTGTGTTTTGAAGTGCGACGCAAAAGCGAAATTTTTTCACCTGCCAAGTGAGGAGTATTTGAAGACTAAGCGGCTGCGGTTCATATAAGTTATACAAGTACTGCTATACCACACAAGTATAGCCCAAACCTTGTTCTGTGTTCGCGTCATTTTGAAGATGATTGCTTCACAAACCTAAACGCTATAAAGTATGGATTCGCGAGCCGGCTCTATCCTAACGAGCTGAGGATCTGAGGTGTGTTAAATGAGGGAGACATACACAATATGCAGAGCAGTGGGTCGCGAGGACTGGAGTTGAGAACCCATTTAAGGTAATAAGAGTTCCGTTTTTCTGCACAAAGAATACGAATCACAACTGACTAGGTCATCTGACCAATCACCGCAGATTAGCGTCACGCAAAGGCGGGTTTTGGATAAATGACTCGCTAAAACGATTCATATGGGAGTCGATGGGCAATTCAGGTAAAAATAAATGCATATTATAAGACAACAAAAGTGTTTTTTGTCATTGCATGCTTGTAAAATTGTTGTTGGGGACTCCCAGAACAATATTAGGAACATTTTAAATGCCATAATAGGTACACTTTAAATAACCTTCTGTGATCTGATTTGGCTTCGAATAAAAACATTTCACTGAAAATATATTATTTTATAGTATTCTGCACATTGATAACGTTTATATCGATTAGCATTACATTATGAATATAATCTATTATAAATATAATATAATTATACATCTCAACAACAACAACATTTTACTCAAATATCAATAATTGGTTATAGTCCATTTCAAATTTAAATACTTACCAATGGCAATGTGAAGTCTGTGGCCAAACATGGAAGTCGCTGCCAGTTGTTGATCTTCAGAGCACTGATCACATTAGCCCCGCTGTCAGTGGTCATGCAAACCATACGTTCATCGTCCAAAGACCATGAGGACAGGGCATCTTTTAGACCTTGAGCAATAAGTTCACCGGTGTGGTCCTCTGGGAAGTAAGATGTCTGAAGGCAAAAGCTCTGTAGTTGCCATTCTTCATCCACAAAATGTATTGTCAGAGAAAGGTACGGCTCCGAGGTTCTGCTGGACCACAGATCGGAGGTTGTGGCATAATAGGTGACCTTCTGCAATTTATGGGACAGCGTTTGTCGACAAGACTCGTACAGTTTTGGTAGAGCTGTTTCACTGAAATATCTCCTTGAAGGCAGATTATATCTGGGATCTAAAGTCTGTAACATTTCTTGAAACCCATCCTTCTCGACTGATTGAATTGGCAACATATACCTTGCAATAAAATTTGTCACAGAGTTTGTAATCGTTTTCCACTTTCACTTTTTTTGTCATAAGGTGTTTTCTTTGTGAATGTTTCTGCCAAGGTCTGTTGTGTCAGGGTTTTTTTTGTACCTTGTTTGTAGCTGCAGTGCTGTTTTGTTCAGCACGAAGCCTTTCATACTCTTCAAACTGTGTTCTGTGCGTGGTACGGAGATGATGGAAGAGGTTGGTTGTGGCGCTCTGCTTTACGGCGATCTGCTTGTTACAAATTCTACAGATAGGCAATGTTTGTCGCTCGTCTTTTTTGTCAAAACCAAACCATCTCAAGGCTAAAGAAACTGACCCACGTCTCACTGTTAGCTCTTCTGGCACTGGTTCCGAGGATGACTGTGTATTTTCGCTTTCTTCGCTCTTCTTTCGCTTCTTCTTTTTGTGTTGTTGCGCTCGATGCTAGAAACAAGTAATTGATGAGTAACATACGCACGGCACGCTGTAATGACGTAAGACGTCAGGGGCGCTGAGGCTTTATGGGCAGTTCCCCGTAATAAAAATGTTTTAGTTTGTACTAAAAAAAGTTTTCTAGAAGTTAAAAGAAGTCCTGTTCGGAGGTTATTCCGGTGGATCTCTTGGGAAAATGTATTCCATCTTTTGGACTCATCCTTATACAACGCATTTTTTTAATGATGCAATCACCAAGCTCGCCACTCGAGGACGCCACAGACATTTAAGAAAACATTTTAACTTCAGGCTTCAGTTTTCCGCAAACAACGCATATTTTGCCTTTGCTAGCAGCTATTTTATTAATCGCACATCGGCTTTACTCTACGTTTTTGGATTAGTTGCTTCAACCTAAGAAACGTCATAACACACAGGTAAGAATGTAGTTGTATTGCAAATTAGTAAGCAGCTTACTCTCGTGCAATTTAGGAACGATCATGATTTTGTAAAAAACAAAACAAAATACAGTCAAAAAAAACCCTACAGTATTACAATCGCTACATATAATTGTTTAGAAGATTATAGTTTGTTATTTGTTTTCTCTTTAACTTCCTTCTGCTCTTTTCATGTCTGGGGGGGTCGGACTGTACAAATTAGGAAATATTCGGTATCCCAATTTTGCATATCGTCCAGACAACAATTTGGATATTATCGTCTAAACGATATATCGCCCACCCCTACCACAGTCACCATTTAGTTGAATCCTATTCTTTGAGGTTTCATTTTTAGACAGAACACGGTACTCTGATGCAAATGTTGCCAGACACATGTCATTAAAGGTAGCATCTTTTGGCACATCTCTTGTAAAACACAGCATGGTACACACTGTGCCACCTGTGATCAAAACAGTATATTGTTTGATATCATTAGCATTTTATAATATTGCAAAAGTATTAATTCTGTACAAGGTATTACCCAGGTGTCAATGTCCTGTGACATGCCCGGCCAGTAAAATCTTAAGGATATTGCATCCCGTGTTTTCTTTTGTCCTGTGTGAGCTCCGATGCTGCTTGCATGAAACTCCTCAAAAATTTTGTTTGCCTCTTCAGCCCCACACACAACTTGTATTTGTTTTTTGCTTTTGTTCCGATGGTAATACAGTTCACCACCTATGAAAAGAAAAAATAGTTAGGAATGTGGGGTAAAATGAAATTAATTTGTCCCCTTTTAATAAATACTTTGTTTAACCTCCTTTTCCTTAGATAACAGCTCTGAGTCTTCTCCTATAATGCCTGATGAGTTTGGAGAACATCTGACCAGAGATCAGATACTCATTACTCCGTACAGAATCTCTCCAGATTCCTCCAATTCCCAGATCCATGTTGGTACTTATTCTCTTCAGTTCAACACTCATTTTCTGTGTTCAGGTCAGGGACTGAGATACCCATCACTGATGCGTTGTTTTTTGCTTAGTAACCCATTCATTTTTTTATGTTTGTTTTTGGATCACTATCCAGTTGGAAGATCCAAACATGGCCCGTTATAAGATTTCTAGCACAGGTTGTCAAGTTTTGATTTTTTATATATTGGTATTTGATCTAATCCATGAAAGTGTTCTTGAACAAAATGTCCAGAACCTCTGGCAGAAAATTAGGCCCACAGCATTAAAGATGAGACCCATAGGCTACATAACATCATGGCAGGTGTGTGTGTTGGAGTAGGTTAGAGACCCCTGTGCTATTTCTTAAGAAAATTTAACATCTTTCACTGAAGTAAAAACTGTAATAATCATGTTTGTGTGTGTGTGTGTGTGTGCGTGTGTGTGTGTGTGTGTGTGTGTGTTGGTACATGTGTATTAGCAGGACAATTGGTCGGAATACACACCACACTAGAAGGACATTTTGTATTAACAGGACAGGAGCAGTGTCCTACTAATTTTGAAACAATTCTAAAGGTGTAGAAGTGTTTCTATTGGTCCATTGACCCTACAAATCAAAAGAAAAACAGATGACCACTTAATACACATAAACCTGATTTTGTGTATAATCTGTGTATCACCACAGCGCCCTCTATGGCCGGTTGTGTAATAGCAGGACCTAATGAATATTCACACACGTTGTATTATTCTGAGCTTCTGATTGGTTGGCGCCCAGAAGGTCCTGATAATTCCTTTACACTGTCCTTCTAATTAACGCGTGGCTCCTCCACTTCAATCAATTTGGTACAGTCCTGTATTCAGATGTGACCCGTGAAGTGTTAATTGAACACCTTCATCCTGCTGCTGTTGTGGAGGATACGGTAAGACCCAAACAAAACCCCTTACACATAGCTTAAATATAAATATTGTCGTGTAATTAAGCAAAATAGGCTAACTTACTTGATGACATTCGGAAGTATCTGATTTGCAACAGCTTAACTTAGCTCGTTGATATTAGCATGTATGCTACAGCAGTGTTTAAGGCACCATGATAGTCCACTGCACGTGCATTAGAAGGACTTTGAGGCATAAAATCTTTGGAAGAATCAACTCTCTATCAAGCATCAACGGTACGAGGTATCGTCATGAGATGTTTTATTTGTTTTGTGGCGTTCTTAGTGCTAGCATAAATTGGCCATGTGAGCGCCACGCCAAAGTGACATCACGTTTAATATGCAAAACTTTTGTGCCGTGAATAGAGCGTCTGGCATGATTGATTTCAATGTTAAGTCAATGCAAAGACTTATGGCGCTAGTTAGACGTTGGTTAGTTAAAGTTAGACGCTAATGGCGTTTCGATCGGCTCTTTAATATAACTTTGCCACATGCACTCGTCTTAATGAACGTGACACTTGCGTCTGTGATTTATATATATATTTATATTTATTTATATTTTATTTAATAAATATATTAATATTTATATAGGGGTGTAACGATTCGTTTTAACAACAATTCGATTCGTATCACGATTCGTGGTTGTTGATACGATTCTAGGATGATATTGGTTCATTTAGAACGATACGATCCGAAACGATTCACGGACTTTAAATCGATTCAGTAACCTTTTAGCCAAAAATTCAACCAATATGACTGAAATAAATAGCTGAAATGATTTATTTATTATTAGGTTTTAATATTATTAACCTGGTTAATTTAGAATGTCTCTAAAATTTCGAAACCCATATATTCCCAGAGAAAACATCTATGAACCTATTAATATTAATGATTTTTAAGTTTGAACATGCAATACAGATACAGATTTAACAATTGTGACTTGAAAAATAGCTTAGAATTAGATAAAAACACTTTTTCTGAAGTAAAACACAGTCTTCTTTTCAATGAATGATATATGCATTCTTTATAAATACTTGCATACATCATTCTTTATTCTTTCAAGCAGACAAATTTATTTGTATGAATTAAATATAATTAATCGTTATTAAAATTATTAACAAACAGTGAATGCTTTTCTCTTTTTCTTTCGTCACACAGGACACAGGCCGCATTAGGTTTATTGCCCCTGTCACATCATGTCCAATGACATGCGGTTACAATTGCACTGATGCACATCCGATGCACTTACAACTGTTTAATTAAGACATAACTAACATAGTTTACATGAATACTCTCCAAAACGGACATTTAGACATAATGTCGTGTGTATTTGTCTATTCAGACACGAAAGAGAACTCACTTCATTACTCGCGAGATGTATACCCTACAAACAAGGGACGTCCCCCGGACTTTTCAAACGTCCCCTTAGGTCCGCATTAGGTCCGCTTTGTAACGTTCCCTAGCGGACGTCGGAGGACGTCCGCACTTGGTCCCCTTTGTAACGTTCGCTGGCGGACATTCCGATGACGTTCGCATTTGATCCATTCTATAACGTTCGCTGACGGACGTTCTGAGGACATTTGTCCGGGCCAGTTTGCGAACGTATTTCGTCCCTCACCTGGCATTTCCATGACAACACTTGCAATCCAGTCGCACGTTTGCTATCATCAACTGAAACTTTACAACTCAGACAAACGAATAATTAAACTAAAATATAAATTGATTGTAAAATTAAGTTAATGCTAAAATGTTAGTGTTTTAATGTTAAGATAATGTTCATGTTACTTCATGTAAATTCTAATCACTAATTAAAGATGTAATAATAGGCTACCACGAGTTTGTTTTCAACCGTTATAATTTAAACATCAAAAACATGACAATTGATTCAATTGAATATGAGCTACAATTTATAAAGGCTATTCCTCATGCACGAAGGGGTTGAATCCCAGGAACTCTAAAATAATGCATCGACTTCAAATGATGAATGCAGCCAAGGAAAACGTGAAGAATTAAAAATTGCTGGAAAGTGGATAATAACACAGGTAAGACAAATAAAAGTATCCTACATTTACCTGTCAAACGTTGGTCGGTGACTGGTTTTATCAAAAATAATTTATTTTAGGAAAAATATTGTTCTAAGTATTGCACTTAAGACAGATAGCACATGCAGAACAAAACAAAACAAAAAAAACATTGGAGAAACAAGCGAGTGACGAATCATAGGATCAAATGCGCTAAGCGAGTGACGTCATTCCTTATGTACGCGGTTTGTATCTGTTTTGTATCCATGGCAACGCTCAGGGTAGTGACAGTTAACGGTCCTTCTCAGACGCAGCCTTGTGTTTTCTCTGTCCGTCGTCTGTCTAAAAGGTATTTTTAATTAGATTATTATAAATTAGTCGCCATAACCACTGTCAATCTTTAAACTATATGAAAATGTTACCTTTTAAAACGTTTGCTGTAGTTGTCCGCAATGTACCGCTGATAACCGTTATATGCTAATACTACGAGTACGAAGCTAACAGCTGAAAATGAGACCACATTTCACATATTGATAAAATCATAACTGAATATGTTCATTTTGTTGTTTTAGGTAACGTAGACGCCGAAGGGGGAGAATTGCCATCGGATTAATCCCACAGCTGACCGACAAACACACACACAGCTGCCAGCGCATTTGAAGACACACACACACGGAAATGCCACCTTTACAATTGTTTTAAATAAATAATTTACTTTGTTCGTTACACCGTGTCTGTTTTCTTTGGTTAGCCGGAAGTAAAATAAAATAAAATGATATTCAGGGGACTAAACGCGAAAGTCCCATAAACGTCCCGGATGGCCGCTGGTGGTCCTGGGAAAGTCCTCTTGACTTTCTTGACTATCTATGTTTAGATCTTCGCAGTGAAAGGTAACACTTCTGAAATCTCTGTGTAAACGAGTGACGTACACGCGAGAGAGATCACTTCCGGCGCATGCACAGAAGTCTGTGAACAGAATCGAAAAGAGTGATTCATTTAATTCATAAAGTATCTGGTTTTAATACAGGTTTTGAGAGAATTTAATGTTAACTTAATGTTCTTAATGAACTTAATGTTCCCAACGCTGATTGATGTAACAAGTATTTTTCATAAAAATATGAAATTTAATGTGGAATAATATTTAATCTAGTTTGGTGCAATATGGTTTTTAACAATTTTTAGAAAACACTGCCAAATATTGTAAAACCACATTAAAAACTACATTCTTTATAAAATCTATTTTTGTGTAACTTTAGTAGAAAATGTTGCAAATATCATTTTTAATTACATAAACGTTAATACCTGATGCATGCTTTTAAAACAAGTTTTTACAATATTTTCAAATTTCTCATGTCAAATATCAATGAAGTGTGACTGGAAACATAAGAGTTATTTTTGTGTTTTGAGTTTGATCATCATTGTTCGTTTCTGTACATCCAAATCCATAACATGTTAGTGATTGAATTACTTAATTGCAATTAATAGTTATTATAAAGTCAACATATATTTCGATTCACATATTATGGTGTTGTCGACTAGTTATTTGACTGAAGAGGTTCGTAAAGATAGATTATTTATTCAAATATTTTGTTCTATTATTGATGATTTTTCCATGTTATATTGTGGAAAAAGAACTGTTTTTTTTTCAGTAGAGCAGTTTTACAGACTTTTATCATGTATCCTGACTCAAATAATGTGTTTCTTGCAGCAAACACTCAGAATAAAGTGAGATGATCTGCTGATGATCCTGAATGGCTTGTTGAATGAGTGTTGATAGTCTGAGGATCATCAATATTAACAGATCTGCTGAAAACACTCTTTATTTCATGACAATAGTTCCCGTTTTCTCCTCTTTTATTATGCTGATGTCTTCACATCTCCTGTAAAAGTACTATTTCATTGGTGTAAACGGGCTGGGAGTATTTGTTGGTTACTATTTTATTTCTTTTTATGCTTTTAACTGCTTTTCTTACCATAGAAGAATTTACATTATTTTAATCTGTTGTCCATGAGCTTAAAAACAAACTCAGTAACTTGTTTGATATTTTGGCAGATCGAATCATCAGTGAAGCTCCTCCCACTGCAATTCATCATCAGTGAAGCCCCTCCCACTGGAGTTCAGCAATAAATGTAAATTTCCATCAGCTACAAGTGAAGAGAGTATCAGAGTATCAGGAAGGGCTGAAATCTGCAAAGACTGAGTTTATTAAAGAGGACAGTGAGAACATGAGTGATCCAGAACCCTGCAGAATGAAACACACTGAAGATCCTGAAGAACAAAGAGGTTGGTGTTTATTCTTCATTCATTCATGATGCTGGACAACATTCATGTTAGAAACATTCAAGCATTTCCTCACTTTTAGATAAACAGTTCAACTGTGAAATGGCAGCAAAAGTTTTTTTTTGTTTTTTTTTTGTAAACAAAAAATGTTCAGTAGAGTGAAGTTTCATATTAATTGTCAACATCAGGTCAAACTACATTTAAATATTTGAACTGTTTTACTTTACATTTATTTTGTGTATGGTTTACAATGTGTATCAATGTTACCTGAATTTTGTGCTTAGTTTTACAAACATGTATATCAAAAGGTAATAATTTTTGTGCTTTCTAGCAGTGAAATTCACTTGATTTTGTGTTTCTTGAACGGTCCTTAATAATTCAAACGTTTTAGTAGTTTGTAATGCAATTAAATTTTAATGTTGGTGTCGAAATATGGCAGTATTTTAATGTTCATATCACATTAGATAATTGTGTGATATAACCAACATATTTAAAGGTGTGGTTGATTGCTTTTTTTCTTTGCATGATTGTGTTTATGGGGTGCAATATAACATGAATTCGTGGTTTTTCTTTTTTTAAAAGTCTTACTTTTCATAAACTTCACCTTTATCGTCAGCCGCGCTCTCCTCTGTCCCCTGAACGAGCGGTTTACTTCCTGATTCTATGAAAACACTCCCTCAGAAACACGTCGTGGGCTCAGATTGGTTAGTTTGGGCGGGTGTGTTGTGATTGGCTAAACTGTCGCTCACGTTGTCCGGAAGGTTAACGCCTATTACCTTACGGGGAAACGCCAGCTCCGGTCCAGATGTAAATAATGGTGTCGAACTGCAGTATCAGTGAGGCAGAATCAGACCGAGAAAGCCGCGATGAAGCGAGTCAAACAGAACCACACCACACACGGCTCTTACTAAACGCTTCTGAATGATAATTTGCCATATTTTTTAACCATATACACGTTTGTTTAGCATCTGACTGGCAACGATAGCAACTGACTGGATACTAATGTTAAACACAAACAGCGTTGGCAAGTTTACGTTCTTGATCAAATCGAAAATAACGTCATAAAGCATATATACATGAAAAATACGTTTAAAGCATTAGTACTTATACAAAATTCAGGTCCATAATGTTTGAACCCGTTTGTCGTAGACACAAAATACTAGCATAACTAGTAGCCTAGTGGCTATAAAGCCAGCGCTGGCATTTTGAAAAAATAAAACATAAATAAAACACAGGCTAACGTTACATCTGGAATTATACATGCAAATACATTTAAAACGATTAAGTCTTACCCTACTTACAGGTTGTGGTCCAACAACTGCTGCCTCTGGTTTTAAAGTCGGATCTGCTTCATGTTTTATTAACAGTTTCTTGTTGAATCCGGTGTTGAACTCGTGGAGATTCTGGAAGCTGTCTTCCGTAAAATGCGCAGCACAGAGAGCTAGATTACGATCGTCACTTTCAGGAATATAATCAAACATAAATTGTATCCATTGTTGATGAAGTATAGCATCCGTGGGAAGCTTGAAACACAGAAGACCTGACAGCTGTGTGAACACAACTCACTCGACGTGCTGCAGAAATATGCGCATGCCATTTCCTGCATATTCCGAAGGGAGTGGTTAATGCAAATGTGCGGGTTAGTGACGTACCATAACCCGTTGTAGTCCCAATCGAGTCGTTTTTGTAGGCGTTTACACTTCCTGGTTTTTAAAAGACGATATCTCTGCTTACATTGAACTTTCAGCGCTGCAACTTTGCAGATACTGTTCATGCACCATCAGCAACATTACACACTATTTAAAATCAAAAAAGTGAACCTGGAATAAACCCCCCCTTTAATGGTTCTCACTACAGAAACATGGCATTGGTGCCTATAATGTTTTGTAACTGGAAGATCATTGTACCTCATTCATGGAAAGTTTCAGGGACATATAATTAATTTATAAAAATGACATAAATTATTGTAGTATTTTATAGCAGTTGTCTGTTACATCTGTGATCGTTTTTATATCCATTCACATTTCTCTCTTCGGGTTATTTTTATTATTTAGAATATTTAAAAATGAGTTTTTCTTTCATTTCAGACCCGATGGAAGAAAACGAGGAGAGAGAACTGAGAGAAATAAAGGAGGAGAGAGAAGAACTGAGAGAAATAAAGGAGGAGAGAGAAGAACTGAGAGAAGTGAAGGAGGAACATCATGTCAAACCTGGAAAAAAACCTTTGAGTCGCTCAAAGACTAAGAAGATACTTTTAAAGAAAAGAAAATACAAGAAATCTTTCACCTGCACTCAGTGTGGAAAGAGTTACACAAGCAAACATAATCTAGAGATTCACATGAGGATCCACACTGGAGAGAAACCGTTCACATGCACTCAGTGTGGAAAGAGTTTCACAAGCAAACATACTCTTGAGATTCACATGAGGATCCACACTGGAGAGAAGCCATTCACATGCAAACAATGTGGGAATAGTTTCAGTCAATCAGGTCACCTTAATGCTCACATGAGGACTCACACCGGACAGAAGCTGTTCACATGTGATCAGTGCGGCAAAGCATTTATTGGGTCATACTTGAAGAAACACCTGACAGTTCATATGAAGGAGAAGCCACATTCGTGTTCTGTGTGTGGAAAAGGTTTTTCACAGCTCTATTGTTTACAAAGACATGAGAAAAGACATACTAGTGTGAATGAGTACATGTGCTTTGAGTGTGGGAAGACTTTTGCAACAAGGACAGATGTAGAACAACACCATAGAACTCACACTGGAGAAAAACCTTACAAGTGTTCACACTGCGACAAGAGATTCAGTCGGTCAGGAAATCTGAAAAAACATGAGAGGATCCACACTGGAGAAAAACCTTACAAGTGTTCACACTGCGACAAGACATTCAGTGAGTCATCATATCTGAAAACACATGAGATGATCCACACTGGAGAAAAACCTCACAAGTGTTCACACTGCGACAAGAGATTCAGGGAGTTATCACATCTGAAAAGACATGAGCGGATCCACACTGGAGAAAAACCTTACAAGTGTTCACAGTGTGACAAGAGATTCAGTGATTCAACAGCTCTGAAAACACATGAGAGGATCCACAGGAGAGAGAGACCGCACACGTGTGATCAGTGTGGAATGAGTTTCTCTTTTAAAAGTCACCGAAAGATACACATGAGGATCCATGCATTGGAGAAACCACATCATCACAGTCTGAAATCACATTAAGTAGTTCATCTTTATGTACCGAGAAACAAAAGCTGCCTTTCCAACTTCGGAAATGGTTCCAGTTGTTTCCATAGCCGCTTTCCGACCAAGTAGTTTCAGGAACTTAGTTACAGGAACTGTCCACTTCTAAACAGTTGTAAGAACTACTCTCCCCCAAACTCGGTTTTGCTGCTTGCGTTCGCACTGGCCAAGTGGCCATAGGAACTGGTAGGAGGGGTAACGCAAGTCACTAGACGTAGCACGGCCACATACAACAACAAACTTGCCTTGCCTATGTCATTTAAAATGTTCCTAATATTGTTCTGGGAGTCCCCAACAACAGTTTTACAAGCATGCAATGACAAAAAACACTTTTGTTGTCTTATAATATGCATTTATTTTTACCTGAATTGCCCACCGACTCCCATATGAATCGTTTTAGCGAGTCCTTTTCCAAAACCCGCCTTTGCGTGACGCTAATCTGCGGTGATTGGTCAGATGACCTAGTCAGTTGTGATTGGTATTCTCTGTGCAGAAAAACTGAACTCTTATCACCTTAAATGGGTTCTCAACTCCAGTCCTCGCGACCCACTGCTCTGCATATTGTGTATGTCTCCCTCATTTAACACACCTCAGATCCTCAGCTCGTTAGGATAGAGCCGGCTCGCGAATCCATACTTTATAGCGTTTAGGTTTGTGAAGCAATCATCTTCAAAATGAGGCGGACAAAGATAGCAATACTTGTATATATGAACTGCAGCCACTTTGGAATCCCAATTCACCCCTTAGCCCTACCCCTTGTTTTCGAGTGTAGCCTTGGCCCTTAAAACGGAGTGACAAGGGCCAAGGGGTTGGAATATTTACCTACGAAATGGAACGACCCTTCATGAACCCAATACGTCATCAGTCGCCGGCGATGTACAGGATTTCTCCATGACAACAACTGACAATCATCAGCGCAGCTGCTCTTAACTTTGAATAAACATGATGATTAAAACATCCCTTCCTCGAAATGTATGTCTTTTCTGATCGGAAAGGTAATTTATTATACCATTTCTTAATTAAAACGACTATAGTGTTATTATAAGAGTAAATAAAGTGCGTGGTGGAATCATCTGGCGCTAAATTTAAATGTTTAACCGTTTGCGATCCATCTCGCCGGTGATTTCCGATGCAATCCGTGAACTTTTCTCTTAGCCCTCCGTTTGGAGTGTGCCTCTGAAAAATCTCCGTTTCGAGGGCTATGTAGCCCTACCCCTTCGCCCTACCCCTCGATCTCAAGAAGAATCGGGACACCCTACCCCTAGACGTGAACGCGCAAAACCGAGGGGTGGGGCTAAGGGGTGAATTGGGATTGAGCCTTAGTCTTCAAATACTCCTCACTTGGCAGGTGAAAAAAGTTCGCTTTTGCGTCGCATTTTAAAACACAGCGTCTCGTCGACATGATTGTTTTCCGAAGCCCAGATCTCGAAAAACGTGTCCAAAACGAGTCCAAAAAGGTGCGGTGGGTCCAAACCTCCATGCTCTCAGACCTCCCTGGCCAGCCCAGGCAGGGTAGCCCGTCCTGGGCCAGTTTCAGATTTGCCCGCCACCCCTGGAGCTCCGGTTTCGGCGTCTCCGAGCGCAATAAGTGGGCGTTTCTTATTCAAATAACTTGTCAAGTTGACGTCAACCAGACAAAGGAAAAGCATCGTTCTTCGAACGATTCATATCAGCGACTCAGAGTCGACTCTTGTTTTTGAGAAACAATAACTTTGTATACGATGAACTTTCATGTTTAAAACTTTGCAGGATGTTTTCGTTCACTTAGATCTATGTTAAACTAGGGCTGTGCAATTAATCGAATTTCGATTTCAATTTCGATTTTGGTTCCCAACGATCTCCAAAACAGCACAATCGAGAAAAATCGATTATTTTGCCATGCACGTTCTGTTTTGAAAAGACACTATAATTGCGTGTTCTGAATGACGCGCACATCCGCCCCTCCCGAAGCCATAAACTCGCTCAGCCTACAGTCATCAATTGCAAGCACAATAAACTTCACAATAACAATTGGCTAATTTAATATCTAATGGAGTGAGAGACCATCTCGAGCTGTCGCGATCTTTCGCACGACCACTGCAGCGCAAACGCACGTGACCTGATCATCTGTGCCGCCGCTTTACTGAACGAAACACATCGGGAATGAACACCGGGTAAAACAGCTGATCAATAAATAAAACCATTGCGCGAATTATTCGTGCGTCAAAATCGCGTCCAGTGTGAAAGGACCTTAACTTGTCTACTTGTCCGAGAAAAGTCGATTTTTTTTTTCCCAAAAGTGAATGGTTTTGATCTTATACAGTCAGTATAAAGAGCGATTGATAACGGATAGGCTAGTGTATTTCTGAAGCTGCGCTGCCTGTCTGAGACTTAGTGAAACAATTAAAATAACAGCACACAAAACTCACAGAAGAAACATACTGAGGTAAAGTTTGAGGTTTTCTATTTATAATAGGCTATATGATATAGTTAAGTAGGCCTAACATAACATGACCAAGCTGTTATATCACGATTGCAATTACATTGAATTTATAGTTTAATAAACAAGTTAACTTACCTGGTTTATATGTAGTAACTTACATTTTAGATGCAGTATTGACTGGCTTGTTCCATTTCACCGACGAAAATAGTTACAAAAGAAAAGCAACGCTAAGCACTGTGTTTTGTTATTGAATGATTCATTATTTTGAACGAATCATTTTAATGAATGACTCAATGATTCATTTATTAAGATGGTCACTTGCCACCACCTATTGATTTATTGTTTAAAGGTATCATTGATTTTATTTTATTATTGGTTTAAACATTAAGCTCATAAAATTATTTATTACAGTTGTAATTTTGCATTGTAAATTAATCAATTTGATTGATAGCAGCTCTTTTTATTAAAACTGAATTTGATCAAATGTAAGAATTTGACATGAAGATAGCACATGTTTAGTTATATTAAGGTTTAAAAAAGTGTCCTTTATAAAAGGTAAATAACACCCCTCCCCCCACCCACAAAAAATGACTTGCATGTCACCTCTGTGAGTTTGCAGGTCTGCTTAATAGCTACAACAAAATGCTCAAATTTAAAAAATAATAATAATTTTTGAAAGGTATCTTTTAATAAATGTAACACTTTCCCAAAGTCATGTGAAATAATCGTGTTACATAATCGTGATTTCAATACTGACAAAAATAATCGTGATTATGATTTTTTCCATAATCGAGCAGCCCTATTATATGGAAGCTTGTTTCCGCCACTGAATAAAAAAATAACAAAAATAATTGCGACTTTTTATCTCACAATTCTGACTTTATTTCTCAGAATTGCGAGATATAAAGTCAGAATTGCGTGATAAAAAAGTCGCAATTGCGAGTTATAAAGTCAGAATTGGGTGATAAAGTCGCAATTCTGAGAAAAAAAAGACAGAAGTGCGCCTTTTTATCTCACAATTCTGACTTTTTTCTCACAATTGCGAGTTTACATCTCGCAATCCTGACTTTATAACACATAATTGCGAGTTTATATGTCGAAATTCTGACATCTTTTCTCAGAATTGTGAGATATAAACTCGCAATTGCGACTTATCAGGCCAATTTTAAGGGGAAAAAAGACTAGTTTAAATCTCACAATTCTGACATTATATCTCACAATTCTGACTTTATATCATGCATTTCTGACTTTATATCACGCAATTGCGACTTTATATCAAGCAACTCTGACTTAATTACTCGCAATTCTGACTTAATTACTCGCAATTCTGACTTTATTTATAACTCACAATTCTGACTTTATAACTCGCAATTCTGACTTTACAAGTCGCAATTCTGACTTTATATCACGCAATTCTGACTTTATATCACGCAATTCTGACTTTATATCACGCAATTCTGACTTTATATCTCGCAATTCTGACTTTATATCTCGCAATTCTGACTTTATATCACGCAATTCTGACTTTATATCACGCAATTCTGACTTTATATCACGCAATTCTGACTTTATATCTCGCAATTCTGACTTTATATCACGCAATTCTGACTATATCTCGCAATTCTGAGAAACAATGTCACAATTGTGAGAAGTAAACTCGCAATTGTGAGAAAAAAAGTCAGAATTGTGAGATAAAAAGTCGCAAAACCTTTTATATTTTTCATTCTATGGCGGAAACAAGCTTCCATAGTTTTATTAGCATATTTTAATAACGCAAAATGCGGGAGATTTACGGGAAAATACTAATACGGGAGGACGGCGGGAAAGAAGGGTAAAATACGGGACTTTCCCGGCCAAAACGGGATACTTGACAGGTAAAAATCGAGGTAAATAATCACACAAACGAACACACACTCGCTCAGGACTGAATGAACTCCACATATTCTCCTCAGGCTCGCTGCTGCTACTGCACTAAATGTGTAGGCTATTTCAGGAGGAAGACGCCAGAAAAGACGCACAAGTATCGCTGTGATCGATTAAAACAATACAGAAATGAGTCTGTCGCTAAATCAAACTGTATAAAGTGTGTGAAGGGTGTGTAAATATGAGAAATACCGTGAAACGCTCTCCTCAACTTCTGCTTGTTCTTCTTCTGTTGATATTTGCGGCAGACTGAGACTAGACGCCACAATGGCGTATTGCTGCCCTCCTCAGTTCATTAGAAGAATTAATTTATTTAATAGATAATATGCTTATAGTCCAGTACGCTGCAAAAAAGTTGAGAACAAGTTTTGTTGTGTCCTAGTCCTTAGTACAAAGTAATGATTCATAAATAACTTCCGACAGCTCTGAGTACATGAGGTTTATTTCTGTACGATGACATAAACAGTCCATTAGAGCATGGCTCACAGTTTCTACTTCTCCACATATGTCCGTTTTACAACCATCCTTCCTAAACCTATATTAATTTATATTTATATGGCTTTGAGGTTTGCTGTGCAAGGTAATTTTGTATGTTACATGATCACGAAATGATTTAATGAAGAAACCACATGCTGAATATCATGTTCATATGATTGTGTATAGTTTTTTTTTGTATAATATAATGTATAATAAATATAACTTTTGTGTATAGTATTTTGTTCATGTTTTAATTTAGTAACCAGTAACCAGACCAGTTACCCAGACAGCAAACTGACATTGAATCAACGTGGAAACGACGTCTCTCATGACATCGAAACAAACGTTGATCTGGCATTGTTTTGCTCATCAAATTAATGTTGAAATAACGTCAGACGCGGCATCCTTCAAAGCTAAATGAAAATCGAAAATTGGTTTGCTTTCATAACGTTGAAACAACGTTGATTTCAAGTTGATTTTCTGTTAGTTTTGAAAGAATGACGCGTCTGACGTCATGATGCTATGTAGTGTACAGCTATTTGCACTTTTATTTTAAATCACTGAAGGCAATTCTATAAAAAAATCTAAAAACATTATAAATAAATGTTAGAACTGTTTGCTGAAACACATTATAAAGACTGTGAAGTACTTAATTGTTAGCCTGACATTGTCATATTCTAGTCAAAGTGTGTCTGATTCTGCTCCATTGGGCTGTGACTGACGTCCCTCATGGGACCAACTTTTTTTTGTGAGAAATAACTGTATTTTCTTCCAATAGAGCAGTTTTATAGGCTTTTATCTTGCAGCAAACACTCGTAATAAAGTGAGATGATCTGCTGATGGTCCTGAATGTCTTGTTGAATGAGTGTTGATAGTCTGAGGATCATCAATATTAACAGATCTGCTGAAAACACTCTTTATTTCATGATAATAGTTCCTGTTTTCTCCTCTTTTATTATGCTGATGTCTTCAGATCTCCTGTAAATTGACAGACATTTAAAGCTCATTTCATTGCTGTCAGCAGACTGAGCTTACCATTATTTATATTGGTAATAATATACACTATTTATATTATATTGTCCATGAGCATAAAAAACACACTGTAACTTGTATATTTTGGATTTTGGCTGATCAGCTTCTCCCACACTGCAATTATTCATCAGTGAAGCTCCTCCTATAGCAATGACATCATCAGTGAAGCCCCTCCCACTGGAGTTCAGCAATACTGAGTTTATTAAGGAGGACAGTGAGAACATGAGTGATCCAGAACCCTGCAGAATGAAACACACTGAAGATCCTGAAGAACAAAGAGGTTGGTGTTTATTCTTCATTCATTCATGATTTTATTTTAAGTGTACTTGAATGGCGTGGCAAGACTAGAATCAGCAAAGGCAGGTTTAATGAACCTAATTTTGGGTGTGCCCATATTCACTGCTCTAAATAAATGATTACTTTGGAGAAACGTGCGTGGTACTCAGACCGCGGGGTTTGACCTGAAGCCATTTTAAGAGAAGTTGAGTTGATTAACTGTTTTCTTTCATGGTGGTCATTTTCGTCCCTACCATAGTAATAAATTGATTTAAGTTCTAGAGGAGGCATTCAAGGAGACTTGTGAAGATATTTCTGATTGTACGTGTGAATACGGCAGATCTTAGATATTAAGTCAAATAGAGCCAGACCGATATATATTAGGCATTTTACAAAATATCGGTATCGCCAGTCATAATGGCCGATAAATGAATATTTAAAAAAATAAAATAAAAACGGACGAAACGCGCTTGAATCGTCTCTCCTCGGCCTGTTATATTGAAAATGTATGTTTTTCAATTTGCAGTATGATGTTATCTATTGCTAAATTATGGCTCATCATAGACTAGCTAGCTAATGCCACTAGTGGAAGACCACTAATGTTTACATTAATGAGCTTGGAAACCACAATGAACTTTTTCCACCTAAATAAAGTAATGATTACTGTATTTATAACTAGCATATCTCTAGTTACAGTCCCTGCATTGTAAAATGTAAGTTATACTTGCGAGGAGTGAACATTTAGACATAGAGAAAAAGTATGAAACGTATCTTGTGCAGAAAAGTTAGCTTTTCTTTTACACATATGTGAAATCCAACAATATTTAATAAAAACAAAATATCGCCCGATATATCGGATTTTAAAACCCAAAAATATTTGTATCGGTCTGGCTCTACAAATTACCTCTGAATTTTTTATTGGAACTGACGGAGGTGTGTCGTGCGGGCTTCGAGATAAGTACTGCAGAGCGATATTGTTTCCTGATTACGGATAAACTAAAAATCAGTGTCGAATTGAATAATCAAACATTCCCTAATGTTTAATAATACACGGATATCATTAAAGCCTATTCATTTTATGGAGTCAGATGAATGAACAAGTCAATACATATAAGAAAATATATTGTATTTAATCTTGTTGGGTTGCGTTAGGCTTGCCGCGGTAGTCGGTGTTACCGGTGTTCAATCGCAACACCGGTTTCATGACATGCCCACCGCGGCACCGCGGTTGGCATGTGGAAAAAAAAGTTTAAAGCCTTAAAAATATTGAACGCAATTAAGCAGTAGTTGTTAAATCCTGCCTATTAAAACACATACACGACCGACGACCCACAGAAAAGACGCGCGTCGGTATCGAGTTCTCTTTCAGGCTTGAAACCAAATTATGCCAAAATGTCCATAAGAGCAGTCTTAAACGAACGTAGAGATTTGTGAGAAAATGGGACGCGTGTCAGATCGCGTCTCTCTCAGCAACGGCTGTCCGAATTCGCTCACTCGTTTTTACTTACTCCTTCTCATTCACTCCTTCAAGTGAACAGTAGGCTATTATGGCTCGTTTCCACTGAGGGGTACGGTACGGTACGGTACAGTACAGTTCAGTACGGGTCGGGTCGGGTACACCATGATCAGGCTTGCGTTTCCACCGCCAACAGTACCCTTACTTGATAGGCGTGGTATGCTGGAAAGAAGCGATCGACGTCATTTTCGCGCGAAGAAAGTGACATAGTAAACAACAATGGACAGACAGCAGATCTTGTTCGTGCTTCTCGGCATGTTTGTCACTAGAAATAAGCGCTGGCATTATGCGTTTCCAAGAACCCAACGCAAAAAATCCGAAGCCAAATCCGACCCAGGAGAATGATCCCGAGGACGCGAGTCCAGTAATCCTGCTAATGGAAAAGCGCGTTCTTGAACGCGGGACTCTGCTCGCTCTGGCTCTGGCTCTGTGACTCAATCCGGTTATCTCTGTATGTTCATTTTAGGCAACAATAAAACGAAATATGTTCTAAAACACCACTCTGCTTCTTTTCGATTTCATTTTAATACATTTAAACATTCTAAAGCACACAAATGTGGTTCAGGCAACGCATAGCCTATTGATTATATTCACTGCATGTATTTAACGTTATATTTATAACAAAACTAAATATACAACAACCCTGCCTCTTTTCGTTAAAATTTAAAAATATTAAACATATTCCAGGGCCAGGCAATAGGCTGTAATGTATTCCATATTGCATTGGTACAAATGTTGCAATAAACAACATTACAGATGATCTTGTAATAAAATTTTAAAACATGACAAAACTATCTCTTTTGTTGAATTTCAGTTTTATCAATAATAGCCATTATAAAAGTATAAGTAAAAGGTACAAAAGATATACAGTAAAAAGCTTAAATAACATCAAGAAACAATTCAGTCAGTGAAATATACAAATTCAGCGCTAAAAGATATGAAACTTCACGTTGCCTTCTGCCAAAACTATTGGCCAGGGAACGAATTATAGTTTCACGAGACCAAAGATCACCTGTAAGGTTTATACAAGACGAACTATATATCATGTTCAACCACTACAGAGACGTGTCAGCCGAGTCAGCGGCAAACATCAGAACGACTAGCCGAGGAAAGGCTGCTCCAGGCGGGGGACACGAGCGCGAGCGTCCGGTGATCGCTTGGAATGGATCTCAGTCAAATTATCATAAATCTATAAATAAACCACAGATTTGAGCTTTAAAAAGCTACTTTCTCGCCTGAAATACTCTTAAAACTACATTTCGTGACACAATAACAGTAGAATTTTATTTCAACTGTATGCTTCTAATGCGCTTGTAGTACGCGCGAGTGACGATCCTCTGTCCACCAATCAGCGTTCTGCAGTGAGTCTAGCTCCACCTTTTAGTACCCTTTCACTGTGCTAGGTACCCCAACGGAAGGGTACCCAAAAAGTGGTACGGTACGGTTCGGCTTTTTGGTACCATTCACAAGATTTGACAGTGGAAACGCAAATAATTGCGTACCGAACCGAACTGTACCGTACCGTACCACTCAGTGGAAACGAGCCATTAGTGGACTAATGTAGGGAATAAGCCTAGTTAATGAGGGTTTTGGGGGCGATTTCGGATTCAACCCATGTTCTCAAGCAGTGAAAAAAGAGGACACTGACAACGCGTTTACAGACAGGACCGAGCCGGTAATATTTAATATGAAACAGTCTCAACTTTCAAATTTGGTCAGTGAAAGAAAATCAAACAATAAATAGGCGTACCGTTTTGTGGCTCGTTAATGTGTCGTGACAGATTGCCTGATATAAAGCCAAGTTCCACCGACGCATCTACTCTCCTGACTGCTTTCTGACCGATCCTGTCAGATCACATGTCTGTCAATCAAAGTCCAAGCGAAGGATAATTTGACGCTAATTTAATTAGAAAGTTAGTTTCGTTTTCAAACTAGCGCATATTCAGGGCACAATAACAAAACAGTTTTTCACGCACTACCGCACCGTTATGTATGCCGGTGAAAACGTGCGCATTTTACGTTTGCCTTTAAATTAGCGATTTAAAAGCCCCCGCCGGAGAGACACCGGTATTACCGGTGCTGTCACACGTCGATTAACCGGTGAGAAAAAATCCTCACCGTCACAACACTAGATGCCACATTTGGACCAATCGAGCCGGGCTTTACAAAAGTTTCAGGGGCATATTATTAATTTATAAAAAGGCATAAACACTATTCCCTTCATATTTCTCTCTTTGAATTATTTTGATGAAATCAACAATATTTGAAAATTAAAGTTTTTCTGTCATTTCAGACCTGATGGAAGTGAAGGAGAGAGAAGAACTGAGAGAAGTGAAGGAGGAACATCACGTCCAACCTGGAGAAAAACCTTCGATTCGCTCAAAAACTAAACAGACTTTCTTAAAGAAAAGAAAAGACAAGAAATCTTTCACCTGCATTCAGTGTGGAAAGAGTCTCTCAACCAAACAACAAATGGATGTTCACATGAGGATCCACACCGGAGAGAAGCCGTTCTCATGTGATCAATGTGGAAAGAGTTCCACAACCAAACAAAGTATTGAGCGTCACATGAAAGTTCACACCGGAGAGAAGCCGTTCACATGTGATCAATGTGGGAATAGTTTCAGTCTATCATCAAACCTTAATGTTCACATGATGATCCACACCGGAGAGAAGCCGTTCTCATGTGATCAGTGCGGAAAAACATTTTTTAATGCATCATTACTGAAGACACACCTGAAAGTTCATACGAAGGAGAAGCCACATTTATGTTCTGAGTGTGGAAAGAGTTTTTCACTGCTACAATATTTACATAGACATCAGAAAATACACACTGGTGTGAGAGAGTACATGTGCTTTGAGTGTGAGAAGACTTTTATTACAGCGGACTGTTTAAAACAGCACCAGAGAATCCACACTGGAGAAAAACCTTACATGTGTTCACAGTGCGACAAGAGATTCTATCATTCATCTTATCTGAAAACACATGAGAGGATCCACTCTGGAGAAAAACCTTACAAGTGTTCACACTGTGACAAGAGATTCAGTCATTCATCGACTCTGAAAAAACATGAGAAGATCCACACTGGAGAAAAACCTTACATGTGTTCACACTGCGACAAGAGATTCGGTCGATCATCACATCTGAAAAGGCATGAGAAGATCCACACTGGAGAAAAGCGTGAAGGAAGAATGTGTGTAGTGACATCGCTCTGTAGCTAAGCGACATAAAATCAATTTGAGAGATGTAAACACAAATTTACAATAAAATTAAAATAACATGGTTCCTGTGCTCACCAACATTGTTATTTTTCAGATGCATTTTGTCCATAGAAATGTTTTTCACTGCTGTAAATTTACATGATTGAGCGTTTGTAACTGGCGGCTCGCGACAGTTATAAAATCACTTGTCCGCGTTTCAATGGATTTACTCTGATATACTAAACATAAGACAGCAGTCTGAGTGAATCACACTTAACCCTTGTGCATCGATTTTAAAAAGTTACACTTAGGTAAAAAGAGGACAAAAATGTCCATGTCAAAAAACTGTCATAAAACTGTGACGCTTTGGAGCACAGACTTAAGTTTGGTATCGTTTTAAAGAAGACCCTTTGCAGATTATTGCTGAAGTAAAAAAAAAAAAATAATAAGAAGTAAATCCAAAAAAAAGTTATATAGGTATAAGTTTATGACAATTATTTATAAAAAGTATTTTATATAAAATATATATTTTATAAATCAGGTTGAACTCGAAACTGCAATAAAATCAAAGCCATAAATCTAAATAGGTTGTGTTCCAAATTTGAGAATGATATCTCAAAAAATGAGCTTTCTGTAACAGTTTGTTTGGGCGTAGTAACATATTTTCCCCATTGGGTCCCAGCAAAACCCCACTGGAGCTTAGACTGATTGGATTATTTTTTGCAGTTTTTCTCTCTTAGTATTACAAACACACACATGCGCACACACACACATATTTTTTTATAACACACATACTAACCACACTCTGACATCCATACCAACACACCCACACAAATATTGTTGCATAATTTATCCAGTTGTCTCTATAGTATGCCGAACCAGAAAACAGGAATAAAGCGATATTTGTTTTATAGGCCAAACTTAAAAAAAATTACACCATCTGATAAAAAATAGTAAAAAATAAAATTTTGAAGCCTTGCCATCAGAATGAAAGCCTCTTAACAATGATTGCATAATTTTATAGTTAACTGAACCGGGGATTAAAAAATGGCAGTTTTAATGGGTTTCAATGGGGACATTTTTGTCCAAAAGGTGCTGAGAGGAAGTATTTTATGTACCTAATGCAAAAAATATTTTTTTTTAAGAAAATGACGCTGAAATAGTAAAATTCCAATAAAAATACACACCTGAGCCAAGTTTTTTGCAGTTAGCTTTAACACAGGCAAAGTGATCAAGAAAACAAAACTGAAAAGGACAAAAATGTCCATAAGGATGCACAAGGGTTAAAGGGATAGTTCACTTTGAAATGAATTTTTGGTATGTTTTATCTTACCTCAAGGGCATCCAAGATGTAGGTGTCTTTGTTTCCACAGTAGTTTCAATTTTGATATTTTTCGGTCAAACCGTTGTCTGTCAGTCACATAAAGCCACGTCAAAGAGCATGCACAGAGAAGTCCAAATTAAACATGATTTAATGACGCGTAAATGTAAGTACACATTGATGGCCTAAGACACGAAACGAGCGGTTTGTGTGAGAAAACGAACAGTATTTATATAGTTTTTACCTCGCGTAATCACAGCCATGTCCAACTGATCTGAGGGCGAGGGCACTTCGGAAGTGCGCATGCGCTGGAAGTGATCTCTCGCGCGTGTACCAGGGTGTCCGCGGGGTTTTAAAAAGTATTAAAAAGTGATAAATCAAAATTGTCAAATTTAAGGCCATTAAAAGTGTTAAATGTTGTCTGAGAGGTATTAGTTTTTAAAAATTAGGTATTTTTTTTTTTTCAGAATATCAGGTGTCCTATTCTGTGTTTGCGTTTGTCCGTTTAAATATGGGCTTTAGCTTATCTGGGCACAATCAAAGATCTTTCGTCTCTGTCTATGTTTGATGTTGACGCCATATTCAATGGTCGATCGACATCATCTGTGAACAAATGATCACCCGGACCTACCTATATTGTATATACATAAAGTGTTCACAGGCAAATTTGCTTTATGTTTAGGTCTATTTCCCCGGTGTCGAAATCAGGCAAACATAAATGTCAGGCAATACGATATTGCATGTCAATATCCACGGTTCACTGGATCTTTAGTAAATTGTAAGGTTGAATCCAACATTTAGTTTAAATTGATAAAATTTTCGTTTTAGTCGCATTTTCGCAGTTTCCCCTATTAAATCCTGTCACGCAGCTGATCTTTTGCCATTTTTATGTTATAAATGTCAAAATCTGTGTAAATAATAGAAAGGTTGCTGCTGATTAACACCTTATTCAGTGTCGTGATGGTTTTAAAAAAAAATCTGAAGGTAGTAAAAAAGGTATTAAAAAGTAGTAAATTTAACTTAAGGAAAACTGTATATACCCTGTGTACGTCACTCGTTGTTTACACAGAGATTTTCTGAAGTTTTACTTTTCACTAAACACCCTACAAACAAGGGACGTCCCCCGGACTTTTCAAACGTCCCCTTAGGTCCGCTTTGAAACGTTCCCTAGCGGACGTTCCGATGAC
Organism: Cyprinella venusta; assembly: GCA_038021265.1. Lineage (NCBI taxonomy): Eukaryota > Metazoa > Chordata > Actinopteri > Cypriniformes > Leuciscidae > Cyprinella > Cyprinella venusta. The sequence continues at coordinate 1,579,313 of CM075863.1, forward strand.
GTTCGCATTTGATCCATTCTATAACGTTCGCTGACGGACGTTCTGAGGACATTTGTCCGGGCCAGTTTGCGAACGTATTTCGTCCCTCACCTGGCATTTCCATGACAACACTTGCAATCCAGTCGCACGTTTGCTATCATCAACTGAAACTTTACAACTCAGACAAACGAATAATTAAACTAAAATATAAATTGATTGTAAAACTAAGTTAAAGCTAAAATGTTAGTGTTTTAATGTTAAGATAATGTTCATGTTACTTCATGTAAATTCTAATCACTAACTAAAGATGTAATAATAGGCTACCACGAGTTTGTTTTCAACCGTTATAATTTAAACATCAAAAACATGACAATTGATTCAATTGAATATGAGCTACAATTTATAAAGGCTATTCCTCATGCACGAAGAGGTTGAATCCCAGGAACTCTAAAATAATGCATCGACTTCAAATGATGAATGCAGCCAAGGAAAACGTGAAGAATTAAAAATTGCTGGAAAGTGGATAATAACACAGGTAAGACAAATAAAAGTATCCTACATTTACCTGTCAAACGTTGGTCGGTGACTGGTTTTATTAAAAATAATTTATTTTAGGAAAAATATTGTTCTAAGTATTGCACTTAAGACAGATAGCACATGCAGAACAAAACAAAACAAACAAAAAAAAACATTGGAGAAACAAGCGAGTGACGAATCATAGGATCAAATGCGCCTAAGCGAGTGACGTCATTCCTTATGTACGCGGTTTGTATACGCACAACCGGCGCTGCGTCATCATAGAATGTCCCCGCCCCCTTTTGGGGGAAAACAAACTAGACTCCCCATAGACTTCAATACAAAATAACGGCAAAAACCAACGTCCGTAGACAGCCGACAGGCGTAAATAACTTAAGAAATCACTTATATACACCGGATGTCCAGCCTGCCTGCCATAGAGCGTGAAAAATACATTTTTTATGCCCGTTATCAACTAGCCCAGGCTACCTGCCATCATAATCATTAATTCATGAGATATACATTACGTTTTTTTTTACTTTAAAAAGCGAAATAAAATCATTCACTCTCTTACCTCGTGAGTGACTCGACGAGGTAAAAGTAAATGTCCGGGTAAGACACCTCTGGCCACTGGGTGGGGTTGTTACCCCAATTTGACGCTGATAAAGGGACATGTTTTTAAATTGGCCAAATTAAGTTAGTGTATGTATTTTGCACGCACTATGGCAGGCAGAGTGGACATATAATTACTTGACATGTGTTATATAAATGATTTCTTAACTTATTTACGCCTGTAAGCTGTGTACGGACGTTAGTTTTTGCCGTTATTTTGTATTGAAGTCTATGGGGAGTCTAGTTTGTTTTCCCCCAAAAGGGGGCGGGGACAAAATTGACAGTTAAGTTCCCGGATGTGCCGGTTGTGCGTATCTGTTTTGTATCCATGGCAACGCTCAGCGTAGTGACAGTTAACGGTCCTTCTCTGACGCAGCCTTGTGTTTTCTCTGTCCGTCGTCTGTCTAAAAGGTATTTTTAATTAGATTATTATAAATTAGTCGCCATAACCACTGTCAATCTTTAAACTATATGAAAATGTTACCTTTTAAAACGTTTGCTGTAGTTGTCCGCAATGTACCGCTGATAACCGTTATATGCTAATACTACGAGTACGAAGCTAACAGCTGAAAATGAGACAACATTTCACATATTGATAAAATCATAACTGAATATGTTCATTTTGTTGTTTTAGGTAACGTTAGACGCCGAAGGGGGAGAATTGCCATCGGATTAATCCCACAGCTGACCGACAAACACACACACAGCTGCCAGCGCATTTGAAGACACACACACACGGAAATGCCACCTTTACAATTGTTTTAAATAAATAATTTACTTTGTTCGTTACACCGTGTCTGTTTTCTTTGGTTAGCCGGAAGTAAAATAAAATAAAATGATATTCAGGGGACTAAACGCAAAAGTCCCATAAACGTCCCGGATGGCCGCTGGTGGTCCTGGGAAAGTCCTCTTGAACGTCCGGAGGACGTCTTCGCGAATGTCCTCGGGACATCAAGCGGACTCCACATGGGGACGTTCGGGAGGACGTTCGCACAGGCCATTTAGGGGACGTTCTGGGGACCTTTTTTTGTTAGCTGGGTAGATGTCTATGTACATGATTGGACGTTTGGGTCAGTCGAAATCCACAGGAATCCTTTTTAGCATCGTAACTCTTATTCAGATCTTTATCCATACTCTACTACTCATTCTCCCAGACGTTGACATATTTTAACGTTTTATGAGACCGCTGGGTAGATAAGCACGTTACAGTATGTGCGCATGTAAGTTACCACACACGCAGCAGTTAGGATCGCTTCCCAGAGCAACACTATCTAACATTTTCATCTAGTGTTAGTTCATTGACGAAAATGTAAATAGATTTTCGTCATAGTTTTTGTAATTCAAAACTAGGTTTAGTAATCGTCTCGTTTTCATCTGTGAAAAAATGTCGTTGCCGAATAATTTTCGTCATCTTCGTCAACGAAATAAACACTGGTGAACGTTCCAAGCTTCCTGTTATTGACCTTTACATGTCCTACAAACAGTGTGTGACTCATTTAGAACATCTCCGTCTTTACAAAAGCCAATGGCCCTCATTTATCAAAAGTGCGTACACCAAATTTCCAGCGTACACCTTGCGTAGACCCAAACCCACAGTGAGTTTGAGATTTATCAATATGGACGTTGGCGTACGGCACGCTCTGAGTTAGTGAGGAAATGCGCAGAAAAATTCCTAACACCACAAAACGCACTGACAAACTAAAAGATATACTATATATTGATCCACTGTAAAAAACAACAACAAACAAAAAAACAACAAAGTAATTATAAACTTCAGTGTTTATTTTTGTGCAACGTGGACTTCAATGTTTAATTTGTGTGAACAAAGCATTTGATTTGTAAGCATATGTATTCCTGCACACGGACTGGGTTTGGTAGCCTAATGAAAGGCTTTGACTAAAAAAAAATAATTCAGACTCTAATGACCAAAAAAATAATTCAGACTGACAAAATAATAAAAAATACATTCTTCTTCTTTTAAATGGTAATAATAATAATACAAATAATAATAACGTCATCCTTCTTCTAAATAACAATTTAAGCGTCATTAATTTAAATCATAATAATAATAAGAATATTACAAATTGTCATGCAATTATTAATGTGAATGAATGGTACTTCACATCATCATCAGCATAATCTTACGCCAACATATACACCCGTTTCTACGCAAGATTGATAAATGAGGGCCAATGTGTTTTCACACACTTATCATTTCTCACTCGTCGGCTTCTTGTCATTCGCCATGCTATGTTTTCTTTGCGCTGCTGCTGGTGCGTGGCGATAACGTCACAGATAGGCAGACTGAATGGAGTAACGTTTAACGCCTGTGTCATTAAAACTAAAGTTCAAAGAAAAAAACAGCCATGTAAAGTCTGACGTGCTTAAATTCAATGCTTTATTTCCTAGTATCGATACAATCGATTGATTAACTTTAAAAACGGTTTTAGATCGATATATGCAGATCTTATATCGACTAGCAGAGTGCAGATCGATGTAGTCGGATGAATAGTAGATGAATCGTTACACCCCTAATAAGTTATCAGTTTTTACTTTCACAAGACAAAGCAATATATCATTACTCAAGATTTAACAGTTGAAATGACTAAACCAGCCAATTTGGATTATAGGCCATCAGGCCTACTTAATTTAATGCAGCAACAAATTATTTCACAATGTACAAAGATAATTTAAATCTCATTTCCCAGTAATGAAGGTGTTGCTGCTACTGGTCCCTGACGTGGGTCTGGAAAAGCTGAACCCAGGGATGTCCTTCACAACAGGGCAATTCACGTTCAAACCAAGGGTCGGCTCTTCTGCCAGGGTGCAGTAGCATCGTTTTTTTTTTTTCTCAGCCTTTTTCCTGGTTGCTTTTATAAAAGACAATCATTTATTTAACAGTGCCTTTTTAAAAGAGACTAGTTGGCCTATAAGGCCTAGTAAAATTACCATTAAGTAGAAAATTTTTGTACTTCACTTTCACCAAGTCCATTATTATAGTGTGGTGACTCCGACATTACAATGAACAAAGTAATTATGAAAATAAAAATAAAATAATAATAAGTTATTAAAACATCTAACATGGCCACCACAAATGCATTTAAATTGTTTTCTACTTTTGCCAGCACTCCTGGCTTTTTTCTCCTGGCTTTTTTCACACTTTGAGGTGTTCTCTGGCGTTTTAATTAAAGACTGAAATTCGGCCTTAAAACCTTATTTTAAAACCGCTTGCTCTGCTTGGGAGAAAAACTGGGCGTGTTCTTAGGCCATGCTGAACAGCCAATAGCAGCGCTGCTGATCACTGTTTCTGCTATCGATACATGTTCCCTTTTAAACCAACGCGAGAACGCGCAGTTATCTCAGATAACTCAATCCAGCGATACTAATCATAAACAACAGGTGTGTTCGAAGAACCCAATTAGCCGGATCATGATTAGCACGATGATATCATCTTAGATGTCTCATTTGATCTCGGATGTTTTAAACAACGAACGAAGAACGGGCCCCTTGTCAGTTATGTCACTCTTAAAGTACCGGTCCTAATAAAAATTTATATTGTACTGATTTTAATTTTTATTGCGATGCCTTTCTTGTACCGGTATATCATGCAACACGAAGTACAACTGAGCTTGTGAAATGCCCACGACTTAACTGTAGAAAGAGACAGCACATCCTGGGCAACATACTCAGCCACCAGACTTCTCACTTCTACTGGGTCAAGAAAATCCAACTGAAGTTGTTTGGTTTTTAGCCGCTAGCTTAAGGTTGCTATGCACTCTCTCCAGGTGTTTCTTGAGGTTACTTGTACTGTTTTTAGCCGTAGAGAGTTGCCTCGGCCTCCCACCAGCACATAAAATGCACCCTACTGTGAGGAGTACAACCACTTCAAAAATGTTGAATTATCAGTTGTTGCCATCTAGCCATCTCCAAACAGTCTTATTTCTTCTTCTGTTGATTTAAAACTATTTTCTTTTTATTTGTGGCTATTGCGCCTGGGTTGTCTTTTCGACTTTAACCACTGCCTATGCGACCGCTCGAATTGTAACACGTTACAGGACTCAGAAACTGTATTAATATTACCAAAATATAGTTAGTAACGCATTTATATTACTTTGTTACTGCCTAAACGTAACACTGCTGTACATAGGAAGTGAGAGACGTGATACTGTTAACTTAGTTCATACAGTAATGTACACATACAATAACATTGTCATTAATGAAATAACTACAAGAATAATTATACATGGATAGATAAATTAATAATTAGTTAAATTCCTTATATTTTTTTATCCCTCCTCAATATACATATGTTTTATCTGTCTATCAAATTGTATACAGTAATGTGTTGTTGCTCAAGTCACTAACATCTGATCTTTGCAGGAGATGGCAGCAACAAGGCCAAAGAGGGCTAAAAGAAGTCCCAAACAAGATTATGCTTATTATTGTTCCTTAGGTGAAGATAAGGAAGGATTTGATGTCAAATATATTGATTCATTTAAAGGTGAGTTGCCAGAGAATATTATGCAAAGGTTCCTTTTTTTAAACTGCACTTTAGGAACATAGATCATGTCGGCCGATCAACAGAAAAACTCTTCTTAATTGTCTTGTAGGACTTGAGAAACAGTTCTTAATTATAAACAAGGCAGAGCCGCAACGTCCGATGAACAGAGATAAATAAGATTCAATACAATCTTGTGGAGTTGAGAGATACTCGTAGCAGATCTTAAGAGTAGCTGATGGAAGAGCAGGGAAGAACAGGTGAAGCGACTTCTCAGGCCTTCTTTGTATCTTTAACTGGTAACCGCTCAGAACTAGTAGGTGCTGGTAGATCTCAGACAACTGGACAAGACTGGACAAAATACAAATAGTTCAAAAGCAGTATCTTACGTAACGGTCTACAATAATCCGACAAACTAGACTGAAACACATGACCAGAAATAGAGAGCAGCTAATGAAGGAAGATGGAGAACAGGTGTAATAATTAGATGAGAACCAGCTGGGAAAGATAAGAAGTAAATGAGGAGAGTGAAGAAGAGGGAACAGAGACAGACGCTGCGTCCCAATTCGCTCACTTATACTACGCCCTAAAAGTATGTACTTTTTTTTGTGAAGAAATAGTACATACGTTTGAGTGAGTAGCAAAAGAGTAGGCAAGCTTTGGGACATACTATCACGTAATCTTTAACGGACAGCTCTGTCGCGTGCTGCGCATAGAGGTGTTGCGTGCATCCTGTCACCGTAAACTGCCCTGTCAATCATCTTTATCACAGTTAAAATCCTCCATTCAATCTAATTTGATTTCCTACCGTTTCGGAGCACGTTCACCTGCCAGTCGTGGGTCTTTCATGCGGAGACTCTCCTTGTGTTTGCAATTTGAATATAATGATGCATTTAAAAAGTAATGGCTAAACTTATCTTTACAAAAGTTCACAATGCTGCTGCATATGCAATATAATGTGGACCACATTGAATAAATTCATTTTGTCAGGTTAGAAACTGATATTTAATCACTCAAAGCTTTTTATCGAAACCTCTCAACACAGCCGCGGGACTCGCGCGTTCTCCCTGTCTGTAGTTTTCTAACACTTTTTTTACTCGTATTTGTAGTTCTAACCGAGTCCTCGTCCACCGCGCAATGGTTTGTGGGCAATATCAGCCGTACTAGACCATACTGAAGCGCAGATGATTCGAAACACTGATCCGAAGCGTGATTCAAAACACCCACGTCACGTGACTACGGCTAAATGAAACTTCTAAGTGTTTCATCTGGTGGAGTGTTCCGCCGAATCAGGGTTTGGTTGGTAGGTCGTTTGGGAAAGATCACACATAACCATACTGATCACATGAACAAAGTGCACACAGAATGCCTATTCTTAAAGTCTTGTGCTGTTTTATGAAGGCAAAAAGCCATATAATGGTTTCGATTTTAGTTAATTGGCAAAATATAACGCTAGAGACCATGTTAGTTTATACTTTTTACATCTCATTATGTTCGGCAAAAAGCGGATTCGAACTCAGGTCCGAGTGCATCAATAGCTCTTTCACGAACTGCAATTTACCCGCTCTACGATTTACGCCACTGTATCTGTTCGTGTTAGGCGTGTTTTTGATAAAAAGAACCCCCCCCCCCCCCCCATAAACATATATATATATATATATATAGAGAGAGAGAGAGAGAGAGAGAGAGAGAACAGCAGAGAAATTATTATTTTTAAATAAAAATCTATAAGAAAGTGAGACATTGTGGCTTGATTTGTTTTATTAATATTAATGTTTCATGACCAAAATAACATTATGCAATGTGAAGAGACTATAGGTTACAAGCATCATATATTAAAAAAATACAATAATAAAAAACAACACATTTTTTAATGGCTTGTTGTAAAGGTTGTAACTTGTTTCAGATCAACACCTGCAATTGACTACTAGGTGTCGCCATGGAGACAGGTGTCGGATTGATTCGAAGCCTCGAAACAATATAGCACATTTGCTTTAACTGTTTCATTGCTTCACGAAGCCTCGATCTGCCCATCACTACTAATTTAATCGAAAAGGTAATCCAGGGCAAAACAACAGAACATGGACACAGCTACAAGCAACAATGACCAACAAACAACAACTGAAGCACAGAGGCTTCAATACACAGGCAAACAAGTTAAACAAGATAACAAGGGGGCGGGGGCTAATTAGAAACACCTGGAGAGACTAATAAAGAAAAAACTAAAAAGGACTATAAAACATGGCACAGAACAGAGAGGGAAATGAGAAAGTTAATAGATTGGCAAAAAAATGCATCAAAAAAAGAGCTTATTGATATTTAAATGAAATTGTCAAAATCAGAAAGTAAGAATCTAGTGTGGAAAAAGGTAATGGAAATATGGCAATATCAATGGGATCAGGAAAGTAAAGGAAGACGTCTATACAGGATTCAAAATAAAGTAGGTATTGTAAGAGAGAGGCCAAATAGAAGGAAAGAGCAAGTTATGATAACAATACTTAGAATTGGACATAGTAAGTTAAATGGAACTCTTTGCATTTTAGGAAAACATCCCACAGGACTATGTGATGAATGTCAAGAGGAGGAAACAGTCAGTCATATTTTTATGTCATGCAGGAAATTTACCCAAGAAAGGCAGGAATTGAAACATAATTTGCAAGAAATTGGTGTAGGACAATGTAATGTTAAAAATATATTAGAATATGGGAAGATTATATTTTTTCTAAAGAGGACTGGACTGGAAGGACGGATATAAGTATTAAATGACAAGAAAAGAATCAGTAGATAGCAGTAATGCAACTTTTTGGATGCCAACTGCTGTAAAAAACCAAAGAAGAAGGAGGAGGCACATAACAGATTATTGGAATCACATTCTGCAAAGCTCCTGTTATATTAAGGGGAACAGTAGGAAACCACTGAAAGTGTTGTGTTTATTCTGGGTATCATATATCCTCTTGCCAGACCAAAGTCTCACATAGACAACATCTCCAACCTCCAGGATCAACACAACTCCATTAGAGGTGTTTAACACACCCTGAGGCAGAAAATCATCTGCTATAACCACATGCTCTCCATTCTTAACAATGGATGCAGTTGCTGCTGTTGGGCCAGAACCAAACACAGAGAATCTGAACATGTACGCTCCTTTCAGCGGGGCTGTGAAAACACCTAAATCAAATAACAAGAGATCCAGAATCAGATGTTTCCTGTATGATCGCTTAATCAGCAAACACACTGTAATAGTTTTGAGAGACGGCAGATCATTTAATTCTCTTACACACATTACACAACTGCAGAGAGGTCTGAATGAAGGGTTTTCATTATTATAAACTGAGTTTTATGACTCATTTCATTGATCATTACCTGTGATTGGGTTGTAGGCGTTCCCTATGTTTGTGAAGACGTTCCTGTAGGTTAGTGTGATTTCAGTGGTAAAAGGACCAATATATCCACTGCCAGATTGCATCAGTGAAGCTGAAAAAGCTATTTCTCTGTCTGTTGTTGAAAAACATAAGCAATATTGTGATATATTACTGTTTTACACTGGGAATGTATAAACTGAATTTAACATCATTCAAGCACACTTTCACCTCTATTTTCCTTTCTCAACTCCACTTGACCCAGAGTAAGATTTGATATTTCTGTGAAGGAATAAAGATTCTGTTAAATGATATTTACACTGATTATTGAAATAGATAACACAATTCACACAGTATATACTCAACTTTACACTAACATTTACATCATGCAATGTATTTTATTAGTGTTTTACTTGGAGGATCATTGATAAAAGAGTGAATGTTTTGGCGAGGTACCAGCATTTTTCTTGTTCATCTCTTCTCTCAGTTGCGTCTCTAAAGCTCTGATGTTTGTTTTCTGCTCTGTAACTGTGGCGGTCAGTTCTCTGATGTTGGTTTTCTGCTCTGTAACTGTGGCGGTCAGTTCTCTGTTAAAGGTTTTCTGCTCTGTAACTGTGGCGGTCAGTTCTCTGATGTGTGTTTTCTGTTCTGTAACTGTGGCGGTCAGTTCTCTGTTAAAGGTTTTCTGCTCTGTAACTGTGGCGGTCAGTTCTCTGATGATGGTTTTCTGCTCTGTAACTGTGGTGGTCAGTTCTCTGATGATGGTTTTCTGCTCTGTAACTGTGGTGGTCAGTTCTCTGATGTGTGTTTTCTGCTCTGTAACTGTGGCGGTCAGTTCTCTCAGCGCGGCATGGATGTCAGTGAAGCACAATTGGTAGTTTTGTCGGCTGTCAGTTGAAGCTTCATCTCTCAAAGTGTCTGTTTGAGGTGGATTCTGTCCTCCGTCCTCAGATCTGAGCTGTTGACTGATCTCATTCTCATTGAGTCCTCCATCTACCTGATGCTGTACGACACACACAAAGGTTTCCAACAGCAGCAGTAAACACACTAAACCCTTCATTCTTCACTGATGTTTGTTTCCAGCTCTTGCTCTTCATCCTCACAGCCTCTCATGTTCCTTTTATAGTGTCCTGATTTACTGCCTTTTGTACATTATCTATATTGCTTCAGATAAATAAATAGTTCATGTTAATTGTTAATTACAATCAAATGGATGTTCAGGGTTCAGTAGATGTTTATCTCTATTGCACAAATCTTGTGATTAAAGTTCAAGATCAGCGGTCGGTGTCCTTATGGGAAGCGGAGGGATAATAACAGAAGCACACACCTCTGATCATACGAATCAATTGTCATAAATGGTTAAAATCTCACACTTAATAGTATTTATTAGCACCTAACATAATAAAACAGGCTCTCCATTGACTTGTTTTACAGTACCATAATGTGAGCTGTGTTTTTATCTTAGTTAATTATTACTTACACATAGGGTTCTTTCACACTAGCAGTTTATGAAAAATGAAAAATCACTAATGTGAACGCTGTCATGCAGACCCAGGTGCGCACTGGGGTATCGAACCCGAGACTACCTGGAGGAGGCAAAAGCAACACGGACTGTTCAGGAAGTAAAGTAACTTGCGCATGCATTTCAGCTTGCTCCCAAAAAGCTTGATCGATTATCGTTCAATCGATTAGCTTGATCAATTGCTCCTGTCTGCCTCACTGCCTGCTGTAAGTTTGTTTGGTTAGAGTATGGGGGCAAATCAATGCCAATAATAACCAACTACACAACTGATGCTGGCACACGCGGTAATTGACATCCGCGAGAGGATAACAGATCAACACGCGAGGAAACGGGAACTCGCGAGCTCATTCAAAAGCATGACATCTCCTCATGATCATTCCTCACGCTCTTGCGCTCAATCTACTATTTATTGCTGGATTTAAGCTGGGTTTAATAATTTGCTTGGTTTAATTTTGTTCCTCTGTATTCTGTAGCAAATTCTGAAAAGGAATTTATAAGCTATAACTCATGCTGTGTACTGTATTATAAGTTGAGAAGCCAGAACCCCTTTTACATTTAATAGAAAACATAATGAAGCACTTATATTATGTAAAAATGTATAAAAATGTTAGTACATTTGCAATGCTAATTACAACCATGGAAATGTGTCATTACAGTCCGTAAATATCTCTTAACAACACAATGCAATCGCTAGTAAGACTTCCTGTTAATAAAGTATCTGAGAAGAATCTATTCTATATTAACAATGCATTAAATCACATTACACATTAATTAACCACAATAAATAAAACAAATTAAGTGATGTCTCATGTCTCAAGTTAAGTGAATTACGGGTCATTGGACAGGCGTCCAATCACAACTGACTTCTGGAAAAGGGGAAGTAACCAATGACATTTGAGGTTATTAATGAATGAGCTTGTGAGTTCCTGTTTCCTCGTGTGTAGATCTGTTATCCTCTCGCGCAAGTCATTTACCGCGCGCCAGCATCAGTTGTGTGCTTAGTTATTATTTGCGCCTCTCTCCATAATTCTAGTTTTGACTTCTAAAGTTTTAAAGTTTAACTTGGATTGCATATAATGTGTGCTGGTTAACTAGTCTAAAATTAAGAAACCCCTTTGTGTTACGCTTCCGTCTTCCATCATCTCGCTTTCTGATTGGATATTGTTTCGTTTCATGTGATAATCTCCAGAGCGTGCGCACGTTTGTCCTCGGGGTTCCCCCCACACATCAGGATTTCTGATCGTAAATATTCAACATGTTGAACGCGAGCGCGACAGAAACACGAAATTCTGTAGCCTACATTAATCACACATTTTTTAGGGAGGCTGAAGCCGTATGAAAGTTCTTTCACAAAACCATGTTGTAACAAATCCTCACGCTTTTTAAAGTAGGCATACAGAGATCTTTGACATTTCCTAGTCTAAAAAAATAAATATATATATACATTTAAAACTTCTTTGAACATTTGAATAGTTGGTTGCCATTGAAGTCCTGTTACGCAACGTGCAAGGCAAAAAGGTGTGAGGACTCAAGAGCAGGAGAAAACAATATTTATTACAAAAACAAAGCAAAACCCATGAGGGGGGAAAACACAATGAATGAAAATAAAACAATAACAGAAACTGAACGTGCTGGGAAATTCACGGGGGACTGGAGACATTAGACAACGTACCGACACAGACTGCGAACAAGAGGAGACTTAAAAAGGGAAACTAATCAGGAGGGAATAAGTGGATGAACTCAAACAATAATCAGGTAACGAGGGGGAGGGATCAGACAATGACCCGAACACATGGCCCAAAATAACAAAACACCCATGTGCAGCACAAGACAGGACAGGCATGTGACCAGTTCATTCTGTGTATAAACATTTTAAAGGGCAATTCCAGCCCTGGAAATATGAATGTGCATTTAAAATGGGTAATTTATGTAGAAGAAATGTGAAATTATTTTTGAATTTAGAGCTTTCTAGACTGAGAAAAGACAGAAAATGTATTTTTGGCTAGTGTGGATGAAAAACATCATTTCCCAGAATGCCGTTGGTTCGCTGCCCTAGGAGGCCACGCCTACCGGTAAACGTGCAGTAGGTAAACAAGACTAGGCTAGTGAGTGTCCGTGATGCGTCTGCCTGAAAATGCATTTCGAGATCGCCCAATATGTCCGGGATTCGGCTTTTGCGTTCTACAGTCGTCATTCACCATGATTACTGTGGCGAGCGGAACAAGTGAGGGCCGTGTGAACTGGAGAATGACGCGACGCGAGTCATGATTACTCTGGCAACGGGGACGAGTGAGAGCTGTGTGGACTGGATAACGGCGCGTCGCGAGTCATGTCTACTGTGGCGAGCGGGAACGAGTGAGAGCTGTGTGCGAGGCCGGTGGCGTGATTACCAATGAGCGGCAACTGAGACGTAAGTTACTGGTCTTGTATCTCTCATGAAGGAGCGGGAATTTTCTTAGCAATGTTAAAACCCATATTAACAGATCACTTGTTTAGCGTTCATGTAAACACTACATTCAGATTCAGCAATCAGAATGAATTCACTTAGATTAAAACAAAAGCTGTAACTTACATGTAAACAATGCAAAAGCTGAATCCCGGACATCGACGGCCGGACATATCTGGGAAAAAGAGGATGGTAACACCTAAAGCTACAACTCAGCTTTCTACACAGGACAGCAGCCTACTAGCTTAGTTTAGCTTCCAAAACAGATGTGTAATCCCAATCCTCCATAATGCATCCGTCTGCGTATTCAGTACCTTCGTCTATATTTTCAAAACATTTCTGCCGGTGAACTCGAACGCACTGGCACTGATCTGTGATAGGTCTGTTAGCGCATTAGGTCCAACCCCCTATGGGCGGGTTTGAAAGGGTGAGATCTTGTGCTTGTAGTTTTTCCCGAAATCCCCCTCTCTTACACTTCCGCCAACAATGACGTAAAAAGACGATTTTTGCGTCATTGTAGCAGGAAGTGAAAAAGGTAAATAGCAGATTTCTCTCGTCTCAGGAGAAAATGAGAAAGTGTTGCACGACCATTCAGTAGTATAACTGGGTTTCTAACAATGGAAAGCTTAATGCAAATGGCTGGAGTTGCCCTTTAATGGTTAGTTAGGAAATGAGGGAAGTTATCTTTTGTTTTGTTTTCTGTTTTGTATAGGTAGCCTAATCTAATGTTAGGTAGAAGGTTAGTTTTTCTTTTGAATTGGGCCCTCCTCCCGAGGTAGTTTTGTTTTTGGATTTATTTGTAATATGTTTCTTTACTTTATATTATTGATTTAGTGTCTAGCTTCGGCTAGGATGAAAAAAAAAGATAAAGGCAGACCTCCCATTTCAAAGTGAACTTTTTTGGTTATTTGGTGAATCTGGGACTGGAGAGCTCTCTATTTTTTTGTTCGTCGTTATTCTATTTTACCCTTAGACAAAGGGTAAGGGGTTTACCGGGGGATTTTCACAGCATTAAAATGTCGCCTGTTGAAATCACACTCCCCTCAGCTAGGTGTCTAAGGTCACAGACGTGCAAATAAAAAGTATTTAATAATGGTATGATTTAATATTTATTTATTGATGGATATATTTTTTATTTGACTATTTATTAAAATTATTTTTTAACAATACATATAACATTATATTTTATACAATTATATATATATATATATATATATATATATATATATATAGTTTTACTTAGAAATTAGTTTTGTATTATATATATATATATATATATATATATATATATATTCACAATTAAAAAATATGGTTTTCCTTAGAAATTGGTAATATTATATTAATATTATGACAGATATTTTATTTTAAAATCATATATTTATTAATAATTAATATAATATACTATTATATTTTAATTTACGAATAATTTAAAAAAATATATATATAGTTACTTAGAAATTGGTTTTATGTCAAGTTCATCTACGGGCGGATGTAGAATGTTGCATCCGTGGACTTTTGAAAATCGCGCGCGTTAATTCATTCCAGACATAGCTAACGGCATCGTCTTTTTGCATATTTTTCCCAATGGATCCTGGCATTTACAACGAAATTTTTTCGTACAAGTGCCATGGGACATACCCTGATGGCTACAGTAAAATAGAGAAAAATACACTACGGAAAAAAGTGCACAACTTTGAAATTAAAGGTAATATATATGTTTTGTTTTTTTTTTTAATTTTAACTTTAATATGATGTGATTTGTATAATATATAAATGTATTTATTGTAATTGATGTATCATAAAATGTTTTATATAAATTTACGTTGGATTTTTACCAATTCAATATAGGCTTAGGCTATACCGTAACTTTTTTATAGGCTAACTTTACAGCTCATGCACAACGCATCAGGATTTCGTTAAATAATTGAATAGAACAGAATAACCAAATAAAGCTATAATAAAGAATACTTTATTTTACACATGCATATGCAATATCCACGTTCATATATATTTGAATCCACGGCATGGAGTACCATGATGACCGTAATAGGCTTTACACACACACACACACACACACTGTATTTTGTTAATTTATTTATGATTACATTCATTCTCAAGGTCTAACAAACATTCATTCCAAAAGAAATGTATAATTTTTTGACTAGCCTACTTTAAAAAAAAAATAATGATGGAGAATTTTTATCACTTTTAAATTTTAAAACCTTTAACCTTTTAAAACCACATTCTAAAACTAAAAACACTAAAAGAACTTCCACTATTAATCAAAAACTAAATAATGTTATATGCAGTATAACAACAACTATTATATTTTGTTTACAACATGATAAACAATTCACGATTAACAATTAACAAATAATGAACAATTCTTTCTTGTGTCATAGATGGCCAATTATACTATGTCTGGAACCCAAACACTTCCAAAGAAATAAAGGTGAAGGTTGTCAGAGGGGCTGAAGAAGCTAACACCATATTTATGGAGTTCCATGCCAGCAGTATGGGGGCACATACCGGACAGAATAAAACTAGAGATGCCGTCTCCAAAAGGTTTTATTGGCCTGGCATGTCACAGGACATTGACAAATGGGTAATAACACATTTGCTGATTCAGTGGAATTTTTTGTTTGTTAATCAACACAAAACATTTTTTACTGCAGTTTTTTGAGTGTTTTTAATACTCTATTTATAAGCCAATTGATATTTAAATAATTTTAATAATTTCAAATTCAACAAATTCAAAAAGGCTAAAACACATCTATCTGATTTGAAAAGGTGGCACAGTGTGAACAATGCCAAGCCAATAGATCAACTCTAAAACGGGACTGACTACAAACCTATTGAGGTACAAATTATTTTACAAAACATATATTAAAATAAGGATGTACAAATATAACTGAAACTGGGGGCAATATAAATACACGCTAACTGAGGAACAAAACAAGACAAGCGTAAATAACCATTTTTTATGAACTCTAGGTTAAACAGCCCTTTGAGCTGTTGGGAATGGACCCCCATACGGAAATGTAATATATGTACATATATGAAATACACATATATTAAATAAATGCACATATACAGTGAAAACATATATGTACATATATATTTACCCATATATAAAACATATTCGAAAATGGAACAATTTCATATATTGACATATAAAACTAGCCCATATATGTTATATATGTATAATATTGTATATATATATATATATATTACACATATATAATTATCAATATACATGACATATTTCTTTATATGTATGTTCAATATACAAACTGCACATATATGCATAGCATATTGCTTACATATATGTGACATATATATATATGTCCCTCATATGTTTTTACATAGTCTTTGTATATATTTTTCATATAATTTGAAATATATGTATACAATATATTTTTGATTCATGTATGTGGAATATATAAATGGCACATATATTTTGAATATATGTTATGTTCTTATATTATGTATATTAATTGCAAAATATTTTAATGCATGATGTAAACTTAAACAAATGTAAAAAATTTGTTTTCATTAACTTAATATTTTAAATATAGGTTATGGTCGTGTACTTGTACTTAAACACTTGTAATGAACATGACATGCCTAAGCCTTAAATGTTAAATGGTGCAGTTAGCAAACAAAATAAGTAATACAGTAAAACAGCTCAAACATTACAATTTTATTTAAAAACTGTTTTAATTAGAAAATAAAAATTAAGCTGTGCAAAATTTGAAAACTTCTGAACACTCAACACACAACTTTATCATTACTCCAAAACCTAAACAAGACAAGAACAACAAGAACATCCAACAACAGGTACAATACAGACTGTTATTCTTTTAAGTTTGGGTCTTCTTGGATGTCCGCAGCTCAGTGACCTTTTGATTGATAGCCACCCCTTGTTAGCCCCTGGTGGTTCCAGGAAATTTCTGGATCACTGCATCTGTATAAAAGACCATGAAAAGCATTTTAGTTTTATAACATTTATCTACAGACAGGCAAAGTATAATTACCTCAAACACTAAATTAACACTGTGAAACTCGAAAAATTTTAATATTGTGCAAAACTTAATGTATTTCAGTAATTCAAATTAAAAGGTGAAACTATTTTGGTGAATATTTAGTATATAGAACTATATACATACAGTATGCATGATTATATTTTCAGAGGGCTGACATTTCTGTATCCTTTTTCTATTGATTTCATGTAATATTCTAATTTTCTGAGATTTTGAATTTGGGGTTTTCATAAGCTGTAAGCCATAATCATCAAAATTATAACTTTTGCACAATATTTTAATTTTAATAAATTTCACCTGTACATTGTTTGGTAGATAACAAACTTAATGTTCCTGAAATTTAAGAACCCAGAAAATTTAAGAAGTTCCTTTAAATTCAGAACCCAGTGTAAGTGTCATCACACTGAAACACCAAGCTAAAACTGATCAATTCTGATGGTTATACTGACACATTTGGTTTTACACAATTCAAGCCCAATTAACCAGGTAATATACATACTCATTATTGCATCAACTTTGATCCTGTCCAATGGCTCCTTTGTTTCCCCAGGGCCTGCCTTTTTGGACTTTCCACCTAAGAAAGAGCAACATAATAGAGATTAGAACGAAATCTGAATTAACTCCAATCTAACTACTCAACCATACATTACATTTTTCATTTTGCTTCAGTAAAATGGGGATACTGTAAATAGTCCAATTTATATTTAGAAAGCATCATTTTTTCAATGTAAATGTGAATGAGTGTACATATGTCTATACATATGTAAGAATTACTATAATAGAGCAGTTTTTTGTTTACTTTAACCCTTACACAAAGACTTCAGATATGATGTTCAATCTACATAATTATCAAAAAATTATAATAATTATACAGACACTTGAAGACATTATGTCCCATTACCTACCTCTGAGATTGCTCTTAAGAAGAGTATCAATGTCAAAAACTCCAAGCAGAAGCATCCGTGCCATGGTAGTGGGGCTGTTTGCCTGGCTAGCTGACCACAGTACATTTTTTTGTACAAAAACACCTGAGCCCGGGTGAATTTCAAGCTGTGGGGAGAGGACAAACATGCATTAATATTGGAGTTATATTACAAAATAAAACATTGCTTAAACAAAAAGTTTTTAAGGGGCCTGAAAATGTAGCTTTGTATCACATACTTTCTATAAGTGGTGTAACAATGCATTGATGCAACTTGCAAAAAAGATATATTTATAGATTTAATAATACATCTTAAAGGAGAACTCTGGTGCAAAATGAACCTGGGGTGTAATAACACATTGGTACCAAGTCGATCGTTCTCTGGGATTTGTTTTCATGATTATCGAGTGTAAAGAGTTTCATCTCTAAAAACGGTTAACTTATAATGCTAGTATATGGGGGCATATAATGAGTAAAAGTAAATCACTAGTTAAAACCACTCACAAGGCTCAAAATAGCCCCACACTAACAAAGTAGTATAATGAGGGTCTCTACATACAAACCGAAGCACTGAGAACTTTTTAATTGAGAACTTTTTTCTATTATTATTTCAGACAACATTATCAAAACAACGGCTTCAGAATGTTGTTTTGTGCTAGCCTCCATTTTGTGCATGTATGTGTTTTTTTTTTTTTTTTGTATTTGAATTGGGTTTTAATAAGTCTTTACTGCCGTACCTTGCAGTTATGGCTGTTACTACAATAGTAGTTTTAAAATCAGCATACTCACAGTTTCCTGTATGCTGATAGGTGATACCAGTTGTTGACATATGGGCTCTGCTCCTTTGCGTCAAGCCATTTCTCCAGTTTGCCCGAATGGATGCTTCTACCATGGATGCTTCTGCTTCATGCTAAGGAGGTTTGGAATTTCTAGGAAGCAAAACAGTAAAGAAAAAGGATTTTCAGTAGGGCAAACATGTGTGGATTTCAAAATGATAATATTTATAAAAAAAAAAACTAGTTTATAAAATATTTGAATTTTTCTTAATTAACACTTACGACTGACAACATTTGTTTTTAGGTTATCTAATTCCATTTTGAGGGCTTCATTTTCTGCCTTTAATTGTGCAATGATATCTGGTAAAGGAGGATCAGGAGAAGGTGAGGTAGGTGAAGCAGGCGATGATGAGGCATGTGAAGGTGGAGCTGAGGGTGGTGCAGGTGGACAGTAAGAAACCGGTGGTGCAGAAGAAGGCGAGGCAGAAGATGGTGAGGTAGGTGAAGATGGAGCAACTGATGTTGTAGCAGAAGGGAATCGAGGTCCATGGCGTAATTTTATTTTCTCCAAAATCTCCCTGTCCAAATTTCCATCACTAGTTTGCCTCTTTATAAAACATGACAAAAATATTAGTACAAAACATTAAAAACAAAGAGCTGAAAAAATTAAAATGATATCACACTCTCTCTTAATTGATCTGCCACTATTACCAAGATAGATTAGCTGCTCTTCACAACCAAGAACAAGAATAGGAAGGTACATAATAAAATGCGTCTACAGACAAAACATATGACATCACTTCTCGAGCCTCCTTTCCAAATTAAAGGAGAACTCTGGCGCAAAATGACCTGGGGTGTCGTTGAACCACAAATGCCGTGCTACATGAGCTGTGAGATTCCAAGTCAGGTTTCAGCTCATGTAGCACGGCGTTCGTCGTTCGACTGGTCGAGGCTGTTTCCCAAAGATGGCTCCGCGATGGTACTGTCTTTATAAAGTATATTATTATTAAATGGTCTGTACACTCAAGTTCTCAATGCTTCGGTTTCTATGTAGAGACCCTCATTATACTACTGCGTTAGTGTGGGGCTATTTTGAGCCTTGTTAGTGGTATTAACTAGTGATTTACTTTTACTTATTATATGCCTTCATATACTAGCATTATAAGCTTAACAGCTTTTAGAGATAAAACTTTTGATTTACATTTGATTATCATGAAAACAAATCTCAGAGAACGATCGACTCGGTACCAATGTTTAATTAGACCAAAGGTTCATTTTGCGCCGTAGTTCTCCTTTAACAAGGACAGAGTACATACTACAGTTCGGGGCAATGTCAAGCTGCATAATTATTCAAAATCATTATTACTAATAACTTTGCAAATGAATAACTACATCTATAAATTAACTACTTGTATTAATGCTGTACAAATACAGAAAGGGTTTTTTATACAAGTATGTAAGCCTTGCCATAAATAAAAACAGGCAGAGCAACATAAACAACTCTGACAGACTGCTTGTACTTGGCTGTGAAAAATGACTAATCCTGCCAAGATCTAGGGAACATTTGAATATTAGGTACTCCTAACTTTGAATGATTCATTTTCAGTAATTAATTTCTAAATGGAGTAATAAATTTGAAAGTTATAAGTAGGGCTGGGCCAAAAACTAGATTTTTTGATTAATCGTTTTTTAAAATGTGGTCGATCAAAAATCGATTCTCAATGGCCATGAATCGATTTTTTTCAATATTCAGGGCTCGCGGTGCTCTTTCTCTGCACTAGGGAGTGCTGCAGGCGTTGAAACATGGGGACATGACGGAATATTCACTTGCACAATCAGGCCAGCATTGCATCGTAACTAACATTTATCATTTTCACGTCTTTTTAAGCTTTACCAGTTTAAACATTCAATCAATGTTAAACTATCCCATGCTCGCGCCCTCTCAGAGATGTTTTTCACTGCGTGCAGTGCACACAGTACATTAGATAGTACATAGTACTACAGCCTAAATGCGCCTCACAAACAGCTCGCCAGTAACAGAAGTTATTTTGGTAACACTTTACAATAAGGTTCGTTAGTTAACATTAGTTAACTACATTAGTTAATATGAACTAATAATGAATAGCACATATACAGCATTTGTTAATCTTTGTTAATGTTATTTTCAACATTTACTAAAACTTGATTAAAATCTTGTTAACATGCACCGTGAACTAACATGAACAAACAATGAACAGCTGTATTTTCATGAACTAACATTAACAAAGATGAACAAATGCAGTAAATGCATTGCTCATGGTTAGTGCATGTTAGTAAATACATTAACTATGTTAACTAATGAACCTTATTGTAAAGTATTACCGTTATTTTTCGTGGATTATATTGCTTTAACAGTTAAAAACACGCAAAATTTACGTAAAAACTCTGGTCTTGGATTATTAAAGATTATCGTAAAGATTAGGGCTGGGTATCGATTCACATGTTCAATTTCGATTCGATTTAGATTCGGAAGCTCTCAGTTCGATTCGATTTGAATTCGATTCCTGGTTTGATTCTCGATTCGACTATTATGAATATAGATGTAATACAAAAACTATATTTATAATAAAAAAAGCACAGTGGACATAAGTATACTAGTGGCTAGTTAATACAAAGAAATTAAGAGCCAGAAAATTTTATATAAAGCTCTTTTTATTTTAGGTAAAGTATACACTAAATGCATACAATGAAATTGAACATCTGAATCGATACCCAGCCCTAATTATAAGTACAATTTTATAGTGGGCAGACTTTTTTTTTCTTTCTTACATTTGCAATGCAGATGCTAGTTGTTCTCTGTAAAAAAAAAAAAAAAAAAAAAAAAATATATATATATATATATATATATATATATATATATATATCTTGTTACCTTTTTGGGGCTAGATGGTCCATCTTTACTGGTTTCCTCTTGAAGAAACTTAGGGTTTGGCTTAAATTTTCGTTTTATCAGAGTTTTTGAAGTGGACTGGTGTTGTGTCCTCTGCTGTTGTACTTTTTCTAAGGTGGACTGTCTCTCTGTGGGGAAAAAGGGGGAATACAAATTGTAGAATCTAAAACAAAAGATACAAGGGCTATGACAATAACAACATCATAGGCTGACCACATGTATAAACCCACAATTTTGTCATAATGGGACAGTGTTAAAAATATTAGCACACATTCTGACAGGGATTTAATATCCTACAAGGTTATATTGGCATCCATTTGAAATATATTTAACTTTACTTATTGTGTTAGTTCTAGATTCTAAAGACAAATATTGTATTTCCCCCCCACTAAATGTGTCTGACAGCTAAAATCTTACTTTTTTAAGATTTTATTCTCACATAACAAACATTTAAAGACATTAAAATGATATACTGTAATATTCTGGGCCTAAGTTACTAGGTTAAGTTAGCTCTAAAATGCACGCTCACAATAAAGCAGTAGGCTATTAAGTAATAGTAAAAAATAGTTTAGTTAGTAAAAAAAATAGTAAAAGTTAGTAAAAAATAGATAACTTACTACTAATAAAAAACCTACATTTAAACACCGTGAATCTGCTCAATTAACGTTATGTACTAGCTTCGAAGTTCGATCTGTAACTTAGCTCATGAAGTTCAGCGGTCAATTAAATTGTGTATTAACTGTGCAATAGCAATGTGTGAATTATAATAAAAGGTCAGAAATTAACTTACCTGCAACTTTATGCACCGTTGCCTCGTACAAAGGCCATCCACATTTAGGGTTTTTTTTCAGTCCACCTCTCCACTCAATTAAATATACCGAACTTTCATTAAGTCCGTCTAAGAAATCGTTTAAGTTGAATTTTTTATATGTGACGTCGGAACAATGCTCCAACTTTCCTTTTCTGTTTCATCTATCCATTCAACAAGGGCGAACATTCTTCAGCCGTCTATCCTCCTGATGATTCCTCCTGGATGCGCTTTGGCGGTCTTTTGACTGCGTTTGAATTTTGGCGCGGGCAATATAGGGCATTAGGCAATGAAGTAACGTATTGGGGTGAAACGTATGCGCATGGCCTGAAATGCATGCTGAAAGTTTCTATTAATCTTTTTTTTTTAAACCAGCTAAGCATATTCATTATGTAACTCTTTAGGTCACAAATAACACAACTAAAACTAAAAAAATATTTTAACCCTACAACATTATCCAAGTAATTTGATGAAAATAAAGTTAGGTCTTTTTTCATATGTTTACACCAGTGTTGGGGGTAACGAGTTACAAAGTAACGAATTACAGTAACGATATTACTTTTTTGGGTAACGAAGTAAAGTAACGCATTACACTGAAAATATTGGTAACTACACTACTTTACTATACTAAAGGAACGCGCTTTCCTGCGTTACCCAAGCCGTGTTTGCCTGTGTGGAGAGTTCCGTCTAGTGGTGCGTGCGCGCCGTTGCCATAGAGACCGATTTGAGTGAAGGAGAGAGGGAAGTGGAGAGAGAGAGACGGGTTTCGGCAAATGGCAATATTCACATTACTTTCAGTTTATTGATCGAAAGCACAAAAATATTTGAGTGAAATGTAGGCTATGTTATGGCGTCAAATCAAAGTCAAAAAGAACCGAGCGCACAACCGATGCTTGCGCGCACGGTAAATGACAGAACCGAGCGCACAACCGATGCTTGCGCGCGCGGTAAATGACTTTCGCGAGAGGAAAACAGATCCACACACGAGGAAACGGGGACTCGCGAGCTCATTCATATCCTCTGCGCGCTCGTGACATCTCCTCTGTACGCAATACAAGCCCTCGCGCGCGCGAATGATCATTCCACACCCCCTCGCGCTTGATCTGCTCTCGCCTGCTGATTTTGCGCGCTCGAACAGCTTTATTTTTTGACAGTCGAAGGGCGGGGCTTAGTGTTTTAAGAACCTCAAATGTCATTGGTTGCCTTCCCTTTTCCGGAAGTTAGATGTGATTGGACGCCAATGATTTTCGATCAAGAGCGGCAAAGGCATGAGATGACCCAGAGCTGTTAATAACGTCAAGATTCGGCAAGATGGATAATCAAGGTATAGTGATTGCCAAATTAAAAATGTATTTCGACGCATTATGTTTTGTATACTTGTTTGAAAGGTGCAGATCATTAGCTGACCATAGTAAGACACGATGCTATGTTCAGTATTCTATTAAGATAGTTAACGTTAACTAACTAGCTTGCTGCTAACCACAACAATCATAAACATATTACTATGCTTTATCAGTGGCGCCTCCAGAAATTTTTCATAGGGGTGGCCAGATGGGGCCAGTTAAAATCTTGGGGTGGCACACCAAAACTATAAACCATAATTTCAGAATTGTATTCTACTGCTGTAGTAAACCAGCCTGTAGAAAACTATCAGAAAGACTTAAGGAAACCCCTACTGATATACTTTGGTTTATTGTATTTAATGTTACTAATGATAGGGCTCTACCAATATATATTATATTATATATAATGATATATATATTATATGATATAAATAAGGGCCCTTGCCCCAGGGCAAATTTCCAGATATTTACATAGCCTGATTGTGATGAATTTAATAATTTTTAAGTTATTATTTTGCAATGTAAGATTACAGTTAACACTTTTAAATATTACATAAATGTATTAAGAATTTTTAATAAACTTAATAAATCAGCAGCAAAACGTAATTCTTGAAAAAATCTGCACAGTAATTTTTATCAAATCTAGATATGTTAATAAAAACAAATTACTATTAGTTCTATACATGTCACAATTTTATATTTAATATTAATGTCAAGAATTCAGAAGTGCATAGCCTACACTACAAAAATATACAATTAAATTATGCTTATTTAAAATGTATTGAGCAGGCTAGGTATAACAAAATATATTGTCTTTTAATAATATTTCAGTGCGCAAACCCATGATAACATGAGAAACAGAGAGCACACAGCATGTATGCGCATCGCGGGTGGAGAATGATGTGCTCAAAGCAGCATGGAGTCACAGTGTGCAGCACTGCACTTATTAAGTGCGCATTAAGCTCATCAGTAACAAATCGAAAAAATGTCGAGCGCACAAATCCTAGTGCGATTTGTTCCATTGTTTCACAGTTATTGTGCGTTTGATGCCGATTCATAGTCCTTGTGATATGTGTGATCTAACAAGCACACGGTAGTGAGTCGTTTAAAAACAGCAACAAACTCCAAGAAAATAAAGTAATTTTATGCGAACATACAGCCTTTTATCTACAGATCATGCATTATAATGTGAATATATCATATTGGAGAGTTTTACCGTGCATCCAAGAGGCGCGCGTGCTGTTTGAATATGAATGGAGAATGATTGACAGCCGCAGAAGAGGGAAAACGAGTTTCTTTCCGTATACTTTAATGACGTACATATAATTCTGTCCCTCACATTAAGCTATGGAATGACTTCACATGACTTTGTCACCCAAATTGACGTGAAAAAAGCGGGAGGCGCCGAAAAGCGCGCTGTTTGCATCCCTGCCTGTCAAAACGTGGCAAAAACACATCAAAAAGCTGCTGTAACAGTATACCATTCGGCACTTAAAAAACACGTCACAACACATAATTCCCCGTCTTCTTTTACTTACGAATATTTTTGACTAATTTATAAAATGCATAACTGATGCTACAAAAATTAATACTGGCCATCGGGGTGGCCAATGGGGTGGCCAGGAGTCGGCCAGGGGTGGCCATGGCCACCCCTGGCCACCCCCTGGCGGCGCCATTGTGCTTTATGTATGCAGTGGTTGTAAAAAAAGAAGAAATGTATCTGAAATATTTGCTAATTTAGTGCATTGATTCTTTATCATAAAACAAATAAATATATAACAAAAAAATAAATAATCAAGAAACTTCTTATTGTCAGTACTTTTATAATAGAGTAACAGTGGAATGATAACAATAGACTTACAATATAAAATACAATATATACGTGGTTTTCTTGCTACTTTTTTTTTATCAAAGTTGGGGATATTGATGCTTTCTCTTTTCTTTTACATTAGGCAGAGTTGCAGAATGCTTTCAGGCATGTTGTGTCCCTTTTACGCAGTGTCCTAACTAGTGAGTCAAGCTCACCATCACGGATGGGTAAGTTAATTGTGTTGTGTGGCATTTCATTGAATTAAACATAGCAAACCTCACCTGTCTTACATTGGAATGTTACCATTGGCCATTAATATTGCTTTTGTATAGACACAAAGGCTTCAGTTTTGTATACAGTGTTAAATGGTTTCAACAGATGAAGGGCAGGCTCAGAGAGATCAGGTCACAGCAGGCAGGATGATACAGGGTCAGGCAAACCCTGGCAACAGGGAACCGTCTGCAATGAGACAGCGAAACCTTAATGTTATTGCGGCAGGAAATTCAGTGGACCAGAGTATGGCCAGGTTTGGATCTATCAAATAATCACATTTTATAATTCACATTATAAGAATTTAAACTCTTAAAATTCACATTCTGTCTGACATTTTAAATATGTGCTAACAAAGTACTGGTAGACAAATAATAATAATAACATTTATAATTTAAAGACGTAGCATTAAGACGAATGACATGACATTACGTTAAAATACCTACAATAGCAATCCTCAAGTAGCATAAAGTAAACCTTAGGCATAAGTTTCAAGCAAACATCCTAAACATTTATAAGTTATAACTCCTGCAATGGGCAGTTTAGATGAGCCCTTTGGTATTGTGCTTCAAGAATATTACAACATTGACATATCATTTTTTTTTCTCAGTGCATTCCCTGGTCTGTTCAAGGGACGAAAAAAAAAGGTGTTATCCCTACTCCTAAAAAAAGGTCTGCCAGGTCAACGCCAATCCAGTTTTTCCTGCTGAATAAAAGCGTTGAAAGGACCCTAAAGACCTCGGATGAGCTGTTACTTCTACAGGCTGGATTAGGACGGAGGACTATTGCCATCCCAGAGGATGCTGACCACTCTGAGGTCTGACACTTCAGGTTTTACATATAAAGGGACCCTTTTTGAAATTATGGTTATTTACCTAAAAACTGGTATTAGTTAAGAAATTTAAACAATTTATACATTCAGGTTAATTAGGCTTACTATATGTCATTTGTCTTGTTATATATTTAATTTTCCTATTTTTATGTACGCTGTCTTGTTTTTATTAAGTTTGAGATGTTTAATACTCCAGATATCTAAACTATTGTTGGAGATGTATACAAAAATGGACTCATTGGCTGGAGCATGGATGCTTTATAAAGCTGTTGGTAAGATAACTTAGTTGATATTTGATTAAGTTTTATTGTCACTTCAAGTTTACACAACACTAGACTGGATTTTACTTTGAGTGACTTTGAGTGGCATCTCTGCTAAACGTTAGACAGCTTTAAAAGTACGCACAAAATTAGTTTGTCTTAGTTTTTTACATTGGTTATCAATGTTAGAGTGAAATAAAATATTCATTAATTTCTGAAACATTTATTTGATATTAGTTGATAATGGCTTCTGATCTTTTTCACACAGGTGGATCAGGTCAGCGAAAGCTGAACATTGTTGCTCCGGAAGCTGAAGGGTACACAGGGTCCTATCTAACCAAAATTGCTGGAGGAAAGGGCTGTCTGTATATCATGCCTCTGCAGAATACTCTAGACATCTCCCCTTTACCATACTCTGCAAAAGAGTTTGAGAAAATGCCGAAAGCTCGATGCACTAAATGTCTCACAGATATGCCTGTTCAGCTTCTGGCTGTGCACGTCCAGAAGTGCGGGGCAGACGTGTGTATCGACATCAGTGATTGTGAATCGGTAAAGTCAATTTCATTTTATAAAAAATATTTTCATTTTACTCACACTAAATAAAATAAGAAGTAAAATTTACAATTGTCAATTTAAAATGAGGATTTTGTTAAAATGATCATTTGTTACAGGAGCCTAGAGATTACTCGCTGTCTGATACAGAAATTCCTTCCACTTCCACAAAAGTGGAGGACGATCATGCCAATGTAGGTTGTTCGGTGTCGTGTATAGCAGTTTAACTTCTGAACAATGTATAATTCCCTTTTAATATGATGAACACATCAGACACAAGTCAGATTGACTGTAATTTTACTACTTTTTAAATTGGTACAAGACAATTGTTTTACCCTTATTAATTCAACCATGTCTGACAACTGATTTATATAAAGAACCTTACAGATACAGAAGTGCCATCTACTTCCACATGAATTGATCCTTTTAGTGAGAATGTGAGGAGTCATTTAAAAACTAAAGTCATTTCTCACATTGAATCATATATTTTACATTTGTTTACATCCACAGTTAAAGTATGACTTGGATTCTCCTTCGCCAGTGTTTGATGTCAAGGTAAGACCAATACATGGAGGACTATTTATAGTAGTTTTATAGAAGAAAATTTTATGTAATGGGTATATAAAAGTAAATTTTATTTTCAGATACATTTTTAGGTTAGTTGTTAAAGGTAATACATTTAACTTGATAATTATATTGGTTTTAATTTTGGTTTTCTGCATTTTAAAAGTGTTTCCCTGGATTTGTTTGTAAGGTACCTTGTCCCGTGTGTTCTGCCATGTTTTCAGAAGACTTCATTGAAGTACATGCAAGTACCTGCGGGGAAAGGTTACTATATTTATTGCTTTCATGAAAGTATTGCTTTAACCTACAATCTTTACCAGTTGGTGTTGGTGTGTGGTAGTAATATGTATTCAGCTAAATTGTATTCTTACTTTCAGAATTCAAGATAGACCAAACATAGATTTGGACATTACAGAACAAAAGGAAGACAAGCTAAACAGGTGCATTTAAGTTTAAGTTATGGTGCCTTTTTTTTACCATGGACAAAAATAAAATGCATCTGTATGTTTTCTTTTTCTCAAGCCTTACAGATTTAGTCAGCAAACTTAAAGAGGCAATAGACCCCACAACCATTTTCAGTGTCTGCGTCACAAGGGAGGACTTGTTCATTCGAGGCTTGACGCAATGGAAGCGGCAGAAGACGTCATCTCCAAAGAATCCCCTCAGAGTCACTTTCCTTGGAGAGCCTGGGATAGACAGTGGTGCTCTTATGAAAGAATTCCTAACAGGTATGTTTTGTCTTCCTTAGATGCAGCAGTGCTATGTCATACATGTATGCAGTTTTATAAAAGATAGTTACCATTTGCTTAACTTACTTCAGTTCTTTTGTTTATATATACTAATCATTTAATTTCTCCTTAGAAATGATGGCCGGGATTGAGGCCAAATTTTTCGAGGGAGGGAATTCTGGGAAAAATCTTAAGTATTCCATTACAGAATTTCAGAATGACAATTTCAGGTTTTTTAATAATATATTATATACTAAAGTTTTTCATTTAATGCCTTTTTGCCAATTTATGAACTTCGTTGTTGTACTTTAGGACAGTTGGTGAAATAATGGCGGTGAGCATTACACAGGATGGCCCTCCACCTAAATTTTTCATGGACTGCATGTACAATTTCATCTCTTCTGGAAAGATCAATAAAGATCAGCTGTCAAAAGCTGATGTAACAGATGCAGACCTGCTAGATTTTATTGCTAAGGTTTTCTAATACTCTAATCAACTCTTCATCCTAAATTATGAATTGAAGGGTTAGTTCACCCAAAAATGAAAATTCTGTCAGTATTTACTCACCCTCATGTTGTTCCTCATGTTGTAGAGGTTTGGAACAACATGAGGGTGACAGAATTTTCATTTTTGGGTGAACTAACCCTTTAACACATTTGTGTTAACACATTTTGGTGATAGTCAAACCAAATAACACATTTAAGTATTGGTTTTATTTCTTTAGATTGAGACTGCAGACACTACAGCCTTGCTTGACCTTTCTGACGGAATAGTAGCATGTGGGTACACTGGACCTCTAACGTGTGAGAGAAAGGAGGTCATTGTCAGGTGTAGTATACTGTATGTTATTCTGTGATGTTTGGTGACTCTTTCAATCTGGCTCTTCAACTTTTTTCTTCTGAATCCTCCCATTAAGGTTAGATGTTTGTAACCTTATAATAAACATAGACCTATTTCCCCTGCTTTTTACAGGGTTTTCATGGTACTGTAAAATTTTATTTAATTTGGTGAATTTCAAAACTGTAATTTCCAGACAATTTCAAGCAACAATTTCTATAATCAATGTAACATTTCCAAGCTTACCAACTAGAAATACCTGTGGGGTGATCTCTGTAAAAATCACCCACAGAGATTCAGTAAAAGTATAAACACAGTTTTACTTTCATTTAACCCTTTTGCATCCTTATAGACATTTCTGTCTTTTTTAATATTTTGTTTATGATTGTGTTAATGCCAACTGCATACATTTGGGCACAGGTGTGTATTTTTATTGGACTTGTACTATTTTACCCCCATTTCCTTTAATTGAAAGCCATTAAAACTGCACATTTTAATCTCAGGGTCATTTAACTATAAAATAAAGCAATCTTACTTAATAAGCTTTCATTTTGTTGGCTGTTCTCCAGATGGCACCATTTTTTTTTGCTTATAATATTATATATAATCTAATAAGGAAAATCTGTTACTGCACCCATAATCTTACAAAAAAAAATCTTACAGAAAGGTTTTTTTTTTAACCTCGTCCTCACATTTGAAACATGATAATATTTTTTGGCTTTGATTTTCTAGCACTTTTAGAGTTAAACATGTTTCATAAAATATATTTTCGTTAAAATATTGTTCATAAGTCATTTTCATAAACTTGTAACTTTTTACTTCAACAACTCTGCCATAGATCTTCTTTAAAATGAGACCAACCTTAAGTCTGTGCATCCAAGCTTCATTTTTATGTCAATTTTTTTGAAACTGGCATTTTTGTGGCATTTTGGACCTATGTGTAACCTTTATTAAAACAAGTTTATTTTTTTGTACACTTACTTTTTTCTGGATTTACTCTATGCAGTGCTGTTGTTCTGCATTCTTCTGTGCGAATCCTGCCAATGCTACAGCAGATGTGCAAAGGATTGGAGCTCTATGGCCTCCATGAAATGGTGAAACAAAATCAGTCTGTATTTCAGTCTTTATTTGTTCCTGGCCATTTTACAAAAGTAAGTATTGTTACTTGCATTTTTGTACAATGGCTTTTGAATTGTGTATAATAAAAGGTTGTTGTTTGCAGCCTGATGCAGATTTTCTCACAATGGCCCTGTCACCCATTTTAAGTGAGGTGGGTTCAGTAAAGCGGCAGAGGGAATCAAGAATTGTGAACTACTTGCAGGACTTCATTCAAAGCCTTGAAGACGAAGGTAATATTTTTGAATACTCAAAATTATATCAGTTTGAGTATGTTTCCCTCAGTCAATATTATTTTAAAAACATGTCAGGTATTGTAAATGCAAGTAAAGGTGTAGACAGAGAAATGGTTTTGATGTTTTTTGTTGCAGAAGGGAGCGGTGGTAACGAGAGCAGAGGAGAGGATGAGGTAGATAAAACGGAGGACTGCGTTAAAGGAGACGCAGAACAAGAAAAGATCACCGTCAGCAGATTCATGCAGTGGCTTACTGGTCAGGGACATGTTCCCATAACTT
The DNA here is from genome assembly GCA_038021265.1 of Cyprinella venusta. Taxonomy (NCBI): domain Eukaryota; kingdom Metazoa; phylum Chordata; class Actinopteri; order Cypriniformes; family Leuciscidae; genus Cyprinella; species Cyprinella venusta. Next base: position 1,610,550 of record CM075863.1, read on the forward strand.
CTTCACAAAGAGAAAAATTTAAAATACACATTGAATTTGATCATGACTGTCAGCTACGATATGGTGAGCACAATTTATGCTACCCTCTGGTAAATGCATGTTCTTGCACTGTGACCTTGCCTACACGGCACATAGGGACTTACACAGAGTTCCCCAAGATTATGAGGCAGGCTGTGAGCAATAGCAGAGAATTTGGTCGTTCATGAGAGATTCCTAATATAGAGTTTACTCTTTGTACTGTGTTCTCGCTGTTACTGTTATAGTGTTAGTATTTTAAAAGGATAGTGACGCAGTCAGTACCTTTTGGAAATTGTTATTTATTTATTTTTAGTTCTTTTGTTTATCATTGACATGTATTGCAAACCATGCAGTAAAGATTGCTGCTAAATTGTTCCAAAACAGAAATTAAAATGTATATTAATATACAGTAAGCTTTAATGCAAAAATAAAGTTGCTATGCAGTACAGTCTTTATACTTGCTTGGTGTGTGTTTTTTTTTTTTTATTACAACATATTTGTTGAAACAAACTCCCGACAAAGCAAATAGAGTTCTTTGACAGGGATATTATGATCAGTTGAATTCAGCAGGTTTTCGAGAGCCCTCAACCCATCTGAACACAAAGGGGATTCAAATTCAGGAACAACAACTCCGAAATCTTCACAGGCATCATAAGAAGCAGCAATGTCCCAGTCTAGATCTGGCTCTTCCATGTCCTGGAGGATCACCAATACCTCGTATCTCTCCAATTGGTCAATATTTGTGTGCATCATTCCAATCTGCCACAGTTGCTCTGGACTTCGATTGCCCTCTGAGGAGAGTGGATGATGATTCCAGGCTTCTGAAAATGTGTCCAAGTCAGCCTGAATTCTTTTGAGAAAAGTGTACTGCACACTGAAAAGGTCCTCGACCACTGATAAGTCAAGCAATCCTTCTGCCTCAAGTGAGTGCAGTGTGACTAAGTACTTATTAGTCACCATGGTTCTGACATCACGCCAGAGGCGCTCAATCCTATCAGAAATGATAATTAGGTTTAAAACCAATGCAGTGAAAGGCATTTGAGATCAATTACTAATAAGTGTAAAATATTTGGTTATAAATATTTATAATACATACAGTTGTGGTCAAAAGTGTACATACACTTGTAAAAAATCATAATGTTATGGCTGTCTTGAGTTTCCAATAAGTTCTACAACTCTTATTTTTCTGTGATAGAGTGATCGGAACACATACATGTTTGTCACAAAAAACAGTCATAAAATTTGGTTCTTTCATAAATTTATTATGGGTCTGCTGAAAATGTCACCAAATCTGCTGGGTCAAAAATATACATACAGCAACATTAGTATTTGGTTACATGTCCCTTGGCCATTTTCACGGCAACTAGGCGCTTTTGGTAGCCATCCACAAGGTCCTGGCAAGCTTCAGGTCGAATGTTTGACCACTCTTCTTGACAGAATTGGTGCAGTTCAGCTAAATGTGATGGTTTTCTTGCATGAACCTGTTTCTTTAGCACTGTCCACATGTTCTCAATGGGGTTTAAGTCAGGACTTTGGGAAGGCCATTCTAAAACCTTAATTCTAGCCTGGTTTAGCCATTCCTTTACCACTTTTGATGTGTGTTTTGGGTCATTGTCTTGTTGGAACACCCAACTGCGCCCAAGACCCAACCTTCGGGCTGATGGTTTTAAGTTTTCCTGCAGAATTTGGAGGTAATCCTCCTTCTTCATTATAGGGCTGGGCGATAATATCGCACGATATTGTCTGCGCATCTAATCAGTAAAGCCGGTTCATTGATTAGCAGTAAATCACCTTCACCTGCTTTCAGATGGAGCGGCATTCACTACAAAGAACCGTAGATCACTGACAAGCTGAGCCAAATCGCGTTAATATCGAGGACATATCGATAGGGATATTTGGGCCCTATTTTAACGATCTGAAACGCAAGTGTCAAAGCGCATGGCGCAAGTAACTTTGTGGGCGGGTCCCGGCGCTGTTGCTATTTTCCCGGCGGGATAAATGCCTCTTGCGCCTGGCGCAAATCTAAAAGAGGTTGGTCTGAAGTAGCTTCATTATTCATAGGTGTGGTTTGGGCGTAACGTGAAATAAACCAATCCGAGCGCCATCCAACATACCCTTTAAGAACAGGTGCGCATGTTGCATGACGGATTGTTATTATAACGGCGGGTTTACCAGGCGCGCGCCAGGAGCGTTCACAGCCGATGAGACCGACGTTCTTGTCAGGACAGTGAAAGACAGAAGTGACGTTGTATAGGGATGGGAGAAACTCTTGCACATCAGCGTCGGTTAAACATTATAGCCTATACGTTTCTGCCACTATTGGGCAAACAGGTCTGATCCTTAGTACTACAATAGCCTTAAGAAATGGGTATTTCAGTTTTTTCATCTTCATGTAAACCAAAATGATTTCCCTCATGTGTTAATATTTTTCCTTGTTATAATGTATGATTTGCAAAAATAAAAACTACTGCATCTATGTTGATGAGAGAATCAGTATATGCGCGTTGTGTAGGCCTACCCGCTATATTATGGCCAAGCATGCGCGCTTAAAATAGCATTATGAACAACGCGCAACTGACATTAGACCAGGTTTTTTATGGTCAGTGGCGCAATTGTGTTCTGGAAGTGTAAAATAGCACCAGGGAATGTTTGCGCCGAAATACGCCTCCTTTTTGCGCCGATCCGCCCAGGGAGCGCAAGTTCATTTCCTAGTTTACCGACGTGCGTCTGTGGAGGGGAAAACCCCGCTTTGCGCACGTGCAAAATAGGAATGAGACATGCGTTTGTGTATAAAGTCATTTGCGCCGGGTGCAAGATAGGGCCCTTAATGCGATATGGCTCAACTGGTCAGTTAAATACGGCAAAATATCCCGTGTTAAACTAACACACCTGGGGGTGTATATAAGTCCACACTCAAGAGCGTTAAAGTTAATGAGATAATTATGTGATTAAATGAGTGATGATTGAGCATTATTGAAGACACCTAAAGCAGAATCACAAGGAAAAAAAATCAAAAAATTTAAGCCACCGTTATGGAGGTGAGTGTTTGCTTTAGTTGGTCTTCTTGACCCTTATGTTAAAAATTTTATATGTCATTTGCTATTGCATCTGAGTTAATCCTGTCAAAGGATTACAAACAAAGATAAGCTATTATAAAATGATGTTAGTTTCATAATGACTTTCATCATTTAAAATTTATGTCTATGATTTATTTTGTTGAATAGTGTATAACTAAGATCCTACATAAACATTGGGAATGTAAAATATAATGTAGTTTCTCAAAAGTTGTTTAAAAAAATCTTTCTTTAAGGCACACACAGACCTCAAGATTCAGTCAAAGCTTCTCAACAACGGTGACGAGTAGAATATTCAAGTAGGAAAAGTAAATTACATAGACAATTCAGATCATAATTTATTCATACCGCAATGCATGATGGGAGACATTAATGAGTTGTGATTGGTGGCACCATGTAACCACGGATGAGATAGACAGGCTGATTATTGATAACTGTGTTTCTGTATAAAGATGACAGTGATTTGATTAAAATATTTTATTAAATATTTGAGGTTATAAGAAAGTACAGACATGCAACATAACTACAAAACTGTAGCTAAGAAGTTAACCATATCATCTGAATACTTATAATTTTCAGATTATTGCATGATTAGGCTATGTCAAAACATAGCCAACACTATCAAATCAACTTGCCTTTGTTCATTTGATTGTTATAAGTCAAAATCACCAGGCAAAAAAAAATTAAAGTGAAAACATAAGTGTCAAGAGCCCATCTAAAGCAGACAATGATCTCCATAACGGTGGCTGAAAATTTGTGATTGTCCTTCAGTGATTCTGCTTGTGATCATCAGGTGTCTTCAATAATGCTCAATCATCACTAAATTAATCACTTAATTATCTCATTAACTTTAACACTCATATCGTCCATCTGAAAGCATGTGAATGTGATTTACTACTAATCAATGAACCGGCTTTACTGATTAGATGCGCAGACAATATCGTGCGATATTATCGCCCAGCCCTACTTCATTATCCCATTTACTTTCTGCAAAGAACCAGTTCCACTGGCAGCAAAACATCCCCAGAGCATAATACTACCACCACCATGCTTGACAGTAGGCATGGTGTTCCTGGGATTAAAGGCCTCACCTTTTCTCCTCCAAACATATTGCTGGGTGTTGTGGCCAAACAGCTCAATTTTTGTTTCGTCTGACCAGAGAACTTTCCTCCAGAAGGTTTTATCTTTGTCCATGTGATCAGCAGCAAACTTCAGCCGAGTCTTAAGGTGCCTTTTCTGGAGCAAGGGCTTCTTTCTTGCACGGCAGCCTCTCAGTCCATGCCGATGTAAAACACGCTTGACTGTGGAGACTGACACCTGTGTTCCATCAGCTTCCAAATCCTTGCAGACCTGCTTCTTGGTGATTCTTGGTTGACTCTTGACCATCCTGACCAATCTCCTCTCGGCAGCATGTGATAGCTTGCGTTTTCTTCCTGATCATGGCAGTGACACAACTGTTCCATGCACTTTATACTTGCGTATAATTGTCTGCACAGTTGCTCTTGGGACCTGTAGCTGCTTTGAAATGGCTCCAAGTGACTTCCCTGACTTGTTCAAGTCAATAATTCACTTTTTCAGATCCACACTGAGTTCCTTTGACTTTCCCATTGTAGCTTTTGTAGCTGAGTCTAATCACTGGGTCAAATGAGCCCTATTTAAATGGGCTCATGAGAAGTCAACAGCTGTAGTCAATCAGAATCACTTAGAAGAAGTGAAGAGGCCATGACATGAAGCTAATTTGATTGACACAACTCGCTACATCACCAAAGTTGACAAATTTTGTTGCTGTATGTATATTTTTGACCCAGCAGATTTGGTGACATTTTCAGCAGACCCATAATAAATTTATGAAAGAACCAAATTTTATGACTGTTTTTTGTGACAAACATGTATGTGTTCCGATCACTCTATCACAGAAAAATAAGAGTTGTAGAACTTATTGGAAACTCAAGACAGCCATAACATTATGATTTTTTACAAGTGTATGTACACTTTTGACCACAACTGTAAGTGACATTGACAAGCTATCTACAGATCACTGTAGTTAATAAATATAAAATTAAAACTTTACATTTTAGAAATTTTAGACAGTTGTAGTTTACCTTTGATTATGGAGGCTTTTCCCGGATATGAAACTTCCTCGGTCAGTGCCTCTTGAAGAAAACATGAACCTGGTTATCTGCACATTCTCCACTCCTTGGTCTCCCCTGACCCTGATAGATAGATAGATAGATAGATAGATAGATAGATAGATAGATAGATAGATAGATAGATAGATAGATAGATAGATAGATAGGTAAGGTAGGTAAGGTAGGTAGGTAGGTCAAAAATTCTTTTTTTAATATACTAACCTAGATGGTAAGACAAACTTTTGGACTGCTTCTGAGAAGAAGTGGAATGCTGTTGATGCCCTATTGTTACTTGCTGCATTCAAGTACATGACCTGTAAATACAAAATGCAACAAGTAAATATACCAAGGTTTGAGAAAATATAAAATACATTGTAAATGGATGTTTTTTTAATAGAAATCTGTGACTGGAATGATTCTTGATAACAGAGGACTAGTAACACAAAATAAAAATATTAAAAAAAATAAATTCACCATGTTCTATTTCATTTATAAACACAGACTGTAAACGTACCTTCCTGGAATAACCATCCAAACCACCAAATAAGACAAAGTTGTATCTATTTACAAGATAAAAAATATATTTTTAATATGTTTTAAAAAATGACACACACACAATATATATAACTTACCGGATCAATTTGTGATTTGTGTCTATGTGCACAAGAGAAAGGGGCCCTCGAACTGAATATGTTCTTCGCACCACACATCCTAACCTGGCCAATCTAGAAAGGATTCCAATTGAATCAACGCGGTGCATTGAGGCAGCTATTCTCTGCCATTGCACACGCATTCCTAAAGACAACAACCTCCCTCTGACCATTCTGTAACCAGCAACAGGCATATCATCCTTAATGGCTCTCACAAGGTTATCCAACTCATCATCAGTGATGCTGCTATACAGCCCTGAGATCGAAAGACCAAAATCATTCATCCTTCTAAAGATGGTACTAGTGGAAACGCCCATCATTTTTGCAATGTAATGCACAGGAAGGTTTGTCTGCAGCATCTCTTCTAACTCTTCTCTGTCAATTGCAAACCTCGGACGTCCTCTCAGACCAACAGTTGAATCCACCACTGCATGTGGAGCTGTGAAATATGGTGGTTGTCTAATTAGTTCAAACACTGCCTCCAGAGCCTGGATGATTTCGTAGGGTATTTCTACATGTCTTGAGAGTGCTTGCAGGAGGTACAGCTGCTGGCGGCACACAAACTCCATGTAATCCAGGTCAAGTGGAGATCTGGAAAGTGCTCTCTCAAACTTAGAGAGAAGGTCCTCCAAAAGATGCCTTTTTAGAATTTGCTGCATAATACAGAGGAACAGAATGTGCTTAAACCCTGCAATGTTAGATATTAAAATATTATATATATCTTAATTATCTAACTTTTAGTGAGCTGTAATAACCTAAGAGAAATTGAGTAGGCAGGTGCCTCATCCCATCTAAACATAACGTATCTTAAAAAAAAAAGAAAAAAAAAGAAGGTGTACAAGATGTAAAGACACATTTCTGAATTTGGAGGTTGTTTTCATTCATGCAGTGTACTGCATCCTACCTTGAGAAGCCAGAACCCATTTAATACAACAAAAATATAATGAACAACTAAAAAAACGGCATAACAGTAATACACAGGATGATAACAAAAAGCTTAGACAACAACTCTTTCTTATTGATTTGAACACGTAATTTTTCTTTTATCCAAAGCCGTTGTTATATTTATAATCATTTAAGGGACACTTTAAACATTTCTGAGGTTCTCAGAACCAATAACGTTATAGTTTTGGTTGGGTAAACGTAGAGTGGTGAGTGGGCACACAGTGGTAATGTAGTGGTGAACTACGACTTTGCAATCCTATTTTGCTCCGAATTCCTTCAAATATTTGAATGAAAATAACACAAACCATAGTTTTATAAATCTAAAGTGTATAAATATTTTGATACATTTACAATGCAAATAACCGTGGAAATGTGTCATTACAGTCTGTAAATATCTCTTAACAACACAAGAATGCAATCACTAGTACCCCTAAGACTAGTGTAGTCCAGTAAATTACATTACACATTTATAATAAAAACAAATTAATAAAATAAATAAAATAACAATAAAACACAATAAAAACAAATTAAGCAATAACTCACATGCATCTGCTCTGTTGATGAAGCCATGTCTCAAGTCAAGCAAGCGGGTCATCTTACAGGCGTCCAATCACATCTAACTTCCGGAAAAGGGAAGGCACCCAATGACATTTGAGGTTGTTAAAACACTAAGCCCCGCCCTTCGACTGTCAAAAAATAAAGCTGTTCGAGCGCGCAAAATCAGAAGGCGAGAGCAGATCAAGCGCGAGGGGGTGTGGAATGATCATTCGCGCGCGCGAGGGCTTGTATTGCGTACAGAGGAGATGTCACGAGCGCGCACAGGAGGTGTTTCTCAATGTCAAGGAAGGATCCTCGGAAGCCGTTATTTCAAGGATGCTACGTCATCGACATCCGTCGAAGGACTGTTCCAATGTCGAGGATCCTTAGAATTTCAACCAAGGACTGAGTCCTTCGTTCGAAAAATATCACATACACAGGAAAGGATGCATATGTGCACACTTCGCGCTCTTAATCACCCACAATCCTATGCGCACCTTGTTCAAAAAATGGCGGACGTTAGCGGAGTCGGTGGAATAACGGGGCAATATGCTTTCAAGTGTAAGTATATTTACATTTTCATACATTTGTTATAACCGTAGTAGATATAAGTAAAGTTTAACTTTTAAATGCCAGTTGAAATTACTACGGAATTGATATTATAAATTACTTTACTGACGGTTAACTGAAACGTTATTTAGAAATTGTTAGCTTGGTTGCCGCCTCCGGCGGCATTTATTTTATAAATTACTAGCAAAGTTGTACAAAGTAATTTAATGTTATTATACCATTCATAGCATTATTCATAGCTTTCTCGTCTTTTTTAACAGGGACCAAGGAACAAACGGAGGCGTTTATTCGTCTCCGTATTGAAAACAAGCAGCTGTTTACTGGGGGGAGAGACACCGCGGCGAACGGATATCGGTGAGAAGGTAATTATTTAATGTTCGTAAGTGATAGATGTGTAATCTTATTTTTATTCCCCCCCGTCGTTCATTTAGGCTTATTTTGGAGAAGATGGGGCTTGAAGGGAGGGTTTCCCACGCCCAGGCTAAAAAGAAGTGGGACAATTTAAAAACGAAGTACAAGGTGGGAGACAAGTATGGAAATAATTGTCTATGCACATTTTAATGTAACTTGTGATTTTTTTTTATTTTTTTTAAGTAAGCCTTGAATGTTAACCTGACAGACTTTGGCCTGCTTCCAGTAAGTATGCAGTGCAGTGGTGTACAATATTACTAATAGCTACACTACCGTTTAGAATCAGTAAGAATATTATTTTTATTGTTTGGAGGAAAGAAATCAATACTTATATTTATCATTGAATAATTAATTTGATCGAAATTGACAGTAAAGACATTTATAATGTTACATGCTGTTGTTTTTAACTTCCTAGTAATCAAAGTGTCCTGAAAAAAACTATAACTGACAGACCAACAATTCTTTTCAACATTGATTATAATAATAAATGTTTCTTGAGCATCAAATTCTCATATTGTACTGAAGGATCATTTGTGAAGGATCATGTGACACTGAAGACTGGAGTAATGACGATAAATTCAGCTTTGATCACAGGAATGAATTACACTTCACTATATATTAATAGAGAACAGCTGATTTACACTGGAATAATATTTAATACTATAACAGGTTTGTGTTGTATTTTTTACCAAATAAGTGCAGCCATGGATAGCAGAGAGAATTCTTTTAAAAGCATTTAAAATAATACTGACACCAAATTTTTGAACGGTACTGTACATCATCACAACTTTTTGATCTTCACTGTTTAGGAATGTAAGTGTCCTGCCACAGGTCAGGGGACAGAGGATGGCAAGGCGACGGCAGCAAATTGGCCCTGGTTTGCCCTCATGGACGAGGCATTAGGGCAGACTGCAGCAGTCTCGCCCCCTTGCCTTATTGCCTCGATCCAAGTGGAAAAACCAGGGCCAAGCACTGCACAAGAGGTAGAAGAAGGGAGAGACGAGGATGAGGAGAGAGTGAAAGACAGCAGCAAAGACAGAGCAGGGCAAAACAAAAGAAAAGAAGGGAGCGAGAGGATCCATTTCTACAACTACTCCAAGAGGATATTAAATACCAGAGGGAGGCAGATGAGAGGAGGGAAGCAGAGGCCAGAGAGAGGTCTAACTGTTTTTTTTTTTGCTGTTGGAGAAGTTGGTGGAAAAATTGAAATGATTTTTGTCTTTGCCCCTTAATTATTTAATTAAGTTAATCTTAGTATATCTATTTTCTGAAAACCTTGTTCTTTAGACTGCAATGGAAAAACAACAAAAAAAACAACTTGGTAACAAATAACTAGCATGTGAAGCCTGAAACAATGTATTTAACAATATTTTCAGCCTTATTTACGTTTTGTGATTAGGTATTCTAAGCTAAAAAAAGCATTAACCTCCTGAGACCCGAGTTTTGGGTGGAAAAGTCCAGGGGTCAGAAAGTAAAAGTACTGCCACATTTTTATTCCACCCACAGCAAAAACTCCAGTGTTAAATGAACTTTACTGGGAGTTTATTTGGATCCAGACTCAAGAGTGTTAAAGTTAATGAGATAATTAAGTGAATAATTGAGTGATGATTGAGCATTATTGAAGACACCTGATGATAACAAGCAGAATCACTGAAGGAGAATTGCACATTTTTAAGTCACCATTGTGGTGATCAGTGTCTGTTTTAGTTAGACTCTTGACTCTTAAATCATTAACTTTACAAGTCGTGTGGCTGCTGTACATGAGTCATGACAGCCAGATGAACAAGGAAAACTGATGCGCTGAGGTTTGTTATGTTTTGACAATAATCATCATGTCACGAAACTCATTTGTAGAATTTGTAAAAAGGGCCACGAAATCGATCCAAATCGCGGGGTACGATTCGTGGTGAAGGCTTCAAACGTGTTCCGTCTTTTCCATGGCAAAGTATTTTTAGTTAAATGCAACACATTTAATCTTACGTATTAACTCATTTCATCTGACTCCATAAAATGAAAAGGGTTTATCAATGATATCTGCGCATCATTTAATATGTTAATGCTTGACTATTCCTTTTAACTCTAATGAAAATAAAGTCAAAGTCTGTTAGAATAGCCAAATGTAACAATTTATTATGTCAGGTAAATGTATCATTGGAATTCCACAAGATAATCAATGCAAATCATCAAATGTTTCAAAGAACAAAGAACTTTACCCAACATATTACATGAGCTGAGAAGACAACGTCATGGGCTGATCTGAATACAGAATGGCAGCCACGAACTCTAGTTACATCTCCCTTTATAATCAGACCTCACCTGATATGTAAATCACCAGGATACAGTGGAAAGTTACTGAATCCCCCTACCATGTTTATTGGGGGCAGACCATTTGTTTGGTTGTAAGTTGCACTCAGACAAAAGGCCAGAAGGTGTGAAGTCAAAGCCACCTCCTTCTTTGTGTGCAAGATATTTCTATATTCTTAAAACCCTTATTACCTTTTCTTTTATTACTTTGGGAATGAGACATTATTACCAGTCACCCTGAGACCATCAAAATGATTCCAAACACTCCTAAAAGATTATCACATTCACATTAAGAACCATATTCTTGTGAGTTTTCAGTGTCATTGACTGAAAAGAGGGGGAGAGAGGGATGTAGTTCAGAGGAAAAGGGGGTAGGGTGTCGTTGTAAATTCACAAGCAATGCCATTTGTCTTCAGAGGGCATTGGAACCAGTTTTCAAGTCTTACAAATTTAACCTTTTGATTACACAGTATAACATTTTCAGAAATGTAAATATTATCCAAAAGATTTCTTAAAAGCTGTTCTATTCTAAATACTTTATGGGCTCACATAGACATCAAGAATCAGCCTGTGATTCTCAACAATGGTGACAATTATACAGCATGTTGCAGTTCATTCTGGGTGCCACCAATCAAAACTCATTCATGGCTCCCATCATGCATTGGGGTATGAATAAATTATGATCTGAATTGTCTTAGTAATTTCCTTTCCCTATTTGAATATTCTGTTTGTAACCATTGTTGAGATTCATACACTGAATCTTGATGTCTGTGTGTGCCTAAAAGAAGGATTTTTATTTATCAAAACAATGTGTAACATATCATTTGGTTTATTTTGAAAAATCTTGATCTAATGTTATAGAATCACAGTGCTGCTGATATGATCATTATACTTTGATGAGTTCAGTGATTCAGATCAAATGATGATTATGTCTAAACATGATCTAAATCATCTGATCTGATCTGATCTCTTTGTTCATCCAGCTGTTAAAACAGCCAAACAAACTCTTTAATAAGGCATTTAAAGGTCACCTGCCCAACTAAAGCAAACACTGATCACCATAACGGTGACTAAAAATATAGATTTTCTCCTTCAGTAATTCTGCCGGTTAACATCTGGTGTTTTCAATTATATCTCAATCATCACTCAATTATTCACTTAATTATGTCATTAACTTTAACACTCTTGAGTCTGGATCCAAATAAACTCCCAGTAAAGTTCATTTAACACTGGAGTTTTTGCTGTGGGTGGAATACAAATTTGGCAGGACTTTTACTTTCTGACCCCTGGACACACAACAAATAATTTGATGTCCTCGTATGAGGACAACCAGGTCTTAGGAGGTTAATTTCATCTTTGTTACATACATTTTTATTAGGGCTGGGCGATAATATCGCACGATATGCGCGTCTAATCAGTAAAGCCGGTTCCTTGATTAGTAGTAAATCACATTCACATGCTTTCAGATGGACGATATGAGTGTTAAAGTTAATGAGATAATTAAGTGATTAATTTAGTGATGATTGAGCATTATTGAAGACACCTGATGATAACAAGCAGAATCACTGAAGGACAATCACAAATTTTCAGCCACCGTTATGAAGATCAGTGTCTGCTTTAGTTGGGCTCTTGACCCTTATATTTTCACTTTAATTTTTGTTTGCCTGATGATTTTGACATATAACAGTCAAATGAACAAAGGCAACTTGATCTGACAGTGATGGCTATGTTAAGACAAAGCCTAATCTTGCAATGATCTGAAAAAAATAAGTATTCAGATGATTTGGTTAACTTCTTAGCTACAGATTTGCAGTTATGTTACATGTCTGTACTTTCTTATAACCTCAAATATTTAATAAAATATTTTAATCAAATCACTGTCATCTTTATACAGAAACACAGAGATCAATAATCTGCCTGTCTATCTCATCCGTGGTGACATGCTGCCACCAATCACAACTCATTAATGTCTCCCATCATGCATTGCGGTATGAATAAATTATGATCTGAATTGTCTATGTAATTTACTTTTCCTAGTTGAATATTCTACTCGTCACCGTTGTTGAGAAGCTTTGACTGAATCTTGAGGTCTTTGTGTGCCTTAAAGAAAGATTTTTTTAAACTACTTTTGAGAAATTACATTATATTTAACATTCCAGATGTTTATGCAGAATCTTAATTATACATATACATATGATTTTTTTAAATTTCAATGAAAAGAAAACAGAGGTGATAATGTTTGGACCTAGTGGCCCATATGAGACCCCCCCAGTTGAGTTGGGTCCTCTAGCCTTGTACCTTAAACCAGCAGTTTTAAATCTTGGTTTTAGACTGGACAGTGACCTTAAAATGGACAGTCAAATTAATGCCACAGTCAAGTTAAGTTTTTTTCATCTCAGGAGGCTGGTGAAGGTGAAACCATTCCTTTCCAGGCAGCAGTTAGAAACCGTAATCCACGCCTTTATTACTTTACGGCTGGATTACTGCATTTCCCTTTATTTTGGACTCAGCCAGTCCCTACTCGCACGTCTGCAGCTAATTCAGAATACTGCTGCACGGGTATTGACTGGAACCCGGAAGAGAGAACACATCACTCCCATCCTCGCTTCACTTCACTGGCTCCCGGTGCAGTTTAGAATCCATTATAAAATTCTTTTGTTTACTTTTAAAGCTTTAAATGGTCTTGCCCCGTCTTATTTAACTCAGCTACTTCATCAATACACTCCCTCCCGGTCACTCCGATCAGCTGACCAGTTGCTCCTGGTCGTCCCCAGATCCAAGCGGAAGCTCAGAGGGGACAGGGCCTTCTCTATTTGTGCTCCTAAGCTATGGAATGCCTTACCGTTGACCATTCGTCAGGCTTCCTCAATATCGATTTTTAAAACTCGGCTTAAAACCCACTTATATACTTTGGCCTTCAACCCAAACTGAGACTTGATCTTAAATTCTTAGTATTGTTTAATGGTTTTATTTGTTTTAGTTTTATTTTGCTGATTTCCCCCCCCCCCATTTTTAGTTTATTCTATGACATTGTGACTGTTTTTGGTTGATTTTTGTTTCTATGTACAGCACTTTGTTTCAGCTGCTGCTGATGTGAAAGCGCTTTATAAATAAAGTGATGATGATGATGATATTATCGCCCAGCCCTATCTACAACTATATACAACAATTTAATCATTTACATCTATATACAAAAGTAGTAGTGATCAAGAGGTGCCTCGTGGAGAGAAGACACCTCGTTGGTCAACGCAGCCCGCCAAGCAGCTCCACTCCGGCTCTCCCCTCCATCAAGCTCCACGGGTGGCAGGTTGTCGTCCTCCTCCTCCACAACCTCTTCCAGCACATCCCCGACACCAACACAAATGTTGTGCAGGATCACACATGCCGTCACCACCTGTGCACAAGAGGATACAAGATTCAAAAGGATAAGGATAAAGGACAAAAGGATACAAGATAGGCGAGATGGAAAAAAACATGAACATAGAAGATAGTGTGACTAGTAGGTGTTAAGCATTAACTGTTATTTTGAGTAGGACTTGATTAAGAATTTCACTGCAGAAATATTGCAATGACTTATTACCTTAGGGACAAACAGTGTATGTACTTCAAGTGCTTCTAAAAAGATGCACCTGAAGCGGGTTTTCATCATTCCAAATGCACGCTCAATGATTGTGCGACCTTTGGAATGATGGTAGTTAAACCTTTGCTCTGCCATGCCTCTCACTGGCCTCTTATATGGTGTGATAAGAGCCAGGGGTTCCTGTAGACATGGGTAGCCACCATCAGCTAGGAGAAAATACCCAGGTGGAGGGTAAGTCCCCCTAGTGTAGATGGGGCTGTTCTTTAGAATGCGTGCATCATGCACACTTCCTGGGTAACCCACAAAGATGTCAATAAAGCGACCCTGATGGTCACAGACTGCCTGGAGCACCACTGAAGGGGAGAGCTTTCGGTTGTTGTAATCATGACCATCAGGGCCGCCGGGACATTTTATCCGTATGTGGCAGCCGTCCACTGCCCCTGCTGCCTTGCCGAATGCTTGGTGATTAGCCAAGCGAGCAAACCCGTCACCAACCACTTGGAGCTCCTCCTGTGTGCGGGGGAAGTGCACAAACTGGGGGAGCACAGCTAACAACTCATCTACCATCCTGTGGACAACTCTGTGCACGGTTGGAAGAGGCATGCAAAAGACCGTGGAGACAACTCTGTAGGCTGAACCTGTTGCCAGCCAGAACAGGAACACGAGAGTCTCCAGGTTCGGGCCCCATCCATGCTGCCTGTCAGTCTTCAGAGCCACCATCAGCTGCTGCATGGCCTCTCTGCTCAGCCTGAAGTCTGGTCGAGTGTCCTCCCCTGCATGGTACCGCTGCAGTACTGGCACAGTGGCATTGATGGAACAGTAGTGCCGAGCCTGTACAACATGAAGAAGAGAGGAAGGTTTAAGTATGATTTCTTTTTTGCCATTTATTTAATGTCTGTTAAACTATTAAACATATTGGCTTAAGGGATTTGCCACTGCATATGTTTTAACAGCTAGAATGATGCTGACATTGATTTAAAAGAAAGGGGTTTATTGATTTAAATCAATGCATTCGATTTATTGCTACACATTGTATTTAAACAGTGCAGGTAAATTTGACCCATATTTTACCATTGAGTGTATTTTAACAGCTAGAATGTTGCTATGGTCGCAGTTCTGTTCACTCAGGCAATATAATTGTTTTTAAATCAATGTTTCGTAAAATTATTGATTTATTTGGTAGGTAGCCATGTAATAGTGTATTTGGTTCTCAGCATTTCCAGTGAGAAAGCACAAACTAACCCCCTGTCAGAAAATAAACAACTGTTCCTACAGTACACTTCTCATATTAGAGAGATGGAAGTGGAGAAGTATAAGAAGAAGCAGGAAATGCAAGGAGAAGCCCGGGCAACTGGAGACCAGGGCTGTATGATGGTGGAGTTTGGTGACTTTCAGGGGCGGTCCATGAAGGATGTTTATGAGGACCAGAGCAAGGAGGCCAAAGCCCTCATCAGGTACCTGATTAAGGCAGATGCCAGGCCCAACACCAACATGGCAATTTTCAAGGCGTATGTCCTGAAAAGACGGGCTTCTGAAATGGGCACCAGTGTACATCAGCCTGCACGTCCACCTGCAGCCTCCAGTACTCCAGCCCGTCCACCTGCAGCCTCCTGTACTCCAGCCCGTCCACCTGCAGCCTCCAGTACTCCAGCCCGTCCACCTGCAGCCATCCAAACAGGTGTACAGCAGACCGCAACTGTGAAAGCGCTATTGGCGCGTGGCAGACATTTGTCTCCTTCACAGCTGGCAAAAAAAATTATGTCACCGGTCAAACCCTGTGAGTAGGAGTGTAAATAAAGAATTTTACCTACAACAGTTATACATGTATTAATTTATTGTCATGGCAAACTTGTCCACTTGTTTTTTCCAGATCCATCCCTGCAGTCCACTTTACCTCCTCCGGCAGCAGAACCCTCAGCCAAACATTTGGCCCGAAAGCAGCTTTTCGCTACTGGTAAGTAAGCAACATCTTACATATGTTTGTCTCCATGTATTGAATACAGTAATAGTATTAAAGTTTTTGCTCCAGGCACTTCCATTCCCGTTGCAGAAGATGATGATGAGGAGCTGGTATTTGCTGCATCACAATGTGAAGCACAGCTAAGTACAGGTGTGGCATATGACACAAATGCAAATAGTATAAGAATGTTTTGTGGAAACCCACTGAGAATCATTATTTTTGAAAAGAAATAAATAATTTTTTAAATACAGTTTTTGTTTACAATACAGAATTATGTGACATCATGGCTCAAGCGGGAGGCATTCTTTGAGTGCACTTCTTCCAAACCTTGTTCAAAGGTTCAAAGGTGTTCAAAGGTGTCAGTGTATTTATTTGCGTTTCCAATCTGACTAATCTTCACTAAACAATCACTGGATCATTTTTTTCACACCGCTTGCTCTTCTCATTCACTCCCCCTGAGCAGACTGGTTGGTGGAGATTCATTGTTCTAATGATTAGATGAACAGTTTTTCTTATTGTGTCTATGTGCATGCTTCAAGTCTGTGGGCATCATTACTTTTTTTTACTGAATTCATCACTGAACTCATTTTCCTTACCCCATTCCATCTAATCCTCATTCTCAAAGAGCTATATTGATTCCATTTTCTATAAATCAATAAAGTGTACACTGTGTTCTTTGCTTCATGACACTAATACCATTTTATTCACTGTTATTCCTAAATATAATCATAATTATTATTAATACTAATTATTATTAAAATTTCCGTTTTGTCGGCTGTTTGTGGGCTGCATTAATGACATATTCCTATCCAATTAAACAGTCATCCTTAAATTGTTTATGTTACTGTTCACTCAGAGGCCTGTGCCGGTCCGTCTCCATCAGCGGAAACAGCACAGACACCAGCTCTTCCTCATCATCAGCCACCAGCTGAGCTTCCTAGTCACTGGAAAGATCATCTTCCACCTTTCCAGCATGAGTGGATCCGGAACACACTGTTTAAAGCCAACGTGCGAACTGGAAAGCCAGAAATAGTGTCCCAGCTGAAGCTTTGGTGGTATCCTCCTCAGCCACCCTTAATAAACACCCAGCCACCCGCCTCACCTGACCTCTTCTTCTGTCGGCCCATTTTCTTATGGATGCCGCAAAAGATGTGGTTGTTTCCTCTTGTTTGCGTTCGCCCAGACTGTGGTAAGCACAGACTTACAGCGGCAGGTCTTTATCGTACCGTGCGCAAGGTCTTGGACATTGATGGGTGGTATGACCTTGCCACTGAGTATCTGGAATACAAACGCTGCAAAAAGAAGTATCCAGCCTGGAACGAGGACATCTTAGGACAGCTGGATATGGGCCACCGCAGTCAGTTTCCAGCTTTGCTGACATACAGGTAATTCATAATGACAATCATTCATTATTAGGTGCTTTTATTTGCGTTTGCATTTGCATGATTATACTGTTGTTTCCTTAGATACTCATGTGACAACCGGGTGGTGAGGATGATGAGGGAGAGGACACTGGGCAACAGTGTGACTCAGCTCTACAAGAAGCTGATGGAACAACACAGTGAGGCATGGACACAGCGTGTCCTGCAGTACCTGACTGCCTGTGAACCATTCACAAGGTCCTCCCTTGTGCAGCCTCCTGTGTTTGCTGAGCCTCCCCTTTTACCTGCCCTACCTAAACCTAAGTGGCTGTTAGCTGTGTACGCCAGGGATGTTCTGGGGCGACTGGACGAGGTCAAGGCCAAAATAACATCCGTATTTGGCTGTGTTCTCAAGATGGACTCCACAAAAAAGGTATCAGAGCCCTGTTTATATCCAGAAATTGTCCAGATATTGATATGTGTGTGTACATAATGAACAGTTATTTTTATTTTGTTTAATAAAAAATATCCTTTTTTTCTTCAATAGGTCACAAAAAAACTTGCCGGTGCTGCTTCAGGAACAGCTGCCTGGTGCACAAATGTTGGTAACGAACACGGCCAAGTCCTTGTCTCTTTCCTAACAGCCGCCGAGGGACATGCACTGGACCCCATGGCAGCTGGCCTGATGAAACGCTACCGAGAGGCAGGAGAGGCATCCCCAAAGGTGATGTACGTGGACAGAGATTGCTGCAGTCAGCACGGCCAGTCTCAGGTGAAGGCCATGTTTTCGGAGTGGGATGAGCTTGAGGTGCGCCTGGACATCTGGCACTTTATGCGGCGGTTTGCTGCAGGTGTCACGACAGAGGCTCATCCTCTCTACGGGATCTTCATGGCACGTCTATCCATGTGCATATTCCAGTGGGATCCAGAGGATGTGGCTGCTCTTCGCCGTGCTAAGGAGGGTGAGCTGGCAGAAAAGAAGACTGGCTACATCTCAGAAAAGGCAGTCAGTGCTCGCATTAACCGGAAGGAGCTGGCACTGCACTGCCGGAGGAGGACCAGGGGGGAGGAGGAGACCACCGTATTGATTGGGTCACTGATTGATCAGTTTGACAGTGCGGACGGGAAGGATACTCTGGGAGTTCCTCTTCTGAACCATGAACGGATCCAGCAGATATGGAAAGAACAGCGGAAGCATGTACGGTGTATCCAAGACCCAGAGCACTTTCCACTCTACATAAAGAAAGGGACACTGAAGAAAGGCGGTGTGGAGCTGTGCTGCTACAGGTGTGCTCGAGGCTCTACCTCCTTGGAGTCATTCCACCTCCACCTGAACCGTTTTATTCCAGGTATCACATACATATAGATTAGTCATTTTTCTGTAAAAAATATAAGCACTGTAACTGCTTCCATTACGTTAGAGTAATGTCACATTAATAAATGTCACACTTTACTTTAATATTACAGTTCTTTTCTGATGAAGCATTGACAAAGCTGTCTTGCCTCACAAGTCACTTTTAACTAATTTTTGCATGTAATTACATAACTCTATTACATGTAACCAGTAACTTCATAGCACCTCATGTGTAGTAAATATCTTGTACAAATGTGACATATAAAACTCTTTTTATTTATTTAACTTTTAGGAACCAGTGTCAGTGATGCACATTTTCAGGCCTATCTCCTTGAGGGCTTGATGCGTTGGAATGATGATCGGATGGAAGATGCCATAAAAGGATCGTCCTCCATCCGGTCATATGGCAGTGCCATGAAAGAGGCTGTGGACCAGCTAAGCCAGACCGTCTTTGGGAAGCCCTGGGATGGACGCTATCGTCCTCCTGGAGCATATACAGGCAAGACAATCATTAATTTGTTATTTTGTAATACTCTACTAAGTTATGTATTTAGCCTTAAATGTGCTAAATATTAAGAAAATATTTTTCCATTTCATTCTTATAGGAGAATTACTCGGAATAGAGTATCTTTACAGCCAGACCGGCAAAACGCTGACTCCAGTGCTTCAGAACCCAGAGGATGAAGACAGGCTGGTGGAGGAAATTGATGACCAAGACCTGGAAGATGAGGGGTTTGAGGAAGAGATCATGGAGGACATCACAGTTCCAGTGCTGTACGAGAGCCCCTCGTCTTTGCCTCAGCCCCCAGCATCACTAGCTGAAGTATCAATGGCTGACGTGTCAATGGCTGAGCCATCCACATCTAGAGAAGGACAGCAACTTGCCCATGCCCCTTCAGTGTTGTCACAGCCATCTGACACTGGAAGCAGTCTCTCTGATGAGGCTCAGGTAAGACACTTTAAGGGATTTATTTAATTTCAATCTCGTTTTATTTTACATATATTAACAATAATCTGAATTTACTAGGGAGCAGTCATTGGGCCTGATGGCATTGCTGGGTGGGACAAGGTCCAGGATCTGGCTGGTTACCTGGTTGGTCTTCGTGAGGCTCTTTACCTCACTGACCTACAGGTGACAGAGGCCATCCAGCTGTGGACAGCTCTCCATGACACAGACAAACAACGGGTCAACTATCAGCCTCGACATCAGCCTCAGCTCACACATGGACGCTTTAAGGCACCGAAGCGGTCCGGAGTCACACCGGGTGTGGAGAGTGTAAAACGGTGTCTGATTGGACATCCCGGGGGACCAGCACAATGGCCCAGCACCAGCCGCTTGGTTGAGGCCATTTGTACAAAGCTGTGTGCTTTGCACAAGTCGCCGACCAAGAAGGCTGGGGTTTGCACCCCCAGGTGGTCTAAAATCCTCTCGGATTACCACCACATCCGAGAGCTGGTGCTTAACAATCGCAGGCTGATGGATGAAACAATGATCCAGCTGTTTGAGCTAAACCAGAAGACACTCATTCAGTGGTAAGCAAGGCACAGTATTTTCTTCAAATTAACTGAATACTTTTATAAACATATATATATAATACATGTAATTTGTTTTCAGGTTTCAACGGCAGCAGAAAAACCAGGAAATGAGTGTCCTCGCTCAGGGACTGACTTCACCTGACCCAATTGCTGTGGCTGATACACAACTTCCTCCACCGAGGGAAAAATTGGATGAAGCGGCATCAACCTCACGCCCAAAACATACATTTATCCTTCCGCCAAATCGAGAAGGACAGGCTCCTCTTCTGCGACCAGGTCGACGGCCCGCTGCTGCCACCACCATGGTGTGCCCCATTGCACCTGCCCCCACAGCATCAGGAGTTGTGCAGCCCATTTCAGCACCTGGGTCATTGTCATTAGTCCTTAACCCAGACATGACCTTGTCAATGGTGATTCCACCTTCTGGTGCTTCAACATCTGGTGCAGGCCTAGCTCCACCTGCTCCTGTGTCTGCTGCTCCTGTGTCCCGTTACACCCAGAGGAACAGGCGCCGAAGGGCCCAAGAGACGGAAAGCGGAGTCCATAAGAGGAAGTATGTGCGAGGGGTAACCTTTAACATGTGCAGCAAATGTGGGCAGCCCAAAACCAAAGAGTTTGGCCATAGCCGATATGGTAATGCCACATTTTGCTTGCGTGCCTCAAATGGAAAATCTTTAGATGACTGGTTGGCAGAACAGCGCCAGCAAAATACAAGCCAAACTCCACCTCCTCAATAAACAATTTGCTTTTTTCCTGTATATATTTTGTATATATTACTGTACATGGTTCCACCCAGTCTTTCATAGTGTCCTATATGTAAGGGATAATCCACGGCTAGCCATGCATTAAAGGATTTTAATGCACGGCGTAGAGGCTAAGAACCACCCGACGCGAAGCGGAGGTTTAATGCCTCTACGCCGTGCATTAAAATCCTTTAATGCATGGCTAGCCGTGGATTATCCCGCTTATACCACGGTTATTTGCCAAGTTAAAAAGAAATTAAAGCTATAACTGATGTTAACAGTGTAATTTTTTAACAGATATGTAAAAATGACGGTTATTTTCTTAAGTTACGGCTCGTTAGTTCTACTCCGTCCACTTTAAATAAAGTAGAGCCATCGGATTGCATTTATTTGAATGAATTATGAATCTGTTTGCAAGCGTAACTGTTACTATGGTTACCAATGTTTGTTTTACAGTCTATGGTTTACAGTCTAAGCGGATTCATTTCAAACTGTAATCAAACTGACTGGAACTACCTGTGCATTAAAGGGTTTTACTGCACACCTTCCAGCCAATCAGAATCGAGTATTTAAACAGCCCGTGGTATAAATATATGTATATACAGTATGTGTGTGTTTGGGTGTTCGTGTTTGTGTACTCATTTCAATATTTGTGTGTATTCATTTTAATAAAACATTTGAAGTGTAATTTAAATATTTGTGTGTATTTATTTAAATAAAACATTTGAAGTGTAATTTAAATATTTGTGTGTTCATTTAAATAAAACATCTTAAGTGTCTTAAAATAATCTAATATGCAATATTTTTTTTAAATATACACTTAATTTTATTTAACATTTTATTAAATGTTAAAAAACATTTGAAATGTCTTAAAACAAATCTGATAAATCATGTCAATCAGATCATATCCCTCCATTTTAATTCATTTTATTAAATCATTAACTACATGTAATATGCTATATTTAATAATAATAATACACAAAAATATAAATCAATATAATGATGTCATCGATAAATGAAGACGCAGGCGCAGTTGATCGCACGCAGAACACGGTTCGAATCCAGCCCGCAAAGGGTGACTTGTTTCACATGTGACTAAAACTCCTTCATAACGCACAGGAATATAGCCCTAATAATGTTGCAGGGGAAATTTGTGGGCAAAATCTCGTTTTTTGCGTCTTTTTAACGTGCGTGCGGGGGCGCAAAGATTGGGCCCCTTCTTTTGCGCTGGCGGGGAAAGAGTTATAGAGCCAATTGGCGGCCATCTTGAATTTGAAGGTCAAAAATAGGTGAAATCAATAAATCTACATAATTTATGAATTTCTTGACCCAAATAGTCTCAGAAACCATGTATTATGCAGCACTGTGAGCAAAACCATTCAAAAGTTAATTTCACAGCTTGGCTGACAGCAGCCATTTTGAATATCGGGCTCTCAAAAAATTTCCCCACATTTTTGCGAGGGGCACCACGGCTCATTTTTTCTTTAACCTTTATAGATGACAAATCCAGTGAGAAACGAACCTTCGCTCTCCACTGTCACAAAACGGCTATAGATGACCCAACTATAATGAATATATTTATTTTTTAATTTATCTATTTATTTATTTATTTATTTATTTATAACTCAGTTCCGGACCGTTCCGGCCCACTTTAACCCCTGCTCGTACCCACTAACTTGAATTTGTGTTCATTGTAAAGAATTCGTAGTCGTAAAAATCAGAGTACTCATCAAGGTTTACAGTCATAGCTTTTAGAGTCACACTCACATTAAAACACAAAAGTAGTTTTATTGACTCGAATGTATGAAAACATAATTTTGCATGCCTAAGTTAAATTACGCACAAATGTTTAAAAATATGAATGCTGAAAGTTGTGCATACATCTTTTTTAGAGTAATCTTACACCATAAAAGGCAGATTCGAGATCGGCCTGTAATTGACATTTTATTCTGTTGGATAAAGTTGAGTTTTTTTAACAAGCAGTTTAATCATAGCCATCTTAAAAGTTTATGGTAGGTATCTGTCATGCACTGCGTTTACATGCAGCCAATAACCCGTTCAAAACCGGGATATTAGCAATAACCCGGTCACGAACGTCCATGTAAACACCGGCAAAAACCCGAAAAATGCTCATATCCCGGATTTTAAAAACCGGGATATTATACCTGGGGTACCCCTTTTCTAACTCGAATTTTTGGTCATGTAAACGCGTATCGGCATATCCCCATAGTGATTTGTGTTCTGCGCATGTTCTATTCGCAAGGAATCTTGGTCTTTTGAGTAGAGAAACTTCTCGGCGCATACAAAAATCCGCGTGCAGTATTCCGGAAGTAAACATGGCGAGACGAGGCGAGACGCAGCACAGCATACTCTTGGAACGAGCTCAGTAACGTTACCAGCATCTAAGCGCAAACAAAGGCGATCGCTATCTGCACCGAACTATTCATTATCCGCATACTGCTGTTGTTGTTGTCTTTGGATACAGGAAGAAGAATCGGAAATGACGCATTTTGCGTCTTAAGGTTGTCCGTACGTCTAGACGCTAACCGTGTGTCGCTGTTTACATCGGGATATTGTAATACCATGTATACAGGAGAAACTCTCTCGGCTCACGCATGTAAACGGGTTATCCCTAATGTTTCAGAAACCCGAAAAGTGACCTTAACCCGACCATAACCCGAAAATTGGCTGCATGTAAACGTAGTCACAGTTGTCTGCTGTCTTCATGTCATGTGTCTTCCTTAGTTCATCTGTAGCACCTGTCTTGTTACATTATCTGTTTCACCTGTCTTCACTCATCAATGTTAATCAGTGTCTGTATTTAGTTCCCTTCAGTCTTTGTCCATTCTACGTCGTGTTTAGCTTGTTTATGGGAATGTTCTGCCTGATTAAATTTGCTAATGATTAACAAATGATTGCAGCAATTTTCTTTCACTTTCAGGTTTAGACGTTGGGTTTCTAGGAAATAGTCTCACTAGTTGTTAAGTCGGTTTATGTCCCTGTTTATCTCACACCTCTGGTTATAAGATTAACTCATTTAAATATATATTCAAAGTTCAGAAAAGTGAAGTTAGATACAGCGTATATGGAGGAATCATAGAGATGAATTTACTACCTTTTTTATCACCTCCATATTTTTTTTACTACCAACACGACAGCAAGCAGCGGCCCTTTTTTGGGGGGTTGGAGGGGTATGCAAAGTACTTACTAGGTATAAGTGTGACACTGTCGCACACAACATGTATATTAGGTATACTAATGTTTAATTGTGATCATTAAGTATTGTCTGTTGCTGTTGAGCTGGCGATTAACACACATAGGGCCCTATCTTGCACCCGGCGCAAATGACTTTATACACAAACGCATGTCTCATTCCTATTTTGCACGCGCGCAAAGCGGGATTTTCCCCTCCACAGACGCACGTCGGTAAACTAGGAAATGAACTTGCGCTCCCTGGGCGGATTGGCGCAAAAAGGAGGCGTGTTTCGGCGCAAACATTCCCTGGTGCTATTTTACACTTCCAGAACACAATTGCGCCACTGACCAGAAAAAACCTGGTCTAAAGTCAGTGGCGCGTTGCGCGTTGTTCATAATGCTATTTTAAGCGCGCATGCTTGGCCATAATGTAGCGGGTACACAACGCGCATATACTGATTCTCTCATCAACATAGATGCAGTAGTTTTTATTTTTGCAAATCATACATTATAACAAGGAAAAATATTAACACAAGAGGGAAATCATTGTGGTTTACATGAAGATGAAAAAACCGAAATACCCATTTCTTAAGGCTATTGTAGTACTAAAGGATCAGACCTGTTTGCCCAATAGTGGCAGAAACGTATAGGCTATAATGTTTAACCGACGCTGATGTGCAAGAGTTTCTCCCATCCCCATACAACGTCACTTCTGTCTTTCACTGTCCTGATAAGAACGTCGGTCTCATCGGCTGTGAACGCTCCTGGCGCGCGCCTGGTAAACCCGCCGTTATAATAACAATCCGTCATGCAACATGCACACCTGTTCTTAAAGGGTATGTTGGATGGCGCTCGGATTGGTTTATTTCACGTTACGCCCAAACCACACCTATGAATAATGAAGCTACTTCAGACCAACCTCTTTTAGATTTGCACCAGGCGCAAGAGGCATTTATCCCGCCGGGAAAATAGCAATAGCGCCGGGACCCGCCCACAAAGTTACTTGCGCCATGCGCTTTGACACTTGCGTTTCAGATCGTTAAAATAGGGCCCATAATATCCAAGCGTTATGTGGCTTATGGGTAACCAATGATTTTAAGCGGCTGTCTGAAGTATAATATAATAATAACCTTGGGACTTCTTAAAAACAAATGACACTTAACAACCATAAACATTAATAAAGATTAATGACTTTCCCTCATGTTGTCCCAAGCCCGTCAGACCTCCGTTCGTTTTCAGAACACAGTTTAAGATATTTTAGATTTAGTCCGAGAGTTTTCTTTCCCCCATTGTATGGTATACTGTCCTTGTCCAGAAAGGAAATAAAGACATCATCAAAGTAGTCCATGTGACATCAGTGGGTTAGTCAGAATGTTTTGAACCATTGAAAATACATTTTGGTCCAAAAATTAACAAACACTCTTTATTTAGCATTGTGTTGTGTTCCGGTTCTGTTGTGGATCCGCGTTCAGTGCCACTGCTGATGTGAGACACAACAATAATTAGATGTATTTGCTCTGTCTTTTTCTTCAATAGAGTTGGGTAAATCATGCCCAAACCTGGTAAATTTGCTAGAAACTCACCACGGCTCTTTTTAAAAATTCTCTCCAGCCGATCTGTAACCAAAAATAGTTTCGTGAGACAACGAGAATTCATCAGCCGTGACGGCCGCCTCATACGCAATGCCAGGTTTACGCTCACTAATGTAAGTTGCAATGTGATCTCAAATGGAGCTCTTGATTTGTTCAAAGACCATTAATTATTTTAAATGGTCAAGTGTTTTTACATTATCTCAACTTTGCTAAATACAAAAATACTTGGTTTAACTTGGTGATGCTGAATTAAATGATTGCATATGATTACTTTGTGCTAATTTTCTACTTATTTTTAAGTTTTTTGTATTTTTTACACGAGATGGTTTTCAATATTAGGTTTTAGAAATGACTCTTCTGTTTTAGATAGTTGTTGAATTTTATGCATGTGTTATCAATCTATTATCACTGAGTGTAAAGATGCAAAAGCTACTTTTGCTTTCAATATTATGGAGAGTGGTTTCTGAGAAATCGTCTCACTGTAAGTGTGTGTGTGTGTGTGGGGGGGGACTGTACTGTAGGTGGAATATATAAAAGGAAGCAGCAGAGTAAACTAAAACAGAACTTGTGCTTCGTTCCTGAGACAAACTGAGCGGTAACTTGCTGAACACTGATTTGTAAGTTCACATTTTTTATCTTTTAGTGTTTGTGATAGTGAATATATTAGTTGTATTAACCTAATTGTATTAATTAATTTTAGTATTAGAATTATTTGTTTTTGTAGTCCGTCTTGAACAAGTAAAACAAATGCTCTGGTCAATTTTGCTCCCAGTTTGAGTTTTGGAGAAATAATTATTTTGCATGACGTAAAAAAGAGGTTTCGGGCCACGGTGACTGGGTAAAAGCATGGTAACCGTCATATTGATGAAATATAGACAATCATAATTTAAGGAAGGGAAATATGGATTTTCAGTATCATGTTTGGGTAGCAGTCACTGATGCCAGATGTTCACGTAACAATGGGCTCTATGCACGGCGGTATTTCCGGTGAAGGTGTAAGGATGCTCGATAACTTCCGCCGATCATAGACTCCAATGCAATACCGAGAATTTATATGGTATTTTATAATCTATGGCTATACTAAAGAAACGTTAGTCACAACACAGACAAAACAGACACTCCTCATTGTGTTTATGCTTTTTTTTAAATTATATTCAATAAACATAACTATATATAAAATGACATCTGAACGTATGAAAGTTTTGTTTCAAAGACGGGAGGACAGTAAATTTTGAAGACTCTGCCATAATCCCGTTTTCCTCCTCTTTAATCTCCACAACCGGAAACTGAAGAGCATCCTTGCGTTAAATGCGGAACTTATGCGTGCATATAGCCTATTACACTCCTTTCCTTATGTGTCTCGCCTTTTGATATACTAATAATAATGGCATGTATTCAAATATGGTAATTCCTCTTCTCCTGCAGGCTTTTCCCCCTTGACTCTTCTGATTGCCTCGGGCAGGTCAAACTAGAGCTAACTTGGTTTCCCCAGGCAGGTAGGCAGCCACAGCCATTACACAGAGAATCGAGAAATCCTTGTCCTACCAGATGCTAATGTATAACAGAATTGAGAAGAACGATGAGGAAAATATTGAAAGGGTCATAAAACCCCCAACCAAATTCTCTTAGATTTTAACAAAGGTATGTGTATTGAACAACATTGAAGACAATGTTAGCATCTGTTAGATATAATAGTAGGGTTAAAATGGTTAAACAGAGTTTTTTCCGCTTTTTTCATCTCCTGGATTTAAAGGTGCCCTATAATGTGAAATTGAATTTATGTTGGTATAGTTAAATAACAAGAGTTCAGTACATGGACATGACATACAGTGAGTCTCAAACACCATTGTTTTCTCCTTCTTACTTAAATCTAGTTTTTGAAAAACACCCCTGAAAAACAGACGAATCTCCACATAATCTCTGACTCTGACGTAAAAGTCGGGATCATTAATATGTATGACTCCAAACATTTGCATATGCCAGCCCATGTTCAGTGATAGACGAGACGGAGCTGCGCAGCCAAAGCATGGCCGTTGATCAGTGTTCGGATCTACACATGAACACAAAAGTATATTTTAGTTTCTTCATCTGAGTCTCTGAAGAAACAATGAGTTAATTTTATTTTCTCTGGATATTTCCAAACATTTCAACAATGACTGTTTCCTCAACTTGGGCCAACAGCTGGCCTCGGATCGAGCTAACATACCAAGCAACTTCTGATGTGTAATTGTTGTTCAAGTTCAGGTAATCTTTCTCTCAAAATCGTTCAATACTGTTTATGCATCAGTAAGTCAAGCCAATGACTAAAATATCAACCTTACATCGTTTCTTTCAGTAGGATGAAAAAAAAACATATTCAAATTGTGAATAAATTATACAGAAAGCGATCAAAGAACAATCTTTCCACGCAAGTTTATCTGGACACTTGCCAAACTCGTCATGAATTTAATGACGCACGTTATGCTGCGCAACGAAGCTCTTACTCTATTTACATGATCGTGTCTGCATTGGTGAAAGCATTAGAGAGAGCAGAAACTGCATTGCAATGATAATATCTTCATCCTCGCGGTCGACAGGCTGTCCTCTGCTTGCTCATCACAGCAACACTTTATGTGATGGGAATAGATCTAAATACTTCAAAAACATCTCACGATTCGTTAATCTCGTTAGCTGTAATAGTAAAAACTATAATAGCTGTAGTAAAATTATTCGAGAGAGTTTCACATGTAAAGGCCCTTTCACACCGGACGCGTAACGAAAAAGCGAATAGTTCGCGTGAGAATTATTCGCGTCAAAACCATTCACATCAGCCGCGACGCGAATTTGCGACGTTCAGAGCTTCAACATTCCAAAACATTCGCGCCGAGGGTGAACACCTTGCTATTGCTCTGTTGCAGGAAAGCAGACCTGATTTTAAGTGACACTATTAGGAGAAAACGTACTATATACTTATTATTATATAGCCTAGGTGAATAAATATAGATTTTATATTAGATGTCTTTTGCAGTGATGCTTTACATTGTTATAGGCTTTATAAAAAATAAGCACATGTGTTCATTAGAAAAGATTAAAGATGAATGCGTTCTTACCAGATTCGATCAGTGCATCTTGACTTTATATTGTTTGTCTCATCTGGCAGCTTCGATAGGGCCTTCTCATAAAGTATAGACATATGACAGTAACTATTGGCAGGTGTAGCTCACTTTCAGCAGTTCACTTTTTAAAGAGGTCCACAGTTTTCCGCGGAGCGTTCATCAAAGCAAACACCGACTCCACGAAGAGTTTGTTTGTCGGTGATGGTTCCAGTAACGTCTGTGCACCCGCGCATTTTCTGTTTTCTTATTACATTTTTTTTATTATTGTAGAATTGTAATTTAAAGGACGATTAAATAAAAGGATGCATGCAGACAGAAATGAAATGAGGGACAATGCTATGATTTGCGGGACGTAGGACATAGCTTCTTCATCACCATCATTATCATCCACAGAGGTGGAAAGAGTACTGAAAATTTGTAATCAAGTACAAGTACAAGTAGTTGCTAAAATAATACTCGATTACAAGCAGAAGTACTGGTGTTAAAAATGTACTTAAGTAAAAGTACAAAGTACCCGTCTCAAAAACTACTCAAGTACTAATTACTTTTTAGCCTGTGATATTTTAGCCCGTTCTCATCCTTTATCGTCACATAGAACGCTATATGACAAAACAGTGTTATACTACGCACATGGCAACCCAAGTCGTCATAAATCTTTTAGCGTAGTATGAGACTACCCTACCCCACACCAAACCTACCCATCACAGCGCGTGTTATATTAACGATAATGGGTGCCATGTGCGTAGTATAGCCCTTGTAGTTTTGTCATATAGCGTTCTATATGACGGTAAAGGTTGAGAATGCGTTGGATATTTATTTACTTTTATGAAAATATTTTTTCTTTTTTTTACAATAAAGATTTACAAAAGTACCCTACTAATATTTCAAAGGTTATCAGCATTTAGCACTGACACAAATGCGCAATCTAGACAGACTGTCAATCAGTGCAGTTACACTGTTATGCCAGTGGGTCGTGGCCAGCAAGATACTGTTTTTATGAAAGAATCATTATTAAACTCTTCATTCTAAGCTTAAAACACGGAGTCAATATTAATAAAACAATGTGTTGACAATGACATACAATAACTTTTTAATCTAAGTTTACAATGCTAAATCTTTATTACGGTCGGTATATGTGTATATAACGCTGAAGCTCCCTTGATGTTTCAAGTGATGTTTTTAGACAAATTATCTTGAGGTCTACCAAAGTCCTTTCAGGCCCAACTTTAAAAAACGAAAACAACTGAACTATCACATAAATTTACCATAATGTATTTTTTGAAATTAGAGGCTGAAGTCTTATAAGCCGAAATCACTGCAGAAACAAAGTTTCTATAAAATGCACGCTGTCTCCTTTCCTTTCTCTGTATAAGAACAACTCCTCCATGTTGGGTCATGGGCACTCTTCTGAATTTTCAATGAATTCAGTGTCTCGAATCTCCATGTCCATAACGGCAAAGTTCTTTGATAACACTAAAACACACACTGAAGGACGTGTGAGGACGAATAGCTCTCCAGAAACTGGGGTTTTTATTGGCCCGCCCACGATCAGTTATTTCCATTGGATACCCAAATGCTGGTCAAAGATTTGAATAATTGCTGAATTCAAATTGTACAAGTACTTTGTAATTAATGGGATTTTTTAAAGTAGTGAAGTACATTACTTAACTTAATTTGTACTCAAGTACAAGGAAAATTACAGACTTAAAAATGTACTCATAATAGTACAACAAGTACATGAAAAAACTACTTAATTACAGTAATCTGAGTAGTTGTAATTCGTTACTTCCACCTCTGATCATCCAATGAAGACAAGCTTTTCATTTTTATTTAAAAGCAGAAAAGAAGGTTTTGGGTGCACCCAATCTTAAACGCTACCGTTACCAGAGCTAGAAACATCATAGCAGAAGGTGAGGTGTCCCATTCATCAGGGGCTACGTTTACATGCAATCAAATAAACACTTTTAGTAAACGTATTGAAGCTCAAATAGACTGAAAAGCCTTGTAAACTCCCGGTTGGGCTCGATACGAACGAATGAGCACAACGTCCCACCTCCTTATTTCAGATTTTTATTCACAGACGACTCAGCAATCAGAAGGTCCGTCATTGCTGCGGTCACGTCACGTTTGTTTCCTTGTATATGATTGGCTGAAGCCTTTTCTTTCGCCTCAAAAATCGACATCGAAGTGAAAAAAATAAAAGTTGTTTTTTTTGCCGCAGCACATTCGCGTTCAGTGTGGAAGAACTCATTATACAACAGCTGATCAAAAAATCAAACCATCGTGCGAATTATTCGTGCGTCAAAATCGCGTCCAGTGTGAAAGGACCTTATTACATATTTACCACAATTTTGTCGGTCTTGACACCTGATGGCAATTTTCGCTTGATGAACGAAGCAGCGCTTGGCTGATTCTTTCCCGAATTTGCCTTGCAAGTTGTGCCTCTTCAGACCGCTTGTCCCTGAATCACTTGCGTACTTGACTAAGGCCTCGTTTACACTGCAGGTCTTGATGCCCAATTCTGATTTGTTGCCTATATCCAATTTTTTTAACTGTCTGTTAACACGTTCTTTAAATTGTGACCCATATCCGATTCATGTGTTTACACTTGCCGCGTATAGGCTACTATCTGAAACATATCGTGCATGCCTAAAGGGTTAAATTGTCTTGCACAGATGGACAAATACGAAATATGCTTCATGCTCTGCGATATGTGAAGTTGCAAAACACCACTTTTAAATTAGAAATAATGTCTATAAAACTCGTTAAAACTCCACGAATCACACGTGTATCGGTGAGAACACTCATTAAAAGAGCACACACACCCGAACTTGACTGCACTTCACATGTTTGACATTATTGATACTGCTTTCATTCATAATGCAACAGACCGATCTACGGGACATTAAGCCTTAAAATAACGGGTTATACAATAAAGAGCCTGCACAGAGACAGCAAATAGAAATGAAAACAAAAAAACCTGCCTAGAGCCTGTGGAGTTGCGCTCCGGAGTAGAGCTGCTGGACGATTTTCTTTTTCTTTTTTGAGCGGCTGCGGATTAATTCTTTCTACGCACACACAATATGATTTCACATTCTGCGCGAATGTTAATAGTCCTAGTTCGTTTTAAATAGTCCCACTTTAAGTGTTTATTACAAATAAATGCTTAAATAAATGTAAATTAATAATTTTCGGCACATTTACAGTCCTGAAAACATCTCCCGTGCCCCTGTCCACGTTCCTCTCTTTTGACACGTTTCGTCGGCCATCCGTCCCAAATTTGCAGAAGCGCGTCGGGGGTTTCTCTCGTCAGAAAATCCGATCTGCCTGTTTACATGACAGTTGCATTGGCACATATCCGATTTATTTTCACATATGAACAAGGTCTGAAACCGATCTGGAAATATCCGAATGCATGCGTTTTTTTCCTGTTTACACTGTCATAGAACACATCCGATCTGTGTCGCATATGAGCAAAATAACGGAATTGGGTCACATTTCACTGACAGTGTAAACAGGGCCTAAGACTAAGCATGTCTTACAAGCAGCGTACATCGTGCTATCACCGTCTCATAAACTTATTTAATATTTCAGACTTTCCGACCAGTTC
This sequence comes from Cyprinella venusta, assembly GCA_038021265.1. Classification (NCBI taxonomy): domain Eukaryota; kingdom Metazoa; phylum Chordata; class Actinopteri; order Cypriniformes; family Leuciscidae; genus Cyprinella; species Cyprinella venusta. The sequence goes on from CM075863.1 coordinate 1,643,214, forward strand.
TGTGAACTTAATAGACACGTCATTACTTCTGACTTTGTGCTGTAAATCATTTTTGCCACATCGACTTCTCCGCAGCTGTTAGCTCCCTCAATCACTGCTCTGAATTCCGGCGGTAAGCCGTGACAAAAAGCACTGATGGCTCCTGGGTCGGCTGGGTCGTGTAGTTATTTTCTAATTGCGTTACATTGTAGGCGTATTAAAAGGAAACTACAAAATGGTGCATTTACTTTTTTCATTTTTTGTCGTATTTGCTATTGGTTGATTCCTGCTCCCGTCTGCTCCCGTTCACCATTTATCATGTACCATCCAAATCCCGTGATTAATAGCAAAGATGACTCCCATCCTGCAGAAATCCCAGGGGAATCCCGTGACCCGTGGGATTCCCAAAAAAATGTCAGCCTCTAGTGCACTTAATGTGGACATTAAGTATTACGAGTTCATTCACGGCACAATGTTTCTCCTGCTTTCCACGTAACAGTGTCACTTGATCGAGATCGACTCGCGCTGCACAGATGTTGCTGGTCCGAACTGATAAACGGTCCGTGAAGTACATAATGAGTAGCGCAGTTTCCTTCCGCTTTCATTACGCTTGCCATTTGATGTTGTGGTGGACCAATAGACCTCATGTCTTATGTGTACAGTACACAACGTACAGTACACATACGTACTGAAAGGCATCATAACTCGTATCATCGCTCAATCAGTGTTTCAGCAGCAGAAAGACGTCAATAAAACAGGATAGCTTGTCACTAGCATTATATTTACCTCAACAGGAAGTGATTCAGTGTCCTCAACTTCCTATAAACGAACTCTTGCACTAAATAAATGAACTATGATAGCCTATATATTATATTTTACTTAACCTGTTAATGATATCTTTCATGAAAATGACAACTGTGTAAACTATTATATTTCAATAACAAATTAAAGTTAATGCCAAAACTGCCTTATGTTCAGTGTACATGTTTTCATACAATGTGTTGTGTGTTGATTATTATATCTAAAAATAAATAGCATCTGAATTTAGGCTAGAAGTCTAGGCTACAACCTTTAAAGATGAACTGAACTGAAATTTGAGAAAAGGTGATATAACAGATGTATTTTATTTATTCTCATTGGTGCAATTTTTATAATGGCAGAATTTGTTAAAAGGGATAAAATGGTACATTGAAAGTGTTGTTTTTGTTACACGGGCGCCGCCATGTTTGATTTCAACAGTCGACTACGTCACTGGCATGGTAAGCCCCTCCATTGCCTACCCACACCAGCAGAGCAGCCGTAGCTTGTAAACAGTCTGAGGCGCGCTGACATGGCTGAGGAAACAGATTTTTTAGCGACACACTATTTAGGGATATGTACTTTCGCCAATGAGTTAATGAAGCGTCTGACAATCTGTACATCAAATGTTTTGTATTTACACAAGTTACAAGTTCAACGCATCACATTAACGTTACTCGAACCCTTGATATTCGGCTGAGGGGAAAAGATCCCTGATGTATAGTTCACTGTAAAGGATGGGATTCTCCTTCCTAAACGCACACTCGCCCATAGAGTGAACTGCCAGCACTCTGTTAATCTACTAATCTACACTCTGTTAATCTAACAGTCTGAGAAAAGTGTAACAAGTTAGTCCAGCCTAGTCGCCTATTCGTAAAATACCCTGTTACTGATGGGGCGCTCCAGTTTAGTGTAATTTACTTTTAATTGTCATTAACAACACGTTTTCAACATCAATTTTTTTCAGTTCAGTTCATCTTTATTTTTATAGTAATGTGCAGCTCCCTATATAGTTTACAGCATTAGCAGATTTTTTTTTACCCATGTGGAATGTTTAATTGTAATTGAATTAATTTAAAGACAAAAGACAATTTTTTCATTAAACCAATGTTTTTTTTTTGTTTTTTTAAAAAAAAAAAAAAGAAGCAATTTTAGCTTTCTAAACCAAACCGAACTGAGACGTCAAAACCGTGGAAAAACCAAACTGTCAGTTTTGTGTATCGTTACAACCCTAATTTACAGTGTCTATATGAGCCACTGTATATTTTATAATGACATTATAATTATACATGTTGCCTACATTAATATGTTTTAATTAGAATTACGATTACTGTAGGCTAATATTTGTAGCAGGACATTCAGTTACTTTTGAAAGAACAATGTGTCAGTGTATTTCATAAGACTTTAACTTTGCCAGATATATATAAAAATCTAGAATTTCCTCACGTTTTACCACTGCTTTTTAGTGACAGTCGATATGCATGGGACATTGACAATGGCTATACCACACTCCCTCCCTTCTCCTCACAGCTATCCACGCCCATTTAAGTTACATTATTAAATTTTTATTACTATGTGATTAATAATAATCAAAAGAGGGGAGTGTGATGGAAAATTCTCCAGAAGATATTTGTAATTCTATGACTTTTTGTGTACGTGACTAAACTCAAACTTTTGCACTTCTTTATCTGACTCTGAGCTGGCTTGCATTTTCCCAGGGATAAAACAACAGACAAGACATTATAACAGAGGAAGAGAGAAGGAGAAAGCCAAAACAAAAAAATAAAACAAGCTGACTTGGACAAAAAAGGCTGTTTTTCTTTTTTGTCATCTGAATAGTTTTAAACCCAGCAAAACTTGTTATCGTCACCATGGCATCAATCCAGGTAAAGTTTTTCATAATGACTTGAAAACAATACTAACACTAAAATGTAACATTAATAAGTAAATGGGTAATTAGATGTTGCTAGTAATGATGAGTTTGAAAATTTTAAAATAGCCCATTTAAAACATGAATGCAATTGCTTTTAATATTTATTTGTTACTTTTAGGTTATGACAAAGCCGATTTTATTTCTATATGTATTTATGTGTGAAAATAGTTTTAATATGATCTAATTTTCTAAAATGACTTTCCCATACTTTCTGAGAAGCTGGAATGTGGGGACCTTGTTAAAATCTCCAGAGGTGTATATAAGCACTGGGCTTTATATATTGGTGATGGTGATGTGATTCACATTGTGAAACGTGAGTTCATTACAAACATACTACATTATAAAAGGTGATTTAAAGGAGTAGTTCACTTTTGAAAAAACTTTTGCTGATAATTTACTCACCCCCATGTCATCCAAGATGTCCATGTCTTTCTTTCTTCAGTCGAAAAAAAATTAAGGTTTTTGATGAAAACATTCCAGGATTTTTCTCCATATAATGGACTTCAATGGGAACCAAACGGATCAAGGTCCAAAAGACAGTTTCAGTGCAGCTTCAAAGGGCTTTAAATGATTCCAGATGATTGCAAAACGATCGCTCATTTAATAAATAAATAACAAAGAGTTTATTAACTCAAATGCTCACCTTGCTCTGTTCTGTGATACGCGTTCGTGACTCTCCTGTTCGAACTCGTTCATCAAAATGAACAAGTCACGTGCATCACAGAACAGAGCAAAGGCGACCATTTGTAAGCAATAAGGTACGAGAGGCTGTGCTGTATCGTGAATAAGTAACGGCTCAAGGGCGTTGTTAGGCACGACGCGAAGCGGAGTGCCTGCAACCCCTTGAGCCGTTACTTATTCATGAAACAGCACTTGCCTCGAGTATCTTATTGCTTTTATAAAACGGTTGCCACACAATATTAAAGTAAAAAACAATGTTAGTGCAACTTTCTTGAAGTAAAATCACTAAAAGGCTACCTTCCGCTGGAAAAAATAGTCCATGAGCGTAAACAGCAACAACGTTCCAATGTGTTATATGCATGAAAGCTCAAATAAAAACAACATAGCACTGCAGTGTTGCGCAGCAATCAATAGAACCGTTTGGTGAAGCAGTTGTAGCCGTGTTTTATCGTGAATAAAGCACAGCTCTTGACCAATCAGAATCAAGGATTCGAACTAACCGTTTTATAAAAGCTTATAAAACTTAAACTTTGTTATTTATTTATTAAATGAGCGATCGTTTCGCAATCGTCTGGAATCGTTTAAAGCCCTTTGAAGCTGCACTGAAACTGTCTTTTGGACCTTGAACTGTTTGGTTCCTATTGAAGTCCATTATATGGAGAAAATCCTGGAATGTTTTCATCAAAAACCTTAATTTCTTTTCGACTGAAGAAAGAAAGACATGGACATCTTGAATGACATGGGGGAGAGTAAGTTATCAGCAAAAGTTTTTTTAAGTGAACTACTCCTTTAATTTGATAAGTTGCATGGCACATTTTATTTTATTTTTGCATTTTAAGTATGCTTTTATGGTGCAGTAAAAACCTTGTAGATTTGTATATGTTAAGTTAGTGATTATTGTCATTTCATTTCTGTGTGTTACCCTGATCAGTTTGGTCTTACACTGTGTACTGTCCTGTCTATGCATGTTTATTAGTCGTTTTTGTTGAAAGGCCACATTCTTTACTGTTAATTTCTGGCCAGTTCAGCAGAGAGTTTTAACTAGGAGTCTAAGAGTAATTACATTTCTTAACTAATTTCTTATTCAATAATTTAACAAAAATAAAAGCTTTTCAACTAGGATGCAAATTATCAACTAATTAATAAATCGTTAGTTGATCAACATTATCGATCAATTAGCTCATAAGCGGCTATTTTCCTGAGAATGTAAATTTCTTATGGTTTTAATAGTGTCTTTAACATAAAAAGCTAAATATCGTGCTCTCTCTCTCTCTCTACCCTGTACCTCTCGCACTCTCTCTCCCTCATGGAACACCACTCCACAAATCTGTCCAACACAGCGCTGTTAATGTTGGAGACCCAGCTTTAAAAAAGTTAATAGCCAGCATGCAAGGAGCCTATCTAAGGAGAGCTAAGTTATTGTGAGAACACAGCTGGATTTACGAGGTTAGCACGCTGTATAGCTGGTAGTCCACTCCACTTTGACCACCTCATCTTTGTGTTCTCGTGTCACGTTCACAATGTTCAATAGCCGACAATTAAGTAAGGAACAATTGACAACAGGCCGTTGAATTATTAGAAAAACAATGCACACCTGAGGTGGTAATGCGGTCACGACGCAAAGCGGAGCAATAATACGAGTGTGCATTATTTTTCGGATAATTCAACGGATTATTCCGCTTATACTACAGTTACCACACCTCAAAACATTGTTCAGATGATTCATATCAAGACGTGTGTCAAGTTTTTGACATTAAACCGTTCTTTTATGTAGGACTAATTTCTTACGCATCTAATGCCATACCTCCGTTGCTAATTCCAAAACGTCATTTTAGAGTTAGTAACGGAGGTTTGAGCCACTGATAGCAGACTAATGTAATGATGGAGGACACACTTACAATTCACTGAAATATTCGAAGACCGACTGTTTCCATCTACTGTAGCAGGTCTTACTAAACACCAGTGTGAACACAGACTGTACACGTTTGGGCATGATCAGTAATAAGTATCAAATTACATTCATAACTGGCCTTAGTGTGTCCCTGCTTTATGCAGTTATTATTGCAGTTATTAAAGAGAGAGAGAGAGAGAGACTTTGAAATAATGAGACTGAAAAGCATGTATGTCAATATTATTATTTATTTATTAATTACATTTTTAATTAATTCGTTCATTCTTGTTTTTTATAATTTATAGTAGATAATCCAATAAATGAAACACAAAAAGCCCTTTTAACAAGTAGGCCTATCAATAATTATTTATTTGTTATATTATCTGCAATAAGATCCGTGCAGCAGGACTATTAATTTATTTATTATAGCCTATTCAGTTTAATTTTGGACTACATACATTATTTATTAAATTTAAACTGTATGTGTCCATTGATTGTGAAGTTAGACATCTAAGATTACAGATCAAGTGCATGGGGCTGGATGTCTTCTCTTGTTATGAATTGTATCCTATTTTCCATTATTACAGTTAACTGCACAGTTAGGGTTAGGTTAGGTGACTTGATATGAAACTGTAATGCGGTCAAACCTGCCGGAACTACTTTAGCCGTGCCTTTCCTTGAAAATAATTGCACACCTTTAGAACGTTCTCAACCAATCAGAATCAAGCATTCAACAGCCCTGTAGTATAATTTCATTTAATCAAGTAAATTCTAATCGACAATTAATCGATAATCGATTAACCGTTTACACCCCTATTTTCAACCTATTGTTTATTTATTCAACAAAAATATTGCGCATTGTACATAGAGAAAGAAAATGTTTTCTGCTTTTCTATTTTCTCCATAGCTGCAACTGGTCAAGCCATAGTAAAAAGAGAGAAACTTCTGGATGTAGTGGGCGTTGATGGCTACAGTGTTCATAACTATTTAGATGACAAGTATACACCTCGCCGTGTCAGTGACATAAAAGAAGAAGCATTAAATCATCTGGATGAGGACCGTCCATATAAGCTGTTAACACAGAACTGTGAGCACTTTGTTACAGAACTGAGATATGGGAAGGCAGAATGTCGCCAGGTACAGCCTTGACTTACTTAGGAATGCATGTTCACACCAAGGATGATAACTAAAGATAATTCTAAAAATCGTTCTCCATATTAAAGAATAGCAGAGTTCACACCACAACTATAACGATAAAGATACGAGGAACGATATCGTTGGGATCACTATCAGAACGATTATTTTCTAGCTGTCAAAACACAGCATGCTGAGGACATCTGCTGGTTAAAGCCGAATGCAACAAGAACAGCAAAAACGTCAGCGTGCGAGCTTAGAATAAACAGACCATTATCGTTTGCTGGTGTGTCTAATATAGTTATCATTCTAGTTATATTTATAGTTACCGTCCTTGGTGAGAATAGGCCATTAGTGTATTAGTTTTGTATTAGATTGACTACATGTTAGTCGATGATAGTGCTGTTCAATCATTTTGAAACCACAGGAATACAAGGCTGTATTATGATAAATTATTTGACATTATTTTCTCTCCCTTTACATAGGCGCAACAAGCAGTTGCTGGATTCGTTCTTACTACTGTAGTTTTATCTTTTATGACTTTTGGACTATGGAAGCTGATGCATTCGAGAAAAGAGAGAGAGGCATCACAAAAGGCAAAAAATCGTTGGATTCGTCATCCAAAGATTATTGTAGATGATGTACCATGCCAGTGTCCCTGTGATGAAGAAAAGCACAGATTCCAGTCATTGTCAGAACATGTCGAAATTACAGCTCAGCACTATACACATTTCCAGACTTAAGATTTTGTTAGTATCCATGCCTTATAAATAATAACAATAAATTCCTTGATATTGAAGTTTTCCTTCCATGAGTGTAGAAACTCTATGTATTAACAAAAGGCTGGACTTTTTTTTCTCTCTTTTTTTTTTAATTAATCCTGAAATTAACTGGTCATGTATGTTCAGTGGTGGACAAAGTAAACAATTCAAGTACTTGAGTAAAAATACAGATACCCTAGTACAAAAGTACTTGATTTTTGTATTAAGTAATAAAAGTAAAAAGTACTGATTGATGGATATTTGTTTTGTAATTTTATATACTTACAAATAAATCTAATTATATATTTTATGCCCCAAAGTTATTTTAGTTTTTCATTTTTCATTAGTTTCTATTTCGTTTTGACTGTTTTCAAATTCAGTTTAGTTTTAATTAGTTTTTAAAGTGGATTTGCTAGTTTAGTTTTTTTTGGTGAAAATTCTTGTAATCAAAAAGGTCAGAGAAAAGTATTGTGTAATGATAACTCAATAAAAACACCCTCTGATGCTTCAAAATAAAACATAAAAATGGACCAAGGAAGCCACATCCCCCCAAAGAAAGCCAACACTGTCCAAATAATATTTTTTATAGAGGTGTATAAATTGGATAGGGTTAGGAAATTCTATTCTGAGAAGTCACATGTGTCACGACTACCTAGTTCCTAGCAGTGACATAGGGGAGACCACACCGTTTGTAAAGTTAAATCAAAAAATAGTTTATTTAAACATTAAATGACAGAATAAAATCATAATTTAAATCAATAAATGCATTAAGTCAGTAAATGAGAAACAAAAAGAAACTAATCAAAATGTAGTGCAGATCAGTAAAGTGTAAACTATGTATAATGCAAACAAAACAAAAGAAAATATGGTGGAGTTGCTACCTGCCTGGCAGCCTGAACAAAGCCGAGACAGTTTTAAAGAGTACCTATTATGGATTTTTGAAAATTGCCCTTCATGAAGTGTTCAACATAGATCTAAGTGAACGAAAACATCCTGCAAAGTTTTAAACATGAAAGTTCATCGTATACAAAGTTATTGTCTCTCAAAAACAAGAGTCGACTCTGAGTCGCTGATATGAATCGTTCGAAAACGATGCTTTTCCTTTGTCTAGTTGACGTCAACTTGACAAGTTATTTGAATAAGAAACGCCCACTTCATATCATCATCATACAGCTCACCTGTGGGCTATATGCACGCAAGGATGCTCTTCAGTTTCCGGTTGGGGAGATTAAAATGGTGGAAAACCGAGGAAAACGGGATTATGGCAGAGTCTTCAAAATGTACTGTCCTCCCGTCTTTGAAACGAAACTTTCATACGCTTAAATGCAATTTTATATAGTTATGTTTTTTTAATATAATTTAAAAAGAAGCATAAACACAACGAGGGGTGTCCGTTTTTGTGACTAACGTTTCTTTAGTATAACCATGGAGTATAAAATTCAATATAAATTCTCGGTATTGCATTGGACTCTACGATCGGCGGAAGATATCGAGCATCCTTATACACCTTCACCGGAAATACCGCCGTGCATAGAGCCCATTCATTTAGCTTATAATAGTTGACTTGTTGACTTTTTTTTTCTCCAAGCAAAGGAAATTTATTGAATCTTTTTGTTTGTTATAAAGTTGTCATGAAAACCATGATCCTTCCAGTAAGGGGCAGAAAATAAATATTTGTTTAATATTTGAACTTAAAGGTTCTATAAGCGATGTCGGGGCAAAACATTTTTTGTCACGTACAGCAAACGTTTCCTCACTATCGGCTAGCTGCCTGTCCCCTAAACACACTGTAAAAAAACGCGGTCTCTGTAGACACCACAGGCTCCACAAACGGCAACAAAAACAATCATGTCTTACCCGGACCACGAAACCTAACAAACAGTGTTCCAGCCAATCACTGGCAAGAAGTATTTGAGGGTGGGTCTGGGGGTTAGTGCGCGTGCACATGAAGGGGGTGTGTGTGAAGGAGAGACAAGCGTCAGAAGGAAGTTTGAAAAATGCCTGACACACGACCAAAGAGACGTCGTTCTGAAGAACAGATTAAAAAGAAGAAGGAGTCGGATAAAGAACGTGCGAAGTTCCGAATTTACATCGGTAGCAAAGCTTTTGAACAATGGCGAGAACTCCGGCGGCAGAAGGGCTTCCAGTCCGACGGTTACAATTATTTCAGGAAGCACGGAAGGGAGGGGGAGGAGATGAGATGCGGAGGAGGTAGGGTCTAGCTAGCCTCCGATTTGTTTGAAAATATTGCGAACGTCAACACCCCCAGGATCGCTTTGAGAACCTTTAAACAGGAGGATCGGGTCAACGAAAACTCAACTTGTTGACACCTGAAGAGGAAGGATACACAGGGGCGAGCCTTGTGAAGAGCTGGGGAGGCAAGGAGTGTCTCTACATTATGCCCATCCAGAACACACTGGACATTTCTCCCCTACCCTTCACAGCTCTGGAGTTCCAGGCCATGCCGAAAGCCCGGTGTATGTCATGCCAAGAGTATGTGCCTCTGCAGCTCCTCGGTCTCCATGTCAAGACATGCATCCAGTATAAAGTCAAGGTTGAGGTATGGCTTGCTAAGTTGAATCTATAAATGTGATGTTCTTTCTTCTTATTTGATGTACAGGTTGGTCATTGTGTCATTTCTTAAATTTCACAGCAACTATTGGATGGTGGGACCATGTTAGCACTGTCCCTGTCAGCTTAACCCAAAATTGTTTCTGGCACTGTTGTTTACAGATATTGCTTTTTTAGAAGTCATCAAGTCTTAATATTTAATTTTATAGCCCCATTGTGATGATGACATCATCGAATTGGATGAAGAAGTGGTAAGCTATCAATACAAATGAATACATTATACATAGCATTTCATATTATTGAGCCATACATTTATGAGTTTCTTTCCAATATATGTGATGTAAATGACCCAGAAATGTTTTACAGGCATCTGGTGATGTGCAGGCATCACATTCGGAGAGTAAGGTGAGCAAATTGCTTCTATTTCTTCTTAAGATTTAGGTTTTAAGAATTAACCAGTGAAATGTTTTACATGATCTTTTCTCATCAAAGAGCATGTTTACATCTGACCTCTTAAAGAGTACATCTGCATTTTTTATGTATATTTAACACTGCTATTTTCTATTTTAATAGGTTGCTTGTCCATTGTGCAGTCAACTATTTTTAGTAGACGACATCCATGTGCATGCAAGTGTCTGTGGGGAGAGGTAAAGTATTTCTAAGTTTCTTCTTAGTATCTTACAAAGTTTGATGGATTTTGTATCCACTTGCTTAAAATGCTTAATCCCACTATTGTCCCCTCATCGCCCCCCCCCCCCCCAAAAAAAGGGGGAATTTGCACATCATAATTAATAATTGATAATTAATAATTATTCATACAGATTTGGATCAGACCGGTCTTACATGTTAATAAATCTCCCATTTAGGAAGGCTTATTTCAATTTTACCTATATGCATACATGTGTGTCTCTGCAATTAACCACAAATTAATTGTTATTAATTGCCAGGACCACGTTTTACAAGACAGACAAAATCAAATAGCTCAATTAATTTATAGGTTTTTTCGGAAGGCGAATTCTGTGGCCACTAGAATTTGCCTTCCTACCTATAAAACATACCTTTTTAGGTATCTTCAGTTATGTAAAGCGTGTAGCTTTTGATCGGCACTTCAGGGACTTATATTATGAGCAGACAGTAAACCAGTCAGAAAGTATATTTGCATTTAATATATACATATTCAATAAGGCAACTACTTAAGCACTTACTACGTTACAATGATACATGTATTTACAAACATTAAAACACAAACTAAGACGACGCAGAGCGTTTAGACAATGGATACTCGTAAGTTAAGTGAGTTGGAGAGAGAGAGAGAGTGAGAGAGCATGGAGAGAGAGAGAGAGGGTTATATTCAGTCCAGTCCAGTCCAAGACAGTCCAACTTTCTGAGACACACGAAAACACATTCTCAATGCTCTGAAACAGGGGTAACCCTAATTTACTTGCATGTGGAAAAGGGCCCTCATGTGTTGCTGCGTTCCTTGGACGTCCTGCGTGGTCTAGCCGCATTTCAAGCGGCTGATCCTTTGTCCTCCGTGAGCGTGAGGCCCGCATGGTTTAGATGCGCGCTTGCACTGCTCTTTTGTTCCGTGGGGAGTCACGTGCGAGGCGCGAGTCTGTGAAACAGCGGTTGGAAGTCTTTGCGGTGAATTACCAAAGGAATAGTTCGATTCAGTTCATTTCACTTTGTGGAAGTAGAACGAGTTGAATACGAAGACATACTTTAGACTAGAAGGTAAAGAAAGGATCCGGGATCGGATCACGTGGGCCGCCACGCGGACTACATTCTGAAGGTAGATAAGGACACGCTGGGGCGGGCGTCCGGAGCGAGAAGAGCGGCCGGGGCGTTTTGCACGGCCCGTCTCGGCGCGGGCATGTTTGGTCGCGTGCGCGTGACTCCGTTGTTCCGCGGAGAGTCACGTGGCGTTCGTTGGCATTCAGCGCGAGTGTTTGAGAGGCTAGAGTCTTTGAGGTGACGTTACCCAATGAAGTAGTTCGGCAAAGTCTGCTTCCTTTCCTAGGAGTTGAACTTGGCAGTCCGCTTGAGGAAAAGATGAAACTTTTAGACGAACAAAGAAAAGATCCAGATTGGATCGGATCTCCATGAGGAGATCACAAGTTTACATGTTGCTTGACATGATGTGTTTTCTGGAAGAGAGCTCCACAGGGCGGAGTTCAACATTTATACTCCTTGAAGACACTCCACCTCATCCTGTGGCTGGACCAATGGGCATGTGTAGAAGTTTATGGCGGGAGCTCTTGGTTTATTGCTCTTTGTTTTCACAGAGCACGCACTCCTCTTGGGAGGGGCGGTGTTACAGGAGGCTTAAAGTAAAACAGTTTGATCTTCATTGGCGATAAAACATATTAAAAATACACTTTACTTTACATCTCTGTGCATATTCTGATAGCCCATTCCATGAGCATTCTGGAAACATTAAGGAACGCTATGTTACCTTAACAGAATATACACTTATGTTTACAATGCATAAAGAAGTTATTTCTAATTTCTGTTTATGCTGCAACCAAACAAAATTATTTCACTGTGACATGGGAAACAAAACATACATAGAAACACATTGACTATATTCCGTTAAATATCTTCAAAACACGAAAAGGAATGCCAACCTCTTTGCTAAAAAGGTTGTACGACATTCCAAAGTCTTGTAACTTGATACTCACTGGAGTGAGTGAATGAGTGTGTGTGTGTGTATGGGGGGGGGGGGGGGGGGGGGGGGGTGTTCACATCCTTGGTGGACGGTTGATCTGCCTGCCGAAAATCCTTACACCTGTTTATGATTTTTTTTTGTGTTGATCTTTACAGCTACATAAATGAGGGAGATGCAGATATTAGAGAGAACACCATCAATGAGCACATTGGTAGGTATGCTGTAGAATAATTTTGAATGGGACTGAATAATGATGCTTGCCTTGGTCTGTAGCACTAAATTCTCAACAATATTGTTTTGATATTGTTGTGTAGCGTATCAGACATTCTGATGTCACTTGAAAAGAAAGTTGACACATCCCAGTCATTCAACATCAATGTGACAAGGGAGGACCTGTTTCAAAGGGGGCTGAAACAGTGGGCCAGGCAAAAATAGGCCTCCCCAAAGAATCTCCTCAGGGTCTCCTTCATTGGAGAAAATGGAATAGACCAAGGTGCTCTTTGTAAAGAGTTCCTTACCGGTATGTGTGCCCTACTAAGGTCAACACACATGATTAAAGCACATTTAAGAGATTATCAATGTGAATAATATCTTATACATGTCTAATATATTTGACAAAAGCAGCTCTTTGTTCTTTACAGAAATGGTGTGTGGAATTGAAGCACGTTTTTTTGAAGGAGATGGGGAAAGGGGCAAAAACCCAAAATACAGTATTTGTGACTACCAGGACAACAGTTTCAAGTAGGTGCCACAGTCTGTCTTGTAAAATATATGAGTTTGTATTGTTTAATTAGGTAGTAAAAGTCCACTGCCATTTTGTTGGAAATAGCTTTTGTCTTTGTCACAAAAGGACTTGTGGAGAGATTTTTGCCACAAGTTTGGTGCAGGGGGGTCCTGCACCAAACTTCCTTACAAAATGGTGCTACCATTTCTTGTGCCATGGGGAGATGGACAAAGATTTGGGTGTACACGAAGTCACTGATCAGGATATTAAAAATCTGATGATAGAGGTATTTAAATGTTTAATGCATACATTTTTCCAAGTCAGACATATAGTTATCTGACAATGTTTGTCTCTTTTTGCAAATATCAAGTTGTGTCTCTACTTTTTAGGTGGAAAATGCAGAAGGTGGAGAAAAGCTGATTTATCAGATGCGATTGTGGCATGTGGCTACACTGGGCCAATAAATGTTGACCAAAAAAAGGCCATAACAGAGTAAGTTAACAAACATAATGCATAAATATTTCTCACAAAATACTTTAGTGTTAACAATTTAACTCTGAATCAATACACTAATATTTTCTTACTGTTTATTAGTGCCATCGCTTTGCATGGACTGGTGAGGCTGATCCCGATCTTGAACCAGCTGCGTGAGGGATTGAGGCTCTACGGATTAGATGAGGTGTTAGCACAGCACACCCAGATGTGCCAGCAGCTCTTTGTCCCCGGCCACTTACAGGAAGTCAGTAACATTGTGAATGAACTATTAGAACAGGCACTGTTAGACACTGATGACTTGCTCTTATGGCATATTCTGAATTTTATGTGTGTTCAAAGAGCTAAACGCTTCAGGCCAAAACATAAACTGAATCTTTAATTTAAATCTGCAGTCCTTACTGTTTTACCGTATTTAAGCATTTGATTTGCTTCCTTGTTTTAGGTGAATGTAGACTTCCTTCTGCTTGCACTATCTCCTGATTTCAGTGAGGAAGGATCTGTGAGACGACAGCGAGAGATGCGGATCATCAATTTTCTGCAGGATTTCTTGCAAAAGTTGGAAGACAGAGGTAACACAGTGCTGAGCACCTTTTTCTATAATCCTTGTCCATCACTCTTACCATACTATCATACACTTGTTTTCCAACGGTTTCATTTTATTCTATTTTTATTAGTTACTCGCTCTTTAGGTTTATGTATGTGTATTCTGTCAAACCCCCGCCATTAATATGACGAATGCATTTGTACAAACAGAAATGTTGAAAAGTACTTATTTGTATTTGTCTTTGAGAAGAAGCAGACAGCCAAGAAGAGGGCAGCCCTGAAGGTCAAAGTCACGTGGCAGCTGTGCACGGAACAAATGGTGGGGGGAAGCGCCTGTCAGTCCCGAGCTTCCTTCAGTGGGTCACAGGTCAGGCACATGTCCCACTGATCGAATCCAAGAGAGAGGCATTCAAGATAACTGTTAATTTTGATCATGAATGCGACTCCCGCTATGGGACACATAGCCTTTGTTATCCCATTGTCAATGCTTGTGCTGTTGCCATTACTTTTCCTACACGCCACTTAGCCACATACCAAGAGTTTGAAAACAACCTAACCGAGGCAATCTGTGGTGGTTACGAGTTCAGCAGACACTAAAGTAGCATTTTAAGGTCCTTGTTACTTATTTTAGTTACTTGGTAAGTAATTTGTTACCCTTTTTGTGCTTTGTTTCTATTTTCTACCGTGTACAAACAAGGGTAAAAAAAGTTATTCTATTGTTAAAAAGAAATCTAAAGATTTAACTGTGGTTGTTAGCTTTTCTGTGCTTTGTTTCTATTTTATACTGTGTACAAACAAGTGTACAACAAAGTTGTTCTATTGTTAAAAAGAATAAATCTAAAGATTTAACTGTGGTTGTATATTTTATTTACATCACTTTCTGATCACAAAAACAAACATTAAACACCTGACAAAGCCTGAAGCACATATTCACGACATAGGAGGTAAAGGTCTCTAGTGTCAGTGTCTCTATTTTCTTCAAGTAGCACCTGAAGCTCTACTAACAGCTGTTCATTCAGAGGACACTCAAATTCAGGGACTACTCTCACACCATCCACATCTTCTCCATAGTCAGCTGCAACATCCCAGTCAATATCCGGCTCTTCAATATCCTGACATATGAAAAAGACAGAAAAATACCGCTATCATTAGTCATCCCATGTTTACAGCAACTAATGCAATCTGTTCATCCCAATTGTTTGGATTTTCAACATTAGCTGAAGATAAACATTCAGGGTTTGTATAACTATGCAACAAATTGATTTGATCAGGTGCTTAAATATTCATATGGGTGTTAAACAGTACAAGTGTACCTAATGAAGAGGTTACTGAATGCATATGAACTGTATTACCAACGTTTGCATCATTGGGCTCTATGCACAGCTGCACTACTTCCTGAACTTCAGCCAGCTCCTTGTTTCCTGTCTGCCATTATTGGGTAAAATTGATTAATTCAGGTGTGTCTGATTATTATTGTTGCCGTGACTACTGAGGTCAAGCACACCTGAATTAATCAATTTGGCCAATAATGGCAGACAGGAAACAAGGAGCTGGCTGAAGTTCAGGAAGTAGTGAAGCTATGCATAAAGCACCAGCTGAAGATGTGTTACACTGTTTAGAGCCCAGTGGGCCATTTCAAGGTAACATTAACAGCTTAATTTGGATATAAAAATTTACTGTTACAACCTGGTTGTTTTAAAAGGAAAAAAATACCTCAAGATTTTCTGGCTGGTCAATCAGTCGAAGCATCATTCCTGTGTGCCAAATTTGCTCAGGAGTTTTATCCCCTTCTGTTCTCAGTGGGTGGTTGTTCCAACCTTCCGCAAAAGCAAAGAATGTCAGGTGGACTGTGAAAAGATCTTCTACAAAGGGACAGGGTAGGAGTACGTTACTTTCACAGATGAGCTTTGAAAACATAACATTAATCATTGAATTGCCTTTTGTAAATACATCTCATTGATTTATGTTTTTTTCCCCCCAGCATTAAACCATTTCTAAAATTCCACAATGATAGGATTAAAAAACTTGGATTAAAAGTAGGATTAAAAAAAATCAACAACAGAAGATGAAGGACAACAACAAACCTTACAAACATGCACAAAACAAATAATAGTAGAACAGACACAGGAAACATTTAACTGACCAAGATGTCTTGACAACAATCTACAGAAAGTAGATGATAAATAGCACAAAATGATGAGACAAACCCTTACCCCTGGAGGACACATCAAGAAGGTGATCCATCTCTAGGCTGTGGAGTGCGTTGTAATATTTTGATATCACACATGTTCTGACATCCCGCCACAAACGTTCAATCCTACGGATTTAGAAATGATTATTTTAACAATCAAGGAAATGATAAAATGTTATTATGTTATGATTTTACACACAATATACCTCTTTATTAGTTTGGTAAAGGTATCCAAAATACAAAAAAAGTAAAAACCTTTGATTATGGACACTTTTTCCTGACATGAAGCTTCCTCGATCAGTTCCACGGACAGTGAACATATATCGGGCTATTTCAACATTCTCCACTCCCTGATCACCTCTCACCCTGAAGTGCACACACATATGAACAGTGTGTTAAAATCTGTTAGAGATGTACAATACACAGAAATAAAGTGCTACATTGTGTCATTTAAAAATTATAATCCTTGAGAACCCTGAGTTTACAGTAAATTATTTCTTAAAATCTAACATCCATCATGTTTGTTACTGTACCTTGAAGCCTGTAAAAACTTACCTTGAAGGTATTCCATGCCTCTCTGTAGCTTTTTTGAAGGCAGTGAATGCGGTTGATGCACAATTGTTTGTTGCAGCATTCAAGCACATCACCTGTTATGAGACATTTTCATAAATGTACATTTTCTATTTGTCCATATCTTAAATGTACAATTGGATTACACTCTGGTCCCTTCATGCCTCAGGGAATCTGATAATTTAACATTTTAAATAGATAAATAATAAATAATTTAATTTAACTCTTACTACCATGCAGCACCCTACATTATTACTTTTTCTCCCATGTCAACAAGGTAGTATTTCAGCCATCTGAATGCAAACATGTAATTATTTGGTGTACATCATAGCAAATTTGAAGAAGGCCAACACATGAAAAGACCCAATGAAATGAAATCTTACCTTCCTGGAGTAGCCATCCACTGCACCAAAAAGTACAATGTTGTACCTGATGGGAACAAAATAAAGAACCACATTACCAGTTTCAACCTGGATTTTTATTGTAGAAATGTCATGGCAACATAATTATGCTTTGAGATCTATCAGTGTCTGCATCATTATATTTAACAAAATAAAGAAATAACGAATAAACTGTACTGTACAGTACTGACCTGATAAGTTTGTGGTTAGTGTCGACATGCCACAGTGAAAGGGGCCCCCTGACAGAGTAAGTTCTTCGCACAATGCAGCCCAGTCCAGTCAGTCTAGAAAGAATCCCAAGCGAGTCCACTCGATGCATTGATGCAGTAACTCTCCTCCACTGGACGTGGATTCCCATGGACTTTAGCCTCCCTTTGACCATCCGATAGCCTGCTGTGGGCATTTCATTTTTGATGCGTTGGACTGCATTATCAAGCTCCTGGTCAGCATTGCTGTAGTTCTGTCTGGCAGAGAGACCAAACTCCCTCATCCGTCTGTTAACTGTACTGGCTGAAACGCACAGTAACTTTGCAATGCAGTTCACAGACAGATTTATCTCCAAAAGCTCAACAAGTCTCTAAATTGTACCTAGGACGCCCCATCTCTCCAGCAACAGTTTCAACAGTACTGCTGGTAACTTCAGCATTTTCAATGTGGTCCATGACCAGATGGAGGAAATCTTTACGAAAAATTAACGTCTGTACAATATCTGGGGGGACATTTACATGCCTTGACAGTGCTTCCCAGAGGTACAGCTCCAAGTGTGTGTACAAGTCCAAGTCAAGAGGTGTTCTTGAAAGTGCTGACTTCTAATTTAACTCTAATTCACGTCTGACTATGTCCTGTTGAAGTGGAAAACAACATGAAATTAACACTTAAGAATATATTGAATACATATTCATCCATTTTAAATAGCAAGGGGGCGGGGGGGGGGGCAATGGGGGTGGGTAAAGTTGTGACGTGTCGTTAAATTGGATTATACTAACATAAACGGCCACTAGTACAACTAAAACACTTGCCATGAGAGGTTTAGGAACCACTGGCCATACTTAACGTGTTATTTTACACATGCAGAACTGACTAAAATGTAGTTACGTTAAGTTTGATGAGAGACAGCTAAGGTTAGCCCCTGCTGAGTTTGCTAAAACTGGCTAGTTAAGGTTGATTAGCTTATGTTAGCTAATTATATGTTCCAAACAAATTTCAGATTAAATTGCCACATTGTCGTCAAACACATAGATCCCATCATATATCAATATCACTTACGCCTACAGCTTCAGGTGTCGCCGCCATTCCGACCACTTTGCAGCGTGTTGTTAATACTGAACTCCGACCGTCATACATTTACTCCGTGGCTTCCTGTAATGAGAGCTGTCAATCAAGGTAGAAGGATGTCTCTGTGGTTGTGACGATGAAAGGTGACCAATCATAAGAGGGCCAGTGCCCTCCCATAGGTCCCGCCCCCAAATTGTCAAAAGTCATGTAGACGCGAGGGAGCAGAAATCAGCTGAGCGAGCAGAAATCCACTGCGCGAGCAAAACAGCACTCCGCGAGCAGAAGCCTGATGCGCGTGAGCAGGATTCCATTGTACAAGCAGAGTTAACCTATGAGAGTATGCCAGGCGCTCGCTCGCAGCTACCGGTACACCTCTCGGTTGTTGAATTTGTGCGCGATTACTTTTATCGTGCCAGCATAACATAATGTGCTCGTGAGCATGTCTTACGCGCTCGTAACTTTTGACTAAAATTTAACGCCTATAAAAAAGTATATAAATAAATAATCATCCAGATAATTATAGCCACGTTAATAACGTTTGTAAGAAACCAAACCGTTTGTAAATCCATCAAGATTTCAACGAGATAAGAGTATTTGTGTTCGTGCTATCCACTCATCTTACATCAGCTTGTCTGTGACAAGATGGCCGCCGGTGATGACGATGGAAACTCCGCCATAACACATCTAGCCTTTATATACATATCTATGGTTGGTACCAGGTGCAACAAATCAACTGGGAGTGGCACCATGTTAATAGGCTTTATGCTGCGCGTCACGTGACCAAACCGGAAAACGGGTCTCATCGCATCCGCTTGTCAGAGAAAGTGTTAACGGCCGTAAGAACTGACTACGATATCTATGGATTTGTAAGGTAATCAGCTAACCTACCTATTTCACTTATTGGCGTTTTATTCCATTTAAATATCTAAACGTTACTGTGAAGAATAAAAAATATAAAACGTTTAAATATCAATCTGCACATGTGAGGGACTGGTTATGTTAATCTTTGCTCGCTTCTTTTAAGTTATCTTGAGTAAAACCGCAAAAAATTTCATGAAGCACATACAAAAGATCTGGACCGGAAGCGATGAGACCTGTTTTACAGAGAATGCGGAAGTAAGTTATGCATAAAGTGTGCACGCAGAGAGAATCATAGACATAATATATACATAGACACCCTATTGGCCGCTTTGGAACGTTGCTGCGATACGTCAACGGGTCCGCCATTTTGCGGAGGTCAAGACTGCACTGTAATTAAATGTAAGTAAACGGGTGAGCTGTGTTTTTCTGGATAAAAACGTTCTAGGATAAGAATGGTGAAGACCCCCATACTGAGATATTTAAGTTTGCTCTGGAAAAAGCATTTTTTGTGGAAAAAGCATTTTATTTGATTGACCAGATTTTAGCAATAACATTGATAACTGATGGATCCTTTATGATAATACATGTTGTGGTACAACTGGGCATACTCCTCTTTTCAAATCGCCCTACTACCTGTCCGCTTGATCCTATCCCTAATCTACTTCAAGCCATTTCTTCCTCAGTTGTACCCAGACTCATGCACATCATAAACACCTCTCTTCTCTCTTTCCTCTCTTCACACTGATGGTTGCTCGCACTTCTTCTGACAGAGTTGTGTGTGGAAACTCCACAAGAACAGTGTCTGTTAACAAAGTAAAATAGGGAAGGTCATAGGGCATGTTCATACAACTTTTACTTTCCACTACATCAGACACTAAACATAATGTATTACACCCAAAATACTCAATAAAAGTACATTGTGAATAGATGTACTTGTGAGGAAATGTATCAGTATATCATGTCAATATTGCTTCCAGAGTGTTAATCAAACAGAGTATAAAAGAGAAGAAACATCACAATATAAATCAAATAATACAACGTCATTCAAGTTGAAAAGTATATTTCTATTATAGATAAAACTAAATTGTAATAGAGACGTACATTTTCTATAAGGTGCTTTGAAATGGCATGTATTGTGAAAAACACTTTACAACATAATTTGAATATTTTATTTTATGAATAGTCAAAAAAAGAGAGGTTAGAAATTCTATTGGAAAAGATTACCAGTAACTCCTGAGGCAGCATCTTCATCTCTTCGAGTTGAAAAGCTTGGCTCTGATTGGTCAAATTGAGTGTAGCTGAACTGAAAAAGACGTACTGTAACACTTTGTGTCAAAAATACTACTGGCAAAGACAAGTAACTTAGATCTCTTCTGATATACTTTCTGCACTTTAAATCAAGTGTTTTTAGGGATAGTTCACCCCAAACTGTCCACTGACTTCTAATGTATCGACAAAAACATCTCACAATATTGTCTTTTATGTTCCACAGAAGAAAGTTATTCAGCTTTTGATCAACATGAAACCATATGTACATTATGTCAGTTTTTACTTTTTATTGCACATTAAAAAAACAGTTACACATACAAGGTAAGAAATCAGTGACACACATATACAATACAGAGGAGAGAAAAAGTACAAAAACAACATCGACAAAGTGGTGTATGTCGGCAAGTATAGATGGGGGCAATCCGGTTGTATCAGTATAGCTCTAGTGAAGGTAATAATCACCCCAACAATCACAACAACAACAATAATATATTAATATTAGTATTACTGGTAGAAGTATCAATGATAATATTCACAATGATAACATTCATGACCACAATAGTAGCATTAGCTCTAGCGATCCACAACAATAGTGACAATAGTACTAATAACAATGCCAATACATGTAGCTCAGTCAATAATGTCACTGTACATTAGCTGTAAACTTTGGGTCAGGGGGCTGATCCACAGCTGCCAGTGAGCACAACCAGCAGACCCCCCCGACGCAGGCATCTACCCTCCATTCAACAACTCGATTCCCCCCATCGCCGCCAGCGACACCCAACGCCCGCAGCCGAGCCTCCATTGAGTCTCCCTCTAAAGAGTACGCCGGCCGGGGCACCACCACAACCCTCAACAACCCTCCTCTCCATCGTATGATAAAGTCATCAACACTACATCAACACATCTTTAATAAAACTCTGTCCACGCATGTGTTTATGGGCCAGTTTGATGAATCAAGAGTTGTCTCTAATAAAGCTAAATGCCATAGAAAGGAAGGGTGTGTGAGTGAACAGAATGGCATTGACTTCATGATGTTGAAACTGAAGTGCAGGTCCGTGAATGAGACGCAGGCTTTAGCACTGAAACACAGCAGGCAAACGCTGCACTACTGTCTCCAGAGTGTTCGTCCCGTGTGTGTGTCGAATCCTGATGTGTGTCGGTTCAACAACAGCAGTGAACAGACTTCATTAACCCTCCGACATCAGGCCTGATGAACATGTACAGGACACAGTCAGCCAGCGGGTTCAGGAACAGGAGATATTCAGAAAAACAACTAAATATTGAGACAAATACCTTCCAGTTGAAACTGTGACTGTAATCTCTATATTCTCTAATAAAAGTCACGATTATGTTGGGGAGAATGAGAAAAGTGTAAGTCAGAAGCACCAGGAACAAACTGCCCAAAATCTTTCTGCGCTTTACAGAAGTAAGAGATATTGCGCGTGAAAGACCGCGACAAGTGCCGATAAAACACAGAATGATTATCGGGTAGGGGGTTAAACAGGCGATCGCTCGGGGCAGAGGGTTAAAATACAGATAATCAGAGCCTATCTTTGCAAAGATCAGAGGAACAAACCAGACGATCACAGAAATAACACAGCAGACTTTCAGTGAATGATGAGATCTGTACCAGATAGGATGAGAAACCAGAAGATATCGTTCAAGAGCAACGCATGCCATAAAATATAGACCCACTATCAAACTATAAGTATATGCATCATACAGCTCATCTGACTCTGTGAATGTCCATGTTAATATAGAAATGATCTGAATGAGATCTGACAGAATCAGATGAATCACAAACACTGGAGTGGAGCGCTGAGATTTGAGAAGAGCACACAACGCACACAGAGTTAAGATCATTATTACAATCTCAATGGCGGCAATGATCATGAGAATTATTGGGTGTGCAACAAAAAGTTTCCAGAAAAATTCCTCCATCTGACGCCTCCATTCATCTTCATAATCTCCTCCTCTTGATCCGTTGATGTTGGCGTTTAGTTCTGCCATTGTTTCATCAAATCTTGACGGGCACTAAATAACAAACCAGTCATTAGTTTAAAAAACATGCATTCATTTACTATTGTAATCATATATTCTCTTAATTAAAAACATTTGAGATAAATATATGACGTCACGTGTTTTCTGTGTGATTGTTGAAATACAGTTTGCTCAGTTTGCTTGACATGTTCTTTAGAGGAGTGTGTGTGTAATGTTAGAAAGCGTGAGGAGTGTGTGTAATGTTAGAAAGCTTGAGGAGTGTGTGTAATGTTAGAAAGCGTGAGGAGTGTGTGTAATGTTAGAAAGCTTGAGGAGTGTGTGTAATGTTAGAAAGCTTGAGGAGTGTGTGTAATGTTAGAAAGCGTGAGGAGTGTGTGTAATGTTAGAAAGC
The DNA here is from genome assembly GCA_038021265.1 of Cyprinella venusta. Taxonomy (NCBI): domain Eukaryota; kingdom Metazoa; phylum Chordata; class Actinopteri; order Cypriniformes; family Leuciscidae; genus Cyprinella; species Cyprinella venusta. Next base: position 1,666,354 of record CM075863.1, read on the forward strand.
TTGAGGAGTGTGTGTAATGTTAGAAAGCTTGAGGAGTGTGTGTAATGTTAGAAAGCGTGAGGAGTGTGTGTAATGTTAGAAAGCTTGAGGAGTGTGTGTAATGTTAGAAAGATTGAGGAGTGTGTGTAATGTTAGAAAGCTTGTAATGTTAGAAAGCTTGAGGAGTGTGTGTAATGTTAGAAAGCTTGTAATCTTAGAAAGCTTGAGGAGTGTGTGTAATGTTAGAAAGCGTGAGGAGTGTGTGTAATGTTAGAAAGCTTGAAATAGGTGAAATATCAGATTAAAGTTTGTAAAACCTCCATTTGAACAATATGACAGAAGCAAGAATGCTGTCGTTGTGAATATTCAGTCCAGCACAGCTGCAAGTGTACAATGGTTTATTAAAGGAGGAGTAAATCTTGAAGAACTTACGTTACTGACAGGAGTGTGTGTTTGGTCTGCAGGTTAAAGCAGAAGTTTGTGGAATAACACACAGACTGACAGATGTTTCACAAGTTTCCACTGCCGTGTTTAAAGAGCTCTTCATTCACTGCACACACTGGAGAAACACACATCTTAAAGGGATAGTTCACTTTGAAATTCGTTTTCTCACAAAAACCACTCGTTTTGTGTCTTAAGGCATCAATGTGTACTTACATTTACGAGTCATTAAATCATGTTTAATTTTGACTGCTCTTTGAGGTGGACTCCCTGCACCTTCACTGTATGACTGACAGACAACAACGGTTTTACCTAAAATGACCAAAATTGAAGATACTGTGGAAACAAAGACACCTACATCTTGGATGCCCTGGAGGTAAGATAAAACATATCAAAAATTAATTTCAAAGTGAACTATCCCTTAAAGATTTTGTTGATCTAATGGAGGAAATGCCTGAGATTACACACACACACACACACACACACACACACACACACACACACACACACACACACACACACACTATTTGATCCGACGTGTGAAACTGGAATTACCTTAAACACACAATTCACATCACAAATAAAGTTATTTGTCCATTTTCCCAATTTAAATGCTCTTCACCTGGGAACACAGATGATGAAGTTTACGATCATCATCAATTGAATCTCAAGATGAAAAAAATGAACTGTAAAGAAATACATTTAAATGCACTAAATGTACTTGAAGTTGAACATTTTAGCTAAAATATATTGCAAATAGTGTAAGGTGAGACACTACAGGTGAATATAATATCAAGTTACAGATATCACCATGAAACTTTAACAGTTGATTACTTACATCAATACCAGTTGATTACTCACATTTATAGGTGAAAATTATGTTTAAATATGCTAATCAGGCGTAATCTAATTAAATATGCACTAATTTGCATATATTTTGAAGTGATGAATGTGACCATTGAAATCTGACCATCAGCATTTTGTTGATATATTCAATGAAAAGACATTACCAGAGGGATTATGAATATCTCCTTTTGTTACTCTGTCAATCAGAAAATACTGCCAATAGCCTTAAACAATTGATATATGCCGCATTTTTAACATGTCATATAAATCAGGCCAAGAATGACATATCCACAAATCCTTCAGACAACTTTTGATGAATTAGGCGAAATCTACACACGCAAACACAAAAACGTAAAATAAAGACCTAAATGTGTATTTTGAACTTTTTTTTCTGCACAAGTCTGAAAGAAGACATGTTACTGAAGACAAATATCCCAAAATCTCAAAGTTGACCAGTGAAAAAACACGATGTTTTTGCCTGCCGTGTCTCGCCTTAACATTGATCTTAAGCATACCTTGAACAGTTGTTTCACAATAATACATTTAATGCGCACTTCATACAGTATAATTTAAATATATTAAGTATGTCCAAAAGAAAGCCCAATTTAAATGCATTTCCTCTTCACCTGGGAACACAGATGATGAAGTTTACCATCATCATCAAATGAATCTCAAGAACCTGAAATGGAAACTGGATCCGGCAGAACCTTAAAGAAAACTTTCAAACCCGCTTTAAACAATTCCACCTTAATTTCTTTAGTTTCTTCTCCACATAATCAAGCACTCTAGAGAGCTGAACAACATGTGCTAACGTTTGAGCAAAGGCTGAAACACAAGGACACAATAATTCCCACATGAGACGACATGATCTTACCGGGAATCAGACTGAAGACGCTGCTCATCAGAAGATAATGATGGTGTGTATGAGCTGCTCTGCCATCTTTTATCTTTTATAGTCTGAGTTAACTCCACAAACACCAAACAAAGATACATTAAACATCATTAACAGTTAATGCACACGCAACCGCATCAGCAATCAGCAAACCACACTACACAATATACAACCATTAACAACAGCACAAGTGTTATACAGAGGAGAATGTGAACAGCCATTAATACAGTCATATAACACTAAGATTTTCTTTCATCAAATTATGATTATACAGTAAGGGCTAAATAAAGACAAAATCTTAAAGCAACTTTTCCCTCATTTTCTCATCATTTCGCTAGGGCAGGGTATCGAGTTCGATACTTTTTAGGTATCGACCGAATTGCCTTGATCCTACCAAGTATCATGAAAGATTTAACCTGAAGCTCTTCTACTGAGTCTCATAATTGATTTGGTTTCTGCCATTAGAAAACACTTCCCTATTGAGTGGATGTGGGGGATTTTTACCTCAATTTTCTAAAGCTTTATTCCTGAAAGCTTGTTACTAAGAGATTCAGGATGATTGCACATTTCCTCATTTCCCATCAGCATTAATTTATAATGAATAATGCCACAAACCACCTCTAATATAACACGAGTGATAATATAAAATCATAATTTACTCATCCTCAAGTTGTTGCAAACCTGTATGAGTTTCTTTCTTCTGCTGAACACAAAGGACGATATTTTGAAGAACATTGTATTTGTTTTTTTATGGAAGTCAATGGTGCCAAACAACTGTTTGGTTCCAATCCTTCTTCAAAATATTGTCCTTTGTGTTCAGCAAAAGAAAGAAAGTCATACAGGTTTGCAACAACTCGAGGCTGAGTAAATGATGACAGGATTTTCATTTTTGGGTGGACTTATCAGCCAATCAAAAAAAGGAAGGGGTACACAAAAACTAGCCAATCAGAAAATAGCACTATTGTATCTGGGTAAGATTTAAAGCAACAACCAATAAAAAAGCTCTCTCTTGAAGAGATTCTCTTCCAAAAGTTTCGTTCACCCGCAGAGGAAACGACTGGTGCTCAGAGGATCACTTTGAGCAGAGTAAGTCATGATCTCCTGTTGTCCTCTAATCAACAAATTTATAAATTGTTTGAAACACACAATGACATCTTGACTGCTGTTAGAGAATCATATTTTATAATTATCCTGGCCATGGATGCATAATCATTGCATCTGTCTTTCAAAGATGTTAGGTAAAAAGCAAACAAGCATCCTCTCAGTCGCCCTGAGAGGAAATGATAAAGGAGTTATCTCTCTCTCTCTCTCTCTCTCTCTCTCTCTCTCTCTGTCTCTCTCTCTCTGAAATTGAATAAATACTTTGTATTTGGTTGAATTATCAGTGCCATGTGTCAAACACTTTCTGCAATTAATAACAACAAAAACACTAATAATAATATTATTAATGATGAAATTTTAATGAACAGTTATTTTTTGTTAACCTTTCATCATGTCTTGAAGTATCGCATTAATGAGCATATCGCATTCTGAGACACAAAGGTGGATCCAAATGCAGTATTTATTATTACCCTGGAACATTATTATTACCCTGCAGTATTTATTATTACCCTAGACCCCCCCCCCCTTTTTTAATAAAAAAAGAAATGTTAACTTTTCATACTGTTAGTTTGTTAAATAATTATGTTAGAAAGTGTGGATTTAATTGTTTGTGGTCACTGAAGCTTATAGAGGTAAATTTTTAGTGCATTCTTTCCACTGTTACTGGTGCAGAGGGGGATAAATAAGCACACTAACACCTTAATGCCTTGCCTCTAATTTAAAAGTGATACAATTTGATTAATGTTTACATGCAATTCATGCAGTTTTGTTAACATAACTACCGTAAGATTTCATGAAACTTGAATTGTCTTTATGAAGGATGTAATTTATGTAAATGTACTTTTGATACTAGAGAGAAATTCACATAGTTTTGATACTTGAAAAAGAAAACAAAAGAAAACAAAGAGCTGTTGTACAACAAGAGAGAGATTTTTTATATGTATTTTATTAAAGGTGTACTGAAATATTATCTAATTTTATTTTGTTGAAGCCTGTAGCAGTTCAATTACTTACTGAATGCAATTTGAAAGAAATGATTTGGCCTTATTTATAGGTCAGGTTTTGGTAAAGAGTGGGGAACGTCGTGCAGAGGTCCTGGAGAGATACAGATCCAGACGTTCCGAGCGTTCTTCGAGAGACTCATTGATTCCCAGTCCAGGTGGCTGGGTGGCGTGCCAAACGTGTTTGACAACGAATCAAATTGCTTTAGACGAACTGTCCGGATCATCCTCTTCATCTTCTTTGTGATAGGATAAGCACTAACTCAACCTAAAAATATAGGGCCCCAATGTTCTTATCGGGCAACTTGTCCGTTCGAGCAAGTAAAATTCTCTTTTACTTGTCTTTCAAAATTCCATTTATTCCGGACAAGCGGACCGGGCTCTGGAGATACGAAGCGCGGCAGGTTAGAGTGTTTTGGATTGCATAAAATAATCAAATAAACGAACAAATACATGGCGAAAGAAGTGGTAGACAGCAGAAGAGGGGATTGGGATTTGGGATGATTTTTAATGAAACTTGGGAGGCAGAAGGAGGTAACACTTTAACATATCATGTGGCGTGTGCGTGCCTAATGCATGCATTTATTTTTATTCATATAAATGCATTTATATGAATAAAAATAAATGCATGCATTAGGCACGCACAAATGCATGCATTAGGCACGTATTTGCATTTATATGAATAAAAGTGTCCTAAATGATAAAAAAACAAAACAAAGACTATGTATTATAGTTCAGTTTGACAAACGATGTGTGAAATAGTTCGCCTCGTGCGAATAGTTCGTTTTTTTAATCGTGTATTTATTTAATTTTTATTATTTCTTCCCCAAGCTCATAAAATAAATTTGGGTCGCACATAATTGGACAGGGTCGGTCGGAAACCGGAACCAAACAATTTTCTTTATGCCTAAGAGCAATTAATTTGTTTTATTGTATATTTGCATATACTTTTTTCTGCTTTGTTCAGATAGAAATAAATTAATGGCAAGAGACAAGTTACTTGTATGTGATAAAATCTGTTTACTGATACTGACAAAACAGTGTTTTGATTGTAATTTCTGTGTGCTATTAACAGGTCCATTGATTTGGATCATCGGGAGTAGCTACATTCGTCGTTGGGAAGAGAGGGCCAGAGAGACCATAGGGGCCAATATTGGCCTAGCGGCCAAGGTTCACTGGTTTGGCTGGGGTGGACTTCGATGGCACCGACTCCTTCCTTACTCCTTCCGGTCCCTTAGAGGAAGAGCAGCCCCGGATGTCCTGCTGATTCACTGCGGCGGGAACGACTTGGGATGCAGGAAGAGCATCGATCTCATCGCAGCAATGAAGCAGGATCTGCCACATCTCTATCGGCGTTTCCCTCAGATGACCATCGTGTTGTCTGACATCACCCAGAGACGTCGGGGGAGATCGGGTCTTCCGGGGAAAATTGACAAGTCCCGTAAATGGGTGAATAGTGTGATGGCTACCTTTGTCTTGGGAATGCAGCACCCTCAAATTGTATTTAACAAGCCTCAAATGTTTCTTAGGGACGAAGTTCATTTATCCACTAGGGGTAATGATATTTTTTTTAATAATTTAGCTGAAAGCTTGAGAGGCTTAATCCAGTAGGGGTGATGCTGGATTAAACCTCTCAGCATGTTTTAAACATAAAACAGTTGAAGACTGTAAAATTCTTTTGAGGTTGTGTATATGCCTTTTGTCTTTAGTTTAACACATTATCACATTGCTAGACATACCACTGTTCAATAGTCACTGCTCTTTCTCCCCCAACCCTTTCTCCTCTCCGTGCCATTCATGTATCACCCAAACCATCCACCCCATGGCCTCTCACTTTTCTTCCCCACGAAGAATGTTGCTAGAGAGGGGATCAGGAGTCTAAAAAAGATTATTACTTTGAAAATTTGTTGTTGTGTTTCAATAAATAAGTTTAAGTTTTAAAAGGTTCCGTATGGCATAACAGAGGAATAAGAAGTAAGCGAAGAGGAATAAGAAGTATGTGAATGCTAGAGCCTCGGACCGCATCGGGAAGGCTATTCCAGAGTTTTGGAGCTAAATGCGAGAACGCCCTCCCTCCTTTACTGGACTTAGATATCCTAGGAATGACCAGAAGCCTCGAATTTAGTGATCTTTAGGAACGCGGTGGATTGTAGGGCGAGAGAAGGTCCATTAAATACACAGGAGCTAAACCAGTTAGGCCAAATATGTACAGTTAATGAGATTTAAATTATCTCCGTATACTGTGAAATACAGGGTAGAGACAACTTTTCCTTTTTATTTGTTGCATGAGCCATGTGTGACACAAACGACACTGGGTTAAATTCGTTCCCTATATGAGTTTTCAACAGAAAATAGAGTATTTTGAAAAATCAAAAATCAGGGGGAGAAATCGAACTTGACTGCTTGAAGAAAATTGCACTAGAAATAGAGTTGCTTCAAAATAAACTTCAGTGTAAAATACACTATTTCATACAGAGTACTATTACTGACCTTGCATAATATCTCTTTTTAAAATACGACTGAATAACTGGCTTTTCTTTACAAAGAACTATTGAAATAAAACTCTAAGCAAATAGAGTTTTGCAAATTTGTCTTGTCTTTTATTTTAGGCTTAATTAAACATTTTTTTGTCTTTTTCTGATGTTGGCAGTGTTGTGTAATATGGCACATGCAATGTCACAGGCCCTGTCAGGTGCAACCATCAGACTTTTCAGACCCTGAAATCTTTCCTTTAGTTGGCCAAAGCTCATGTCATTGTGTGCCCTTGTCCTAGAGCTGCATTGTAACTGGTCTGGGGTTTGGGTCAGGGAATGGGGTCATAAAACACCTGTCTCTATGCAGGATCCTGTTGTAATCACCTGTATAATGGAAAAAATGCAGTTCTCAGCATAAGTGTAATGTAATACCGTGAGTTTGATATTTATAATTGTCCTTACCACGTTCAAATAATGTTCATAAATGTGAATCTCTGAAAATTCTTGAGTCATGCACAGATTCTGGCCATTTTGCTTTCACACTGATTTGTGATTTTTACTCAGTCAACTGCCTTTTAAAAAAATTGATATAATATTACTAATCTGGAATATAAAAAAATTTAATAGTAACTTGACTGCACATTTACACTGTAAGCCCCCTTTCTGCTCACAAAATCCCTTCATTGAGGCCTTGATGGGAACATGTGTGTAGTCTACAGTGTATGGCACCAATCACGTAAATTAAGCCTGAGGGAGTGTAAGTCATAATCGGCATGGTCATCATGATTGCATTATCTTCATTAAAAATTATAATATAATATACACTAAGTTGTCAAAAAAATAAATAAATAAGAGTGCTAGGTAAACTTTGCGAATGGCACGACAGAAAGCTCAAGTTCTCCGCATCTCCAATAGTGTAAAGGAAGCCACTCGCAAATAATTTTAGAGCAATGCAAACATTTTGTGCTGTTGTACAGCGATACAGCAATATATCGCGATTTCTATATTCATGATATACAACATCGATTTCCATCTCAAAAAATCGATGTAAAACTAAAAAACTAAAAATTAATCGCGTTTTAAATGGGGTGTGACCTGATGAACTATAACATCTGTTCCTGTAGATGTCTCAGTATGGCAGCTTTATCTTTAACTTGCTGCCTGGGCGGGCACCATAGAGCGCCAATTTCAGTAGTGAAAGCTGCAGGCGACATGGCAGACGCAGGCGACAAAATTGCTTCGGCCCCTTCGCAATATAAAGCCGATGTGTGGGTGCACTTCGATTTTAAAAACAAACCAGGGAGATTGAACTTGGATAAAACAAACGCAATATGCAAGCTTAGTCACGCTGCTATCAAATATTCAGGTAACACAACTAATTTACGAACGCACCTCGTCAGACGTCATGCAAAAATTATGTTGAAAGAGAAGCAACCGAAACCTGACGACCAGAAGCAGACTACACTGCATAAAAAACTTCCACCTAACTCAGCTCGAGCTTTAAAAATAACGGACTCGTTGGTGCATTTCATTTGTCATGATTTGCGGCCATACAGTGCAACAAGACAAGAAAAGTAGCCTATACTTGGGCTTCGTGCATCAATATGTATCAAATATACATAAAAATGTCAAAAATGACCAGCTCTGAGATTCACTTAAACACAGTTTATTCACTTATGTGACAATTATGTGACACAAACAATTATGTCTTAAATTGACGTAAATAATAGGGAGAAAATGATGGTGCATCAGTCCCCATTAGATCTGCACTGGTCTTAAAGGGGCAGCAGTCTAATTGCCTAAACCTGACGATTCAGCCATTAATGCAAATCAAACGACAAAAGGCAAAGAAAATCACTCACAGCTTTTGAATGAGTAACTTTAGATTTAATAAGCATTATTCTATCTATGATAAACTATACAGTGCTATTTTATATTTGATTACTAGCTTTCTTTTCAGACAGAAACAATTACCTGAAAAGATATGTTAGTAGACCTTCCTGAAATTAAAGCACTTTGTATATAATTTGTATCTTTGATTAATTGTATTCTTGTGTTTGTACTTGTTTTTTTCTTATGTGTCCTTTTTGTATAAACAAAGAAGCCTGCACACTAGTGCATAACAAAAAGATATTTTTCTTCGTTTTGCTTTTTCTATTTTGCATTTCAAAATATAAATTTTAATTATTTTCTTAATTCTTAAAATAAATAAATAAATAATAAAAAAACACCAAAAAGAACCGATAAGAATACCGTTAAAGTACCGGATCGATAAGCGGTATCGGTAAGAGTAGTAATACCGATAAAACCTTAACGATACCCATCCCTACACACCATAACTTGTACTTATTTTGGTTTTACATTTTTGTTAACTAACTGTGTGGAATATCACAATATTTATATATTTATCGTATCGTGATATATCGTGATGAAATCGTATCGTATCGTGAAGTCCTTGCCAATACCCACCCCTACCCAACATCGAATCGAACATTAGTGTGCATTTCCAACAAAATAATAATGTATAAACAACAGCCTCACGAGGGTTTTGGGTGTGGATGGGAAACACATCCTAAGGCACCCCAAAATGCTGGAAGTGACTTCTTTAACTTTAAAGGAATCCAACCCACTAAGTATTGTTTCACTATGGTGTACATTGTCTCGTATGGACGTGAAAATGATGGTGGGATTTTCAAGGACAGTATTTTTGGTTCCAGACTTCTTCATGGCACTCTTGAACTCCCACAGCCTGAAAACCTGCCAGGTACCAACATCAAAATGCCACATCTGCTCCTGGGAGCTGCTGAGTTTCCACTCCATGTGAACCTGGTGCGCCCATATTCAGGTAAAAACAAATTATGCCACATTAACTTATATATAAGATGTATTTGATATAAAGAATGCAAGAAAGAGCATTGTATTAAATCAGTTCCCTTGTTTGTTTTACAGGTGCCAACGTGGATGATACCAATAAAGTGTAAAATTATAGACTCTCGTGGGCCCGACAAGTCATCAAGAACACTTTTGGTATCCTTGCTGCAGGCTGGAGGATTCTTGGACGGCCAATGGAGTTTCATCCTGAAAAGGCTGTGAATGTTGTGAAGGCCCTAAATGTGTAACATCTCCTGCATCCAAGTACATTCCTCCAAATTTTGCAGATGGTACAACAGCAATCAGGGAACAGATGCCAGGAGAATGGAAAAGGCTCGTTTCTGGTGACAACAGCTTGCTTTCTGCAGGAAGAATGTCAACTGCACAAGTATCCTGCAGTTGCAGGATGCAGTCGCAGTGAGAAATGACCTGAAGTAATTTTTTCAGACACAACAGAGACTTGTGAAAAAAGTAATTGTGTGCACATCCCACCTTCTGGCAGGTGTAGGATAAAAAAAAATAATAAAGTAAACGAAAAAGTAATATAGCCACACTGCTTTATGCTCCGATAATTAATAAAAAAGCAATGTTTCAACCCCACTGGGTCTTCTTCAGGCAAATGGTGGACACCTTTAATACAGGGATATAAATAGGTCTCACAATTAACTGAACCACCCCATGATTTCAATTAATTTGATTAGCCAATAGCCCCACCCCTAATAATACAATTAATGACGACTTTAGCTACGATTTTGGCTCGCGAACAGGTTGAGAAATCGCCAACAAATGCCTGAAATCACAGATAAATCAGCGCTCGTTCGCGTGAGTGACAATCACGCAGTGTGAATGAGCAAAGGCGCAAACTGGTTGAATCGCTGACGAGTCGCCGACGCCCGTGAGATATTTGGCATGCTAAATATCTGGACCTGTCGGCTATTCAAAATCCTCCTGTGTGAAAAGTGTTTTGACTGAAAACTACATCGGCGATCACCGGCAGCCAGTGAGAGAGCAAGATACAGAGCAGTGGGGACTTATAGATCACATATCAACAAGCATGGCATTGTTTCAGAAAAGGCTTCATCTGTCTATTAGTAGGGAGGTTAAGCCCAAAAAATAGGCCTTTGACTTCAAGTCATGATGCAAAGGTCTCCTTTGGGATGGAAGTACCTTAGGGTCATACAAATAAATTTATCCTAAGACACAAGTGAGATCACACTTTGTATCAGAAATAAACACGTTTTTTTAAAAATGGCCGCCAATGCGCCGAAATTACTCTAGAGCCCATATCTTGCCTTCTGTTATCACTATAATGACAAATTTAGTGTCAAAGTGTACATTTTTGGGGTCAAGGAATCCAATAAAATTGGTTTCAAGTTTAAAAAAATAAGAATTTTCCCCATACCATGACAATTGGGGGTAAATATGCACATTTCACATAAAAATTATGTCATCAGTGTGACTTTACATATGTTTTCATTCAAAAACTTTAATTTTGTGCAGCTACTTCGGTACATCCTGTACATTTGTCCTAAGTAGCATGAGATTTCGACCAGTAAGGAGTAGCCTATAGCAAATCAGTTCCTGCAACAACACATCCAATCTTCTCCAGGAGCTGTGACAGCTGTTGAATGTCAGAGGTGACAGGTTAACACTTTAAGGTTCATATGACTTTCTTGTTAAATAGAAAGATGTTTTTAATGTTAGATAACTAATAACTAGCTAGATAGTTGACTATGGAAAAAAAAACTTAGAGGGAAAACCTCTTCTCGAGAATACTGAAGGCAAAAATTATCCTTATAATTTGTATCAATTTAACTGCACTTGCTGCAGCTAGCAGACCTTGGCGAGGCAGCTTGTGCACCTATTGTGTATCGAAGAAGAGAAAGGAGAGAAGAAAGGGGAGGAAGGGAAAGAGCAGGAGGAAGAAGAGGAACGGAAGAGGAGGGAAGAACAGAAGAAAGAAGGAGGGATGAAGGAAGGAGAGAGGATGGAGCGGATAAAGAATTTAGAGCCCTAATTAAGGTTCTGCATAAGTTTCTGAAAGCTTTCCACCATGTGGCAGAATTGGAGGTTGACAGAACGGCGGGATCCTCCACGGCGAGGCTGGAGCGGATGGCCCAGCAAATGTCATCGGGGATTCAGCCAGCATTCCCGAACATCAGGACCAAATACCTGTTGTTCGGGAATGCCAAACAGTGGCTAGATAACGGGGTAGACATCCTGGTGGAACACTATAATGAGGCCCTCCGAGAGTCCAGTCGGGGGGTTGCCCATGCCTCCAGGGTACGATGGAGGGAGGCATGGGAAATTGCCATTAAGTGGACCCGCCGGGCAATTAGAAGCATCCGGGACGAGACGATCCTGAGGGCGGAAGAATTAGTAGGGCAAATGATGTCCAGGGAGGACCCCCAGCCAGAGGAGGTGGTGGGGGATAGACCCCGGAGGGCCATTATTGTCCATACTGAAGGAGAGGGGGCCCAACTTCCTGCTCAGGGGGGAAAAGTCAGAGTCCTGGAAGGGGAAACATCAGGACGCAGGGAACAACCAAGAACACAGGAAAGGGCGCAGGAGGAGGAGCCAGAGCGCCGCAAGACTCCAACACCAAGGGAAGAGAGGATCCCGGAAGAGGAAAGGGATAACCTGGGGTCAAGTCCGGAATATTGTCTAGAGGAGATTTTCCAATTAGAACAGGGGGATCAGGAGGTGGTCCCCTGTAAAAAGACGACGGCCGGAAAGACGATTAGACCAAGTGGGAGAGCGGTTACGACAATTCCAGTTGAGGATCTGATACGGGTGCAGGAGCCGGTCACAACTGAGGGAGAGACGGGCCAGGAGGAAAACATGGACTGGCTTCTGGAGGAAGAGGAGAACCAGAGGGAGTCTGAGGCCCCCGTTACCCCAGCGGTCCCAATAGCCTCATCAGCCACGGCAGCTCCAGCAGCCTCCAAAATCCCACCTCCAGTCTGGAGTCTACAGATTAGACATGATGGGACCCGGAACAAATTTGAAGTCTGGAATCTAGTTCCGAGTAGGGAGATTCTGATAATCGGGTGCTCGAATTTGTCGAGATTTCCGACCATTAAGAGGGGTGATGTGGAGATCCATAGTTTTCCGGGGGCCAATATGGTGCCAGTGACGGGAGCTGCCATACTCGAACACTGGTTGCAACATTTAAACATGTAGGGGGTACCTACCACCAGGGCCCCGACAAGAAGAAGAGAGGAGTCGAGGAAATTGAAAAAAGTAATAAAAACAAGGGCTCTGTGATCAATTTGTCTGAGCATTTTTTACTCACACCGGCACAGATTGGATTATTGAACAGGGGGTTATCATTTATTCCGTCTCATTTGATTAAGAGATTGGGTAGGGAACCTTTGCTGGCTGATTTGGGGCAATACCATACTAAGATCAGAGAGCACTCTTTTTTGGACCTGGGGAGGATTCGGGGGCACCAATACGGCCTTTTTGTGTAAAATCGGGATGGACTCCCCCACCTCATGAGTTGCCCGGGGAGGTTTGGGATTTTTTCGATAAGAATTTGGAGGGAGTGCAGGCAGCGTTAGCAGGAGCACAAGTTCCAGCACCTAATTTACCTCCGGATGAAATCGAGGCATTAGAGGGGTTGACGCAAAGACGGGACATCGTGATCAAACCCGCAGACAAGGGCAGTACGGTGGTTGTGATGGATAGAGCGCGGTATGTACAAGAAGGGCTAAGACAATTGACGGACGAATCTTTTTACTCAAAATTAACCGCCCCTATTTTTATGGAATCAATACCTCGCATTGAAAGTGTGGTAAATACCTTGTTGAGGTCAGGATCTATTTGTAAACGACAAGCAGATTATTTACTGGGAGAGGTCAGACCTAGATCCAGGAGATTTTATTTGCTTCCCAAGGTTCATAAGCCCCGGGAGAAATGGCCTAACCCTTTCATGCCTCCGGGGCGTCCAATAGTATCGGACTGTGGGAGTGAGAGTCATAGGGTGGCAGAGTTTATTGATTTTTACCTTAATCCCTTATCTACTAAGCATTTTAGTTATATTAGGGATACCTATGATTTCCTTGAAAAGGTTAAAAGGTTGAAGGTGCCATCAGGGGCATTTTTGTTCTCACTAGATGTGGAAAGCCTTTACACCAATATTGAGACGCCCTTAGGTCTGAAGGCAGTACGAGACTGTTTTGCCAGATTTCCCGATGCTTCTCGGCCGGAAGGAGCAATTCTAGAATTATTGGAGCTGAGTTTGACTCGGAATGATTTTGAATTTGAGGGAGAGTACTTTTTACAGATTAAGGGCACGGCCATGGGGAAGAGGTTTGCCCCGGCATATGCAAACATTTACATGGCCCAGTGGGAAGATACGGTTTTTCCCAAGTGTGAGACGGTCCCTTTTTCCTACTTCCGTTTCCTAGATGATGTTTGGGGAGTATGGGTGGACAGCAAAAAGGATTTTGATACCTTTTTAGGGGTGTTGAATTCTCACCATGCTTCTATTAAGGTTTCAGCAGTGTTTTCGGAGCAAGCCATAGAGTTTCTGGACACAATAGTTTATAAAGGGCCAGAGTTTCTCACTACGGGTCAACTAGACTTTAAAATGTTCTTTAAGGAGACAGATACACATGCTTTGCTACACCATCAGAGCTACCATCCGAGACACACGTTCAGGGGTATAGTACTATCTCAGCTTCTGAGGTTCAGGAGGATCTGTTCACGGGAGGAGGATTTTCAGGAGGTTAAGTGCACATTATTTAGAGCTCTCAGGACCAGGGGGTACTCGAGGTCTCGGCTGAGAGCGATTTACAAAGAGCATGAAAGGAAGTATGGGTCACAGACAAATTTGAGGCCCGAACCCTCAAGGGAGGAAAAAGTTTTAGTTCCAGACATTTTTTCATTTTCGCCGGAAGCAGTCAGATTTTCGAGGGAGATCAGGGAAAATTTTGTAGGGACTTTGGCAGACATACCGGAGGGACAGGGTGTTAAGCTTTTAACAGCGTACAGGAGAAATACGAATTTGGGGGATCTCTTAGTCCACAGTCGGCTCCCCAAGGAGAAAAAACGAAAAGGGGAGAGAGCAGGTTTTTTAAGGAGGCCCCAAACCATTAAGGTTCAGGGCCGGCCTGCTGCGTATTTCCTTCCGAATATCCCGTTAAAAACGGAGAACTGTATCTATGCGATACAGTGCGGTCGGTGTGGTAAACAGTATGTGGGACAGACGAAGAATTCTATCCGGACTCGTTTGTACCAACACAGGTATGTTATTCGGAAGGGTTTATTGAACACAAGTAGGCGTGCTTTAGTGGAACACTTCCAGCGACATGGAGTGCACAAACTGCAGATACGGAGTTTAGAACATAATCCGAAGTGGACCTTAAGACAGAGGTTGAGCAAGGAATGTATTTGGATAAGGAGACTAGGTACCTGGGTGCCAAATGGCCTCAACGAAAGGAGGGAGGTTGCAGGAACCTAGACCGAAGCGTTCTTGGATATGCAGGAAACAGGAATCTGAGAGACAAACCGAGGCTATAATTTCCCATTGGAGAAGTGGGGGCAAGAGATGATGATAAGGAGGATTTTGAGAAAAGTGTTTCTGAAGTTCACTTCCTTTTCTGAGCCCCCTTCAAACGAGTTAGGCTTTGCCCGGACTGTCTAGATTGATGTTTAAACCTTCCATGGTAGCCTCTGTGGTGGTCGTACCGAGTGGAGTTCGATTTGGCCGAACCTATTCAGGCCTGGAAAGCTTTTTTTCTTCAAACATAACCAGAGTAACCTGCCCCTTCCCTAAACTTAACCATAGTGGCCCTGTGGTTTTCACACCCAGTTCAGTTTGGTCTGGCCTGTTTTGATTTGGATCTAGGCCTTTACATACACCTGCCCCTTTCCCTAAACTTAACCATAGTAGCCCTGTGGTTTTTACACCTAGTTGAGTTTGGTTGGGCCCATTTGGATTTGGATCTAGGCCTTTACCTGCCCCTTCCCTAAATTTAACCATAGTAGCCCTGTGGTTTTCACACCTAGTTGAGTTTGGTTTGGCCTATTTGGATTTGGATCTAGGCCTGTACCTGCCCTTTCCCTAAACTTAACCATAGTAGCACTGTGGTTTTCACACCTAGTTGAGTTGGGTTTGGCCTATTTGGATTTGGATCTAGGTCCTTACCTGCCCCTTCCCTAAACTTAACCATAGTAGCCCTGTGGTTTTCACACCTAGTTGAGTTTGGTTTGGCCTATTTGGATTTGGATCTAGGCCTTCACCTGCCCCTTCCCTAAACTTAACCATAGTAGCCCTGTGGTTTTCACACCTAGTTGAGTTTAGTTTGGCCTATTTGGATTTGGATCTAGGCCTTCACCTGCCCCTTCCCTAAACTTAACCATAGTAGCCCTGTGGTTTTCACACCTAGTTGAGTTTGGTTTGGCCTATTTGGATTTGGATCTAAGCCTTCACCGGCCCCTTCCCTAAACTTAACCATAGTAACCTGGTGGTTTTCACACCTAGTTGAGTTTGGTTGGGCCTATTTGGATTTGGATCTAGGCCTGTACCTGCCCCTTCCCTAAACTTAACCATAGTAGCCCTGTGGTTTTCACACCTAGTTGACTTTGGTTTGGCCTATTTGGATTTGGATCTAGGCCTTTACCTGCCCCTTCCCTAAACTTAACCATAGTAGCCCTGTGGTTTTCACACCTAGTTGAGTTTGGTTTGGCCTATTTGGATTTGGATCTAGGCCTTCACCTGCCCCTTCCCTAAACTTAACCATAGTAGCCCTGTGAGTGTACTCACCAGGTATGAGTTAGGCCCAGAAAGTAAATCTAGGCCTGCATACTAATCTTCCCTAACCCTAACCAAAATAACCCTGTAGTGTGTTCAGGGGCTGGTTTTGATGAATCTATCTAGAGCTAGGCCAGTGAGCCCTAACCAGAGTATCCCGGTGAGTGTACTAACCCTAACCCTAACCCAGGTATGAGTTAGGCCCAGAAAGTAAATCTAGGCCTGCACACTAATCTTCCCTAACCCTAACCAAAATAACCCTGTAGTGTGTTCAGGGGCTGGTTTTGATGAATCTATCTAGAGCTAGGCCAGTGAGCCCTAACCAGAGTAACCCTGTGAGTGTATTCATCAGGTATGAGTTAGGCCCAGAAAGTAAATCTAGGCCTGCACACTAATCTTCCCTAACCCTAACCAAAATAACCCTGTAGGGTATTCAGGGGCTGGTTTTGATGAATTTATTTAGAGCTAGGCCAGTGAGCCCTAACCAGAGTAACCCTGTGAGGGTATTCACCAGTTTTACCCAAAATTACCCTGTAGTGTGTTCAGGGACTGGTTTTTGATCAATCTATCTGGAGGGAGGCCACTAAGCCCTTCCTCATACCTGTATTTCCCGATGAGGCCAGCAGAGGCAAATTTGGGGGAAATCTCTTACCGTGAGTGTGGGAACAGTAACAAAACAGGGTACCGGTTTAGGAAGACCCATTGGGGGTATGAACGGAGATCTGAGCGTCTGATTCCTTGAATGAGAATTTTGGACTCAGTTCATTTGTTGTAATAAAGGAATAATGTGCAGAAGCGTTCAATTCCTGATATCTCATTCTTTCCGATTTAGAGAAACCAGGGGAAAACCTTGTTTTAGGGTCAGGTAACCTAAGGAAAGATAGAAAAAGAATGAATTAACACATTGAAAAGTGGATAAGGCCAGTCATGTGGGTATATGTATGTGTGTGTATATATATATATATATCTATATATATATATATGTGTGTATATCTGTATATATAGGTGTGCATGGGTGTCTGACGTGTTTGGTAGATGGGGTGGGGCAGTAGATTGGATTCACCTGTTGGATGGAATTAAGACAAAAAAAGTTTTTCCCACCACGGTGGTGAGGACTACGGGTGAAGGGTAGATATCAGAAGGGGGCCATATGCCATTATCTGCGGCTAACGAATACGTCAGTTTTTGGTAAGGATTATTTTGGTTCGTCTTTTTTTCTATTTTTCAGGGGTAAGTTATTCTTGCAGGCCTTTTCCGAGTAACCTGGATACCTTGCGGTGTTAACGAAGGGTTGCTTGGGGAAGGTAGGTAAGTAGCCAGCCCCTCTAGGTCCACTAGGACAGCACGTAGGGAGGTGGTCTGAGGCTAACGGACCTTAAATGGAGCCAAGTCTTCTATGGGTGATTAGCACCTCTCAAGCAACAGCACACTATTCAACAACATACTTACATACTGACCTGGTGGGTTCGTCTTTGAGTATGGTATATATATATAGAGTTTTTGGATTAGAATACAATCTAAAGGAGCCGGGGCATCCAGCGGTTATTCTGTAATGGGATGATGTCGGTCTGGTCTTGCCTTGGTTCTGAGGGAAGAGGGACTGGTAGAAGCTTGGTGTAGGGGCTGACTGCTCCTCATCCGCTAGTTCTGAGGCCCCCTTGATTGTAGGAAAAAAATTTTTTGGATCACTTCCAGAAAAATCAGAGTAATGGAGGACGGAAAAAATTGTCTTTAGGATTTGGATATAGTTCCAGGGCCAGGACCCAACAAAAAAATTGTGGATCTGGTAGATTCAATTAGCAATTGGGTACGGGACATTTGTTCTGGACTGATCATCCAGGATGGGCCGCCTCAGATGAGGATGTCTGGTGTTTAAAGAGCCGAAACATCCGGTAAATCTGAGGTACACTACTGATGAAGTGTCTTGAATATTTCCTTCATGCTTCATCTGAGGGAGTAGGAAATTTATTTCAATGTACATCAGTTTTTTTGTACGACGGTTAGCATTAAGGGTTGTGCCCTTTCTGTAAAAAAAATCTTTTTAAGAGTCTACCTAGAATACAAAGTTTTGTGGTTGGTACACCGAGTAGTGGGAAGATGTTTGTTTTACAAAACAGGAACGGTAGAGTGAGGGTCGCTTTTGCCTGCGGGAGGGGTTGGTTTTAAATTCATGAAGGATTTAGGCCTATACTCGTCCCAGGGAGTGGGTAGAGATATAGTGAAAAAGATTGAAATCTTTTTATTTCGGCTCCAGGTTCTAAGTTAGAAAAATTCTCCGAGAAGGGAGAACTGGTATAGTTTGACATGCGTCGGCCAGTGCTATCCTCAGTCTCTCCACTTCTTTGGACTAGTGCCAGGAAGGGGGGAGCTGTTGTAATATCCTCAAAAACCTAACCTCGCCAGTGCCATCGGACTATGACATACCAGTAATCTAAGGAAGGATTTGGGAGGCTGTAATTTTTCTTCAGAAATGCTTTAGGAAAGGAACAATGGGGGGTCATTTCGACACAGAAATGAGGGATTGGAATCCACTCCAGCCATGCAGGGGCTGTGTGGAGATGCGATGCCGGGCCAGGATTACAGAACTGGAATCTTCGGATTTCGGTGAAGTTCGCTGGTCTGGACTGGCTAGGGTAAAGCCTCGCATTTTTAGGTTAGATGGACCTGACTGGAGGAGGAGGATTAAGGAGGGAGTGGGATTAAAATGGCAGGGTGGCCTGGAGGTACCGATTAGAACATAAGGGAGGAGGTACGGTTGGACGAAACCGGACGGTACATAAAGGATGGTGGTCTAGAAGAGTTGGTGTTTTCTCTGTGGTATTTTTTCCGGGTTTTTTAAGGAGGGGTAGGATCTTGGTCCATTCTTGGACTGGGGTGGGCTTTAATTTATGGGATTAAAGTAGCAAAGAACTCCCTCCGGCTCCTCTCTCGACCCAATGGGTCGAGACGAGGGGCGGGATGGGGGGGGACGAATACGGGCAGGCCAGCCCTTAGGGAGTTGTCAGTCCCAGACGGGTCGGACTTCTCCTGATTCGTCTTTGATTTACATCTTGAAAAAATAGAAAAAATAAAAAACAATAAAGAACAATAAAGAGGGGTGGTTGATTGTACGTTGCTTGCTTACAGGCAGATTACAGGAAAGAACAGAAAGAATTGAAAGGTGGAGATGGAGAGAGAAAGAGGAGGGAGGAAGGGGAAAGGAGGAAGAGGACGACAAGGGACAGGAGGCAGGAGAGGAAGAGAAGGAGGAGGTGGAACAAGAATGGAAGGAGAAGGAAGGCGAGGAGGAAGAAGAGGAGGGGAAGAAAGAACGGATGAGGGGCAGACAGGGAGTTCAGAGCCCTGATCAAAGTGCTTAACTGGTTTCTTAAAGCGTTCCATTACGTGGCGGAATTGGAAAGGGACAGAACAACGGAGTCCACAGCGGGAAGACTGAAAGGGCTGGCGCGCCAGATGGTGGCGAGGGTCCAGCCAGGGCTCCCGACTATCAGTACGAAGTACCTTTTGTTTGGGAATGCCAAGCAATGGCTGGACAACGGGGTCGATATTCTGGTTCACCATTACGACGAGGCCCTCAGGGAGACCAGTCGGGCGGTAGCCCAGGCCTCCAAGGTACGGTGGAGGGAGGCCTGGGAGATTGCTGTGAAGTGGACTAGGCGGGCAATTAGAAGCCTACGCGAGGAGACCATTCGGCTGGCGCAGGAGATGGTGGCTCAGATGATGGCCCAAGAAGACCCGCGACCGGAGGAAGTGGTGAATAACCAGCCCCGAAGGGCAACAATAGTTCATCTGGTCCGGGGGAAAGAGAGGGCCCAACCCCTGACCCAAGTGGGGGGAAAAGTTAGAATCCTGGAAGGGGAGTCCAGAGATGAGGGGTAAGAGCAAGAGCCACCAGACATGGTGCAGGGGGAGCCGAGTCACCGGAAGATACCGGCATCGAGGATGGAGGTACAGACCCCAGCAGTAGTGGCAGAAGAAGCGGGAGAAGGGGACTTAGGATCGAGTCCAGAGTTTTCTCTTGAGGAGATCGCCCAGTTAGAGCTGGCGGTCCAGAAAAGAGCTCCCTTAAAAAAGATACCGAGTAGGAGGGCAGTGACGATGATGCCAACAGCAACTCGGAAGTCAGTCGCAGGGAATAACGGACCAGATGGGGAAGAAAACATGGACTGGCTCTTGGAGGAAGAGGATAATCAGAAAGAACCCAGGGCCCCGGTGGCTCCAGTGGCCACAGTGGCCACAAAGGTCCCACCCCCGATTTGGAGTCTGCACATCAGACACGAGGGGACAAGAGAGAAACTTACCGTCCGGCGACTGGACCCGGAAAGGAAGATTCTGATTTTGGGGTCTTCAAATGTGGGGGCATTCAAGACAATCAGGCAGGGGGATCTGGAGGTGCATAGTTTCCCGCGGGCCAACGTTGGCCATGGTACCCATATTTTGAAAAATAAGACTCCGACTTTTCCGAGAGCCAGACAAGTCATTCTTTCGTTCGGACTGAACGACAGAATTCAAGCCGACCAAAAGGTAGCGGAGGAAAACGTCAAGGGGTTACTGGGGGCGGCCAATGCTACCTTTCCAAATGCAGTGCTTCACGTTCCGCTTATCAACTATAACAAATACCTGCCGACGGAACAGGTTCAAAACCTTGTTCTGTTGAACCGGGTGATTTTTAACTCGGGGCACGAGATCCCGGAGTTGCCGGAAGGAGAATTTACCACTGGGCCCGACAGGATTCACTGGTCCGCAGAGACGGCTGCGGCGATGCTCAAACACTGGTTGAAGCATTTAAATGTGTGAGGGGTACCTCCCATCAGGACCCCGTGAGGGAAAGGGAGGAGGAGGTGGTTATTGAGAAGAAAAATAAAAACAAAGGCTCTGTGATAAATCTGTCTCAACATTTTTTATGTACACCTGCACAGATTAGCTTGTTGAGTAGGAGATTATCATTTATTCCTTCTCACTTGGTTAAAAGAATGTGTAGAGAGTCTTTGTTGGCGGATTTGGAGAAATTCCATAATAAGATACAGAGAGTGTTTGTTCGGTTTTTCCAAGAATTTCCCCACCGAACGGGGCGTCAGGAGAGAACACGTTTCATAACTCAATTGTGGTTTTGTTTACTTGGATCTTTATTTCCACATTTAGTTGATTAGTCCACAAACAAAGAGGTTATAAACCTATAGACATAAAAAGATAGAGTAAATAACAATATTAATAACCACTTACATATCATACTATAAATTCTGAACAATATAAAATATTAATTCTAATAAATATCTCGTAATATTAATCAACGTTCTCAATAAATATTATAGTATAATCTAGTATTCAACCTAAACGACTATAACATAACCATTAAACACAGAGATGCAACAGCTTCACACAATACATCAATATTCAATTAAGCCAATCGCTCTAAATCAAAGAAATATTCTCAGTACGTTGGCCCGACGAATCTAGTAAGTGTAGTTTATGTAGTGGCGCTTCAGTATAGTAACTCATTATCAACGCAAGACGACAAACTACATTTCCCATCCGGCATCGCAAACCAGGAAGTGACTCATATGAAAGTGAAGCGCTTCAAATCCAAACATTTCCTTAAGTTTTACCACGAATACTATCGATACGACAACATTAAACATTGATTTCAAACGAGGTTCTCAGTGTTCCCACAGCAACATTTAATAACATTTATCTACACACAAATTGCGCGCATATGCCGCGGTCGTCATTAATTATATAAACAAACAGACAACTTACCCCGCATCTCATTAAGCATTTTATTATTAAACAGCAGCTTACCGGTGGCGCGTCTCTCCCGACGAGACAATCATGCAAACAAACTTGATTCTGCGTACATCTCAAGCTCATAATAACGCACCGTTTTTAAGATCTCACTGATAAGCGTTTCAATGCTTAACTTGTCCCTCCTTCAATCAGGAACGTGCACCTCCCACCTATTAACCTGCGTTCTACCAAACACCCGTGCAGTAGTGAGCGCAACACCTCCCACTTGACCGTGTAATCATGTGATTCCAAACGGTCACGGCTCTACATTTCAAAGACATCTTTTTTTTTTTTTTTTTTTTTTTTTTTTAATAAAACCCTTATGTCTCTGTTAACCTCCACTGACAGATATAATCTTCTGTCAAGGTTGGTCCATTCTCTTGAAAGTTAGTGCAATTAATGGTAAAGAAACAAGCTTCTACGAGTCATTGGTCTCCCACAGGAATGAGGACTACCAGTCTTCTCACGTCTCTCCGTAGGATGACTGATGTCGGCTGCTGAAGGATCCTCTTAAGTTGCCCACTTACTTGGGAGGCAGGAAGGCTGGCACATACTTTAACGTCAGCATCTCTCACAAGTCCTTTCTTATCAGGGTACACGGCCTGGATCCGTCCAAGCCGGAATTGCCCACGTAATGCATTTTGATCAGCAATCCAAACAATGTCACCAATTTCCACGTTCCTTTGGGTCCGGTGCCACTTTGGTCTGATGAATAAGTTAGGTCCGGCGAGTTCGCTCCACCTCTTCCAGAACATATCCACACCTATCTGAATGGACCTGAGACGGCGCCAGGGATGGATACACAAGTCAATTCCACCTGTATCCCCACTTTGCCTTGTCCTCCCAAGAAGCAGATCATTGGGGGTCAAATACTCTACAGAGTCCTCCTGTTCTTGTGCTCTGGCGTCAATCGGCCTTTCATTTGTGAGGTTAGCTGCCTGGAAGAAGAGTGTTTGGAGCTCACCCCAAGTGAGTGAGTTTGTTGTGCCTCCAAGGCTAGTGAGGGCTCTTTTAATAAGTTTAACTGCAGCTTCCGCAGCCCCATTACGATGTGGTGCGTCAGCCGGATGAAAGTTCCATGCCCACACTGTTCCATTCTTGGCGGCTTTGTCCTCTATGGCTACTTCCTGTAAAGTCTCCAAGTACCTGTGCATGTCTTGTAGGGCAGGTTTAGCTCCAATAAAATTGGTTCCCCTATCTGACCACAACTTTCTGGGATTGCCTCTCATTGCTACAAAGCGAAAGTAAGTTTGGAGAAAGCTTTCAGATGATTGATCATCAACTAGATCCACATGAACTGCTCTTGATGCCATACAGCAGAATACTAGACCCCAAACTTTCTTTCCAGTTCTTTTCTTGACAGCATCCTTGATCTCAAAAGGGCCAAAGAGGTCAAGTGTGGTGTATTCAAATGGGTTAGCACGCTGTGATCTTTCTGGCGGCAGGTCACTCATCATTTGTTGGCACATCTTACTTTTTCTCTTGCGACATTCAATACAGTCGTTTACAACTTTCTTCACTATCCTACGACCCTGCATAATCCACACCTTCCTCCTGGTATGCAAAAGTGTAGCAGCAACACCTTCATGGTTCTTGTTATGAGCTTCTCTAGACAGTAGTGTTGCGAGCCATGAATTGAAAGGAATTAAGGGAACAGCTGTCCCATCTTCTTTCCAGCACTGGATTCGTCCTCCACAGAGAAGAAGTCCTGTGTTCTCGTCCTTGTGGACCACCAAGCGGTTAAGTGTTGAGTCCAGAAACTGACAACCATCTTGGGCGGCGAAGACCAGGTCTTGGAATGCTTGTGCTCTCTCCTCAGTTGACAGGATAGAATTGTTTGCCTCCCACTTTAATGAGTCTGGTGCCTGGCATTTTCTCAGCCAAGTGTCTGCAGCCCGTCGAGTCCAGGCTATGGAACCACACAGCTTGGACAGAGAACTGAAACGTTGAGGTTCCACAAGGCGCACCAGCCCAATTGCCCAATACTTTCTCTGCTTGTTTGCTACTGATGTTACACTTGGGATGGCTGGTGATGTCGATTTATTATTAACTCTTTCATTTTTGAGGTTCGCCTTACTGTCAAGCCCATTAAGTCCAGTTTTTTCTTTAGACTGGGCCCTAGTGACCACCGCCGAGAAGGCTTTCCGCTGGAGTTTTCCAACATCTTCAGCAGCAGAGGGTATAATCTCACTAGCCATCTTCATAGGCCAGTCTATCTTGGGATTTTTCAGAAACTCAGGGCCTTGCTGCCATTCTGACCCTTCACCAAGTTCCTCAGGAGTTGCACCTCTGGTCAGTAAGTCCGCAATATTTCTTCTGCCTTCAATCCACCTCCAATCTTCCACATTTCCAGCTTTCTGAATCTCGCCGATTCGGTTAGCGAAAAAGGTTTGGAAGCCATAGCTGTCCTTTTGGATGGCTGCCAGGATTGTTTGGCTGTCCACGAAGTGAATCCATTCCTTGACTTTAATATGGCAGTGTTTCTCAAAATATTTCTTTAGGCGGGTAGCAAACACCGCACCACAAAGCTCTGATTTGATTACATCTCCTTTCAAGTCAAGAGGCGCGAGTTTCGCTTTGGATTCTACCAACTTCACCTCAACTTTATCACTGGTTTCCCACCTCAGATAAAGTACAGCCCCATAGGAGGATTCGCTTCCATCTGAGAAAGTGATCCCTATTGGCAACCCTTTAGCTCCAGGCGGTGTAAGGCTTCTCTCAAATTTTACTTGACCAAGTCTCACGATTTCTTCAAAGAAAGTTATTGCGGCTTCTCGAAGTTTTTGTGAGAGAGGGAAATCCCATGTATTTTTAGATGGGTTGTCCCTACCAGCTTCCTGAAATGATTCTCGAACCAACATTACTCCCTTTTGCTTGGCTGGTGAAGCAAGACCAACAGGGTCATATAAGGCGGCTATCTGGCTAAGAAGCATGCGTCTCGTAAGGGGGTCTGGTGTTCCTTCCCTGACATCCTCCATGCTCAGGTTTACTCCCGTCCTCATTTTTCCTCTTTTCTTGGAGAAATTGATAGACGTCTGCAACCGAAGTTTGTCAGTTTCAAGTTCGTAACCGACTCCGAGTGCTTTGTTCTCCCCATCATGAATCTGGTTAAGCAATACCAAGGTCTTTGGTATACTGGCTTCAGTAGTGACTCCACCCCTCCCACTTTGGCATGATAGAACCCATGGTTTCAGGAAGAAGCCTCCCACTTTTAACATCTCCTCTACCCCTTTGGTGATCTTTTCCAATGCTTCAGGATCATTGTGTGAGGTTAGAATATCGTCCACATAACTGTCCTCAATCAGAGCTCGGCGTTCTTCCACCATATCAGCAAACTGAGGAAGGTTGGCAGTTTCCCTCATTGCGACTTGGGCGATACATCCTGCGGGTTTATCACCGATATTCACT
The DNA here is from genome assembly GCA_038021265.1 of Cyprinella venusta. Lineage (NCBI taxonomy): Eukaryota > Metazoa > Chordata > Actinopteri > Cypriniformes > Leuciscidae > Cyprinella > Cyprinella venusta. Next base: position 1,691,911 of record CM075863.1, read on the forward strand.
CTGACAACCGCAAACACCTCAATATCGTCTTTAGGGTCATCTCTCCAGAGGAATCGGTGGAGGTGAACTTCCTGATCTTTCAGCCACACGGAGTTATACATTTTCTTTACATCACCCAGTGCGGCATGGCGTCCACTCCTGAACCTCAACAGGACTCCTCTGATGGGATTGAGTACATCGGGACCTTTGTGGAGGAGATTATTCAGACTTATACCTCGATACTCTTGGCTACTATTCCACACAATTCTCACTGGGGTTGAAGAGGAATGCGGATTCAGTGCAACCAGATGGCTGATATACCACTTTGGTCCTTCCCACTTATTTATTTCCTCTTCCGTGAGTTTAACAGCAGCTCCCCTTGAAACCATCTCATGTATTTGCTCTTTGTATGTAGCTTTCCACATTGGTTCCTTCTCCAGACGCTTTTCAGTATTTCTGAATGTTGCCTCCACCGCCTGCCTATTGTCGGGCAGTGTCTTGAGGTCTGTCTTCCAGGGATAGGCTGCGTCCCAATGGGGAGAGTTGCTGTGCTTGTCTGCTAATACATATGTTAGGCATTCTTTTATCTTTTCCAGGTCTCGCTCCTCCTTGAGGGTAATCTCTTTTCCCCCAGGAGGGCACCTACCACACTTACAACCTCCACATTGAGGACTGCACGCAGCTCCAATGCTGTCCCACCTGAACCACTCAAGAACCTCATTGTAAGTGGTTTTGGTGCTTCGGACAAGTGCATCTCCTTCTTGAGGTAAGATGATTTCTTTGTACGCCATCGAAGCTGATCTCATGGTCCTTGCTAGGTGTGTCTCAGAGTGGTATACTGCCAAATCAACAGTCTCAATAAGATCAGGATGGGTACCTCCAACAGTCTTTCCCAGCGGACCGTCCCAAAGGACGAGATCTCCTACTATTTTAATTGGCTGGGGAACAAGGCGGCCTTCTCGATGACTGATAAGGAGGTCAATCTTTTTGGGACGAACTAGCTCGTCTCTGGGTACATTTGGAAAGAACTTCTGCAATTGCTTGGCTGTGACTGGCTGAGTCACCTCTGCGATGTCTTTCAACCCATAGCAGAAAATTCTATGCTCTGCTACCTCTCCCTTAGGTGTCTTCACTTTTAACCGTAGGGAGTATCTTTTTGTAAAGACAGTCTTCTTCATCCCTCCGACTCCATGAACTATAAGCTTGATCTTCTCACCGCACAGTCCAAGGCGATCGGCTGTCTCATTGGTGATATAATTTGTGTCAGATGCGAGGTCGATTAGAGAGCCAATAAGGCAACCTGAGTTTGTTGTTACTTCCATCAGCATCATCACCACTGGATGCTCTTGCAGTCTATCTTCAGCCGTGGCAGATACGGTAGTTGATATTCTGTTTGAGAACACACTCTTGTATTTCTCTCTTTGTTCTGGAGTCAACTCTGCCAGAAACTCTTCTTGCTTGTTGGTTAGGCCAAGTTTCCTTCCTCCAACTTTCATAACGCTCTGCTGTTCACTGCTGCTGTCCTTCTTTGGAACCGGTGGTTTAGGACACAGAAGGTAATTGTGATCTGACATCCCTCCTTTCCGACAGTCTACTTTTGGGCAGAGGTATCTAGGTGTACATCCTTTCCCATCCCTAGGGTGAGACCGCAAACACTTGAAGCACAACCCTAGTTTCTTCACATGGGTCCCTTTTCTCGCAAGATCTTCCTCTCTGAAGACCTTGCACGCAAATAACTTGCCACCATGAGAATTATCTCCACAGACAGTACAACTGGGGAAACCGTCCCTCTGACCTACTGAGGATTTAGTGAAAGCCTTCCTCCCCCTCTTCTCGAAGTAATCCGCAGCACCCTTCTCAACAGAGCCTTTATCTGCAGGACTTGGCTCTAGCTGGTCCAACTCCTCAAGAATCTCCTCCTGCCTCTTTAGGAATTCTAGGAGGCTATCAAAATGATCCAGTGGAGAGAACCTGTTTGCTGGGTCAGTTTTGTGCATAATCCACTCCTTCTTAAGTGAACTGGGAAGCTTGCTTTCTAGAGATTGAGCAACAACTCGGTTCTTCACAGCGTCCTCTTCACCAAGGATCTGGAGGTTGCACAGTGCCCTTTCTACAGCTTGGATCAATTCAATGGTTCTTCGTGGATTGTTTCCTTTGACAGGAGGAAGAGACTGGACTTCATTGACGATCATAAGGACTATTTTTGCTCTGTTCCCATATTTGCTGTCTAGCAACCTGAACATGTCGTCGGCGGTTCCACAGCGAGATAGCACAAGATCCTTTTTGACTTCTTCATGGAGACTATTTAACAAGTGAAACTTTTTTATACATTCCACTCCTTGTGGGTTACCCAATTCTTGTAGGTCTTCCCACTCACTCTTCCATCGATAATAGTCTCTCATGTCACCAGAGAAAGTGGGTAGCCGTACTTTTTCAAGGCTGATTTGAGGCTTGACATCAGGGTGCCCTCTGGTCCTTTCCGGGCTGCTTTGCTGTGAGAGGGGCTGAGAGCTGATGTTCAATGCACCTGTATAACTCTTGGGCTTCAGCTTGCAATCGGAAGACATTTTAGGGAGAAAGAGGAAAGGATCTTCTTGTTTTGGATCCCCAGCTGCGCTGTTATCCTCTCCTAGATTTCTTCCTGTACCATTCACTAGGTCTGCTTCATCCTGCTCAAGTTTGTCAGACAATGCCAGGACCCGCTTCTTTAATGTCTTGTGCCGAGTTCGGAGATCTAACCTCTTTGAACCAGGAACCAACTCCTCCCACTCCACTAACATTTCTTCGAGTTCAACTACCTCTCTTTCAAGAGCTTTATTCCTTAACCTACACTCCTTGATTGACTTCCGAGGATTAACTTCCTCTTCCTCCGCCCGAGCGATGGCCTTCTCAGCCTCATTAACCTGTTTGAAGAACGCCTCCTCTGCGTAACTGGTCCAAAAAATTTCCTGAGTGGCTGCCTTTACTTCAAGAAACCTTTTTTCACACTCCGCTGTCTTCACATCAATTTGATCTGCCGATGCTTGCACCTTTTCATCCGTTGACTCCCTCAAGGCTTCAACATACTCAAATCCCGCCTCTGTGACTTTAGAAAAATCCGTCCTGAAAATCTTCCACTCTTTGAGGACTTCAGTCGGTTCCAAAAGCCCAGGTTTGGTGAGAATATGAGCTCTTTTAGTGAATGAAGCCTGTGCTCTTGATCGCACACCTTTAAGCTGCTCCAAGTCTGCCATTGTTACTCCCTTTGTTGACTAGAGAGCTGTCACACTCAATGTGTATTCACCTCTTTTATCTTTGATCAACAGGCAGTTTAGTTAATGAAAACCTGGAGTCAGTCACAAAAGTGAGAAGCCAGCTGATCCTCTGTTGATCAAACTTCCTTAAAGAAGCAGTTTGGGGCTGTTCTTTACTGCACTCACTCCGGTGCAATGGGCCGCGGTTTATAACTGTTCGGTTTTTCCAAGAATTTCCCCACCGAACGGGGCGTCAGGAGAGAACACGTTTCATAACTCAATTGTGGTTTTGTTTACTTGGATCTTTATTTCCACATTTAGTTGATTAGTCCACAAACAAAGAGGTTATAAACCTATAGACATAAAAAGATAGAGTAAATAACAATATTAATAACCACTTACATATCATACTATAAATTCTGAACAATATAAAATATTAATTCTAATAAATATCTCGTAATATTAATCAACGTTCTCAATAAATATTATAGTATAATCTAGTATTCAACCTAAACGACTATAACATAACCATTAAACACAGAGATGCAACAGCTTCACACAATACATCAATATTCAATTAAGCCAATCGCTCTAAATCAAAGAAATATTCTCAGTACGTTGGCCCGACGAATCTAGTAAGTGTAGTTTATGTAGTGGCGCTTCAGTATAGTAACTCATTATCAACGCAAGACGACAAACTACATTTCCCATCCGGCATCGCAAACCAGGAAGTGACTCATATGAAAGTGAAGCGCTTCAAATCCAAACATTTCCTTAAGTTTTACCACGAATACTATCGATACGACAACATTAAACATTGATTTCAAACGAGGTTCTCAGTGTTCCCACAGCAACATTTAATAACATTTATCTACACACAAATTGCGCGCATATGCCGCGGTCGTCATTAATTATATAAACAAACAGACAACTTACCCCGCATCTCATTAAGCATTTTATTATTAAACAGCAGCTTACCGGTGGCGCGTCTCTCCCGACGAGACAATCATGCAAACAAACTTGATTCTGCGTACATCTCAAGCTCATAATAACGCACCGTTTTTAAGATCTCACTGATAAGCGTTTCAATGCTTAACTTGTCCCTCCTTCAATCAGGAACGTGCACCTCCCACCTATTAACCTGCGTTCTACCAAACACCCGTGCAGTAGTGAGCGCAACAGTGTTCTTTTTCGGACCGGGTGGGGATTCGGGGGTCCAAATCCGGCCTTTTTGTCAAAAATCTGAATGGGTACCTCCACCCCATAAAGTACCTAGTGAGGTTAGGGATTTCATTGGAAGGAATTTGGAGGAGGTTGAGGCAGCCTTAGCGAGAGCACAGGTCCCGGCACCTAATTTACCACCGGAAGAGATTAGGGCATTGGAGCAATTGACGCAAAGGCGAGACATAGTGATCAAGCCGGCAGACAAGGGCAGTGTGGTTGTGATTATGGATAAAGCACAATATGTGCAGGAAGCTCTAAGGCAGTTATTGGACGAGTCCTTTTATCGTAAACTAACAGCTCCGTTGTTTATGGAATCAATACCCCGTATTGAAAAGGTAGTAAACACCTTATTAAGTTCGGGATCAATTTGTAAGCGCCAGAGGGATTATTTATTAGGGGAGGTTAATCCTAGACTCAGGAGGTTTTACCTGCTCCCTAAGGTGCACAAGCCTCAGCAAAAGTGGAGGAATCCGTCAATGCCTCCAGGGCGACCGATAGTGAGAGTTGCAGGGTGGCAGAGTTTATTGACTTTTACCTCAATCCCTTATCCACCAAGCATTTCAGTTATATTAGGGATACCTATGATTTCCTAGAAAAGGTTAAAAGTTTGAAGGTACCTGTAGGGGCGTTTCTGTTTTCACTGGATGTGGAGAGCCTTTACACTAATATTGAGACTCCCTTGGGTTTGAAGGCAGTGGGGGATTGTTTTGCTAGGTTCCCCAATGCTTCTCGGCCGGAAGCAGCAATTCTGGAGTTGTTGGAACTCAGTTTGACTCGAAATGATTTTGGGTTTCAGGGTGAATATTTCCTACAGATTAAGGGCACAGCCATGGGGAAGAGGTTTGCACCGGCTTATGCGAATATTTACATGGCCCAATGGGAGGAAACTGTTTTCCCTAAATGTGAGAAAGTTCCTTTTTCCTACTTCCGTTTCCTAGACGATGTTTGGGGAGTGTGGGTGTACGGGAAACAAGAATTTGATACTTTTGTGGGGGTTTTAAATTCTCACCATGCTTCGATTAAGGTTTCAGCGTTTTTTCAGGAACAGGCTATAGAGTTCTTGGACACAGTGGTCTATAAAGGGCCGGAGTTTGGCACTACAGGCCAATTGGACTTTAAAATGTTTTTTAAGGAGACGGATACACATGCGCTTCTACACTATCGAAGCTACCATCCGAGACACACGTTTAGGGGTATAGTTTTGTCTCAGCTTCTGAGATTCAGGAGAATCTGTTCCAGGGAAGAGGATTTTCAGGAGGCTAAATTTGCATTGTTTAAGGCTCTCAGGGCCCGGGGATATTCAAGGTCTCGACTTAGAACGATTTATAAGGAGCATGAGAGAAGATATAGCTCTCAGATGAGCCCGAAGCCTAGACCTTCACAGGAAGGGAGGGTGGTCGTTCAAACGAGAGAATAACCTGCTTGGCCTTCGGGAAAGTTGGAGTTTTATTCCTTAGAATGTGTGCCCCATGCACCATATTGGCCCCCGGAAAACTATGGATCTCCACATCACCCCTCTTAATGGTCGGAAATCTCGACAAATTCGAGCACCCGATTATCAGAATCTCCCTACTCGGAACTAGATTCCAGACTTCAAATTTGTTCCGGGTCCCATCATGTCTAATCTGTAGACTCCAGACTGGAAGTGGGATTTTGGAGGCTGCTGGAGCTGCCGTGGCTGATGAGGCTATTGGGGCCGCTGGGGTAACGGGGGCCTCAGACTCCCTCTGGTTCTCCTCTTCCTCCAGAAGCCAGTCCATGTTTTCCTCCTGGCCCGTCTCTCCCTCAGTTGTGACCGGCTCCTGCACCCGTATCAGACCCTCAACTGGAATTGTCGTAACCGCTGTCCCATTTGGTCTAATCGTCTTTCCGGCCGTCGTCTTTTTACAGGGGACCACCTCCTGATCCCCCTGTTCTAATTGGAAAATCTCCTCTAGACAATATTCCGGACTTGACCCCAGGTTATCCCTTTCCTCTTCCGGGATCCTCTCTTCCCTTGGTGTTGGAGTCTTGCGGCGCTCTGGCTCCTCCTCCTGCGCCCTTTCCTGTGTTCTTTGTTGTTCCCTGCGTCCTGATGTTTCCCCTTCCAGGACTCTGACTTTTCCCCCCTGAGCAGGAAGTTGGGCCCCCTCTCCTTCAATATGGACAATAATGGCCCTCCGGGGTCTATCCCCCACCACCTCCTCTGGCTGGGGGTCCTCCCTGGACATCATTTGCCCTACTAATTCTTCCGCCCTCAGGATCGTCTCGTCCCGAATGCTTCTAATTGCCCGGCGGGTCCACTTAATGGCAATTTCCCATGCCTCCCTCCATCGTACCCTGGAGGCATGGGCAACCCCCGACTGGACTCTCGGAGGACCTCATCATAGTGTTCCACCAGGATGTCTACCCCGTTATCTAGCCACTGTTTGGCGTTCCCGAACAACAGGTATTTGGTGCAGGCTGGACAGGACCCAGTTTGATGTGCTGCTGCGGAGGGTTGGTCCCCTGATTTGCAAGGACAATACACGGTTCCGCCGAGCCATTTCCCCCGGTGAACAGCTGGCAATTTGTTTACGGTAAGTAAGCCTATTTAAATGCGTACTGAACCATGTTGATTAAAATATTTAATCGATTTAGATGCTTTTATATAAACTAAGACTACCATGTTTAATTTAATCAGTAAATAAATACACACGTTTCAATATTTAATCAATGACACCTTGCGATCTGTGATAAGCCTAGAGGATATATATATATATATATATATATATATATATATATATATGCCTGTGTGTGTGTGTTTATATATTTTTACTTATTTATACTTATAAAGTGTTATATACTGTATATTTTAGCTTTGTGTGTATCAAAGAAGAATCATATATAACATGTTGTGACATATTACATGTAGAATCTTATTTAATGTGTCATTTAAATTATTATAAAATAAATATAAATATACAGTATAATGTATTAATTTAACTGCAATATTGTAGAATAATATACTTTTTCATAAAAATGTATACTTTAATTCTTAATACATATTTCCAAAGATTCCTTGCAACAGGGGATTCATACCGCACTATTGCCTTCAGCTATCGGGTTGGGCACAGCACTGTAGCTGGTATCGTGGTAGAGGTGTCAAAGGCCATTTGGGACTCCATGGTTGAGGACTACATGCCGGTTCCTTCCACTGCAGATTGGAGGGACATTGCAGCAGATTTCTACCATCGCTGGAACTTCCCAAACTGCCTTGGTTCTATTGATGGGAAACATGTGGTGATCCAGGCTCCCAACAACTCTGGATCATTATTCTATAACTACAAGGGGACATTCTCTATTGTCCTCTTGGCAGTTGTAGATGCCAGGTACTGTTTCCGCATCATAGATGTTGGCAGTTATGGGAAGTCCAGTGATGTTGAATTCAGAATTCATCATCTTTATGAACACGAAACTGCTTTCGGTCCGAAACCATGCACTTGATATCGACTTGATCACTCATTTATCCTTTCTTACCACAATGATCATATTTAATAACAAAAACTCTGCGGCTACATTTAATCAGCATTTAAAATTTTCCTAGAAAAAAACATTTACACAGTATGTGATGAAACCTCATCTATGGAACTGACTGTCTGGGGTGAGCACTAGTAGTGATATGATGGACCATCTGTCAAAATGATTGATGGTGACCTTTTACCCGCCCCCTCCCCGTGCCCTGTGTTTGACCCTGCCCCTCCCCCCTGCGTCCTTGGATGACCTTGTGTCGTATGACCTGGTGTGTAATTGTATAATAGGTGTGTCATGTTTGTGGCCTCGTGATTATAAGGGAATCATTGATATTATGTAATATTTTATGTTCGAAGGGGATCTCCGATCCTTGTGATTATAAGGGAACCATTGATATGATGTGAGGTTTCATGTTTGAACGGGATAGTCCCACCACATTCCAGAGCAGATGGGGATTGTATAAATGGATGTGTTGTACTCTTGAATCTCACTCGCTGTTTCTGATTTTATAAAAAATGGACAATTTATACTCACCTAAATCCCCAGAGGAATCAGTAGATGATGATCTGATGGACCGTCTGTCTATGGCGCCAAGAAAGCCGCATGGACATGTGAGTTTGACAAAGTTTCTCCATGAAGCTACGGACTGGTGTAAAGGAGAATTTCTGATGAATAGTGGCCGTGTATTCAGTACATGTTCCACAAACCATCTTGCGTTGTTATGCTCTACACCGGTGACAGCGTTGGTGATTTTAAACCGGGAGAAGACACGTGTTTGGTATTTCCTGAGAAAGACTGGTCTTTATTTTACCGACTTGTGTGGAAGGATCTGAATGACAGTGGTGATGAATCATTGTACATAGCCGAGTGGGATGGGGCAACCCCGGATGTCCGATACCGAGTAGTCGGGGATCATACTAAAAAGAATCCTGATGATTGCGTATACATATTCTGCTGTAAAGACGCGACAAAGCTCGCGAGTCATTCAGGACGCGTACGTCAAAATGAACATCTTGAGCACTATGAAATGAAATTTTTGTTCAACTGGTGCGATGTGACTCTGCTGAGCCGTATTTTTTCGACCATAAACAAGATGTTCAAGTGGTGCGACATGCAAGCCGGATACAGTAAAATTAAAGTGCAACTGTTCCACCCTGAGAGATGCAGCCGAAGCGGCAGATAAAGTGGCCAGCTCCGCCCATTTACTATGGCCATAAAGCTTCGCGGGGACCCCCTACCCAGTCTCATTTATAAACCATGGCTGAAGACATCACTTCAGAACGTGCCCATGTCTGCAGCCGCGGCATCTCTATCGATTATATTCCTGGACCTCCTGACGATAACGCTACAGACCATTTTCTGACCGACACTCCTGGAACCACGGACCCCCACAAAGACTGGCTGGATAAATTTGGCATAGACCTTGGAACACGCAACCTGACATTCCTGTCTGATTTATGTAGCGGTAGTGAGTCTGCAGTCAAGCCCTGTTTCGACACCACAGACGGATGCTTCACCGAAGTTGGATTCAAAATCATAAAAGCCACTGTCGTGCTGTTGCTGCAACATCTCATCGGTGATAAGCTGAAGGAAGACTGTGAGGAATGTGCGATAAACCATCCTAGCCAGCTACAACATTCCTGTCTGTTTGACCCCCCTACATACTACTTCGACACCTACTTTGACGAACTGTCCACCAGACTGTTTAAACCTAATCTGCATTTCATCATCGGGATTGTCCTAAACCGCTGCGGTTTAAAATCCCATCCTCACAGGATTCAAGGAACACTCGGAACTATTCTGCGTGAATTAAAAGACGAGCCCTTCATCGCAGCTAAGCTAGAAGAGTTCAGGGTGCGACTTTTGGACAAACCCTGCAAGGCTATCGTCTACAACGTCGTTGATCTCTGGCAGGGTCTCTCGATCGTGAATGGCTAGTGAAAAAGACCCCACCAACATGGGTGCTGCATGTAGCCTAAAGAGCTGTATGGAATCGATGCTTAAAGAACATTATCGGGGGCAGATGGTGGATCTTATGGAAAAGATGGTTTGCGATGCAACCTACCCCGATAAACCATGCGGTCCAGACACCAGACGCGATGCAAATCTCAAGAAAATGATGGGTCATATACGAGGGTTGTCTGGCTCATGGTCTGATATGACTGAAAAATGTGTCAATGGACCCGATCCCCCCGGTGTAATGATAAAAGAGGTTCTCGAAATGATGTGCGATTCACAAAGTGCTATTGGCGTGATTGATGTATTGTGCATGTTTACCTATGTTGCGGACGTGTGTACGGAGATGAATGTGAAGTCAAGAGAATATGAAGATGATGTAGACAGAACTTTAGAAATGATGAAGATTCTCAACGACATTAACATAATGTTTATCGATTATTTACTGGACCAAAACCTGATGGTATGTCGTGATTTCCTATTCTGGCTAGATTATCCGTGATGTTATTACGTTCTATTTACTAATCATTATATCAAATTTAATGTGTTTTATTAATACCATTTTACTCTGTGTGATGGAATAATTTACTAGTGTTGCATCTTTTCATTTTACTGTCACTGTATCATTTTTGAATAAAAGATTGATTCATACCTTTGTAAGTGTTATTTTTCATCGCATTTGATGCGTCAACAACATGACGGAGCTTATGAAAAAAGCGTATTATTCACCGGCCAACCCCGGTTCTTTAGGCGGTAAAAAACGGTTAAAAGACGCTGTCTTAAAAGACAGCGGTGTGCGTCTAAGCGATAAGCAGGTTTCAGAGTGGCTGTCCGGAGAGGATGCTTACACATTACACAAAACAGCTCCTATAAAATACAAACGCAATAGAGTAGTGGTGTACGGGATTGATACTCAATTCCAGGCTGATCTCGTTGACATGATGGAATACTCCAAAGATAATGACGGTAATAAATATTTGCTAACGTGTATAGATGTGTTTAGCAAGTATGCGTGGGTACGAGTGCTGAAGAATAAGAGCGGTCTTGAGGTTACTAAGGTGTTTGAGTCTATACTCAAAGAGGGACGTGTTCCGCAGAAATTACAGACGGATCAAGGGAAGGAGTTTTTTAACAAACATTTTCAAGATGTGATGAAAAAGCATAAAATTAATCACTTCGCCACTGCCACTGATTTGAAGGCCAGCGTTGTGGAGCGGTTTAATAGAACATTAAAAAGTCGTATGTGGCGATTTTTAACGGCTACGAATTCACGTCGATACACAGACGTTTTACAGGATCTTATACAAGGATACAACTCTAGTTATCATCGGAGTATTAGAATGAGACCCCTGGATGTTGACAAAGTAAACGAAGGTCAAGTCTTTCAAAACTTGTATGGTGATATATAGAAGCGCGAGAATCCACTATTTAATTACAAAGTAGGCGACGTCGTCAGAATTTCTAAAGTGCGAGGTCTGTTCGCCAAAGGTTATGTGCAGAACTACACAGAAGAATTTTTTACCATATCCTCTTGTATTCCACGGTGTCCCCCGGTCTACAGACTATCGGATTACGACGGCGAGGTCATCGATGGTGTTTTTTATGAAAAAGAGTTGCAAAAAATAATATTGTAAGTGAAAACAAATCTTTTAAGGTGGAAAAGATTCTAGGTCAGAAAACACAGGGGAAATCTACGCTTGTTTTAGTGAAATGGCTAGGATGGCCTTTGAAATTTAACAGCTATATTGATAAAAAAAACTCTGGTGGCTTTACAATCTCCTTAAAACATGGGTGTGTTATCCGAATGATCTCATACGTGTCGAGGATTGTCATGGATGACCACGGTTTCTACGTCACATTACCCTGCAATGCATCGTTGGCGGTTTATCCAGAAAATCGCATATCCAGCTATACAACCAGCCTAGCAAAAGCTATAAACTTTAAAGGAGGGTGGGAAGATGGACTCGCCGAAATCGAATATCCTAGAAGTTGGTACTCCTTTACTGACGAGGATGGATATTTCACGCTACATATGGCCCCTGGACCCTTGAATGCCGGAACCCTACAATGCAGCGATCCGTTTAAAAAAGACTTGTCTGGGTTTTTTGTATCAAGGAAATTAGAAATAAGCGGGGGGTACTATGCGAACATTCGTGCGATCATCCGAGCGATAAATAAAGTTCTCGCACCAACTGGTCTATTGGACCATGACGAATTAAAAAATAAAGTGTTTCTGTTGGCGAGACCCAACGTTTCAGTAACATTTTACGGAAGACTCGCCACAATTTTAGGAGTGATACCGAATGATGCTCTCGGTCGTTCGGCATACCATAAAGAAGCTGATTTTAATACAAGTACTATCACTTACGCCCCTAATCAGGCCGATATCAACGCGGGGTTCTATACAATCTACGTCTACACCGACATTATACAATATCAATCTGTTGGTGACTCGTACGTCCCTCTTTTGAGATGCGTTCATATAACGGGTAAAAGCAACGATACGGTCATTGCTAGATACGACAACCCCCATTACGCATCGATCAGCAAGGAGCACATCACCAACATCACTATAGAGCTGAAGGACGATCAAAACCGTGAAGTACCATTTTCTTACGGGAAAGTTATCGTAAAACTACACTTCAGACCAAAGAATCATTCTATTCTTTAAAAAAAATAATGAGTATTTACTATAACCCTAGAGAGTCCAATACCGCAGACTATGTCGCCTATTACCAAAACCAGGCTGGTGGTGCTTTACCAGGTTATTCTGGGGGCGGGGTTATGTATGGAGCAGGGATAGGCGGTCTTTTTAGAGGTCTGTTCAGGATGGCTATACCACTGTTGAAAAGAGGATTTAGCATCGCGAAGCCCCACCTTAAATCCGCTGCTAAAAATATAGTATCCGATGTCGTCTCAAACGTACTGACGCGACCGCATGACGATAATGCTAAAGCTCAAGACGGATCGGGGCTGATGGTCATGGCCCGTAAGAGGATGTCTAAACCGCCGGGTGTAAGGAGGCGTGGTCTTTGGGGAAAGAAGAAGAAAACAACCCGTGTATCAAGCAAGCGCTCAGTTGTGCGTAGAAAACGTAAGAAGTCTGCTAGTCGAAACGTGTTGCTCAAGAGATCCTCAAAAACCATATTCTAACATGGCGCTTCTGCATCGCATGTCGGGAGAGTGCATTAAGTCTGAGCTGGACTTATTAACGGTTCCTCTGACGCAGACGGTTATCGAGAAAAACAGTTATTTAGAAGTAGCCCCTTTATCGGCCATTTCGGACACGGCCCCGCTGGAGTTTTTTATAGCAGGGAACGGCGATGATTATCTGGATCTAAATAACACAATCTATCTATGTCTTAAAATCTCAAAGCGTAACGGCGATGCCATTGCGGACCCTGCAAAAGTAGCACTGATAAATTACCCCGGGGCCACTATATTTTCACAAGTCGACGTGACTCTCAGCGATCGATTGATTGATCGATCGATTTCTCAAAGCACGAGTACGTATCCTTATCGATGCATCATTGAAAGCCTGATCAACTCCTACGCACACTAAGGGCCACACCTTGGATCTGGTCATTACTGACACGGCCCCTATAAATAACCTAGTGGTGAAAGATCTGGGTGTGTCTGATCACAAGTTGGTCTCTATGGCCCTTACATTCTCACTGCCCATCATTAGATCAAAGCGCCAGATATCTTTCCGGAACTGGAAGAAAATAAACCCAACTTCCTTCACTGTTGACCTTCAGTCTCATATAAACTGCCCAGTCTCTACAACAGTGGATGGACTAGTGGATCACTACAACATATCATTGAGCAGTGTTTTTGACCGCCATGCCCCTGTCAGGACACGGGAAGTCAACTTCGAACGCTCCGCACCCTGGTTCACGCAGGAACTGCGGGAAATGAAGACTAAGGGCCGAATCCTGGAACGACGCTGTAAACAGTCTGGTCTAACTGTTCACAATCTTGCATTCCGTGTCCATCAAAAGGCTTATCTCAAGTCCTTGAAGTGTGCACGTGCAAAATTTTATTCCAACCTCATCAATAAGAACAGTGGAAATTCTAAACAGCTTTTTTCTACTGTAAACAATCTCCTGAAGCCGAAATCATCTATATCCACTGAAGCCACAGTGGAGCGATGCAACAGCTTCATGGACTACTTTAGATCCAAAGTTAATAACATCCGTACTTCATTATCCGGCACTTCATCACTGTTTCCATCTTCCTCCAACCCCCTGTCTGCTGAATTGACGATACTTCCGTACTTTACAGAGGTCCAGCAGGGCCATGTTGAGGAAATCATCAATAAAATGAAGCCGTCCGCTTGCATCTTGGATCCCATCCTGACTGTTTTGCTCAAGTCACTCATTCCCGCTGTCAGCCCAATCATCACTGACTTTATTAATCTTTCACTAAAAACAGGCGTTGTTCCACCTGCCCTTAAAGCTGCTGTCATTAGTCCGATACTGAAGAAACCAACCCTAGACCCAGAGATCCTAGGAAACTATAGACCAATCTCCAACCTCACCTTCCCGTCAAAGGTTCTAGAGAAGGAAGTTGCCATTCAGCTTCACAACCATCTAGAACACAATAACTTATATGAGGTTTTTCAATCAGGTTTTCGTTCAGCCCACAGCACCGAAACAGCTCTGCTAAGGGTGACAAATGACCTTCTCATGGCAGCTGACTCAGGATCACCATCACTGCTCATCTTACTCGACCTCACAGCGGCATTCGACACGGTCGATCATATCATCCTTCAGGACCGCCTCCAAAATACAATTGGACTATCAGGAACAGCACTGCAGTGGTTTAAGTCCTACCTCTCTGACAGGACTGAACGAGTCATTTTGGGAGGATGTGAGTCAAGGCTGCTCCCTGTTACGTGTGGTGTTCCGCAGGGGTCGGTTCTTGGCCCTATCCTTTTCATCCTATACCTGCTTCCCCTCGGTTCTGTCATTAGCAGACATGGTCTTCCATTGTTACTTCCATTGACACCTTCCATTGTTATGCAGACGATTTGCAACTTTATATTAAAGCTGCTCCAGGCTCCTCCGCAATTCTGTCGCGACTTAACACATGTCTTCTGGAGATAAAGGATTGGTTGGCAAGTAACTTCCTCCAGCTAAACTCCGGTAAAACTGAGGCATTACTTGTTGGAACCCCACACCAGATCCACTCCTCCCCTGTATCTCAACTCATCCTGGACAACCAAGCCGTCACTTTCTCCTCCACAGTTACAAACCTTGGGGTTAGGTTTGACCCCCAGCTGACCTTCAACGAACACATTAAATATATTTGCAAAACCTCCTTCAACCATCTTCGCAATATCTCCAAGCTACGTCCTCTTTTAACCTTTCCGGATGCAGAGAAACTTATCCATGCTTTTATTTCCACCAGGTTGGATTATTGTAATGGGCTCTTCTCTGGAATCTCTGTCAGAAACATGCAGAAGCTACAACACATTCAAAATAGCGCTGCCAGAGTCCTCATGAGAGTCAGAAAATACGACCACATAACCCCCATCTTACACTCACTCCACTGGCTCCCTGTTGCATTCCGGATCGATTTCAAAATTCTGCTATACACACACAAATGTATCACTGGACATGCACCACCATATTTACAAGAACTCATCACCCTGAAATCCTCCTCCCGCACTCTCAGATCATCTAGTCACCTGCTTCTCCAAGTCCCTACCACCAGACTCCGTACCATGGGGGACCGAGCATTCTGCTCAGCTGCACCCCGGCTTTGGAACCACCTCCCGAGTGATCTGAGAAAAGTTCAGAGCCTGGACACCTTTAAAGCTGAACTGAAGACCTTTTTATTTAGAAAGGCTTTTATGTGCTGATTGTCTTATTGTTTTATTGTTTTTAGTATTCTGTAGCTATTATTGTTGTTCTTTTATGTAGCACTTTGGGATTCCTTGGAATGAAAAGTGCGTTATAAATAAAATCTATTATTATTATTATTATTACAGCAGCCATGCACTGGAATCTCTTTTCTCCGCGGGGTTGTTTTACAAGGACACGGCTGGTCAGATGGATGCGAATGACCCCATAGGACGTAACTTGGGGTTGCTGAAGAGATCTCGCTACACCAGCGCTAGCAAGGTGGTGGAGCTGCTGGCACCTATTCACAGCGATTTATTCTTTCAGGAAAAACTATTACTTAATGGCATGGATGTCAAAATACGCATGACAAGAGCAAAAGATGAATTCTGTCTGATGAGGTGTGACGATGTAGATTATAAACTAAACATAGTGTCGGCATCCCTATTTGTCAAGAAAGTCTCTGTATCACCGCCTGTGAGACTGGGGCATGCCCAGGCGCTACTCTCGGCAACCGCCAAGTACCCCATAGATAGGGTGTGTCTAAAAAATTTCTCCATACCTGCTGGGGCACGTGTTTCAAATCAAGAAAATTTGTTTTTGGGGACCTTGCCAAAATCTATCATCATAACCATGGTCGACAATGACGCATTCACCGGGGCCTACGACAAGAATCCGTTTGCATTTAAACATTACGATCTAGAGTTCTTAGCGGTCTATGTAGATGGACAACAATTCCCAGCGAAGCCTCTACAACCTAATTTTGAAGCCGGTTTGGCCGTACGTGAATTTTATCAGCTGGCGATGACGACTGGAAGACACCTTAAAAACCAGTCGCTCTCTATCGACAGGAGTGACTTCCTGGACGGTTACACACTTTACACATTTAATCTCACACCTGATGAGGAATGCGGACAACACATCTCACTCATCAAGTCCGGGAATATCCGACTCGAAGCTCGCTTCAGACAACCACTACCGAATACAGTTAATTTATTAATTTATGCTGTTTTTGACAGCATCATTGAGGTGTCTAACCGCAGACAGGTACTGGTCGATTACTATTAAGATGGATACATTACAACTAACAGCCGTCATGGATAAAATTACACGCAGGACTCATTTTCTCGGAGTTCTACCGTGCGATCAACTACCCAAAAACCCTTTAAGGATCTTACCATCGATGGGAATCATTAACACCCACCCTGCTCGATTGCCTGGTGAACATTGGGTCGCTGTTTATTTACCCCATGAGGGATCGGCATGCTTTTTCGACAGTTTCGGTAATCCACCCAACAGCCCTCGCTTCCCAACCATCAGTAACTTTCTAGAAGCCAATGATGTCGATGTATTATATTCCAACAGACACGTCCAGGATTTTTCATCAGATACGTGTGGACAGCACTGTGTGTTTTTTCTATATCATTTAGCCAGAGGTCATGACTATAACCATGTGATGAAACTATAGACAGATGATTATATTAAAAATGATAAAATGGTTTCGCTATTTGTGAAGAAATTAAAACCTGATGTTTGTAATGATAAACTATTATCGTGTGTTCAGTGTGTGCAGACGTGTGATACTTTTTGTGGTTTTTGATAACCGATCAACATTGTATTTTGCTTGACATAAATAAAATTCTAAAAACTATAATATTTTGTAGTCTTTTATTCTCAGATTAATCACGTGGTACACAAACAGCTTCAAATATTCAAAGAAGTCATTAAAATTCCAGCCATTTCCATCGATCGACAGTCGGTGATTTAAACATAGCGTCTTTTACCTCTGGACTTGTGGAATATCTTCTGACTTTTTTAGAAGCCTAGACAGGGGTCGATGCGGGTGTGTCCACGCTACTCTTTAGAGCGTTAATCGCCTGTCTGACATAATGGTTTGGCACTGTAGAAAAGGGTATGCTTAATTCGGCAAAAGCCTGTAGAAATTCAGCCCATCCTACAGGTCTCCTGTCATCCCGAACCTTATAGCGGGCCGTAACATTTTTTAACAAGTCGTACATGTGTGAACCTCGTACGACGTTACCCCTGAACACAAACTCCCCCGAATCGTTCCATGTGCTTAGTCCTTTAGTTTTAGACATTTTGTCTGATATGTATCTGATGTTTTTCACACTTCTCGACGGCACATTTTTCAGAACCTCGGACACGACGGCGTCCTCCTTCGCTTCCCCGATGTCTCTAACGACGGCAGATGGTTGTTCGTCTTTAAGGCCGGGGTCCGGATGGGGTAATGATAGTGTTAGAACGGTGCTCTCACGATCGCCTTGTTTAACAACGGTCAGAAACCTGCTCAATGTGTTTGTGTAAAGTTTGGCTTTTTCATACGGATTCAAATCAGTATGTTGTAAAATACTCCTTATGGTACCATCCAAATCATTCTCCACGGTCTGTTGAATGTTCTCTCTGATATTTTCACTTTTCATCTTATTCAGCGGATGATGCGGAACTAAATACATCTTCTCAGCATACTCCATAGTAGCCCTATCTGTTTGCTATCAAGCTTGAGATGAATGGGACGGCGACGCTCAAGAGAGGTAAAAGAAAGCCCCCCGTCTGATTGAAGACTTGTTTCTTAGCCGCTAAACCGATTTTTTTATCGGCGACAAATTTTATTTCAGCTTTTCTCTTTTTCAGTCTTCGATATTGTTTTTGATTGACCGGAATCGTACCATGGAGAATGTTAAGCGCAACTTCACACAGAGTTAAAATGAATTCGTTCAATGCCGATTGTAATATAAGCCGACGTTGTTTGGGCGATGCTTTATGTAGCAGTTTTAAAGCAGGTAGATGCTTACAAAGTCTGGCAGACATAATGATTTATCACGTTCTTCTTCTTTTTTTCTGGATGTAAACCACCTGTCGTTCTGACAGTAACCCCGTTCTGAGACGGTATTGTTCAGGAGTTTTTGCTTTATAGTCTATCATTAGATATCCAAAAGGTTGGCTGATTGCATCGTTATAACATTCCATAAAGTATTTCGTATTTCCGGGGTACATTTGTCGTCCTAGTACCGCTACTTGATTGGCGTCCCGAGGATTTTTAAACAGGATCATGTAATTGGTGTTTAAGCTGATGGTTCGACTGGATTTACCCTGAACAAATAGATTTTGCACTATATAGATGGCACTGAGATTGCAGTGGTGCACGTATTGTGTGAAAACTCTTTGAAGTTCAGAGTTGGCGCTTGCTTGCTGCATTAGATCATCCACGATTAAAAGATTTGTTTTGTTGACCGGGAGTAAATCATCATCATTCAGACTCTGGGGTATTCCTTCTATAAATTTAATGTCATACAATTTAAGCAATTCATCGTACAGAGGTTGCCAACAATCATAGAAAAAAACAATGTTTTCAATTTTCTCAGAAATCAAATTCAGACCTTTTTCCAGCTAAAGTTTTACAAAAAAAGACTTTCCAGAATTGGATGGTCCGCTTATAACACAGCTAAATGGATTTTGAAACCTGAAATCAAAATCAGAGACAATCCTTCCCCCTCTGTTTGTCAACGACTCAGTAGCCATTAAGGGAGTGTGGTGAAATCGGGTAAAAGCCTGCGCTTATTATACACCACCTTAAACCTTTTAGCGACTGATTTGTTGTGCAACGTGAGAGTCTTTTTATTCCTCACAATATTTTCAGTGTGAGCGATGATGTATTGCGTACTATCGTGCAATGTCACATAGCTGTCAACCAGACCAATCAGGGTGTCTAAGCGGATAGCTTGGGAATTTTTTGCATTCAGCGTTATTCCCTTGGCTTTCATGCACACTTTACCTTTGACGGTTCGATACCCATACGATTTAGGGCCACTAGAACAAAACTCCGTAATATAGTCTCCATCATCTATTTCATTCGTCAGCTCCCCCAAATGAACCCCCAGAGGGGGTTCCCAGTCCCCATCCCTAGATACGAATATTATGCTATCTGTGTCAGAATATAGCACTAGATCGCCGAGTTTGTCCATCAATTCGTAGAGCTCCAATCGAGCATGAGCCGTTGTAAACGCGCCAACATACACGTTAATGTCTTGCGTCTTACAAACATCCCCTTTGGCGGGTTTATGCTGAACGAGAGCTACATCGTCTGACACAAATGTGAAATATGTCAGCGTGTCGGTATTGCCAAAAACGGTTCTGGTGAATTCTTCGGGGTCATTCACCAGACTAGTTTGCGGTAGTTGTTCTCTCATGGAGAACTGGCCCCACAAAGAATTCAGCAGTAGCTTATTGATAGCGCGCTGAGCGGGGTTGTACTTGATCTTTTCGGGGTCGAGGTGAATCCCCTCTTTTTCAAAATACTCTTGAATGTACGCCGCTTTCTCAGCATCTGTGACAACGTTCGACGGATACCCCGACGCCTGTTGCTTCAATCACAAAAAAGTTTTTACATAGTCGCCAAACAGTGTATCTGACCGCTGTGGAAAATGCCAAACTTCATCTATCCGGGCTGTCGCATAACCCTTCTGGATGGCTTTTAAAAGCTCAATACTAACCCAACACCCCGAGAGGGATCTCTGATCGTCTGTGTGATTACAGGCAGTAGTCTGGTTTTGGTCATGCGCGCATGTTCTACACAATGGGAACATGAGCTTTCCTCCGCATCTGTAAGGGAGAACCGGATGCAATAATTTGCGAGGCGGGTATACGGTTGCTTTGACAAGCCCGTAGTAAATTTCAATCGACTCAAAATCTTTTAAAATAATTTGTGGATGATTGATAGGATAGCTTTTCCTAGCCTGACAGAAGTGGTATAAGCTGGTAAAATTGACGTAACTTATTTTCTCACCCCTGGTAACCTTGTGATATAGTTTATAAGCATTAGTACGTCCTCCAAACAGCGCGTCTTGTGGTTTCAATCTCTCTGGGGCCGTATAAGTGCTCATAAATTCCATCACAGAGGCGTCTGTCTTTTTCATTCTACCCCATTCACATTCCCAAAGCACTTCGATTTGCAAGTCGTACGCGTTCTGCAGAATCTCAACCTTTTCGTCAAACTGTCTCCTGAGAACGCCGAAGGATACTCCAGACATGGGGTGTGTATGGTGGGGCTCAAAGCGACAGCTATGTCCATGAAAGAGGCACCCATTATATTCTAACCTAAGCTTCACACCATCCTGTTCATAGTAACCGTCTAAAAAGTAGTTATCGAATGATACTTCACCCTAGTTTACAGCATGGTGAATGTCGACGTTCCGAGTCTTTTTTAGATACTCAAGCCATTCAATAGAACCGGCCGAGTAGGACTTAGTCTGGTGGACATACGCGTTATTATGAGTGAGAGCCAGCGTATTTTTCTCGAGATAATGTGTCTTGAAGACACCCATCGAACAGCTAGCGAGTGTCGTAAACCTGAAAGGGTCAAGCTCGGTGCATTGTATGAATGCTTCCCGGTATTTCATGCATCCCTCGCGTAGTAAAACAACATCGTTTACTCCGTACTCATGCAACTCTTTCCTGAAGTCAAACCACTCACCCTCAACAGTGCTGTACCACTTATCAAACTCTTCGCGTAGTTATAGAACTTTTTGTCGGGGTATGGTCCAAAATAGTTTTCATTTTCCACTCTGTTGAAAAGATGTGGAAAGTAGCCTTTTCCAGCAGTCGTCAAGTCTAACGCGGAGGGCATCTTGGCGAGAGCCATTGGTATGAAAGCATACGAATCTATGTATCGCTGTTTAAAAGACTGATCGTACATGAAAATTAATTTACACCCCTGCATTATAACGTCAAGCACGAGTCCGACCTTGCAAAAATATTGCAAAATTAGAAAAGAATCAAATTTCGAAGCGTAATGAGCTATGAAGCAATAACCATCATATCGAGGTTGTCTGAAATGGGTGATTAACTGCGCTATACAGTCGGCCCCCTCTGCCACAAATTTCTCACCTTTGAACGTGATTGCGCAAACAAAATTGGCCATGTGTCTCCCATTCTCATAGCGGGTTTCAAAATCATAGAAAATGTATTTCTCACAAGCCTCCTTAGGCGCGATGGGCTGTATAAAGCATTGGTGAGACCCCGGGGGTTGTGAGAAGCTCACGGCAATGGACGCAACGTTCGGGCGGGCATTCGTGCTGTGTTTTTTTCGCACCCCATTTAACCTTGTAGCATCTATTACAACCATTACAATATTTTATAACAGAGCAAGGGGGGTCTTCATGACCATGAGGCGTTATTTTATGCATTTCATAGCAATAGCTCGATTTACAGTACCGCAGACAGTCGGGGCAATGTACTGTTCTTTTACGGAATCTGTAACATTCAGCGTCGAAGCATACGTCGCAGGCATGTTTACAACGATGATTTTTCCGACTTGTGTATCCTTTATAGCAAAATTTACAGAGGTAATCTGCTCCGATGAAAGCTGTCAAATTCAGGATCATGTAATAATGAGCATCGTTATGCAGGTAGAGACAAACCGTTTTTGGGTGGGGGTCATCGTGGTTTCTGTACGTTTCTAAGGCCCCTGCATTCG
The DNA here is from genome assembly GCA_038021265.1 of Cyprinella venusta. NCBI lineage: Eukaryota > Metazoa > Chordata > Actinopteri > Cypriniformes > Leuciscidae > Cyprinella > Cyprinella venusta. Next base: position 1,714,134 of record CM075863.1, read on the forward strand.
ATCTGTGAAAAACAACGATTTTAATACCTAGCGTTTGTTCAAACGATGCTATATCGCTAAGAGCTATTTGGTCTTGGTTCGTGAATCCTGCGTTGTTTTGGATGGCTGTAGCCACATTCTCTAACTCGATCTTGGGTAATTGGGGATAGAGAAATCATGCGAGACAAATAGAAAAGCACAAATTATTAGAAATATTTGTGGGGCAAAATAAACTAGTCTTTTTTCTCTTGATTACCTGATCGACAGCCAGATCTGAAAGTTTACGACGCACCCCGCCACGTCTGCTCATGACTACGGTAGCGTCAAACTCCATGGCTTCGTCCGATAAAATCTGATCGTTACTCTGTACGACTTTTTCAATTTGGTCGAGAAATGCATCGATATCATAATTGTTTCCGGATGTTAAAACACTATTGACGGGCGTTTGTAAACTCGGGGCCGACACGGCTATGTTAATCACTGGAGATTCACCTCCAATATCTCTAGCAAACGTAACAATTTCGCTCAAAGTATCGTGTAAGAAAATGTGATAAGCAGCCAGATCTGTAGAGTTAATCTCTCTCAGATTCATGGTCCTTCTCAACGAGACACTATTGAAACGAGGTCGCGTTGTATCGTTGTATCCGCTTACAAATCCACCGTCCTGAATCAAAGCGTCAATGTCCGTACGACTTAATCGCGAGTCTATACGAGTATCAGAATCACTAGTAGCCGAATGTGAAGTATGGATATTACCTGAAGGGGTTGCTGGGTTGGTAGTCGATGGTCGTGAAGTATCAAGACCTCCTATAGGGGGAGACATATTGCATTCAGGTATACACACAGAATCATCATCATCATTACAGAACAATCTTCCGTATGATTACACTCAGGACCTGTAGGGGGATCAGCACTGTCGCATGATGCGGTATGGTTATTTAAAACACCACCATATTGTACAACAGGAATGTCGTGTGCGTTTAATAGTTCTTGCAAGCGTTCACTCAAATTACAATTTGGAGTTTGATTCACAACAACTTCTAAAAAGGCTAGATTAATAGCGTGTTGTGATGGTTCGACATTATAAGGCTGCTCTACAGAATCTGGAAACATACTTATCATTTGTTGTAATCTATTGGACATGTAATTGGGTTTCTCAATTTGCTTTTCAAGCACAGCCTGCAACATGTCTGCGAGAGATTGGTCTGATTGACAATCGTCTGTATCACCTACGCGAAAACATTTTGACTCTTTTTTGGATCAAAAGTAATATTGACTGCAAAATTGTGAAATATTGTAGAGTATAATGTAAAAACAATGATTCAGAGTATGTAAAATCATAACATGATGAGTAAAGAAAAAACAAGTACACTCAAAGTTTAATACATGAAAAAGTACAAATAGGGGGTATTGTCAGATAAAAATCAATTATCTTGTTATCTAGTCTGAATGCAACCTGTCACACAAGATACTTAGAAGATGAACCATAACCCTTCCCTCTTGATGGTCTTCGTTTAAAATGTTAAATACCCGGACAAAATTTTCAGTGCTGTCTGCATGCATATTATAATCACGATTCTCTAACATCTGATTCTGACGATGTAAACCATCGTTTATATCCTGAATATGACGAGTCTGTATATCAATACGGCTATAAACCTCCTCGATGAACTGTTCCAATCTGTTACGCAACCCAATCTGGAATGTTTCTAAACTGTCACGAATACAATTGTGTAGCATTTCATCATTATTATCATCATTATCATCATCATCATCATCAGCCGATGGCTCTGGCTCTGCTTCTGGCTCTATGTGTGATTCATCTTCGTCCGCATCCCCCGTCGGCTGGTGAAAAGGATATGGTGTTTGACGTTCTCTCACTGACGCCTCATCATAGTGGTCGCTTCCCCAAGACCCGCTTTCCCAGGCATTCAATTGTGAAGCAGTCCAGTTAGCCACGTCATCTGCGCTTCTAACACCCACAACTGTATAGAAAAAAAAAAATATTAGTTTAGTCATTTTTCAGAGTATCTAAACAAATTATTAAACAAATTATTAAAAATTAATATTATCAGCATTTGTAAATATTAGACGGCCATACCATCAACCAGTTCGATTTCAGGACTACTAGCAGGACTATAACCATCAATGCTTCTCCTCTTTCTTGAAGGTTCACCGCCGGGGTTGGAGGTTTGGCTTGGCGTCACACTACGACTAACTACACCGCTACAGCTCGGGCGCGGTTCCTCTTGAGTCAGATCAATAATAGCGCGATGGTCTACAGATTGATGTATGGTATGATCCAATTCTATAAAGTAAAATGAATAAATTTATCATAAACATTAATAATTATTACAAGCATCACATTAAAAATGAATCTTCTTACCATCGTTGTCGGAGTAATGCGGGAGTTGAACCACCAGTGTTTCTCCGCTTCCCGAGAACTTTGCTGCTGGGTCCGGGTCTCTGGTCTTTTCCCTCGCTGCTAGAATTAGAAGTACGTCCGTCTCGTCTGACCACGACGCAGCTACTGAGGGGCTGTTCTTCTTTTTCTTGAGTCAGATCAATAAAGCCATGTGGAGTTACAAATCGAACCAGGGCCCGTATTCATAAAGAATCTTAATGCAAAAAGTAGCTCCTAGAGACAAAATTCTAAGAAAATTCTAAGAAATATGGGCGTTTACTCTTAAAATTAAAGAAAAATTCATAGTAAAGAAAAAAGTAATTCAGAAAGAATCTTAACCCTTAAAAGAGGTCTTAAGGTCAAAATTGTTAGGAGTACGGATGAGGACTTTTTAGAGGCTTAAGAGTTTCTTTAGCAGAGGAGAAAATGGCAGAAAAACGATGAAGAGGGAGAAGAAATATGTTGCAATAGATGACAGTGAGTAAATAGACAATATTATATATATACAGTATATATATATATATACGATCGTGCAGGGATCATGTTTGTGACTGATCTTATTAGAGACACGCTAATATCTCCGACACATCGCAATGCCATAACGGCTGAAATGAAAGTAGCCTAATCACTACATTAAGATATTTGGCAAATGGGAAAATGCAATAAAGCAGCAGTGATTTGGGTCTATCACAACCCTCTGTAAACAGTCATCACACAAACAGTTACAGCACTTTCAGAACCTCTTATTATGCCACCTTGCAGGCTCAAAAAAACTGCATTTATGAATATAGCAAGCTTCCCTGATGCACACATGCAGGGGAATGAACCGTTAATAATTTGCACTATAAGCTTCCAAGTCTGCTTCATGCTTTGTGTCGTGACACCCGGCCCAAATTTTTTCTTGATCAAACACAGGGCATGGGTCAAAGGTCACCATCAATCATTTTGACAGATGATCCATCATATTACTACTAGCACTGCCTTGAAATTGAACAGTGGTACAGCATGTCAAACATATCAGTATGACAATTTTCCAACAAAACATACTTGACTACAACAAAAGACACTGAGTTCTGGGGAGAAAAACAAATTTATTAAATGTTTTATAAAGATTTAACAGTATTTTCAACTGTAAAATGTATACAGGGTTTACCATTCTGAGGCCAATAAGATTAAGCCAAGCATTCCAGGTGTCACACATTAGCTTTTGTCTTTATGCGCTTCCTGGCCATTAAGTTCAAGATTCAGCTTTGCTTTTGTAATGGTAAAAGTGTGACCACGCTGGTCAGACTGATTAGATTAGCGTCTCTGGTAATCTGCTGAATCATTTACATTTGCTTTGTTTCAAGAGACTCCTCCTCAGTGTAACTCCTCCAGATTAGCATCTCAAGGCACAGAAAACTGCTATGCTGATGAACTGAGGTGCCTGTTGAATCATATACATTTGCTTTTGTTTCAGTTTCTCCCCCCTCAATGTGAACTCCTCCCCTCTAAATGTATAAATTGTAAGAGAATGTTTTCCCTTAGTCAGACTATCTTTGAGATGACTACAGCTACGCAATAAAGAACTTCTGCGTGAAAGATACCTCAAAAGTCTCCTGGTCTCCTCAGTTGCTAACTTTTCTACAAGGAAAGAAAATTTTCCCACAGTTCACAATCATTCAATCTCAAAACACCACAACCTTTGTTCCAACCACATCCTCAATCACTCAAAACTGTGAAATAATTAGTGCTCAAATAGAAAACACTTATATCTGTCCATTAAAACATCCCATTACTATGTCACTATCCAGCTCAAAAATACTGTGTGAAAAATGTCAAACTCAATTCAAATCAACTGCAATCCAAATCAAAACATATGGAAAACTTACCATGAAATCTACATCTGGCAAAATTTTCACAGCAAAAATTGGAAATAGTGTTATAAGCACAGTTGTTGATTTGAAACGCAGCAGATCTGATGAGGATATTGTTGATTCTTTACTTGACCTACCAGAAATAAAAGTCAACACACAATGACTTTATCATGAAGATTGAAACACAAGACACCAACACCACCACAATGACTAATGACGAAAGACCTGGACCATCAACACCATGCTTCAAAGATAAAGACTTTGATCAAGACTTACTTCAAATTTATACACCAACACACACTACACATCCTACACCAACTGACACATCTCCTTATGCTATTGAACACACACAAATTGACACAGAGCCACCATCCAACACGGAGCCACCATCGCACACACCACATATACAAGAATCAAAACATGCCAACAAAAAAATCAGATGTGTAGGCGTTCAATTAATCAAAAAGAAATGTTTTTTTTCCACTGCATGAAAATGTTTTCTTTTCTTTTGGATTAATCATATTATCAAGTATTTATGAACTGTTATGTTATATTTTTTGTCATAGTTTCATTACCTCTGCCGGTATTCATCATATTACCATTGTTGGTATTTTGATGTTCTACTTTCATTACCTTTCCTGAGGGCTGTTTCATAAAACAAGATTAGGAAATAAGCCCGGCTTATTTTGGTTAGTCAAACTTATTGTCGGTGAATTCTGTTTCATAAAGCAAACTTAAATTAGTTCAAACTCAGTTACCCTGGAAACTTATGCTGGGAAACTAGCCTGGTCCGGGGCAGGCTAACTGGCAGGCTAAGTCTGAGTTCAGGCTTAACGAGCACACCATTTATACTCACCTGCTGGTATTTCGATGTCATTTTATTTTACTTAAACACTATTAATACAATTTTATAATAAATAAGGAAAATGTACTTTACTAATAAATGTAAGAAATTATAAGGTATAAATACACTAAGAAATTTTCAAAACTTGTGTATTTAATTGGTTAAATTAAATGTTTGTTTAATGAGTTTGGTAATTAATGAAGTATATAAATAGGGAGCTGAACTCGTTTCCAAACTTAACCATGGCATGTCCTTTCATAGATGAGGTGGCGGATGAGGGAGCTATAGTCTAGCGGAGGGCATTTCAAAGAGAGAGAACTTTCAGAGACAGGTCAGACCCATTTGGCATTAAATGACAGCTACCTGTATGAACGATATAGATTCTCAAGAGATGGCATTGCATATATGTGTAGATTACCAAGCCCACACATATGCAAATAATTATTTTGTTTAATATGGTCTAAACCATGACTGTGTAGCCTTTAAAATTTTCCACTGGCCCCTCAACTTTCTCCTTAGTTGAACAAACACCGAAGTCAAAGTATTTAATGTGATTTGTCTTTATTCAGAGTGAATCTGTCTGTTAGGGGTGAAAACACACAAATAATTATTGTGAATGATCAAAAAGATAATGTTTTTTTCTTTTCCTTTTTAAAAATGGTAGTTCTACTTGGATTTTTCTGTAGCTGTTGAATTTCCAGCTCCAACTTCCTCATCTTCAGTTTTTTATACTGGGTGTCTATAATTGCTTCCATTTGTTTAAGGCAGTATCATTTATACTCTACTTTTCTGTTTTCTGGGTTATGTAGCAACATTTGAGTTATTTCATTGAATACTCTTGTCACATTGTTTTCATTTCTTAATACACACTTTGTCACATGTGGTCCCAGACTGAGAGGGCTCTAACAGTGTCAGCATCCTGAAAACACATTATGATCATTTTATCACACAAGTACACTTTTTAATATTCAATACAGTATAGCATGGATAGAACCTGTGAGTACCCCCTCCTTGAACATACAGACACAGTCTCCTCATCCTCCTCAACTGATGGGCCTTCTCCCTGTGACCACTGATTAAACTCAGTTAAACTCATTCATTAGCTTAGATAACAGATTTAAAAGGTTTCATACTCACAGGCAACATGATATCTGGTGGATCCATAAAGCATACAGAATCTTGATAGAATTTTTTTTTTTTTACCAAAATGCACCATTACAATAGCACAAGTACCTCTACATGACATTACTGCTATGATGTACTTAGGCTTACAATGCCTAAGGAAGGAGGAAATCACTTAGTCATGAAGGAATAATGATAATAAAACACACACACAACTTTTATATAGCTACTCACTCCTTATAATACGTGATATCATTTTCGATGATGTCCCTCCCTCTATTCCCTCAAGGACGGGCCTCCCTTTATTAATTTCCAAAGCCAGCTCCTCTGCAGGAGTGAAGCTGACTGGTGGTGGCCTTCCCCTAGTGCCAGCAACCTGTCTTCTTTTTGGTCACCTCAATAAAGAAAATAAAAAATAAAAAAACCTCAATAGTTGTAACTTCAAGCTGGCATTGATTACATATTCTAAACTATATTTTTATATTTTATTTTCACCTGCTGCCAGGGTCTTTTTCCTTCAACTTTTGCTGCTGCGTGAAACATTAACGTTATTCACACACAAATTTTGCAATGTAGCCTACTGTGACACACATTAAATGTTGAAGTATTTTAAATAGTTTTCACCGCAACTTACGCATTAAGACGATAAGCAATTTCCTGCTAAACTTTCTCACTTGCTTTATTTATTGCCGCTGTATTGACTTTTTCGGTGATGACATCTTTAAATTATTGCCGTGTACATCGCTGCTCCTTCGTTGCCATGGTAGCCCAATCGATAAATCGATTGACCCATGCTCGACTTTTCAGGACTTTAAAAGAATTGCGTGCACGCGCAATTATCTAGACTATTTAAACCTGACTCAAATTAGTAAGATCATATGATCCGCAACTTACTGTTATGGAACCAATTTAAGCGCGGATGTTTAGCTCGGTTCATTCAAGCCAGGTTTTGGACTTTAATCCCCGCTTTTCTAAGCGGCTTTTATGAAACAGCCCTCCGGTATTTGTGATTTACCATTGTTGGTATTTTTCTGTTATATTTTCATTACCTTTGCAGGTATATCTGATTACCATTGTTGGTATGATTATGTATCTAATGTGAGCTGTTTCTTTTTTTCTTTTTTTTTACATTTGTTAATATTCAGAGAAATGAATTTCTTGTTATTATTATTCTTCTTCCGTGAATGGGAGTCTATGGCAGCCCTATGAACCGTAAGTAGGAAAATGATGAAATTTGGCACACTTGTAGTGATGCTAATGAATAGTATGAGAGAAACACCTGTGCACAAGTCTTCTTGATATCAAATTTATTCGAGGTGCAACAATTGACTAACGTTTCGATGTACAGCTACATCTTCAGAGTCCTTGGAGAAAATGAGTAATGAAGCCCTTAATAAGGATCATCAACAGGTGTGATTGTACGTGAAGGGGGCGTGACTCGCCCAAGATGCACTCATCAAAGCCAAGGTGCCACACTCAAACAATCATTAAAGAGATAAAATGCACAAACACGCCTGAAAGGTAAATGTAAGAAACATGTATGGAATCCACATGGCAACCAGGAAACCAAAAAACAAAACAAAAAAAACCCACAACTCACAAAATATGCAAAAAAAAAAGAAAAGAAAAAAAGGGGGGTTAAAGAAAGCAAGATAAATTCAAATCTTCATTTAAACCAAAAGGTTCAAGAGTGTTAAGTGTATGTATCCAGAACGCTTCCCTGCAAAGAAGTTTATTAATAATATCACCCCCTCTAGGTGGGGGTATGATTCTCTCAATTCCCCAAAACTTCAAAGATGCAGGGGAGCCATGATTGGCCTGCTTATAATGCCTCGCCATGGCATAAGTTAAGTTCTGGGTGCGAATTGCTGTTTTGTGCTCAGCTATTCTTAGTTTCAATTGACGTTTTGTTTGACCTATGTATACCAGTCCACAGGGACACTTTAACATGTATATTATGTGAGTGCTGTTATAATTAATACAAGTACAAATCTGGGTGGCTCAGCGCAGATATCTTTAAGTGCAGGGTCACTGTTAAGGATATGCCAATGTTTTCGAATTATATTTTTTATTCTTCCTGCTGCTGGAGTATAGCTGGTAGAGAAAATAATTTTGGATTTAGTGTGAAGCTTGGATTTTTTCTTTAACAATGAGGCGCGATCTGTATTTAGAGCCCTATTCCATGCTTTATTAATGTCAGATTTGTCATAGCCACGTTGTTCAAAACGATGCGCTAGGTCCGATGCTTTAGCCAAAAATGCGCTTGTAGTGCTACAGTTTCTTTGGTCTCTTAAAAATTGGCCCACTGGTATATTACGAACCAGATGAGGCGAATGATTGCTCTCCGCTCTTAAGAGGGTGTTTCTGCTGAGAGGCTTGCGGTAGACAGTGGATTGTAGAATATTATTTTCATCCTTAAAAATGGTAAGGTCTAAAAAATCAATAGACAGCTTACTGGATTCCATAGTAAACGACAGATAGTCTGCGGTAGAGTTTACATAAGTCACAAATTGAGACAACTCACTAGTTGTACCTTTCCATATTAAGAAAACATCATCAATGTATCTACGCCAAAGTGCTAGTTTCGAATGGAACGGGTTGTTTTCGATGTTCTGTATGAATTTTTCTTCCCATAGACCTATTACCAGACAAGCATATGAAGGTGCAAACGAAGACCCCATAGCAGTCCCTTGGAGTTGTAAATAAAATTTGTCCTTATATTTGAAAAAGTTATTAGATAAGATAATCTCGACCAAGTTTAAAAGAAATTCTGATGGAGGTAGAACATCAGTGGGACGTCTAGTTAAATAATGTGAAATGGCTTGTAAGCCTATGTGATGAGGTATACATGTGTACAGACTTTGCACATCCAACGATACAAGGACATCATCACTTTCACACTTCCAGTTGTCAATCAAATTTAGAACATCAGTTGAGTCCTGTGGTGGAACATTTTAAACTGAATATTAAGCTAACCATGTTTTAACATTTGACCTCATTTAACCAGCTAAATCTCTGATACAATGTCCAAAGACATTCTGTACTTCAGATGAATGTATGTGTGTCAAACACCTGACTGTGTGTATAAATAACAAATATGGGAAATGGAACTAGACAGATGATTAAGATAGAATCATTAAAACAAAGTCTCCTCTACCCAGTAACAAAACAGTCTACCTATGAAGAACCAATGAAATTAATGTCATTATGCCATACCTCCCTATTGTATAAAAGCGGTTGTATCAGTGTTTTCGGGGGGATTCTCAATGGAATTTGTCTGAGATCCACCGGCCTTGTTTTTTACTTGGGAAGTTCTCTTAGTATTGCTCGAGAACTCTCCTGGCCGTAATTAAAAGCATTGAAAGGACATTTGCTGGAGTCTGTCTGTTATTTAAGCTGCGCAGCAAGAACAAGTAAGTTAGAATTATTAGTACCCAGCCAGACGTCGACTGTAGACGCGCTGAGGTTATAGGATTAGTACCCAGCCAGACGTCGACTGTAGACGCGCTGAGGTTATAGGATTAGTACCCAGCCAGACGTCGACTGTAGACGCGCTGAGGTAATAGGGTAGGTTTATAGCTCAGCCAGACGTCGACTGTAGACGCGTTGAGGTAAAAGTATAAGACTTGGCCAACTAGAGTGAGTATTATTGTAGAGTAGTCAGGTTCAGGGAAAAAAGAATCCATCACAGTCCCCAAGATAAGAAGGTAAACTATGAACATATTGTCTTAGAAAAAAATCAACAAATTGTGAAAGAGGCTCTGTTAAACTTCCTATGCTGGATACAATAGGGCACAAAGGAGGATCATCAAGTCGCTTCTGAATTTTAGGTAAACCATAAAATACTGGACATCGAAGATGGTCACTTAATAAAAAAGCTCTTTCTTTATCAGTAATCCAGGCTTTTTTATAAGACGAAACAATAAAGTCATCAATCATACTTTTAGTGCTGGAAGTAGGGTTGCGAAGAAGGGGCTGATAATGTTTTTCATCATTTAATAATTTGAATATACCACAATCATAATTCTTTAATCCCATAACAACAACAGCGCCCCCTTTATCAGCAGGGCAAATTATGATGTCCTGTTTAGCTTCTAAAGAGCGTAACGCATCCAATTCACTTTTTGTCATTTTCTTATTATTAGAAGTACAAAATCTACTTAATTTAGCCATATCCTGCTCAACCAACTGACTGAACGTGACAATGGTAGGATTTAAGTTAGAGGAAGGTAGAAATTTTGATTTCTTTTTAAATGGAGTAACTTCTCTCTCGGATATGACTTCGCCTCTGCCGACCACCTGGCTCTCTAGCCCACCTCTGGGCTTTTACAAATGTGGCAACTGTGCGCAATGCTCCAATTCGACCAACACTAAAGACTTTTCACATCCACATACGGGTAAGAAATATTTTATTTCTTCATTTATTAATTGTAACAGCACTCACGTAATATACATGTTAAAGTGTCCCTGAGGACTGGTATACATAGGTCAAACAAAACGTCAATTGAAACTAAGAATAGCTGAGCACAAAACAGCAATTCGCACCCAGAACTTAACTTATGCCATGGCGAGGCATTATAAGCAGGCCAATCATGGCTCCCCTGCATCTTTGAAGTTTTGGGGAATTGAGAGAATCATACCCCCACCTAGAGGGGGTGATATTATTAATAAACTTCTTTGCAGGGAAGCGTTCTGGATACATACACTTAACACTCTTGAACCTTTTGGTTTAAATGAAGATTTGAATTTATCTTGCTTTCTTTAACCCCCCTTTTTTTCTTTTCTTTTTTTTTTGCATATTTTGTGAGTTGTGGGGTTTTTTTGTTTTGTTTTTTGGTTTCCTGGTTGCCATGTGGATTCCATACATGTTTCTTACATTTACCTTTCAGGCGTGTTTGTGCATTTTATCTCTTTAATGATTGTTTGAGTGTGGCACCTTGGCTTTGATGAGTGCGTCTTGGGCGAGTCACGCCCCCTTCACGTACAATCACACCTGTTGATGATCCTTATCAAGGGCTTCATTACTCATTTTCTCCAAGGACTCTGATGAAGATGTAGCTGTACATCGAAACGTTAGTCAATTGTTGCACCTCGAATAAATTTGATATCAAGAAGACTTGTGCACCGATTTTTCTCTCGTTCTATGTGATCTCGTCCTGCCCTGGTTGCACCGGATCTTTTGGTATCTTTCAGAAGCGCAGTAAGCCTTCCTTTTCTGCTAATGAATAGTAATTGGACCAATTTTTGACCCTCTAGGACCAACTCTATACATAGTTCCCACATGACGTCACAACATACGGGCATTTGCCGACCCGGCGCCATTGCTGCGGGCAAAACATTAGAAGAAGCAATAGGAGTTGAACGAATTGAAATGAGTATCGTGCTATAAAGTGAAAATGGCCATCTCCTGCTGGGTCAATGGATGATAAAATAGTGCCGGAAGTTCAGTTAAATCGGGAGTTTACACTATACCCGTCATTAGACTCCATGGATGTGAGAAGACTAAGCTTTTGTCCGAACAACGACGGAGATTATGGCTGGCGAGGATAAACAGGAAAGAAACTCACTCAAAACACGCAAGACTTTGTTTGACAAAAGCACAATGTTGTGTTTTATTGCCAGTGTAAACAAATATAAGTTAACAGATTGCAGTTTGAATAATGTCCTGTATGAACAAAATGACGAGGTATTAAAACATACAAAACAACATTGTTTCCACTGTTTTATCTCACATTCCAGCATTGCATTTTCAGATTATGTCCCTAAAGAACCCGCGTATAATGTAGTTCCGCATTACATTGATTAAATTGTACGCGAGTTATTTATTTTTATATTCATACACCGAACCATGACGCCCACATTAGTACATGCATATTACAGAAAGCACAGCTAACTGTTTTAAGGGGAACATAGGAATTAAGTTGTGCAGGCTATGGCTTTTTAATAGACAGATTGGCATCATGCTACTTCGCTATGATGACTAAGTTTCTTTTCCATTGATTGCACTTGAGCAAACATCACCGAACCAACCCTACGGCAATCTGATCGTACGCCTCCAGTGATTTCCAGACTCAGAATTGCTCACAATGTGTAAAAACTCCTCACCAATACCAGATAATGGTACACATGAACATACTGTGTCTGAGGCAAAGCTGCATAATGATTGCTCAGTGCTTCCTTCGTTACGGATCCACACCATTTATGAAGGAAATTTTCGCATTGTACCTCTCTCCGTCTTGTTTTAATAGTCTCTTTATAATCTATTTCACTTTGTCTTTTCACGATTTGCATAACAATATAAACAGAAAGAAATATTTGTTTGTGAAACGACATTCTCTGATAAAACTCTGTAAAAACCTATGGTAAACAAAGCGGTTTTGCCCTCAAAGATGGCGTCTCCGGGGAGGTCACGTGACATTTTTTTTTCCTGTGGGAACTATGTATAAGCACGTCTCTCACCAAAAGACACCTGTCCTGTTTCTCCTTACACCACAACTCAATGTGTCTCAGACTGTTCTGTCTAACATTATCCTGGCCTGTCCCTGCTCTCTTTAGCATAGCAGGCTCATAACTTTATGGCTTAGTCCGTCATACAAGTATTTCCTCAGCGTCCGAAATGCCTTTGCGATTCATTGTTTTCTTGTTGTGAATCGACCGCTCTCCCGCTCATTGCGTAACGCCCGCCACGCCTATTTTCAGACAGAAGTAAAATTTTCTTACAAATACGACTCCAGAAGCTTCTGTAGCATATTTATAAGTATAAATTATTAATGACATGGCCCTTTTTTATACAGTAATCAGGCAATGTATCTCAGGAGACAGAACTCATAAAATCCAAAAAATCCACATTTTTAAAAATTCTTTTGGATGTTTCATATAAGTCCAGATGATATAAAAAATTGAATTACATTTTTTTTGCTTAGCATTTTCCACTCTTGCCTGTTTAAGTGTGTTGGTTCACCCAAAAATAAAATTTCTGTCATTAATTCAGAGAAAGGTAGAAAATAAATCATTAAAGATGGTCCATGTGAGAGTATACAGTTGGTTGTACTCTTAAACAACAATTTCAATATTTGTAGAAATAAGACAGTTTGCTGATTGCAGTAATGAGACGATTGCAATTCGCCAGTTTCACAAATAATTTTACTATATTTTAGGGGTGTAACAGTAACATGATGGTTCGGTATAGCAGGGAAGAAAAGTAAACATAAAATAGCTTATTTTTCTGATTTTTTTTTATTAAACAAAGATTTATTACACACATTGCGTCTTTGTAAAAAAAAATCAATTATAAATAACATTTAAATCTATAAAATATATACAGGAAGCAATTTATTGCACATTACTGCTATAATATTTATAGTTATAATTAACAAAAGAGATTGAACAGACAATTAACAAGCTATTCAGTTAATATTTAAATAAATAATAAACATTCAAAGTGAGCATGAGGTAGGTTTAGTATTCATTTTAAAATCTATAAATCTATCATTTTAAGATTTATATAATTACTTTCCTACAACAAATCATTTTTTTAAATATAATCATTTACACAGTTACTCTCTTAATATCTTAACATGTCTGTCCACATGAGGTAAACCGCTCCATGTCAAATAAAACCACTTTTAATGAGGATCAAATGACTGAGATCAGCTTTGAGAATGAAACTGACCTGTTTCTTCCTCAGTTTCTTCTTGTTTCACACTGAACGTTTCTTCAATCCCGAAGTCTTCACTCTCCTCTTTAACCCCCTGGGGTCTGAGGTGTGTTTGGGGCCCTTGAGAAGTTTTGACATGCCCTGACATTTTTGCTTATTTCAGCTACTTACAACATACCATTGGCCAACATATAATTATGCTATATTCAGCACAAACACTGCTACAATAATACATGAGCAAAATAGATGTACATGTTTGCATTTTATAGAAAAAAAATATTATGCGTGGTAAGTTAGTTTTAGGAAAAAAATTGTCACTGCAATAAGGCCATTTAACAAATACTGAACAGTTGTTCACAAGACTTTTGACTCACTATTCTTGTAGGCTAGAATTTTTACTACAAAATGATGTGAAAATCATTCTGACCACACTTTCACAAACCACAATATAACAATTTAAATATTGCAAGTCAGTTTTTGTGTCAGCACTGCTGTATGCGTGGGAGTGTCAATGGCCATGAATATTAAGTGAGATTTACACCAGGGGAGACAAAAGACACTCCCCCAGCGGCTAATGGCCCATCAAGCTGCTGTGAGGCAGCCTGAACTAAGAATGAGAGGAGAGCCAAAGGTTATGTTTTCTGTTTTATTGTAATTCCTCCATGTGGAGGAACTAAATATTGTGCCTCACAAGACCAGAGTGCTACATACATAAACATAGTACAGGTGAAAAGTTTGGACACATTCCTATTTTTAATATTTAAAAAAATAATAATAATAATAAATTAAGAGTAACACAGTCACACATCTTTATGCCACTCTTGAAAACAGTTCCTTTTCAACTGAAGACATAAGTGAACATCACATGCCTGGCATTTCCATGGTGTTAATTGCGTTTTACCACGCACTGCTTTGTAATGAACACATGTCCGGCGACCAAGTGTGGCAACATTCCTTTCATCTGATGTCAGCTCAGCTCCTGGAACTGGTACATGGTCACTATTGGTCCGTTTTGGTGCAGTTTTCTGTGACACACCACAGAGCTCTGTGATCAGTTACTCCATAAACTCTTTATGTGACATGTTACCATGTAGCTCTTTGTGCACAATGAAAGAGTTGGTGGAAACAATGCCCAAGAAGTGTAGAAAAATCTTTCTGTACCACTTCATTGTTTTGTGTTGTGCAGTGTAGTACTGTAACAGCTGATCAGACAGGTCAACACCGCCCATGTTCTGATTGTATGCAGTCACAGGTGCAGGACATGGAAATGTCTTTGTCCTCCATGTATCTTGTGTTTTCACTCTCCTCTGCACAGTGTCTCCCGTATAAGCAGGATGGATGGTAGAACAGACAGATACCTCTCGAGTGTCCATCCACTTCACAAAAACAAGAGGTCCATCCCGAATCCACCTGATGGATCCTCTCTTCTGGCAGATTTTTTTAGAGAGTGAATTAGCTGCATTCTTAGGGCAGTCCTTCCTGTTGTCCCTTAAGTCCCACATGCACCAAACTTCATTGCAAACAAGTCTTTTAGGAGCTTTGGGCTTGTGTAGAAATTGTCCATCGCACCGAGAACTGAACGACACCTGCGTGTCCCTCTGCGTGGTGCTGGCGAAGGAGAACGGGATGCTGAGACATTCCTGAGAAATTAAAATAAAATAAACTGTTAGCATTATCCAAAGTAAACTGATGGAAAAATAATGGGTATGGATAAAAAAAATAAGTTTTTTGTAGTTTCACTCAAGAATGGGAACTTTTACATTATTAAAAGTAAACAAAATACAACTTTTACATTATTATTCTGTAAACACAAAAAGGCGAAATATCTATAGATGGGCCATACATGAAATAGCCTACTCAATGAACGGATAGTTCGTGAATGACACATCACTACATTTCAAACATTTACACCTGTATTCACGAGGCCATGATAGTGTCATAGGCTAACCGAACATTTATATCTGTTGATGGGCCATATGGGACGGAGAAATATTAATGGGCCGACGCGTCGCGTCACCGCGAGTAGGCTGTTGATGCACGCATTTAGTGGATGGCCCGTTTGCGAACGCATTTCAAACATTTACACCTGTATTCACAAACATCTGTGCATAAGGCACGCCTAAGTTATTTACGCATGATATAGTGTCTAGGGTAACCAAAGCTGAACAATTATAGGCCAAGATATATTGTATTTAGACCTAATTACCGGAGCCTGAAATATATTTCTCTCAAACACATTAACATAAGCAGTTATTAGCAAACTAAATACATTATGAACAGTTATATATAAAAATGTATTGTATTTAGACAGGCTAGAGATCACATATTTTACCGGAGGCTGAAACATATTTAACGTAATCAGTAGGCTATATAACCTAAACATGTAATTGTTAACAAAATACATAACGCATAGTATTAGATAATAGCCCAACAAATTTGTTTAGAGAGTAACAGGCTATAACATTCAAAACATATACAAGCGTAGGCTAGGTAGCCTATACTATGCCCGAATGATGTGAGGCAATCTTTTCAAAATAGTCGGAAAATTCATATGAGCTCTATATGATCAGAAAATGAATTATACAACACTAAACAACTTACTCCGAAATGAAATCCTCGGCGGGGTCAACGCGTTCTTCAAAATGCAGCCGTTCGTCGTCCGAGTTGCAGGAATCTTCCTCAGAGGAAAAGGTGAAATCTTCCTCGCTGTGTAGAATCATCTGAAGGACCTTTTCGGCGGAGTAGCGTGCCAAAAACTTTGTGTTGTTATGCCACTGATCGGTGGGCGTATGCTTTGCATAACATTAGATCTCCCATTTTACCATGTGAAAAGCGCTGGGGGCGTGGCGGTCTCAGCTAATTAAAGATAATGAACTGAGAACGAAAAAACTGTGCCTCTCCTTGGTTTCAAACGGATTACATAAACTGGAAATATTTATTTTTTTAATAAATTACTTCATTTAAAAGAAGAGAACACAAGCTTTAAAAAGACATATGTCTCGTGTCTCTGTGACAAGTATTGAGTGAGTAACAGTGTATTTTTCGGACGCGTTTTAGAATGGACTTCACTAAAAGAGAGAACGCAGAACGCGCATCATGTTTATTATTGTTTATTTGGTGAAAAACACAAAACTTTGTTTTTATTGTGAGGTTCCACAAAAAAAATACACACTTCACAGGATCGAATGATGTATAACACTTATATGTAAGATAAAAATCAACAGAGTAATTTGAGTCTTTTTTGCACTGATAAGGAAAAAAGTGTGCTTATATCGCGGGCGATATGGTCGACCCCAGGGGGTTAATAATCACAATCTTTATGTCTTCATTCTCCTCTTTAATATAATTCATCATTATTAAATTGTGTCGCGTGGATCTCTGCCGCTTCACCAGGAGGGTTTCCTCTGTTTATGCACACTTTTATCGTCCTATTTAAGATGAGAATTATTAACAGAAAGAAAAAACACACGAAACTAAATCTCTGTGCGTTTCTAAATCAGATCTAGTTCAATTCTCTGGTAAGAGTCAGTCGGGGGGAGAGAGGGAGAGAGAGAATGGGCTTAAAATCAGACAAACCTTTCCTCTTCAGCCGATTCACAAAAAGATGCAGCGCAGCCTTATGACGTCATACCTACAGACCAAAATAAAAGTCCTGTTCACACGCTGAAATCACAGACGTGCATAGAAATTGACATGCAAATATCATGCAAAACCTTTGTTTGCGTTTTATTCGGTTTTGAATGTTAGGTGAATATTATGATTATATATGAAGAGTTCAGATGCAAAAGCCTCTAAATGCCATTTGAAATTTTCTTCTAAAATGCCCATTTTTATCAAGCTTGTATATTCAAGTTCAGTAATTTCACTTAAATGACAATTAATAGGTAATCTTCATTGACATTTAAGTGAAATTACTGTACTTAAATATACAAGCTTGATAAAAATGATCATTTTAGAAGAAAATTTCAAATGGCACTTAGAGGCTTTTGCATCTGAACTCTTCATATATATATATATATATATATATATATATATATATATATACATATATATGTATATATATGTATATATATATATATGGGTGATTCTATAATTGGAGATACATTTTGCATTTCAATTTTTTAAAAAAAAAAAAAGGTTGTCATACAGAACCATTGTTTAAGAATTACCTTGAAAACACTTTAAAGTTGATATATTCAGTGCTATACAAATACAGATCATTTATTATTTTCTCTATTTTATCAAAATATCACCTGTTCATAGTTTTTCTCGTCAATTCTGTTACGGACAAACAACCAAATATATAGAAGTAACAGTACATGAAAAAATGATAAATCTTTTTAGTTTCATTTGCCATGTAGTCCTTTTATTCAGGCCTTTAAAACAGATATTAAATGTTATATTTATACAACTTCAAAATTAGTTCCCCCCCAGGCAGTAGTGGATTATCCAAAGGGTGCACTTGTTTTTTTTATCAAATTACTTGAACATTACAGAATAAAGATAAAACTATAACATGTATCTTACTCTTGCACAATATAAAATAACAATATTAAAGTAGTTTGATATTTCAATGTATTATTTCGTTAATATTCAAGATGAAAGACCAAAAACAGAATTGACACATCTGGTAACAGAATTGACGGGGGTAACAGAATTGACCCAAACCAACCAGAACATCCCTATAACAAAAAAATAACTGCTGAGTTATTGAGAAATACTCAACCAGATATCCCTCTGGATCTCTACATGCCGTGTTGCAACCTTGGTCGGGGGTGGAATTAATCTGAGGATGTCCTCATGTGGGTACCAATGAACATCTTCACGACCAGGCCAAAAGAATCGATTTTTTCCTATTTGGTGCATGCACTTGACCCTCACATGAGTTTCATTGACCTCCAGGATGGTACCAGGATAGATATCTTGATCATATGTGAGGACACACCATTGTCCAATCACATCCTGGCTCTCCCAGTGTATGTCTGTCAGTTGGTCTTCATCTCTCTCTTCACTCTCTCTTCTCCAACGGCTCTCTCTTCTCCAACGTCTCTCTCTTCTCCAACGGCTCTCTCTTCTCCAACGTCTCTCTCTTCTCCAACGGCTCTCTCTTCTCCAACGGCTCTCTCTTCTCCAACGGCTCTCTCTTCTCCAACGTCTCTCTCTTCTCCAACGGCTCTCTCTTCTCCAACGTCTCTCTCTTCTCCAACGGCTCTCTCTTCTCCAACGGCTCTCTCTTCTCCAACGGCTCTCTCTTCTCCAACGGCTCTCTCTTCTCCAACGGCTCTCTCTTCTCCAACTCTCTGCTTTCCTTTTAATGTGAGAGGATCAGCAGGGAACTTGAATGTCTTTGTTTGGTGGCACTGGCACACCAACTTTTGCTGAGTGGAACAGGAGCAACTCACATCCCGGTAAATTAGCTGATATGGGAAGACCGTGACCACTTGGTGGATTTTCATGGTGAAGGGTACGACAGGAAGTGACTTTGGCATCTCCTCCATAGCGTTGTTAATGGCGCGTTCGTCAATGTAAAACAGCTTCACTGATGATGGTGCATCCACCAATGCTTGAAAAAGTTTCTGTGCATTTGGCACATCTTTCCCACTGTTAGCCAATGCGTCCGCTCTCCGTTTCAGTGATCCTCCAACTCCATCTGGTGCCCCCTTGCCATGACCGGCCTCGAAAAAACTCCATGTTCCAGCTATGAAACCAAGTTGGTGAATTTTTTGGCTCAAAAGAAAGAAATTACCCTTTTGGCGGTATTGGGTGCAAGGCCCATCACTGAAAAAATGGAGCACCGACACTGTGGGATGGTGTTGCTTCAGGTGATCTAAGATGGGAGAGAGGTGGGCCCATATAGCAGCGGGACCCTTCTCCTTTGAGGGTGAAATGGTGCAGAAGCACATATGGTCTTCAACCCCTCCAAAGTAAAGCACTCCCGTGTGGAGTGTTGCCTGGACCTGGGAGGAAGCAAAATGCACTGATTGGATCTCAGTTGCATATTTGCAGGCGTAATTCTCAGAGAAATCTACATGAATTAGGCACTCGTGTGACTTCATCCCTTGCCTTAGCTCATTATAGTGCCGGAACTGACTCCTCATTGTAAAAAGGTGCTTTTTAAAGAATGTGAGCTGGTTAGCAAACAAGTCAAGCAAACCTTCCAATGTAGTTTCACACACCTTTTTTATAGTGACCCTAACAGGCAGTTTTTCTGGCATTTGATCTTTTGATTTCCTTCTCCTTTCTACCATTTCAGTTGTCCACTGTGGGTATGACACCAAAGCCTCAGTGTCATAATCAGCCATTGCTTGGACCTCCTTATTTTTACAGGCATCACAATCTCCATACATGCATTCTTTTTTCTCAATGCTACAGCAGGTAGCCTCCACAACCGATTCCAAGTTGCTGCTGTCAATCACTTTATGATGACGCAACTTTTCAAAAAGGAATTTTATGTTCTCATGAACTTTACATAAGCATGTCTCCCTGTCTGTGTTGGTAGGAGTTACCACTGAGAATGGCTTCATGCGGCAAAACAGGGAGTAGGATATTTCTGTTCCAGGATTTTCGATTAAGAAACGCTTGTGTAAATTTCTTACATTATCACATAGGAAGCGCTTTTGCTTTTTTTCTTTCATTTTAGTAAGTGTCTGACTTTTTCCAGCTGTCAAGCGACTGATATCATCCCTGTTGAAGAACGCACATACTCTGTCTTGCAACCTATTCCTCTTAGATGCATATTTTTTTCGTTGGAAAGCCAGTTTGTCATTGTTGGTCTTGCTTTGGTTGAACCTCTTTCTTGACAATCCTAGTGTTTCCTGAACCTTGGCCTGGAATCTGTATTTTCTGATAATTCTGCCAGAAACAATTTGTGAAATTATTTGCCTGCTTTTCTCTGATGTGGATCCATGATAATTTTCTTTAATTGTACGAAGAAGTGCATGGTGGTAGGTAAGGGTTTTTCTGACATTCTCTGACACATAGCGTCTACCAACTAACTTCTTGGTTGTACTTTTAGGAGAATGCTTATCTACTTTCAGTCTCTCACAACGTTTGCGGTACATGTCAGTCTTTCTCTTCTGTGCTGTCAGTGCCTGTTGTAACTTCTTTATCTCTCTGTACACTTTTGAGGTCCTGTGCTTTACTCTCCTTTGTCCTGACCTCTGCCTGAAATTATATGAAAAGGCTTATTAAAATAATTTCTCAAATAGTTGATTGTGTATCAGCAAATTACAGAATAAAGTTCTCTGATCAAAAGTAAATTTAAATTCTCCAATATACTAAACTATATGCATTCCAAATACAAAACATACTCCATAAACTTTCATTGCACATCAACCACCAACCTCCATTTATTTTTCTGATGTGGACCCTGGGATGACTCTGACTGATCAGAATTCTCTGAAGTGGTAAGGTCTCTACACTTCTTTCGCCTGGCTCGACTGGCAGCCTGGGCATTCCTCCAGTATTTCTGCTGTCTCCTCCTCTCTCTTGGTGTTAAGTCTGCAACCAATCTGACTCTTCCCATTTCTTTCTTGTGCCTCCATCTTTCCCTATCCTTTTTTAAGTTCTCCTCCCTTCTCTCTGGGTTAGCATCACGTCTCGCTCGATATCTACGCTGTTTCTCCGCAGCAGAGAGTGGCATGTCTGAGGCACACATTTTGACATTCTATTACATTCTATTACATTATTATTATTATTATTATTATTATTATTATATTATTGTACAGTAGCATGACAAATAACCACACATGCTTGGGTGGGTGTGTCTGTGTGTGTGTTGAAATCCTCTGATCATAGTAGAATAACCCAATTGATCAGTGTGTGTCTGTGTGTGTGTGTGTGTGTGTGTGTGTGGGGGGGGGGGGGGGCTATAAACACACATTATGCATTTTTGTGTGTATTTGCATCATTGTGTGATTGTAACCAAGGCAGTGGCAGTGTGAAAACCATGGCATTGGTCAATTCTGTTACCGTACCTTGGTAACAGAATTGACAGTAACAGAGTTGACATTTTTAGCATTTCTTACTAATAGCACCACATGCTAGCATAAATGCTAAGAGCACATGGCCTGATACTAAAGATGGTTTTAAAAACTTTTAAAACCTCCTTTTGTTAAAATCGTTGAATTTTGCTTTTCCTATGAGATTGTTGAAACAGATTTGACATGTTTTATAAGAACTCTTGGTGCAAGTGCCTGTAAGATTACATGGCTTCTGAGAGAACAAAACACATACCTCCTAGTTCTTCAGAGTTTAATAGCAAAAGGGAAGTGACATCATCTTGCGTTGCTTAGGATACTGATGAGACTGATTAGCATAATTTAAAGAGACAATAACATGTAGTAACAGAATTGACACAGGATTTATGGATTGGTATTTTTCAAAAATAAAAGTTACTTTTAAACAAATTAATTTACCATAATTTAAAAACTGTCACCAATAATAAATTATAAACAAAATAATTAAAACCCCAACCTGAAATTTGTAATTAAAAACATGTTTAATGCATATTTTACCCTTGTTTGAAAAAAAGTACCACCCACTAAGGACAGTATGATATCATGACTTTCAGCATCATGAAATAGCTTTTAAAATAAAATAGTTTTACACTCTAGCATTTTGTCACTCTTAAAAATAATAGAAAACAATTAAAATGTGTTTTTGGAGTAAAATTTTGGTAAAGCTGTAAAAAATAAATGGCTTCGGACTTCAAATGTATCTCCAATTATAGAATCACCCATATATATATATATATATATATATATAATCATTATTCTTATATTATATCATATTTAAATGTGAAGTATGAAATTTTATTTAAAAAGTGAATGAGGAGATAATGTCCAAGAAAGTATTGTTAATTTCATCAAATATATTTGTAAACAACTTTTTTTTTCCCCATGACTAAGACGAGACTTCGCCAGTGTTTAAAAATGCTGACTAAGTCTAAATTAACATGCTCTATTGTTGAAGAGACTAAAATGTTTTGCATAAAATAAAAACTAAGATAAAACCTCTCTTCATTTTTGTCTACAATCGTCTCTACTTTTCATCATGAGACAGAATATTCTATATACTATATTATGCCTTCGTAATATCCCAAATGAGTTTGCACTGTTGCTCAAGTACAGGTCTCATACTCCTGTTGCTCCCCGCAAGACGAAACTACATAGAGCAAGAACACATCACTCATAGACAAGACTCAAGAGGTAGAAGGAGAGGCATTTTTCATACAATGATATTGACAAAAAAAAGTCAGAATGCATCATTATAACTGATGGGAAGCACTGCGGACAAAAAAATATCAGGGAAAAACATTGATGCTGTAAATCAACCAGATACCTAGAAATATTAATTGCTAAGCCTTGTTAAATCTCATTAGTCGTTTCTCAAGACCAAACTAGAATGTATTATTATTGTATTCTTTTCTGGTATACTTATTTTATTCCTGGTCTGAACAGAAAAATGAGACATAAGGCAACCAAATAACAGTTTTAAAAACATTTGTAACTTGTCAGTCAGAGTCGGGCCCCAGCTTTTTAATTTTGTTGGTTCATAATAAAATACATATAATAAAAAAAATAATGCGGTCGTTGAAGATCTCAAAAATGAAGTTTATTACAGCATAGCAGTGGCAAGGTACACGAAGCACCTTGGGTTCACCGGCGTCAGAATGAACCCAGAACATTCAAATCTTAAACCTTTTATTCTGTTACTGTTTACAACTCTTAATGTAAATGAAGTTGCTCTTGTCGTAACTGCTGTGTTCTATATGTTAAGAATAACAAATTCAAATTTAAAAATAAGAATAAATATATTAAAAATAGGTTACAGATCAACCACTGACTCAGCTCCCTCTTACTTTCACTTGCTCCTACGAGTCTACATCCTTACCAAAATTATACGATCAGTCAATGGGCGACCGCTCGTGGTACCATCACAAAGAGAGCCTCAAAATCCCTCTCCAGAACACTCTCATTCACGGTTCCATGCTGGTGGAATGATCTGCCTACCCTCATCCGGAAATCCCTGACAGCATTCAAAAGACAAATGAAAGGTCGTCTCTTCCGTAAGCACTTGATCTAAAAAAAAATTGAAATTCTTTAAATCCCCACTCGCCTGGTTTGTGTTACTCTGAGCAATGTTTGAACTTTTATTTTGAGCACTTTTTGTGTTGTTATTGCCTCTTCATGATGACTTGTTTTGGTTTAGTCCTCAGATGGATAAAAGCATCTGCTAAATGACTAAATGTAAATGGTTCTCGCCTTTCCTCCCTCCTGGTTGGTTCTGGTGCGATCGAGAATGTTTGGTTGGTCATGGTCATAAATGCTGTGAATTTCTCCGTGGCTAGTTGGATGGTTCGTGCCTGTAAGGTTTTAAGGTTACGATTCCCCCATTTTATCGCTGTTTTCAAGGCTGCCAAAAATATATATTTGGGACTAAATATAAAAAATTCTCATTCAGTTCTGGTATCTCCATAGAAAACAACTTTCTGCCATCTTCCTGCCAGTCTTCTTTTTTTATGGAAACATGCAGTTCAGGAAAAATGGGCATTACCTCCAGCATCACAGTTCTCCACAGGGTAAACTTTCATGATATCCCTTATGGGAACAGGGAGGGCCTCCTCAAGATCCTCCAGCATCCTCTTGTTAAGCCATTCAGACCTGAAGCCCACCTTTCGTGCCAGTTCCTCCACAGATATCCAGCTCAGTCCCCTGCGTAGATGGCAGATTTTGGAGACTCCTGCTTTCAACATTGCCGATCTTCCAGTGGCAGAGTTCAGCAACTCGACAGAGATACAAGGATTGAAAAACAAAGGCTCTTCATATATCCACTGATTGGATCCTTCCTAGGGGTGGGAAAAAAATCGATATTGCAATATATTGTTGTGCTCTCTGTTGCAATAAATAATCGATACACTAACGCCCAATATCGATATTTTATTACAACATGAAATGATCAATTTACCCGTTGTCAGTGTCACCGTCACTACCCAATATCTACCATTCTGTTTGCGGGGGGCGCCGTTCGAGTAAATAGAGGTAAAGTGGCGCAAACAACGGCCGGTGAAGAACACAAGATAACTAACAACAAGAGAAGCGACAAGAATGGCGGAAAACAATAAAAAAACTAATCAAAGACCCACCCGCTAGTTTCCACTCTAAAGTGTGGGGACACTAAGGCCAATTTATACTTCTGCGTCGAGGGTACGCCGTAGTGTACGGCGTTGGCTTTGCACGTAGCCGACGCCGTTGTGAGCATTTATACTTCTGCGTTCAGGTCTTGGTTGCTCTGCAGTACTGCTCCGAAACGCTAGTAGGCGGCGGAGGGATTTAATGTTCCACTGTGTTTAGATTTGTCGCTGCTAGGTTACTACAAGCAATAGCGACTGAAAGAGAGTGGATCATGTTGAAATTGGAGTTTATTGAGGTGGAAAAACAGTTCATTTTAGTGAAATTACTAAAACTGAAAGGCAGAAATGAGAGAAGACGTCGGAGGAGATGGTAGTGTGGAAACGCGTGAGAAGGTACGTGCGGAAATGCGTAGGAGGAAATGCGATGCTACCAAGCCGACCAATCAACGATCTTGCGGTCCGCGTCGTCGCGACGTGTAGTTACATTTTTGAAGAGGTGCGCGTCAGGCAACGCGGAAGGGTACGCGGTATGGGACGCGTCTGTGCGTATGCTACGCCGTACCTACTGCGCGCACCTGACGCAGAAGTATGAATTGGCCTTTAGGGCCCTATGATTTCCGCGAATCACGGAATCTCAGATGGAATTGGGGAATTGGCCAATTAACGCGGAATCTAGTGTTAACACGGAATTTCGAATTTTACATATTTGGTTTGAAATTCTGTTTGTGTGTGGGAGAAGAAAGTATGTCTGGTGAAAATGCAGACCAGGGGAAGCAAATCTGGGCGACACAAACCCCCCAACCCGTCATTTCAGCTACAATGACGAAATCAAAACAATGAAAGCATGGCAAAGCGGCTCTCTGGCTCTCCTTTCGTCGGCAAAAAGTTAAGAAGTTCGACGCTATAAGCCGTCAGTACCGAGCCGAGCAGTTCGCACGTGATTTATGCAGTGTTTCCCACTCATAGACTAATTCGCCGCCACATACTGCGTTTCATTTTTTAACACTATTTAAACACGCAGCGTGTTCTTTCAGTATTTCTCCGCTCTGCCTCTGTCTCTCTCTCACTCACGCGTCTCTCTCTCACACTCTCACTCACTCACACACAACGTGCACACCACGTCTGAGGCACCGACTGGACAAAAGCGAAGCAAACTCTGTGAGTGAAACTGGGCTAGAGAGAGACACAGTGTGACTTTATAACTTATATAAATTAATATAATTTATATTACTGGACAGTTTAAAGCTCATAACCATATTTTGTTGTTACTTGTCTTTTAGAGTGCAGTGTTATGTTGCATCATGCAGTATTTGTCCTGAAAAGGATACTGAGTAAATGTCTATATTACCTTAATAAATTTAAGGTCATTCCTAATTTATTTGTATTTTTTAATACATTTTAATCATTAACTTTAAAAAGCACACTCTTTTTACGACTAAAATAACAGCCAAGAGTAAAAAAATGTAAAAAACAAACAAACAAAAAAACAGAATTTGGGAAAAAATAAAACGTATTTCATAGGGCCCTAAGACACTTTGGGTTTTACGAGACAGTCCATGGAAAGCTCAAATGCATATTTCTTTGCACAATGTTGGAAATGTTGGCATTAATAAATAAAATTTACATAAAATTTCCTTTTCCCTTCTTTTTCTTTTCAGTCACATATATCGTGACTCATGATATATCGTTGATGAAATTTCTTCCAATATATTGAATATCATAGATATCGCGAATTGTGATATTATCATATCGTGGATCACATATCGCCACGGAATTGAATCGTGAGGTACCTGTATCGTCCCACCCCTAATTAATACCATTGTTCAGCCTTACCAATTGTGGAGGGCAAACATTGTTATGTTGTTTTGATTGATACTGTGAAGCTGCTTTGAAACAATCTGTATTGTGCAAGCACTATATAAATATAATTGACTTGACAAAAATATAATTTAAAATAATATAAATCTCCCCATTAATTTGCTTAACCAAATGTTTTTGCCTTTATTAATTAATTAATTATGTACTTCAATTATGACATTATTTTCTTCATTACAGATAACCAAACTGGAAGCAGTAGTCCAGAAAATGGACTTTTCAAACAAAACGGTCACAATAAATGAAAACGATTGTGAAGTAAAGACCTGCTGGTTGACAGACACAACTGGAGTAATTGCCCTATCATTATGGGACGCACAAATTGAACTTGTAGAAGCAGGCAAGTCTTACAGTTTCACAAATTTGGCCACCAGGAAATTTTCTGATAACACCACACACGCACATCAACATTTACACCAATACTCAAAAAAATACCAGAACCTGCTACAACTCATGACATTCAAACACCTCCGCCCACACTACACATAATTTCTACAGAAATTACAGGTGCTGCAATAACAGTAAAAAAGCAATGCCCAACACCCCCAACATACCTTATCCTCAAAAGACAATTTCTACAGGTGCAGTACCTGCAAAATATTACGAAAAGGAACAAGTTACATTACAAGATGCAGTGGATTTGTAACCATTCAACTAAACAGTCAAGAAACATCCATATCCATTACAAATTCCCTACTCACACAATTCATAAATCAAGAAAAAGATGTCAGCAATATGGACAAACCAAGACATCAAAGATTATTTTATGAATACGGGGCGGCAGTGGCTCAGTGGTTCATGTTGGTTGTCTACAAACCGAAAGGTTTGTGGTTCAATCCTCGATTCCACCTGACCAAGTGTCGAGGTGTCGATGAGCTGGATGGCGCCGGCGCCTTGCATGGCTGACACCGCTGTCGGTGTATGAATGTGTGTGTGAATGGGTGAGTGTGAGGCAATATGTAAAGCGCTTTGGTGGCCATTAGGTCTATGAAAGCGCTATATAAAAGGCAGTCCATTTACCAATTATGACATACGGTCAACTCACACTCACATTTACTGACAACAACCAATTAGTACACATTCAAACACCAACACAAAAGACAGAAGAAATCAACAACAGTGTTGAGGAACTGAGTGCAATAATAATAGAAGTCCATAAAAATCACATTCCAGACACTGAACAAACAAGTATCATGTCACAAAAGTCTACACAAAAGTGTACACATGAGAACATTATATATATATAAAAAAAGTCTAACAGCACACACACACACACACTACATGACATACTTTTACACTGTAACATTACATTTACTTTTTTTCCCCACATTTATATTTCAGCAAAAAAAAAAAAAAAAAAGTACAAAAAAACTATTGTTTTCTATTTGTAAAAAAAAATGTTACAGTACAATGTTACATGTTTGCAAAGCTGTTTTTTGTTGTTGTTTTTTTTTTTTTACATATTTGTTTAATAAATGCATCAATGTTCGGATGTATTGTTCCAGTGTTTTATGTTCAATAAATAAAGATGTATGTACTCAAAAGAACAGATTTAACCAATTTTGTTTAAAGATATCTGATACAATTTACATGATTACTCATGTCATGTACTTGATGCTCAAGTACATTTGTTTACTGCTCTTTGAAAACAAAACAGTTAAACAAATTGTTGAACTTTAATTGAACTGTTATAACTGCACAATTTGAAACTACTTCATATAACTGTGCAATGATAAATGCCAAAATAGTGTACTTCAAATTCTTTCAAATACTAATAGGGATGTCCCGATCAGGTTTTTTTGCCCTCGAGTCCGAGTCCGAGTCATTTGATTTTGAGTATCTGCCGATACCGAGTCCCGATCCGATACTTTTAAAATATATACCAAATAGAATAAAGAAGAGCGAAAAAACAGATCCAGATTTCCTTAAATTTAATTTAATTCACCTTATTTTAACATCTGACAACTCTGTCAAGAAACAGATCACTTCTGTGAGGTAGCTTGAACAATCAGGTAATAAATATAAATTCTTCACTTTTGGACTTTAGTGCAACAGTAAATATAAAAAAAAAAAAGTCTAATATAAAAACAAATAGGCCTAGCACTCATTGCGATCATTTGTGCTATCTTGGCTGTGATGTCCTGCGGCTAGTTTGCTATGGCAATGTTGTTGTCATTAACTTTATAATGTTAAGCATAAATATACTGATAAAGACACTGTCAGCAGTATTGACAGCAAAATAGACCAGAGAATATTTTGTTCTGTATGACAGGTGCAATATTTGAAAATTGATAATTATTTATTTATTTATTTTCAAATTATATTTCTATCTGAAACTATGTCAAAACCTAGACATTCAACCGTCAAAACTGAATTTATTAATATCATGTATTCGTGTACAAAATAACATACTGTAGCGACTGTCAGTGGCTGTCAATCAGCGATGTAGAACCCCGGGCACGCTGCTGGTTGGCCTGGGGAGAGGGGGGCGGGTTGAGGAAGTTCGTCTGTTATTTTGGTTGCGCTGTTCTGAAGCTATGTTTCTGAATGCTTGCACGTTGTGCCTGGCTAATAAACAAGTTAACTGAACTTGCGTGTCGCGTGAAAAATAGGCGTCGGTTCTATTTATAGCATGCGCGCGTTTTCCTCACGGCTCGAGCGCGCCTGAGACGCGCGTCATTCAGGCAGCCTGCAAGCTCTTACCTGTTTACATGGGAGCCGAAATAAAAACGGACACGCCACGCAGCCAGTGTGTACCCGGGGCACTCTGTGCCACCGCATAAATAGATGTATTAAAAAATACTGAGAATATATTTATACATGTATCCGAGTCCTGATCGGGAGGTAACATCCGATTCCGATCGAGTCTGAAACCACGTGATCGGGCCCGATTTCCGATCACTTGATCGGATCGGGACATCCCTATAATCTATTATACTACATGTAATTATTAATATTGACAATTATGCTGCATTGAGTAATGTGAACGTAAAGGAAACTTGCAGTAAACATTTGATTATTCATATATTTAAAATGTATCTACAACAGACTATATGTGTGCATGTGTGTTTGTAGTCCTAGGTTCCAAATTTTGATGGTAAGGTCCTCTCTGGGCTCTTGGTCGAAATCTAGGGTCACAGGGCTCGGTTTAATGTTAAATACATTAAAACCGTGTATTTCCTATATAGCCTATATTATATAAATTATTATACAAAGATACACATTATACAGGCCTACACAGTGCTTTAATTTCAGGAAGGTCTACTAACATTATTCAGGCATGGTCTAAAAAGAATTTTAATAAAGTAATCAAAAGTAAAATAGCACTGAAAAGCTTATCATAGATAGATTTATGCTTATTAAATCTAAAGTTTTTCATTCAAGAGAGTGATTTTCTCTTTGCCTTTTGTTGTTTGATTCTCAGCAATCGTCCTCATGTTTATTAGACTGCTTCCCCTTTAAGAACAAGTACAGATCTAATAGTCTACTGATGCACCATATTTTCTCCCAACTATTTCCATAACTATGTCCATTTTAGACAAACTGTTTAAGTGAATCTTCAAGCTGGTCGTTTTGACATTTTTGTGCAGGCTACATTTGATCGTTTAGACGCGCATATGAAGCCCAAAGTATAATTTGCTTTTCTTGTTGCGGTCTGTTTCGAAGCGCACGTCGCATTGGGAACAGCATCTTTTGCGCAGATTTTTGTACTTTTAATAGCTCTTTTTATTATTAAAAGTGTCCAGCAATATAGTAACAGCAGAGACTGCATTTTACAACAATCACTGATCGTGCTGATTCTGTCTTAAAGTTTGAGTTTTTAGGAGAAATGACAGTGCACCGCTGCAATGGGAAGGAAATTGCCTTAGACAGAATGTGACTGTAATTAGGTGTTCAAGCACGAACTGCTGAAAACCTAAAATTAATCGGATCGGGTTCGATTTTCTGCGTTTTTCACATCCAGAGCCAGCATTTTGAGAGGTCTTTTGACAATTCAGGGCCGGGAGGAGCTCGTCCTCAAATCATTGCACATATGCGCCGTGCTTTCAGTTTCGGTTTTCAATTTGATCAAGTGTTTATGTTCTCTTCTCTATATTGGATTATGAAATTAATAAACCTCCCCTTTCAATCAGATTGAAATTTAGGATCGAATATGATTGAGCGGCCAATCCGATAACGTATTATTTGGCCACAATATATACACAATATACAATAACAGCCTAGCTGTTCTGCAGCGCTTGGAGATTAAATTCAAGGTTTTTTGAAGAAAAAAAACAGTGATTTTGTCTCTAGCAATCTTCAGCGATCTTCAGAAGAATAGTTCAACTGTGCAAATGTGATGACCTGCAGTGACCCTGTCAGTCCAACTCACCTCTCATTCAAACTGGCCAATCACAGCTCAGCTGGCAGCCCCCCTGGGGGAGGGAGTGAGGCTCCTGTGGAGAGGTGTGAAAGCTAACAAGCTAGAAGACAGACAGCAGCACAGCAGATGTCAAAGGTGAGACTTAAAACATGTTAAAATGGGTTCATAAAGTGACGGTAAAGATTTGTATTGCTGGGAAAGACTTTCATTTAGAATAAATGCAGAATTTTGTGTTCATTTGATCAGAAACACATGACAGGTTGATTATTAAAGGTGAAAAATGATTAGGCACACACACACACACATATATATATATATATATATATATATATATATATATATATATATATATATATATATATTAGCCACAAACTAATAGAGATCCCCTTATAGAAACTTTGATTCCACAACTCTCAGTATTATATTGAACTAAATTAGCTGACATGAGTAAATGTTCAAGTTAGGTTCTTAGGTTAGGGGGCTGTTTAGCCACACTTGCACATTTGAGACTTCAACAGAGCATTACACACTACTGTCTTTCAAACATGTGGTGTGACTTGGGTGTACAATTCAAGATTTTAAAATGTTTCCACAGTTTGCTTTTAAAAAATATATATATATATATGATTTATCTGCATATGAAAAATCATTAACATTGTTTAAATATCCTTAGATGTAATTGAAATAAACATTTTGTTACTGAAATTGAAAAGAACAGCTTTAACAACTTGTTTTACTAATCTGTGTAAATTTCTCTTTCAATAGGTACTACTCCATGTGAAAATAGCGCAAAAAGAGAGTGAAGGGCACAATGTGATAAGATGGAACTTCCCTGGAAAAAAAAAACATTTACACAGTATGTGACGCAACCTCATCTGTGGAACTGACTGTCTGGGGCGAGCACTGCCTCGACATTGAACAGTGGTACAGCATGTCAAACATATCAATCAGACAATATACCAACAAAACATACTTAACTACAACAAAAGACACTGAGTTCACAATCATTCAATCTCAAAGCACCACAACCTTTGTTCCAACCACATCCTCAATCACTCAAAACTGTGAATTAATTGGCACACAAATAAACACTTATATCTGTCCATTAAAACATCCCATTACAGACACTATCCAGCTCAAAAATACTGTGTGACAAATGTCAAACTCAATTCAAATCAACTGCAAATCCAAATTTAAACGTATGGAAAACTTACCATAAAATCTACATCTGGCAAAAATTGGCAATAGCATTATTGGCACACTTGCTGATTTAAAACACAGCCGATCCGATGATATTGTTGATTCTCTACTTGAACTACCAGAAATAAGCTACAACACACTGAGTTTATCATGAAAATTGAGTCAAAAGAGACCAACACCACTACAATGACTGATGATGATAGAGCAGGACCACCTACACCATGCTTCGAAGATAAAGACTTTGATCAAGACTTACTTAAAATTTATACACCACCACACACAAACTTACACACCTCCTTATGCTATTGTAGATGCACAAATTGACACAGAGCCACCATCCAACAAAGCCACCATCCCACACACCACACTCGTACAAGAATCAAAACGTGCCAACAAAAAATTGAGATGTGTAGGCGTACAATTAAACATAAAGGACTGTTTTTTTTTTCACTGCATGAAAATGTTTTATTTGCATTTGGTTTAATTATATTGTCTAGTATTTATATAGTGTTATGTTCTATATTTTTGTTGTACTTTCATTACCTTTGCCAGTATTTGTGATTTGTATCTGTGTATGTTTGGTTTTTTTACATTTGTAAATATTCAGAATTAAAATGATTGCATGGAGGAAAATTAATTTCTTGTTGCAAATAAACTTGACATTAAATTGATTTAAACTAGGAGCAAAACTGTCCCTTATTTATAATACAATTCCAGGCATTGTGTCAAAGAATGATCTCATCTGAAGCTCACATACAACGTGCAGTGTTTAATGTCAAATTAATTGTCCTTCACCCAGAATGGTTGTCAGTGGTGGCCCTATGAACCACAAGTCGGAAAATTTGCACACATATAATGGTAGTGAGTAGTAATCTGACCAATTTTGGATGATTTAACAAAGAATTTTTTTTTTACTCTTAAGACAACTCTTAGCAATGTTCTTGGGAGTGATTCTCCGAGGCTGGATAAATATAGACCCTGTAAAGCTCATTCAGATAGTACAACATTATCTTTAACACTTTCTCCACAAGTGTTGAAAAAACAAACAAACAAAAAGCACTTTTGATTGTCACAAGTGTCATGGCCCCCTGAATGTTTTGTTGTATGAATATCAGACCATGAGCAAAAACACAGGCCCTTTGCTTTTACCACAGTTATATCAAAGACTACATCCAGATCAGACTCAAAACACATATATGGAGTAAATCGAGTCCTTTGAACCCCCACTGGGCCAACATTTCATTCTGTAACATTAGTTTTGATTTATATGCTGTTAATGTTGATGATCAGGTTATTTCACATATTCTGCATCTTCACTTGTGTTTTGATACGGAGATTCAGTAATAGCATATGATCAGAAACACAGAAGTCCAGGAAATCCAGTGTTTGAATGTTTTGTTGGGGAAGGAAGTGTTCTTACAAATAAAGGAGAAATCTGTGTTCATTAGGTAAAAAGAATAACATCGAATCCTTGTTTTCATGGAGACGCGGTGTTCACTGCACCAAGGGGAGGGGCTGTGTGCGTGCATATGAGAAAGACGGACGGAGAGCATTAGAGGGAAATGAAATGCGGTTGAACCGGGCTGAACGAATACACTGCGTGTGTGTCACAGTCTTCGTCTGCACTATTCTGTCTTCGTCATCTTCACTAGATTTCCCAGCATCCTTTTGTTTCCACACCTGAACTCACTCCCTCAATCATCCACCTGTTCATCGTTTTCATCATCTGTGTCACCTGTCTTCACCTAGTTATGTTTGATTCATGCTTGTATTTAGTTTGCTTCTGTTCGGTCTGTCCTTGTCGGTTGTTGTCTTATGTTACGTTGTGTTTGCTTCTGCCTACCTGTATCCGTGTTAGATATATTGTAAGTAAAGTTATATTATTTGGAATCTGGACTCTGCCTTTTCATCTGCCTGCACGACAACCGTGACACTGTACATAGTGTTAAAATGAAATTCATTTTCAAAGACGCAAAACTAAGGACATTTGCTCTATAATTTTGTAATGGCTCGTTTTTATTTCAGCTAAGGACAATGTTTTTTCCCCATCTAGTTTTCGTGTTTTAGCCTGCAAGGTGCATGAAGAATGACCCTCGCATCACAGAGGTCTCTGAAGGTGCGCTATTAAAAAGATACCGCGACGAGATTGTTGATTGGCTTCCTTGGGAAGACAAGATGGCGCCGTTATCAAAACCAGGTGAGCTATCCTCCCTTTGGCTTCTTTGTCAATTTTATCAGCGAGCAGGCTCGCATCGCAAATGATCCAAGCTTCAGCCTCATCAGCAACACAGACATGGCCCCCAGGACAGAGAAGATGGCGTGGAAGCCGAACAGACAGCGAGAAGTCTCCGTCCACAAGACAGAGATATGACCCAGAGCTACATCTGAAAGGGGTGAGCCTCCAACAGAATCAGACAACAGCGGAAAACTGTGTTTGTTGCATAAAAAGCCACACCCTCTCCGTAAGTGCCGAGCGTTCAGAGAGAAGCCCATTGACGAGCCCAAAGCACTCCTCAAAGAAAACGATGTGTGTTTTAAATGTCTGTCTTCCTCGTCTCACACAGCAAAGGACTGCAAACTCAATGTCCAGTGTTTTGAATGCAAGAGCGACAGGCACAACACCGCGCTTCACCCTGGACCTGCACCCTGGCAGCAGGATGCTGGACCTTCTTCTGAGCATGGTGGTGAGGGGGATGGAGCTTCAGCGCAGTCTCAGGTCACCAGCAAATGCACAAAAGTCTATGGAGGGGAACTCACTGACCGCTCCTGTTCGAAGATACGCCTCGTTAAAATGTTCCCAGCCGGCCTTAGAGAAAAGGCTGTGAAACTGTATGCGATCATGGATGAGCAGAGCAACAGGTCACTGGTTCGCTCATAGTCCTTTGACATGTTTGACGACCAAAGTCCAAGCGCTCCTTACACACTGAGAACATGTGCCAGAGTGAAACCATCAGCAGGCAGAAGGGCCAGTGGCTATGAGGTGGAGTCTTTAGATGGAACTGTTTGCTTCCCGTTGCCAAGCCTCATTGAATGTAACAATATACGAACAACAGAGAGGAGATTCCAACCCCCGAAGTAGCGCTTCATCATGCCCATCTAAGGTCAGTGGCTCACCTCATCCCAGACGTTGACCCGCAAGCCCCCATTATGCTTCTCTTAGGACGAGACATTATCAGAGTACATAAAGTCCACAAACAGGTGAATGGCCCTCACCACCTGCCTTACGCACAGAAGTTAGACCTGGGGTGGGTCATTGTTGGCCACTGACAATTAGCACGTTCCACACGAACACCACAGAGCTGCGACGACTCACTCTCTTTTCGATGCATGCCCTAACATATTCCATATGAAGGAGAGGTTCAGTGACACCTAGGCCACCAGAGAGCCTCCTGCGTATCCTGAGGACCAGCCTATCTGTGAAACCAATTATCTTGGATGTACAGTGTTCAGGCGGGGTGATAACCAGGTGGCTCCCTCCATTCAAGATACAATGTTCATGGAGAAAATGGATGAAGGACGACAAAAAGACTCAAACAATAGTTGGGTGGCGCCATTACCCTTCAAGAGCCCACGGCTCCCTGACAACAGGCCACAAGCGCTGAGGCGTGTCATGTCTCTCAAGCGTAACTTTGAGAAATAGCCTGAGATGAGAGACCACTTTCTCGCCTTCATGGGCAACATGTAATATTATATTTTGTGAATATACATTTTATAGATCTACATATGAGTACCCAATCTACAGCCAAGACATCATTTTGTTTTTTTTTCTAATTGTTGTACTTCTACAATGCACTTTACCTTTCTCTGCACACTGAGCATAAATATTCACAACCTAACTTTGTTTAGGAAGGTTTCCAAATGAACCAGTAGATTACTTCCAGAGGTAGGCTACTATTTTTCCAATATATTTGTCTGAAAGTGTGTTTTATCTCCTCTTTTAAAAGGCAGACAAAGGGAATTGGATGAGGCTCTTCTGAACATGGTGGTGAAGGATCTGCAGCATGTTGGAGGATGAGGGTTTCAGGGCCTTTGTGAACAAGCTTGATCCAAGCTATGTCCTCCCATCCCGGAAGGTGCTTAAAACAATGGTCAGTGAAATGTAAAACGCAACCAAGGAGAAGACAATGGAGGACCTACAAAAGGTAACATGGATGGATATCTTGGTGTAATATGCCATTACATAACACCAGAGGCAACAATGGCAACTGTTTACGGGGTATAAGGAGGTTTTACCAAACCCACACAGCCCAGCATCTCATGGAGGCTAAAGCCTTACAAAGGGCTGAGTGGGGAATAACCTCCAAAGTTCAGTGCATGGTGACTGACAATGCATCCAACATGATCTTAAGTGCCCAGCTTCTCCACCTTCGCCATGTCCCATGTTTTGCTCATAATTTAAATTTGATTGTGAAAAAGGCCCTGGATCAAACCCCAGTCATCAATGAAATATGCCAGAAAGATAGTGGGGTTGTTCAGATCCAGCTGCAAAGCAAAGGACAAGCTTGTGGAGATGCAGGGCTTGATGGGCAGACCAAATCTGAAAATGATACAGGAGGTTGAGACGAGATGGAACAGCAGATTTGACATGCTACAACACTTGTATGAGCAACGTGAGCCAGTGGGTGCTGCACTTGCCAATTTAAACAGTGATACTGCTCTCCTGACAAGTCTTGAGTATGACATTATTCGACAATCATTATCACTACTTCAACCATTCAAACTAGCAACAACAGAGATGTCAGAGGAACAGAGAGTGTCAGCTTCAAAGCTTATACCGCTGGACAGGATGTTGCAGCACAAGCTTGCACAGAAGAAAGGAAACGCAACGCAGGAATCAACTGTACAATTAGGTAGGACACAATGACCACACTACCCGTGTTCATTGGACATAACTCTCATATTGTTGTCATTATTTTAATTAATATGGTTTTCTCCTTTGTTGGCTCATAGGCTCACATCTACAAGAAGATCTGTACAACTCCTGGTGAGTTTCAGTCTATGTTTTCTTATGTAATGTGATTCATGAAATGTATACTTCATATGTGTCGTCAGTTTATGAATTGTTACTAATTGCCGTTTTCTTTTCATTCAGAACCACAAATGTCAATATCAGGCCCATCATCATCAGATGAAACAGGAGAGTTTATGGGAACATTTTGACAATCGTATCCGTGAGACCCAGATGATACACAATGCTACAGCTGATGCCACAGTGAAAGTGAAAAAAGTACCTCAGTGATTAGTTTTTGCCCAGAACTCATGATCCCCTAACTTACTAAAAAGCGAGAGTAGTAATCTTTCCTCATTTGTATTTCCTTGCTAAAAAATATCTTTGTATGCCAGCAACAAGTGTCCCTTGTGAGAGAATTTTTTTCAATGGCCGGAGAAGTAGGCTGAGTCCTTCAACAGCAGAGAAATGTTTTTGAATAAAAATCTATAAGAAAGTGAGACATTGTGGCTTGATTTCAATTAATAATATTCATTTTTCATGACCAAAATCACATTATGCAATCAGAAGAGACTACAGGTTACAAGCGTCATAAATTAGAAAAACACAATAATGATAAAAACATTTTAATGGCTCGTTGTAAAGGTTGTTTCAGATCAACACCTGCAAATGACCACTAGGTGTCGCCGTGGAGATGGGTGTCGGATTGATTCGAAGCCCTGAAAACAAAATGGCACATTTGCGTCAACTGTTTTATTGCTTCATGAAGCCTCGATCTTGCCCACCACTAACGTCAACAAAGAAGTCGAGTCACCTGACATCGCTTAGAGCACCTTTAACTTTTGATTCATTAAATGTTCTGCTATATTCTCTTTCAGTGTAGGCTACTTTTACATAATTACGTTTTGCTTTCGCTAAATGTCCCTTTGCGCCACCTGGTGGTCATTTCGCGAATGACTTTAAAATGCAACTGGTTTATTTTTGCCACAGTTGTCATGGTGGTAATAGTCATGGTTGTCTACCATCTGTATGTAATCAAAGAAAATCCTGTTTGTGTCACAGCAAAGGGTTTTTAGAATTATCTCCAAAACCGACACTTAAGGTTTAGTCCCTCACTTCACTTAAATTACGACTGATGATTAACTTTTAAGCGCAGCTTTTAACAAAGAATTTTGTTTTACTCTTAAGACAATTCTTAGCAATGTTCTTTGGAGTGATTCTCCGAGGCTGGATAAATATAGGTCCTGTAAAGCTCATTCAGATAGTACAACATTATTTTTAACACATTTAACCCACAAGTGTTGAAAAACAAAAACAAACTAAAAGCGTTTTTGATTGTCACAAGTGCCATGGCCCCATAATATTTTGTTAAATGAATATCAGACCATGCAATGTATATATAAAAAACACAGGCCCTCTGCTTTTACCACAGTTATATCAAAGACTACTTCCAGATCGGACTCAAAACACATGTATGAAGTAAATCAAGTCCTTTAACCCGCACTGGGCCAACATTTCATTCTGTAACATTAATTTTGATTTATATGCTGTTAATGTTGAGTATTTCACATATTCTGCATCTTCACGTGCATTTTGATCGGGAGATTCAGTAATAGCATATGATCAGAAACAAAGAAGCCCAGAAAATCCAGTGTTTGAATGTTTTGTTGGGGAATGGATTGTTCTTATAAATAAAGGAAAAATCTGTGTTCATTAGCTAAAAAGTTAAAAACAATGTCTTGAAAGAGGAGATTCTTTTTCTGGCAAGTTTATTTAGCCTAGTTACTAGCATTTATGTTGTTTTAAACCTGCATGAAAGACGTTGATTGGACTCTCTCTTGCATCTTAAATAAAATTAAATCTCAAATGTAGAAACACAAATCTAATTTAATGCAAACTTTAAAGCTGCCAGTTTGCAGAATTGTGTTCCCAGTTTTACATTCAGCCTCAGTTTCTGCTTTCATCCATTTTTAGAACAAAAAAACAGTTTTATTCTGGAGATGATCTGTTTTAACAGCCCAGAAGAGATTGGAGCTGAAAGGCAGAAAAATGAAATTACCATACCGCAGGAAGGAAAATGACAGAGAGAGATCTGAGTGTCAGACACACACTGATTCACCACAAGAGCTTTTTACAACTTTTGCACACCAGTGCAGCTGTGATCAATGAGTCTCCCAGCATTCTAATTGGTGGAAGAGGATGAGTGGGAGGAGCCTAGAAGTGAGTGAGCGATCAGCTCCTTTGCTCCACTCTCTCTCTCTCTGAATTTCATTTTTCAGGTGGAAGTCTGTCAAATGTGGAAGTTTTGTAAGCTATGTACAGGCCACATTTACATATACAGTAGGTGATCAACCAGAATGTCGTTTACCGCCGCGGCAAAAATAAACCAGCCGTATTTCAAAGTCGGTCGCAAAATGACCACCAGGTGGCGCAAAGGGACATTTAGCGAGGGAAAAGCGTAATTATATAAACATAGCCTACATTTTAAATAGAATATTGCTTTAAATAGGTAAAATCTAAACTTTTATAGCAGAACATTTTATTTATCAAAAGATAAAATAGGCCTAGGGCCTATCTCACAGTCAGTGAAAATAAATAGGGTGCTTTCAATGATGCTATTGAGGAATGAGAAGACAATCAATCTTTTTGGTTTAGTTTCGTTTTGATTTGTTCTGTTTAATAGTTGACATTTCAATATAGATATACCTTTCGGGTCAGTGGAGTAGGATATACGCTGAGTTTATATTTATGAGACGCGCTCCTCACTGGCGCCTGCGTGTCGTGATTATCTATAATTTTTTGTTTTAACTTCTTATGTATTAAATCCAGGCAATTGGTTGATGAAACATTGATTAAAATCAAGATAAAATCGAAAGGAAAACGAAATTCACTTTAAATAAAGGCTTTGTGCTTTTCTTTTTGAGGTCTGTGGAAGTTTTAAATCCGTCCTTTGCTGCTTCAGAGCGCCCGTGTCTGAATAACGGAGAACTGTCATGTCTGTAACATTGTTTTTTCCTCATAAATGCGAACACTAAAAATAAAATAAAATGAATATTTTATATTCTGTGGAGAGCCAACCCTTCCTCATTCGATTTGCGCAGTGTAATTCACAGAATTACAAAAAATATATATTTTGCCTCCCAAGTTAAAGATTTTTTGTCACGCATGAATGCATGTCTATTTCCTTAATATTAAATATAAAAATGCAGACTGATATTTTTGTAATGTCTGGACTCCTTTAATGTCTGGACTCCTTTTTCTGAGAATTTATATTTCAATTTTGACTGCAAATGGCACGTCCATAACGGGTTTTATTCTGGCAGAGAGGCAAAGCGCAGTAACTACACATTTAGTCAAAATTGAGTTAAGACTTGTAATGGGCTTTATGACATGTCTTCTGTCTTGTGAAAAAAATATCTGGGTTAAATTATGTCCCGTTTCGGAGATGCATTACCACATAATCTGCCCATAACATGTTTGACTAGCTTGGATAAAACTTTAAAGGCCTTTTTCTCCGTTTCTTGGTTTGCGTAGTTACTGCACTTTGCCTTTATGGCAGAAATTAGTGTTCGACAAACGCGGCGATGCTCACTTGAATTTACTTTTAAAACTGTAAATGGTGTAGGCTACAGTACTTTTTTCATGTAAAGTAGGCTTACACTCACAATAGGTTAACGACAAAACGTTTTCGCGCTCATTTGAGTGAACACTCATTGGAGAAAGAGTGGACATTTCACCGTGAGTTAAGACGTGGCTGAGTGGTAGAGCTTTACAGTTAATACATTACAGTGACATGGGTTCGAAGCCCGATCAAACATGGTCTATTGTTGTTAAATTTTATATTTAGATAATAATGCTGAACGATTTGTCTAGTTCCAAAACTCTGTTGCACCATTTAGTTTTTTTTGCTTATATTTATAAAAAAACTTACCATACATTTCCATTTTACACTAAGGAAGGAACAAATTGTATCTGTGGTGAGCAGGACGGCCGAGGGACGTGAGAGAAAGTCACGAGGCCGGTGGTGCAATTGGTAATGAGCAGCACCTGCGAAGCACACCGGTCTCGCATCTCTCACGGAGGAGCGGAGCTATAAAGGGGGAGCGACGGAGTGGATGATCGAGAGAGGAACAGGCCTGCTTTTGTTTGGATTTTTTACTTTATTTTGGTAAGCCAGCAGTCGTCCGTGAGGGGCTGCTGGCCGGTATTTATGATTTATTTTCGGTAGCCAGCAGTCGTCCGTGAGGGGCTGCTGGCAGGTAATTTGTTTATTTTATTTAAATAAAGTTTTATTTTTGAATTGTTATCCGGTTCCTGCCTCCTTCTTCCCTGAACCCTGTTACATTGGTGCCGAAACCCGGGAAGAGGGAGGAACGCGCTGTCAGAGGGTCCTCGCCGCTGTGGGGAATCCGCGGTGCCATCGAGCATGGTACGCGAGTCGCCGCCGCTCGCCGTGGGCCGGAGCCTGCTGCCGTCCGCCGAATAGGGGAGGAGCAGGGAGCGGGGGACTCGCGGCCATGTACACTCGATGCGGGGCGCTGGGGTGCGTTGCCGGTGGGACGCCCGAGCTCGCCGCCGACCGCCTGGGAAATGGAGGGGCGGCTGCCGTCCGGGAGGGAGAGGAGGAGTCACCGCCGCTTGCCGTGGGCCGGAGCCTGCTGCCATCCGCCAGTGAAGGGGAGGGGCAGGGAGCGGGAGACTCCTGCCGTCTGCCCAAGGCACCCGAGGAGCCGTCGCCGTCCACCGGGGGCGGGGGAGCGTCGAGGCGTCCACTGAGGGCCATCCAGCGTCGCCGCCGGGCACCGCGGAGGAGACCGCCCAGTTGGTGAGGGACAAGATGGCAGCGCGTTGTGGGAGCCGGACAAATTTTTTTTTTCCTCTCTCCCCTCTCTCGTGTCCGTCGCTCCTCATGCTTCCGTCTCCGTTTCCCTCAGCTCGTCGATCCATACCCCCAGGGATCACCGCCGCCGGGGGGGGGGGGGAGTAGGCACAGTCTCGGGTGTACATTTCTGGCAATTAATTTGGCAATTAAAGAGTTAAAATCCTTTTTTTTAAATAAATAATTAAAAAAATAGTAGTTTTGAAATGTGCAAAAAACATTTTTTTTTTAAAAATATTTATCTGATACATTTTTACAGCAGTTTAAAGTAGTGGCTGTTTTCAGCCACAAACATAACGAAAGAATAGTGAATTTGCCCACAGTGTACTGTTGAGTTTTTGAAAAATTTCAAAGCATTTTCCCAAAATATGTGTTAAAATAAGATTTGGCGTGTTTCTGAGGGAGTGTTTTCATAGACTCGTTCAGGGGATAGAGGAGAGCGCGGCTGACAGTAAAGGTGAAGTTTATAAAAAATAAGTCTTTAGAAAAGAAAAAACACGAATACATGTTATATTGCACCCCTTAAACACAATCATGCAAAGAAAAAAAGCAGTCAACCAACCCCCTTTAAGCCAAGGCCATCTTCATTGTCCCTGAATGTAAGGAGCATTGGCACTGTCTCGACCAAGTTGTCCAACATCATTGCATCAAAGAATGACATTGCATCCAGGACCTCTGAAAATACGAACCAGAAAAACCCCCTCCAGCCTCACATAGGTAATGACATGGGGGTGAGTAAATTATCTGCAAAAGTTTTTTAAAAGTGAAATACTCCTTTAAGTAAGGCATGATTGCAATGGCAGAAACTGCAGAGTACACCCACATAGCAACATTGTTTCGGCCCAGATCTGGCCCACATCTGGCACTTGTGGCATGCGGATCTGGCCCACATGCAGCAATGAATTACGGCCCTTGGGTGGCCCACTCCTGTTTGCCAGATCTGGGCCACAAGCAGGCCATAGCAATGCCACATGTCAGCCAAGAGCAAAGAAATAAACCACACCTGGACTTTATCTGAGCCACAAAATCTGTGTATATTAAACATGGAGTCATCTCAACCTTAATAAGCCTGTTAACAAGCAGAATCACTGAAGGAAAGAAGAGAATGGAAAAAGAGACGAGCAGAACAACTACAACTGACTTTAGACACAGTCTTAGATGAAATCACCTGAAGAGAAAAGAAGACATTAAATCTGAAGATCTCAGCAGAGGAGGATTAAACAGCATTACCAGCTTCACTTATTACTAACCAGACTGACTTTATTTCTGTCAGACTTCTACAGAAGATTTTATTGAGAATTAACAGAGGTTTAACTCTGTGTTTCATTTGAAGTCACCGTAACATCAGAATCTCTGAAGGAGAAAATCGTAATTGGTTACCATTATGGAGATCAGTGTTTGCTTTAGTTGGGGTCTTGAGCCTTAAAACACTTATGTTATAATTTGTTCGGCTATCATTCTTATGTTATAACAGCCAAATGAACAAATAGCGAACAAAAAGTGTTTTGATGGTGTTTGCTGTTCAACATTGTCATTATTTCACTATCATTTGAACTGAGTGAAGCCCAATTTATGAGTTAAATTTACTTTATTGTTTATTGTTACAATACTGTCCTTGAAAATCATAATGTTTTTTACTTATACAATGTACTCCAAATAATTTCCTAAAACTTAATTTTAAAAGACATCATGAATCAGCCTGTGAATCTCAATAATGGTGGCAATTAAAAAGCATTTTGCAGCGTATTCTGGATGCCACCAATCAAAAGTCATTCATGGCTCCCATCATGCATTGCTGCATGAATAAATAATGAGCTTTTTTCGTCACCATTGTTGAGATTCATAGGCTAATTCTTGATGTCTGTATGTGCCTATCTAAAATATTTGTGAGGGTTTTTTTGTAATTGATTTGATAATTTTGATTTAATAGAGAAGGCATATGCCATAACAGTAGTGCTGCAATAATATCCATAAAATACAAAGCTTGATTCTGAAATTATACGCTCACTGATTCAGACAAATTATTGATTATGTATGACCACAATCAACATCATCAAATCATTGTATCCACACCATTCATTTGACTTTTGTAACAGAAGTACAATAGCCAAACATAACCTAAAATAAATGATTAAAGGCTCAAGACCCCAACTAAAGCAAACACCGATCTCCATAATGGTAACCAATTACGATTTTCTCCTTCAGAGATTCTGATGTTACGGTGACTTCAAATGAAACACAGAGTTAAACATCTTTTAATTCTCAATAAAATCTTCTTTAGAAGTCTGACAGAAATAAAGTCAGTCT
Organism: Cyprinella venusta; assembly: GCA_038021265.1. Lineage (NCBI taxonomy): Eukaryota > Metazoa > Chordata > Actinopteri > Cypriniformes > Leuciscidae > Cyprinella > Cyprinella venusta. The sequence goes on from CM075863.1 coordinate 1,758,702, forward strand.
GGTTAGTAATAAGTGAAGCTGGTAATGCTGTTTAATCCTCCTCTGCTGAGATCTTCAGATTTAATGTCTTCTTTTCTCTTCAGGTGATTTCATCTAAGACTGTGTCTAAAGTCAGTTGTAGTTCTTGTTCTGCTTGTCTCTTTTTCCATTCTCTTCTTTCCTTCAGTGATTCTGCTTGTTAACAGGCTTATTAAGGTTGAGATGACTCCATGTTTAATATACACAGATTTTGTGGCTCAGATAAAGTCCAGGTGTGGTTTATTTCTTTGCTCTTGGCTGACATGTGGCATTGCTATGGCCTGCTTGTGGCCCAGATCTGGCAAACAGGAGTGGGCCACCCAAGGGCCGTAATTCATTGCTGCATGTGGGCCAGATCCGCATGCCACAAGTGCCAGATGTGGGCCAGATCAGGGCCGAAACAATGTTGCTATGTGGGCATCTGGCCTGATCTGAAACTGGCCATTGATTGTACAGTTTAAGAGTAATGTTCTTGAATTTGTACACCAACTCTATCAAATGTTTTTTAAAATAAAATTGCTTTATATAGTACTGAAGTTTCTAATAATTCAGTGGGTTTAACCCTTCAAGGTCTAAGAGGTTTTAAGCCCACCTGGCACTATGTTGATATTTTGGCTTCTGGAACGGTCAATTTTCATAGCAGAGTAAAGAGACACATATTTCTGGATTTTATAGAGTCTCAGCTACAATTTGGATGCATTGACAATGCATTGAACAATTATGTGTGTTATAATGTTATATATCTCCAAGAAATACAAAAACATAAATTATTATTTTTTGTTTTTTATTATATAAAAATATAAAAAAACCATAAATGAATAAGGGATTTTACAACAAATATTTGTTCCTCAAAGGCTTTAGAAAACTTGCCAAAAAATTGGGTGAAAATATATAAAAAAAAAAAAAACAAAAGAACTATTTACAGTTTTGTAACTGTAGTCACCATACTTATTTGGTGAGAAATGCAGAAATAAGAATATAAAAGGAAACCAAGTGTTCATTATAATGGATTATACTCAGTTCCAATGCGTGAGCTTAGAATTATAAGGTTCTATCTCCGTTTAGGGTAGTTCTGAGATATTGAGCATCAAAGTTTTTACATCCCAGCTGGCAAAACTGTTATGTAGTATAATCTTCTATTATAGCTCAACAAGACCATCACCCTACAGGTACTTTGTGAATAAAATTTCAAAATCCTGGCACATTTGGAAATGGGATTTTTTAAGATGACCCCAAAGGAGATAGAACCTTTTAAGTCTGAGAGCTCTGATTCTGTTTGGAATTATAAGGTTCTATCTCCACTTTTACAAATAAAACCCCACATTTCAAAGAATAAATGTATATAACTATTGATTTTAATCAATGTATATATTTATAATACAAGCACACAGCTTTATATACTAAAATATAATAGTATAATATCAAAGCCAAGCAAGTTTGTAAGAAAAAAAAATATTTTCAAAGAACATGGACATGGAGTAATTACACAATACTACACCTCACTCCTCTGTACTGTAAAAAACATTTAGGAAGCATCTTACATTAAAAACGTTTAATTTCGTAGATTAACACACAAAATATTGTAACATCATGAAAATTATGATTATACTACATAACAGTTTTATTTGTAAAAGTGGAGATAGAACCTTATAATTCCAAACAGAATCAGAGCTCTCACACTTAAAAGGTTCTATCTCCATTGGGGTCATCTTAAAAAATCCCATTTCCAAATGTGCCAGGATTTTGATATTTTATTCACAAAGTACCTGTAGGGTGATGGTTTTGTTGAGCTATAATAGAAGTTTTCATCCCTTATTAGTCTGTATGTCTGTTTTGTTATGTATGATGTACTTCATGTTATGTAATTAATGTTGTCTAGATTATTACTTTCTAAATACTGTAATATGCTTTGTCAACTGCAGGCATGTACTTGAACATGGATAAATATTAGACAGATTAGACAATGGGACCCACTGAGGCACTGTCCAGGACTCAACAGGATAAACAGTCACAGTTGCATTGCTTGGATATTGAATCTACTGGAGATAGAACCTTATAATCCCAATTTGGTTAATGCTTTGTGAGATGAAACCTTTGTATTTTATTAATAACTACTAACAAAATATATATATTTTTTTACAAAAATAACACCACACAGGCATTAATAAGCACCTAATACCTGACAATTGCATTGCTGTACACCTGTACAGTACTTCCTAAATTGAAGGGTGTTTTCGTATAAAATTATTTTCTCTGTAGTTGTCTTTATGCCACATTTTCTATCTGTGCCGTTGGTTTCCCAGATACTTTTCCAGTACCGCAAAACATAGCAGTGTTTATACAAAACACAATTTTACTCAAAATCTTGTCCAGGCTACAGAGCTAAGAGGTGGGTTTTGATTGGTCTATCCGTGTTCATTCAGGGTTTTGATTGGATATTGAATCTACTGGAGATAGAACCTTATAATCCCAACTCGGTTTATGTTTTGTGAGATGGAACCTTTTTATTTTATTAATAACTACAAAAGTGGAGATAGAACCTTATAATTCTAAGCTCACGATACAAAATATACAAAAACCACCAACTAGATGGCACTGTGCTGCAGTGAAAAGACTTATTTTATGAATTATTGATGTGCTTTTTCTTTTCTTACATGCTGTGCCACATGTGGAAACAGTTGCGCTCTGGCTCCAGGCAGAGCGGCACGTCACACTCATTACATTTCCACGAGGTGTCTTTTCTTTCGTGTCCATCTGCCTTGCATTTCTCACAACTCAGCCTTAAAACTGGAATGGAGATTGGCACAGGTGTATGCCCAGTTCTCCTTTGTGCAGGCACGGCCCCGACTGTGACACCACACATCTCAGCCACAAGCTGCTCCACGTTAGGCCCTGTGGGTGGTGAGCTGGTTGGCTGGTGTGTTCCTCAGCTTCTGAATTTCTCGGTACATTATGAAGCCATTCGTCACAGCAATGTCGATAAAATGAAAAAAACATGGTTCTGTACCATCTTCTTGTTGTGTGCTGCACTGAATAGTACTGTATCAGCTGGTCTGATAAGTCCACTCCCCCCATGTAGATGTTGTAGTCCACAATCGGTTTTGGTACTGGTATGTGTATCTCTTCCCAGGATCCATCCCTCTTTTTCTGCTTCCTCTTGACAGTGTCCCCTAGGGCTGGGCGATATATCGCACGATATTGTTATGCACATCCAATCAGTAAAGCCGGTTCCTTGATTAGTAGTAAATCACTTTCACATGCTTTCACGATATGAGTGTTAAATTAAACTGTTATTTAGATAATTAGGTGATTAATTTAGTGATGATTGAGCATTATTGAAGACACCTGATCACAAGCAGAATCACTGAAGGACAAAATCACAAATTATTAGCCATCGTAATGGAGATCAGTGTCTGCTTTAGTTGGGCTCTTGACCCTTATATTTTCACTTTAATTTTTGTTTGCCTGGTGATATTGACTTAACAGTCAAATGAACAAAGGCAACTGTGATCTGATAGTGTTGGTTATGATTTGACATAATCATGCAATGATCTGAAAAATGAAACTTATTCAGATGATTTGGTTAACTTTTTAGCTACAGTTTTGTGGTTATGCTACATATCTGTACTTTCTTATAACCTAAAATATGTAATAAAATATTCTAATTAAATCACTGTCATCTTTATACAGAAACACAGAGATCAATAATCAGCCTGTCTATCTCATCCGTGGTGACATGTTGCCACCAATCACAACTCATTAATGTCTCCCATCATGCATTGCGGTATGAATAAATTATGATCTGAATTGTCTATGTAATTTACTTTTCCTACTTGAATATTCTACTCAACTGTTGTTGAGGAGCTTTGACTGAATCTTGAGGTCTGTGTGTGCCTTAAAGAAAGTTTTTTTTTTTTTAAACAATTTTTGAGAAAGTACATTATATTTAACATTCTGGATGTTTATGCAGAATCTCAGTTATACAGTAACCAACAAATTAAATCACAGACATACATTTTAAATGATGGAAGTCATTATGTAACCAACATCATTTTATTATTGTTTATCTTTGTTCATCTGACAGGATTAACTCAGATGCAATAGCAAATTAAATATAAAATATTTATAAAATATAGTTTTAAAATATTTTATAAAATATATAAAATATAAAATACCCTTAGATTTTAATATTAGGGTCAAGAAGACCAACTAAAGCAAACACTCATCTCCATAACGGTGGCTTCAAATTTTAGATTTTTTCCTTGTGATTCTGCTTTAGGTGTCTTCAATAATGCTCAATCATCACTCATTTAATCACATAATTATCTCATTAACTTTAACGCTCTTGAGTGTGGACTCATATACATCCCCAGGTGTGTTAATTTAACACGGGAGATTTTGTCGTGACGAAGAGCCGTAATTAACTGACCAGTTGAGCCATATCGCATTAAATATTGCTATCGAGGACTTCCGGTTATGGCGACACGCTGACGAGACGCACGAGTTGGCTCCGCTGTAATTTGTAAAGAGATTTACTAAATTTTGCCCCTGCTCTCTTCAAACTTCGACCGCGATTTGTTTTTCAAGTGAATTCTGTCTAAGATGTCGCCGAAACCAGCAAAACAGAAACCGAAAAAAGCAACAGACATTGTCTCCGACTCCGAGGGCATGGATGAATCGCCGGGTACTGCTCATGGCGAAGAAAATTCACCGCCGAGTTTTGGGGTCCATGCGAAAACTTCCCACTCTGACACAAGTGATATCCTTCAGGCAATACACTCGGTTAGAGTCGATATGGCTTCTCAATTTGAAACGGTACTCTTAGCTGTACAAGATGTTAAAAACCAAGTGGCAGAATGTTTCGGAAGATTGACGCAAACGGAGGAACGAATCTCACAAACCGAAGATTCGATTTCCACACTTCAATCGAAGACTTGTGTTCTCGAAAAGAATTTAGCCGCACTTACTTGGAAAATCGATGACCTGGAGAATCGAAGCAGACGCTCCAACCTGAGAATCTTAGGTTTACCAGAAAAATCCGAGGGTAGTGACGCATGTGCGTTCCTAGAAAGCTGGCTACCTGAGGCGCTGGATATGGAGCCTCTGCGAAAACCCTTGGCCATAGAAAGGGCACACAGGATTGGCAGTACTCGAAGGTCTGATACGGACACAAATTCAACACCGAGAGTGATGATCCTGAAATTCCTGGATTACAGAGACAAGGAGCGCGTAATGCATGCGGCTAGGGTGAAGAAAGACGTGCTGTACCAAAACCATCGAGTCATGTTATTTCCAGACCTTTCAGCTGAAGTAAACAAGCAACGCAGACAATTCGACGAAGTCAAAAGAAAGTTGCGAGCTAAGGGCCTCTTGTATGGATTCATCTTTCCAGCTCGTCTTCGGGTGACTGTTAATGGCCGATCTCACGTCTTTCAAACGCCATCCGAAGTTGACAACTTTCTAACGAATTTATAATCTGGTGACATTATTTCAACGACGGTAATATGTGTATAATGGACGAGCATTCAAGTTGACATTCTGTATAAGGGGATAAGGTAAATCCAGCGGAGCTCAGATGGGAATCGACTCTTCGCAAGGGTATTTTCTTTGGTGTGTTTTTTTTCTTTTTGGTATACCCAGTTATATGGGGAAGTTAGAAGTAAAGTAGTGTGTGTATTTGCTGGTGGTTCTCGGCAATACATAGTTGTGGTGTTAAAGAGTTTTTATTTGATGTTTTCATTTGTTTTAGCCTTTATTTTTATTTTGCATTGCTACACAGTACAGGTGATTTTATGTTTCAAAATGAGGAAGTTTATGGGATTATCTCAGAGCATAAAAGTTGACAGAGATTAGAGAGGTTAAATTCATTTCATGGAATTGTAGGGGGTTGCATACTCTTACTAAAATTAAACAAGTGATGACTAGGATAAAGCAGTTACAATCTAAAATAGTTTTCCTCCAGGAAACACATTTAATGTCAAATGATATATGTAGAATACGTAATAGATGGCCTGGTCAAGTGTTTTCAGCTTCATTTAGCTCCCAGGCAAGAGGGGTTATTACAATGATCCATAAATCAATTCCTTTTCAAATAATTAAGACAATACAGGATCCTTCAGGTAGATATTTGATTGTACAAGGGACTTTACTATCTAAACCACTGATTCTTGTCAATATATATGGTCCTAATGATGACATCCCAAAATTTTATAGTAACCTCTTTCTGACTTTATCCAGTCTCTCTGGGTCGTATGTAATTGCTGGGGATTTCAATTGTACACTGGATCCAATTAGAGATCGCTCCTCTGGCTGCGATCAGTCTCATAGACAGACCAGAAAGACCCTTCATTATTTTATAAAGGACTTAAATCTATCAGAAATTTGGAGACAACTGCATCCAAAGGATATTCAATACTCTTGCTTCTCTAGAACACACCAGTCCTATTCCAGAATTGACTATTTTTTAGTTTCAGCAACAATTTTGTCATATATTACTGATTGCTTTTATGATACAATAGTAATCTCAGACCACGCCCCTATAATACTCTCTTATTTTGACCCTAGGCTAGTAAGTAACCCTCCAAAATGGAGACTTCACCCTAAATGGCTCCTAGATGAAAAACTTTGTGATTATGTCGCACGGCAGATAGAAATTTATTTTGATATTAATACAACGCAAACCTCGTCTTGTATCAGATGGGAAGCCTTTAAAGTTTTCATTAGAGGTATTCTTATAAGTGTCACAAGCAATAAATCCAAAAGCTACAAAAAAGAATTGACTGCACTTGATACAAAAATTAAACTTCTTGAAAAAAATCCATCACTTAAAGATGATTTAACCATTCAGCAAGAATTGTTAACTCTCAGAACTAAATATAATGAAGTATCTGCCATAAAGCGGCTGATAGCCTAATGTTGTTAAGGCAAAATTATTATGACCAAGGTGAAAAAGCTGGAAAACTACTAGCCTGGAGGATTAAACAAAATCAGTCTGAAAGAACAATAAATTCTATTGAAGATATTAATGGCAATATCACAAGTGACCCGGTTACAATAAATGATACTTTTAAATTTTTTTTTGAGACTTTATATACTTCTGAATATTCAAACAATGATGCACAAACAGCCTTTCTGGATAGTTTATCCATACCTACTCTTCCTGAAGAGGCAAAAATGTCTCTGGACAAGGAGATAACAGAACAAGAAATTTTGGACGCTATTGACAGTTTAACAGCAGGTCGAGCACCGGGGCCAGATGGTCTTAATGTAGACTTTTACAAAAAATTTAAAATAAAATTGGTTCAACCAATTTCAGATATGTTTAAAGAATCTTTTGAAAACTGTGTGCTCCCAGACTCCCTAAGAAGTGCTCTCATTACATTACTTCCTAAGCCTAATAAAATAAATACTAAGTGTGAATCATACCGGCCGATTTCATTACTTAATACAGATGTTAAGATATTGAGTAAAATTTTGGCAAGGAGGTTGGAGGCACTTCTACCCGATAATATATCGAGACCAAAATGGATTTATTAAGGGTAGGCAAGGTCTTCATAATGTTAGAAATTGGCTTAATACTTTATATCTTAGAAAGGGGGATTCGGATACGGCCATTCTATCACTGGACGCTGAAAAGGCTTTTGATAGGGTGGAATGGCCCTATCTATTTGAGGTCCTGAAAAGATTTGGGTTTGGGGATTTTTTTCGTAAATGGATTGAGCTACTTTACACGCGTCCTATGGCGGAAGTTCTCACTAATGATATAGTTTCCAGGACATTTAATATTCAAAGGGGCACTCGTCAAGGGTGCCCCCTATCACCCCTTCTTTTTGTCTTAGCAATCGAGCCACTTGCCATAGCAGTAAGGTCTCATGGTAACATACAGGGCATCAGATTTAACACCACAGATATAAAAATTTCTTTATACGCAGACGATGTCATATTATATCTAACACAGTTGGCTCACTCCATACCTTCCCTAATAAAACTTCTTTCAAATTTTGGTAACTTCTCTGGCTATAAAGTCAATCAATCTAAATCTTGTATTCTTCTATTGAATAAGGATGATAGTCAACTATCAGCTATTGCTCATTTTAACGTAGTAGACTCTTTCACATACTTAGGAATTAAAATCACAGCTAATATAGACAATATATCTTCGGTAAATTACCAACCCCTTTTAAATGACATCTCCAAATTCATAGACAGATGGAAAACTCTACCTTTATCTTTAATTGGACGTATCAACGCAATAAAAATGACCGTATTACCAAAAATATTGTACCTCTTTCAAAATATTCCTCTGTGTCCTCCAACCTCCTTTTTTACGTTACTTCGGAAATTATTCACTGATTTCATCTGGAATAATAAAAGAGCGCGTGTTCGTCTGTCATTGTTATATTTACCATACAATAAAGGTGGTCTCCAATTTCCTAATTTACAGTGGTATTATTGGGCAGCACAATTGCGTTCTACTTTATACTATTTTTCTTCTGAAGCCCTCCCAACATGGCTGGATATTGAATCTTCACTTATAAAGTCAAAATTACCACTTAATATTTATCTTTATTCGAGAAATATCAAAGTTCTCAGAAAAGACAAGGATATTTTATCTCATAACCCTATTCTCATTAATACAATTAAAGTCTGGCGTGATGTGCACAAGTATATAGGTCAGTCAAATACCTTATCATGTTTTACCCCAATTTGGGGTAATGAGAATTTCAAACCAGCCACATCGGACCCAGGATTTAAACTATGGTATGAAAAAGGGCTGCAAAAAATTGAGGATTTTTATAAAGGAAATGACTTAATGTCCTTTGCGGAGATTGTAGCACAGTTTGATATTCCTAAAAAACATTTCTTTAAATTCCTTCAGTTTAGGAGTTATGTTTCATCTCACCAAGGTACAAAGCTTACAAAACCCACTAAGACTTCTTTTGAGATTTTATTATCAAAGCCTTCCCAATCTAAATGTTTAATATCAATGTTTTATAAACTGTTAGAATCATATTCTAAAGAATCTTCAGAATCCAAACTGGTCTTATGGAGAGAAGAATTAAAAATAAACATATCCTTAGATATATAGGAAAATATATGTTTGAAAGCTCAATCACAAACTATTAACAGTAATCTCAAATTAATACAGTACAACTGGATTATGAGAACGTATTTTACTCCAGTTAGGTTGAATAAAATTAATCTGAATTTTCCAGACACATACATTAAATGCTCAACTGATAAAGGCACATTGTTGCACTGCATGTGGAATTGTCCTAATGTGTTTGAGTTTTGGAAAGAGGTAATTTTACTAATCTCTCAGATGGTATCGGTTAATCTCCCAATGAGACCAGAAATTTTTATTTTGGGGATTTTGCCAGAGAATTTGGTGCATTGTAGAAGCACTTGCAGATTCATTGACATCTGTATACTTCAAGCAAAACGTTTAATAGCTATGTATTGGAAGAAAATGGAAAAGCCACCTATTGTACAGTGGATCAATAATATGTCCTTTTGTTTGTCAATGGAAAAGATTACTTACATATTGAAAGGTAAATTGTCTTTTTTTAAGAGTATTTGGAAACCCTTTATATCCTTTATTTCAAGTTCCGATTTCAATAATATAATAAATGAGGTAGAAAGAGATAAAATAACTTGAATCTCAACTTATTCTTACCTCATGTTATTAATAGTGAGTCATTAGTCATCTAATCATAATTTTTCCTGAAATAGTCTCTCTCATGTCATGATTTGTTTCTCTTGTATGCCTGATTACTTCCAACTGTGTAGCTATCCTATTTGACCTATGCCTGCTTTTTTATTTTTATATACATGTATACATATTCCTTTTTTTTTTTTTTTTAATTATTATTATTATTATTTATTTATTTTCATTTTCATTATTATTATGTAAAAAAGATTCAACCTTTTAAGATACGTTATTGTTGTATTACACTGTTGTATCTCAATAAACAAAGTATTACAAAAAATATCGCTATCGATATGACCTCGATATTAACGCGATTTGGCTCAGCTTGTCACCCAGCCAACACAGTCATGTGGGGCCCGCATTGGTTTGACCTGGGCTATCTAACTGGGACCCAGCCAGTTTTGTCCATGGTTTCCATGGTGGCCCTACAAATTGGTTCGGCCCAGTGACGGGCCACACAACCCACTTTCACTTGGCCCAAATACAGCAATAAATTACGGTACATGACTGGACCAGGTCTGGTTGCCAGAACTCGGGCCACATGTGGCCCATGGCATAGCCATATCTCAGCCAAATGTATGACTAGAGCTGGCCCTATTCTTGTCCTTTGCAGGACCAAACAATTCATGTCAGCCTCAACTAAACCATGATGTAGCCACTTTATATACACCCTGCTCAGCTGAAAAATGTCAAAAAGAACAGTATTAACAATTTTTTATTTTTTCACATTTAAACAAAACAATTTACAAACACACAATTTCTTGAATATCAAGATCTTGAACAAGCTCTTGAATGTCAGCTCTTTAAGTGAACAAAATGCATATGCATACAACTTCAACGAAGTAACTTTGAATGTCTTATTCATAAACAAGGACGTTACTCTCCTGATGCTCAGTTCTCTTCATTCTTTCCCTTCTGCCACCATCCCTATGGCTAGATATAGCCATCTCTTTATTGTAGAGTCGATTTCTTTTCCTGTGGCTGCAGACGTCAGGCGGCTACGTCTCACAGCCGCTGAAACACATGGTCTTAAATTAGTTTCTGTATCAAAAGACAATGTGGCTATTGGATTTTAAAGGACAATTACTTTAAAACTGAACCCAGAACCCACTGAAAGACATTCTATAACATCTACACATAGAGACTGTAAATGATGCAGATCAGTAATGAGCTGGCACCATCCTCCAATCAGGTTCCAATATGGCTCCAGGAGAAATCCAGTCTAAGCAGTTGCTTTTCACAGAGTCATGTGCAATTCAATAAGGACAGATGTCTGACTGCCCTTTTTTATCTCGGCCTTAGTGCAATGGTATGATTGGTTCAACACAATTTGCTTAGCAGAAAACAAGGACATTATGAATAATGTGAACCAGTCATGTATGTCTACACTTTAAACTATCTATGTATGTATATATCACACCAGAATGTCCCGGGTTCGGTTTTAGTGGAATTGTCGGTTACGCTATGTTTTCCTGTAATTGTCATTTAAGAACACAGTAATATTATGTATGAATTACTTAATATAGTGTTAGTATCAAGGTTTGGTGTAAAGTCAACTTTTTCTTTCCTCATCCCCCAATTTCTTCACTCTCTCCTTTTCCTCTGCCCTTTTTTCTTCCTCCCCCTATCCATCCCTCACATCATCTCGTTCTCCTCTGCTTTCTTCCTCTACTCCCCTTGTAATTTAAATACAACATTTAAATTGAAATACATTGCAATGATACTCCTGCGGTGAGCAGCCGATAACAAGCCGAAGGAGAGCGTGCTCGTCTCAGTTCTCGCACATGCGCCCATAAGGAAGTAATGGAATAGTCGAATAAAGTTGTTATTTATGGTTTTTTCGCACAAAAAGTAGTCTCGATGCTTGATAAACGTATAATTGAGCCGCTGTAGGCATATGGGATATTTAAACCTTTTCTTTAATGACTTTTATGGGCTGTCAAGAGCTAGTCCCTTAGGCAGTCTATGGAGGGCTGATCCAGCTCTCAGATTAAATCAAAAATATATTTATTTGTGTTCCGGAGATGAACGAAGGTCTTACGGGGTTAGTACAGCATGGGGGTGAGTAATTAATGACTTAATTTTCATTTTTGGATGAACTAACCTTTTAAATCAAATTCAGTTTACCTAAAATCAAGAGTTTTCCTGTATTTTACTTAACATAAAACGCAACATCAAATGTTCATTAAGTTGTCGTCTAAACGTGAAATGTATGGTGAATGTCTTTTATCAGGCGCCCAAGGGGCGTTTATGTTCTCTTTTTGTTTTTCACCAAGCCAGTGAGTCCACTCTATGAGTGAGAAGAGTTCTTTAAGCATCTTCTCTGACCTATTTCCTCTTAGTCTCCATACGCTTGTTTTGTATGTCAGCAAAGCTCTTTCAATGTGCTGTAAATGAGCTCCACTATGTGGGTCTACAAACCACTGGGAATGGTTCACTGTAAAATGTTTGTAGCCCATATTGTCCAAAACCCCACGGTACGCTCTCCACTCATCTGAAATAATGGCAGTGCCTGGATGCATGTTTCACTACTATGGGGATGAGATGAGGTCTTGATCTTCTTTTCACAAGCCGCAAGATTGGACGTTGGCATTGAACTCTCACAGCTAGCATGCCAAACACCCATTTCTTTGGATACTCAACCTCGTCCATATTGTAAGTTAATTACATATATATTTTTTTAATTTCATAAGTTAATTATATAATTAAAAAAAGAATATTACAATATTATAATTATATTCATTTAGCATGTTTAACTTTACACATCGAGATGGGAGACAAACTAATGGAAAATCTGGGGAATCTGTTATGCCGTGGGGGGCATTTAACTGACATGGTTTGGGTCCACTTGTCCCTTTAGAGCAGGGGTCATCAACTGATGCTGCATGCAAACACTGGAGGGCTAATTGCTGGCATGCAAGAAAAAAATAATAAAAAGTGGTTTAAAGCCTTTTAAAGAGAAAGCATTAAATTGAGGAAGTAAATGAGAGTGTGCTACTCAGTCAAACAATTAATGAGTCGCTGAAAAGCACAATGCAGATCAAAACAATATCAATATATTTATATAAAGTCATTAACGATATATTGATATAAAGTTAGGGCTGGGCGATAATATCGCACGATATTGTCTGCGCATCTAATCAGTAAAGCCGGTTCATTGATTAGTAGTAAATCACCTTCACCTGCTTTCAGATGGAGCGGCATTTACTACAAAGAGCCGTAGATCACTGACAAGCTGAGCCAAATCGCGTTAATATCGAGGACATATCGATAGCGATATTTAATGCGATATGGCTCAACTGGTCAGTTAATTACGGCTCTTCGTCACGACAAAATCTCCCGTGTTAAATTAACACACCTGGGGATGTATATGAGTCCACACTCAAGAGCGTTAAAGTTAATGAGATAATTATGTGATTAAATGAGTGATGATTGAGCATTATTGCATTGAGCATTAATGATTGAGCATTATTGAAGACACCTAAAGCTAAATTTAAGCCACCGTTATGGAGGTGAGTGTTTGCTTTAGTTGGTCTTCTTGACCCTTATGTAGTGATGGCCAAATGAAGCTTTTCGAAGCGTTATTGCTTTCTGATACTATTGTGTCAAAAATGGTTCATTACTCGAAGCTTCATTCAGATTGAAATTACAGCACCATCTCCTGGTGCAGTAAATGTAATGCAACAAAGCTGACAACCATAAAATACAAGTAGGCGTGTGTTAACGCCCCGTTTATGACGAGTTTACCGAAGCGATCAAAGCTGAAACAGTGCTGTGATACTCATTTAGGTGAATTTTACAGATACGGATGAATTTCATGTGTTCACCTTGATAATAAAACAATAATGATGATGAGTGTGTGTAATTATTTCTTTAGACAAGGACAGAAGATCAGACCAGCTTAAAAAAAGTTGGAAGCCATCACAGAAATTCTAATGGTTTCAATTAAAATACCAATAAGGAACCATTTTCTTTTACCATTTAAACCATGTTTTCCATGAGTATTGAAATCATGACATTAGCTACTGCTTCTTTCCTATGGGAACCACCAGAACTCTGTAACTTTACTGGTGGGACTAATATTTTTTTTTATCATGCAAAGCAAAAGGACTCCAAGGCACTCTCTAATAGAAAAATTAAAAAGCCTTTATTTACATGGCTTGGTCACATCAACCATAAAAAACTCCAACGCGTTCTCCCAGAAGAAGGAATGTAGCCGAAACGCGTTGGAGTTTTTTATGGTAGATGTGACCAAGCCATGTAAATAAAGGCTTTTTAATTTTTCTATTAGAGAGTGCCTTGGAGTCCTTTTGCTTTGCATGATATTCAGTTTCCATCCAAAGAGCACCTCTATTTCAACCAAACCTTGAAATCCAGGAAGCGCTCCTTTAGCCTTATTGTTTGCTTTGAATAATATTTTTTTTTTATGTTGGAAGGATGTGCTTGTGTAACTGGTTGAACTTGAATAATGTAGCAGAGGGTTTTTAAAGTTTCGGTCTCTCTCCATATTCACTAGATATGAAAAATATTTGTATGCAGAAATGTCAAAGAACTAATCTTATTCGGGAAAATAAGTTTAAAGTGTTCCCAAACTTGCGAACGACTTTCTCGATGGCTCCATCACAACACTAAAATAAACTCAATCCACTCTCAATAATAACGCCAATCCAAACACCGAGTACTACTAACCCACGGTGTTGCCATGGTTTGGCTTCACTTTTATGAGAAATACAGCCGACAGGTTTCAAACCTCTCAACACTGGATCGGGCTGTCAAAGCAGTCACGCGGTTCACTACAGGAGTGAAGCAGTGTGTTTGCTTCAGACGTCATTTTCACGTGACTAGTGACGTAATGATACAAGCTCCGAAGCAGTGGTTCATTGCAAGGACCTTTCGAGTTTGAAGCAAGCTTCGGAGCGTCGGTGTCAGACGTAACATCACTACTTGGGCCCTAATAATAATAATCCTAAGGAAAACAATAGGGCCGTCGCCCATTCAGGGCTTGGGCCCTAATAAGAGTAAAGAGCATGGCTAATGGAACACTAATCACTGTTATGCTGACTTCAAATGAAAACCGAGTTAAACCTCTTTTAATTCTCAATAAAATCTTCTGTAGAAGTCTGACAGAAATAAATTCGGTCTGGTTAGTAATAAGTGAAGCTGGTAATGCTGTTTAATCCTCCTCTGCTGAGATCTTCAGATTTAATGTCTTCTTTTCTCTTCAGGTGATTTCATCTAAGACTGTGTCTAAAGTCAGTTGTAGTTGTTCTTCTCATCTCTTTTTCCATTCTCTTCTTTCCTTCAGTGATTCTGCTTGTTAACAGGCTTATTAAGGTTGAGATGACTCCATGTTTAATATACACAGATTTTGTGGCTCAGATAAAGTCCAGTTGTGGTTTATTTCTTTGCTCTTGGCTGACATGTGGCATTGCTATGGCCTGCTTGTGGCCCAGATCTGGCAAACAGCTGGGCCACCCAAGGGCCGTAATTCATTGCTGCATGTGGGCCAGATCCGCATCCCTCAAGTGCCAGATGTGGGCCGGAACAATGTTGCTATGTGGGAAGGACATTGAATCCATATGGACCCACTTCTTTTTTTACTGGCCCCTTCTCCACTTCTGCCCTGTCCTTAATCATGTAATAAAGGTACAATGTTGTTATTAAAATATGTGTATTACAGTTATTTATTCATAATATCTAATATCATACTTACACCAAATATTATAAAATAATACATTGTTAAATACATTATTAGAGTAATTTAAGTGACCAGAGCTTTGCATGTATTCTATTAAAAGTCCAAGTTTGCAAGCAAATGAATGGACTACGTTATCAGTATTCACAACAAATGAATGAATGACATTAGCAAAAGAGCTATTGTTGAACACAATACTGTACACTTTCATACACGTTTTGAAATCAATGCCTACCATCCTGTTTCCCAAGCTGTTCAGCAATCATCTGCCACAATCTGTCTTTATATTCATTGTCTTTATAATCTGCGTTTTGTTTGTCATAAAGTACTTTGTGCTGCGAGACAAAGTGAATCAACTTGTCAGCCGCCATTCTGTATTTTGTCTTTCGCTTTTTTACGGTGGCTCTTAATTGTCAAAAAACCTCTTAAAATGCTGGCTGTGGATGCAAAAAACTTAGAAAATCGAACCCGATCCAAATTTTTTTTGACGGCCGAAAGTTTCGGACGTGGTGTGCTCTTGGTTTTTCCAGACCATTTTATCTACTAAACAAAAAACAACAATGGCTATTGAAATAAAAGTAAATGTCCATAACACAAAAAAGCAATAATTTAAGAATATTACTCCACAACTCCACTCGTGTGCTTCGGCATGCATAACTGATAATAGTGGTGCAATAAAGGCCTCAGCTCTGGACAGTGTCCCACCACTCTCTTTCAGGATGACCTGTACTTGCAGGAGACATCTGAGCAGAAGAAGGACACATTTGACACAACCAGATTTAGGATATAATGTTGTGTCTAATAGAGTGTAAAATATATCTGCAGTTTCTCAAGATCAGCACAGCATGTGAAGTGTGTTCATTACCATCAGCCGAGCAAAGTCAAGATAAAAACCAGCTGGACCAACTTTACATCATGCTTTTATATTAAAAGCGCATTAGTGGACTTGAAAATATATTATCCTGGACATATTGAATAAGTTATGGATAGAAAACAGACTGTCATGGGCATAGAGGAAATGCAATTTATAATTCCCTTTAAAAAAAAAACAGGAAAGGATTCTTCATAAAACAGGTTTATGTGACGAGTGTAAGAAACGAAAACATGTATATGTCCTAATACAAAACAAAAGGATTGAATGTATAATAAATACAAACCTCAGGATGTCAGTCATTTACAATATCCAGCATCTTAGATAATAGTCCAGAAACAGGGAATATAGCAGATGCTCACTGTTGAAATGTCTATTTAAGAGGTTTTAAACAGGATTTAGAGATGTTTGTGGTGTAATATCCCTCTCCAGTGCAGTAGGTGTCGCTGTGACACTATTCAGATTTTCCAAACCCTCCTCGAAAACACACGAAGAACAGCAAAACGAAAACGAAAGGAACAACTGTTGACACCTAAACCTGTCGCTCACTGGATTTATTTTCATCTATGATTCAGGAAACATGTGTGCAGATGTCAATTTAGCACAATGCCTACCAAATCTAATAACACTCGTGGACATTTATGTGTTTAATCCACAATCCATCGAGACCAGCGAGAGATTTTAAGAAGGACGCGCGCGGACTGACAACACGCGTTCCTGAGGCAAAAACACTGATAAACTCTCTTCTTAGTGGACAAGACTGCAAGTAAGTTTATTACATTCTCCATTACAGTCATTTGTCATTATTAGGAACTTCATATTGTATATTAAGCGGGATTTAAATGTGAAGTTACAGAAGGCTGTTCTCCTGCTGCTCCGAACAGAAGAATCTGACAGAAAATACAATCTTTTGAAGTAAAAACACAAAAAGTTTTATTGAGAAAGGATTATTCAACACGAATATGTTTCTAAAAAGTTTTATTGAGAAAGGATTATTCAACACGAATATGTTTCTAAAGAGTTTTCCCCCATTTCCTCTTCCGTGTTAGGCTGTTGTGTGTGTGATGTGAAATCGAAAGTGTTTTTGAAGCAGACATTTTACAGTAGATAGACTGATGAAGACTAACGCCAATCAACAACAATCTGCTGTTATTAAATATTTCAGTTCATATATAACAATGATTAGTAGTTTTACAGTATGTCTATTATAATTCTGGTTACTTTTACTCAATCAGTTATTTTAGGATCTATTGAAAGTTAGTAAATCAACCATCATTGTGACCTTAAAGTAATGATTAAATGACAAGCGATTCAACAATTAATAAAGACTGGGTAAATATAAGTGCAAAATGATATACTGTAATAGAGAATATATCAAATTGGGTTGAGTTTTCCAGCACAGTGTACATTTCTGTTCCCCAATGAATTCACATTTAGAGTCAGTTAAACTCATTAAACAATCAGAAATGATGAAGACCATTTAGTTATTTTACATGGCAATATATTTGGGTGGTTGACGTGACGCTCCATTTTTGTGTCCATAGTGACAAATATAATTACAAATGTATAATATTTCATTAAAATATCTGTTTTTATATACAGCTTAATCTTCCAGAACTAATACATGTGTAATTAATGAGCATTATAATTCAAGTATGTAAATATTTTGTTTTAAACATGACATTTGTCCACTGGCGTGACTGTCCGGTGTAGCGTTCCTTATCTTAAAACTTCTTTAATTAAATGAAAAATAAGTCTAAATACATTACACTACTCGAATAGATGTTATAGAAGTGTTTACTTAATGAAACTAAAGGTTATAAGTCTTAAGGTCGCCATTTAGAATAATTATGACAGATTACATTTTGTCCGCAAAACTGGTGTCCACCTGGTGTGACGCCATTCTGTAGATATAAAATGGCCATTAGTTTGGGAACCCTATTTCTGAGAGGGGCCATTCTTCATTCAGGCAGTACAGTAGACCTCACTGGAGCACATGGACTGCACACAAGGTCAATTCTGTCTCAAATATTTTGATCATGTTGCTATTTCTTTGCACTGCTGAAATTGGGATCCGTTATGCAGTCCTTTGGTGTGACGTAATTAAAGTATTGATCTGAAAATGTTCATCAATTTATATTGATTGACTATTGAAAATAATGTAAGCCTTAAAGGCCTGTTCACACCGGGACGAATATCAGCGCGCGTTATTCGTCATCGTTTTTCAACGCGTTTTTTGTGTTCACACACCCAAGCTTTTTTCGCTGACGATGAGCCGAGTGAACATGCAAATTCATTCCCTGACATTAGATGGCGCTTAATGTAAAACAGATAATAGAATACTATACTAGGGTGATCATATTCATGTCTCAATGTTTTATTATGACAGATTAAAAAAACCCCGAATGAAATAATGATAGAAAAAATGTCTTCTGTATTAGAAAAATAAATATAGAAATAATAAATAACTAAAAGAAATGCCTCCAAATGTAACAAAAAATAGCTCTCACAAACTTACAAAAACGAACTAACAAAATCTATTTATATCTTTAGTTTTCATCCTCTTTATCCTGTTTTTCTTCCTCATCCACCTTGTTTGCCCATCTATATTTTGCAGTAGAACTGATTTTTCCCAGCAGTTTTTTTGAA
Source organism: Cyprinella venusta (assembly GCA_038021265.1). NCBI lineage: Eukaryota > Metazoa > Chordata > Actinopteri > Cypriniformes > Leuciscidae > Cyprinella > Cyprinella venusta. Next base: position 1,777,644 of record CM075863.1, read on the forward strand.
AACCAGGACATTTTCATCACTTAAAAACAGCCAGGACAGGACGTGAAAACAGGACATGTTTAACACAAAGTTGAGATGTTGCCCAGAGATAAAACATTAGCACTGGATGAACAGATGCAGCTAGAGACGAGAGTTGTCGTATTTCCCCGCGTTTAATAAAACCACTCAAACGTTACACTCGTCCTCATACATGGGGATTCGAGCGAGGAAAAAAACACAAACAAAAATCTGGTCACAATAGAAAAATAAAATAAAAGAAAGAATGCAAAGAGTCGGCAGAGCGGTTATCTCCTCTCCTCACTTAATGTCAAAATCTAACTGACACTACACACTATGCGCAGTTCTCATCTCAACTCAGATTTCTATAAAGCACAAAGTGACCGTTTTACACATGTCCCGGGAAAACAGGACTTATGATCACCCTACTATACTTTTTTACAGAAATACTAATTATCATATAGCTCTTTATGCTCCGAGACCAGCAGCTCAACTTGCCTTGTAGGCTATCTCTCCTTCGCCGTATGTGTGCTCGGCAAGACCGTTTTGTGTTTGAGCGCCCCCAAGTTGTGTTTTACTGTAATTTCATAAGCACCAGACACGTGAGCAAACCCGCCAATCTCATTGGTCGGATAGGTTTTGACGCGGCGCGTCAAACCAAAAAAACGAACCCGAGGCGTTTTTTTAAAAATGATGCTTTTACGCGTGGCGTTTTTCGCGTCGGTGTGAACACTCACATTGGCGCCCATTGTTAGTCACGAGGCGTTAAACATCGACGAATATCGCGCGCGAAATTCGTCCCGGTGTGAACAGGCCTTAACACTGTTAGTCAGGATTGAAGACGGTCTCTCATATAACTATGCCGCAAACTGGCTTTGATCTTAAAAAACGTCCACTGGTGTGACAACTAGGGGTGGGCGATATAGCCTAAAAATTATATCACGATATTTCAAGAATATTCGCGATAATGATATTTATCACGATATAGAAAAAAATATATGAAACAACGTTTTATTGGTGATTGCAGCTGGTTGGCAGCAGCATTAGTGCAAAAAAAAAGTATAACATAACTCCTTAACATTTTAGTTTAACAATACGTAATAACTTAACAATATTAACAATAACTTCAGAAGCCTGCACAATATTGTCACCTAATAAAATTTACCTAAACTTTTAAGTACAAAAAATTTAAACAAACAGCGGCAATCCAAACAAACCTTCAAAATGTAATATACTTACTGCTTATATATTATATATTAAAAAATTATCAAAACTTAAAAGTTGCCTTGCATCTTTTTTGGATTAGCATCAAATGAGGTATAAAATACCTAATTTATACAATAATTGTATAAAATCTGAACATTTAGGGAAAAAACATTTAGTGGGGAATACATAAGAGACAATTGTAACACTAAATCTGGTAAAACTTTACGCATTGCTCTTTGTATTGTACATTCATGAAAAAAAAGCAAGGTAACAAAAATCAAAAGGATTAATTATTATATAGCCTAGTCTACTATAAAATTGAGACATGTTTTAAATGTATAGCACAGCTGTTTAATGAGGCAGCAACATATGATCGATAGGACAGAAAAAAGGCTATAAATAATATTTCATTGCGCAAAAGTATTATGATATGAAAGGCTCCAATACATCGCACAGCGCTTATGCGCATCCCGAGCGCTGAATGATGCGCTTGAAGCAACACGGAGTCACAGCGCGCAGCCCATGCGCGCAGCGCGTCGAATCCGCACTGAGCAGTTCAAAGCACAAAGGAAATACATATTGATGCGTAGCGTATAATATACAGTATATAGCTATGCAATCGTTTATCGAGTCTTTCCTTTTAACAGTTTTACATTTCAGTTACTGTGCGCGTGATGAACAATTGTGCTCTGACTCAAGTGACAGACACCCGGCCGGTAGAAAGTAGCATGATGATTAAAGCAATAAAGTCCAGCAGAATAAAGTTGTTTTATGCGACCTTTATCTACAGTTTTCATGCATATTTGACAAAAATTGTGTTTTGTTTGAGATCTGACCTCTTGTACTCAAACCACTTCCATACTATTGAAGTAGCTCTCTTTTTAGGAACTAAATCTTGATCTGATCCAGAGGCTGACATGCTGCTGTGCTGTTGTGCGTGCGCTAAGTAACGTAAATACGACATATGTCATCATGCCACTATATCATCAATATCACGTCCTCGCACAGCTATATCATCAATATCGCGATATGACACTTTTTTATCATGTAAAATTTTATACCGGTATTATCGTGGACGGTATGATATGGCACAGCCCTAGTGACAACACTGTCCTATAGTGTGACATGAAATCAGCGTCACACTGGTGGAAATGGCTGTCGCACCAGTGGACGTAGGCTCTATTGGGGTGGCTAATTCTTCATTTGTGGTGGCCAGTGGTGTCCCTCTACTTTACAACAGTTTAAATACCAATCAATTCTCAATTCCAATCAGTTGCTGGCTGCTGCAACACTGCAATTTCCCCTTGGGGATTGATAACGTTTTTCTATTCTATTCTATTCTATTCTATTCTATTCTAATCTATTCTATTCTAAAATGTTTGCATTTTTGTATTCTGTAGGATAAACACAATTTGTGCACTATTAACAGATACATTTTAGTTTTAAAATACATATTTAATTGAGTTTGAGAGATTGCATTTATAATAAAATATGCATGTTCCCACCATACCTCAGAGAGATATCATGGAATGTAATTACAATAAAATGACATTTTTAACCAAAAAAGTGGTTATATTGAGAATATAGACTTCCTTTAACATTTACAATTTTAATAAATTGTTTAAAAAACATACTTTTTAATATCTAAGAAAAAAGTAGTGTTCCTTAAATTCATGTCTGTGATGTTACATCAATGGATGTCGCCACTTGAAAAGGGGGAAATCTGTTTGGACTACTTCTCCACAGACAATATCCCAGTAATGTTGTATTTTTAATAAAACACATAGGACACCAGTAATTATATAATTGTATCTCTCTTGTCAGGTATGGCCAGATTAAACTGCTGCTGAAAAGCAGCATCTTTAGTTTATAGACAGAGCAGAGATGCAGACCCAGTTCGAAGAGCAGAGTTCCTTCAAAAGAAACAGCAGACCCATTTAAAAAACATTCAATGCAAAACCAGACTGAGAATAGGAGATCTCCCAGAGAGGGGAAAGAGAGCAGCAAGGAAGAACTGGAGAATATAGAAGGCAGAATACAGGGCAAGAAAGCAGAGAGAGATTTATTCACCGAAGATGTTTCCTATTTTTTTTTTATGTTTTTTATTAAATAAGTTTGTGGATACATTATTTACTGTAGATGTTCTGAATTTTTTGTTGTTGAAGGTTTTGTTTTTAGGTCTGTGGATACATGTTTTATTCACTAATGAATGATTTTCAGATTTTTTTGTCAGTTTTTGTCTAAATGTTCTTTTATCAGAGCAATTACTTGTAATCCTACTCATAATGAATTTCATTATTTTGCTCAAACTTTTAATCGTTAAACCTTTTATGCAATATTACGTCTGTGGTGTTACTTCAAAATGTATCCGACATTTCTTTCCTTCAGAGCCATTTAATCTATAAAGGTTGCACAGACCATTTTTCCTGCCTTTTTATGTAAAGACATTTCTTTAAAAAAAAAAAAAAGAAACAATTCTTGTTGTCCAATGGTGTGACAGAATGTCCTGTGGTGTGACAAACTGAGTTATAAGTGGAAAAGGCATTTTAATGCACAAATGAATGTAAAAAGTGGTGAATAGTATAATAATGATATCAGCACTATGCACAAATAAGGATGAAATACAGCTTCATCAGGTTTTATACTAATTATAATGAATATAATCCAGAAGTTTGGTCAAAGTCTCTATGTGTACATCTTATAGTATGATAATAGGCAAAGCAAGGCAAGTTTTTTTTGTCAACTCTGTGGTGTGGCAGTATTTATAAGTCTGACAGCTTCTGGGAAAAAGCTGTTTTTTAACCTGGTCGTTCTGGCATTAAAGAGTACCTATTTTGGGTTTTTGAAAATTGCCCTTCATGTAGTGTTTAACATAGATCTAAGTGAACAAAAACATCCTGCAAAGTTTTAAACATGAAAGTTCATCGTATACAAAGTTATTATCTCTCAAAAACAAGAGTCGACTCTGAGTCGCTGATATGAATCGTTGGAAGAACGATGCTTTTCCTTTGTCTAGTTGACGTCAACTTGACAAGTTATTTGAATAAGAAACGCCCACTTATTGCGCTCGGAGACGCCAGGGAAAACCAGAGCTCCAGGGGTGGCGGGCAAATCTGAAACTGGCCCAGGACGGGCCACCCTGCCTGGGCTGGCCAGGGAGGTCTGAGAGCATGGAGGTTTGGACCCACCGCACCTTTTTGGACTCTGTCGTTTTTCGAGATCTGGGCTTTGGAAAACAATCATGTCGACGAGACGCTGTGTTTTGAAGTGCGACGCAAAAGCGAACTTTTTTAACCTGCCAAGTGAGGAGTATTTGAAGACTAAGTGGCTGCAGTTCATATATACAAGTACTGTTATACCACACAAGTATAGCCCAAACCTTGTTCTGTGTTCGCGTCATTTTGAAGATGATTGCTGCACAAACCTAAACGCTATAAAGTATGGATTCGCGAGCCGGCTCTATCCTAACGAGCTGAGGATCAATATGCAGAGCAGTGGGTCGCGAGGACCGGAGTTGAGAACCCATTTAAGGTAATAGAGTTCCGTTTTTCTGCACAGAGAATACCAATCACAACTGACTAGGTCATCTGACCAATCACCGCAGATTAGCGTCACGCAAAGGCGGGTTTTGGAAAAGAACTCGCTAAAACGATTCATATGGGAGTCGGTGGGCAATTCAGGTAAAAATAAATGCATATTATAAGACAACAAAAGTGTTTTTTGTCATTGCATGCTTGTAAAACTGTTGTTGGGGACTCCCAGAACAATATTAGGAACATTTTAAATGACATAATAGGTACTCTTTAATGCTACGCAGTCTCCTGCCTAAGGGGAGAGGGGAAAATAGTCTTTTTGCGGAGTGGGAGCAATCTTTCATAATGCTGGCAGCCCTAGTCCAGCATCTGTTGGTGTATATGTCTCTAATTGCCGGGAGACTGCATCCGATGACTTTCTCTGCAGTCTTAACCACACACTGTAGGGCCTTTCTGTCTGCAACAGTGCAGTTTCCGTACCATACTGTGATAGCCGAGGTGAGAATACTCTCCACCGTGCACCTATAGAAGGATGTAAGCACTGTAGTTCCCAGACCAGCTTGTTTGAGCCTCCTCAGAAAATACAGCCTTTGGTGTGCCTTTTTTACCAGGCTGCTACAGTTGGTTTTTCCAATTGAAGTTGTTGTTGCTCATAAGTACTCCAAGAAATTTATAGCTGGAGACAACTTCCACCTCAACCCCATCAATACCGATGGGAAGATGATGATTCCTGTTAGTTTTTCTGAAATCCATAATCATTTCTTTAGTTTTTTCCACATTAATGCAGAGCTTGTTATCCCTGCACCAAGCCACCATTTGTTCCACCTCTGATCTATAGGCTGACTCGTCATTCTGAGAGTTGAGTCCCATCACAACAGTATTGTCTGCGAACTTGACAACGTGGTTACTCGGATGTCTGGCGGAGCAATCATATGTCAGCAGTGTGTATAGCATTGGGCTCAGGACACATCGCTGTGGTGTGCCAGTGTTAAGAACAATGGTGGAAGAAAATGTATTTTGGATTTTTTTTTCACAGACTGTCTTCTGTTGGTTAAAAAGTCCAGTACCCAGTTGCACAATGAATAACTCAGTCCAAGTGTCTCAAGTTTGTGTATCGATGTCTGTGGAATGATCGTATTAAAAGCAGAACTAAAATCCATTAAAAGCAGTCTTGCATAAGTGTCTTTACTGTCCAGGTGAGTAAGAGCCAGATGTACAACTGATGAGACAGCATCTGCAGTGGACCTATTCTTTCTATAAGCATACTGATTCTGGTCAATGCTGACATCGATTTTCTCTGTAATTTGAGTCATGACCAGCCGCTCAAAGTACTTCATCACTATCGGGGTGAGTGCTACCGGGCGATAGTCATTCAAGCTGCGTGACACTGTAGTAGTCTTAGGCACAGGAATTATAGTTGCAGATTTGAAGCATGATGGTACAACTGCTTTTGATAATGAGATATTAAAACTGTCAGTCAGTACCTCTGAGAGCTGGTGTGCACAGTCTTTCAGGACCCTACCTGGGATGTTATCTGGGCCTGCAGCTTTTCGTGGCTTGACTCTCTGAAGGACCCTCCTGACATCTTCTATGGTTACACTGGGTGGCTGCTCACCAGGTGGAATAGTGAGCCTAGTGCTAGGAGTGGTATTAGAGGCCTCAAAACGAGCATAGAAAGTGTTGAGAGCATCAGGAAGAGATGGGTCTCTGGTGCATTCAATGTCTCTTCTTTTATAATCAGTGAAACTCTTAATGCCGGACCACATTCTCTGTGGGTCGTTAGTAGAAAAATGGCCCTGTATCTTCAGAGCATAATCAGCCTTAGCTCTTTTAATGCCAGTACACAAGTTTCTCCTTGCTACTCTAAGCGCCTCCGTATCGTCGTTCTTGAATGCTGAATCTCGTGCTCTCAAAAGTGATCTGACCTCAGCATTCAGCCAGGGCTTCTGGTTAGGGTGGATAGTTATTGTTCTGGTGGTAGTAACATCATCCACACACTTTCTAATGTAACAGGTGACAGAGGATGCATACTCCTCCAGATCCACCTCTCCAGCATTTGTTGTTGCCTCCTTGAAGACCTGCCAGTCCGTACTTTCAAAGCAGTGTTGCAACACAGAGGCAGCGTTACTGGGCCACACTGTGATTGTCTTTTGTGTTGGTTTCATTGTCTTCACCACAGGATTATAGGAGGGAACAGGCATGACAGAGATGTGATCGGACAGTCCGAGGTTGGGAAGAGGGACAGCTCTATAGGCTCTCCGTCTATTTGTGTACACACGATCAAGGATATTATTCCCCCCGGTTGCAAAAGTGACATGTTGATAAAACCTTGGTGCAATGTCCGTCAAATTGGCATGATTAAAATCTCCAGCAATCACGTAAAATGCGTCCGGGTGCTTATTTTGTAGAGAGCTTATGTTTTCATGTAATTCTTCTAGCGCCTCAATAGCTTTTGCGCTCGGAGGGATGTAAACAACTACGATGAACACTGCTGTGAGTTCTCGTGGTAGGTAGTATGGACGGCATTTGATGGTCATGTATTCAACAGCTTCAGAGCAATGATTGCTAATAATGGAACAGTTAGTGCACCAACCTTTGTTGATATACACGCAAAGTCCACCTCCTCGAGTCTTGCCCGACAACCGACTCCGGTCGGCCCGGTAGAGTAGCATGCCGCTAATCTGAAGCGCTGAGTCTGGTATGTTGTCATTGAGCCATGTTTCCGTCAATAGAAGCACGCAGCAGTTCCTCATCTCCTTGTAGATATTAATCCGCATCCTTAGTAAATCCATTGTGTTGTCCAGCGCCCGTACATTGGTTAGAAAAAGAGACGGAATCACCAGTCTGTTGTTGTTAGTTTTTAGCTTAGCCAGCAGGCCGGCTCGCTTCCCCCTCTTCTGCTTCCGAGCACACCACTTTCTCTTGCCTCTAAGCCGGCCTGTGATGCAATGCCATGCCGTTGCCCTCAGAAGCTTCATCCTGCCCAGTTCTGACTTCAGGTTCTGCTGTAGTTTTGCTTCAAACTTGCTGTTAATTTCACAGAGTTCAAGTGGAGTATATTTCACAGACCTCCTTGCACACATATCCTCGCTTGCACCCATATCGCTTGCACACATGTACTCGCTAACACTAAGAGTTGAACCGGGAGCTTGAGAAGCCGCTGCGCGCCGCCATCTTTTATTGTCCTGAGCAGGATTATACCCAGATATTCGAAAGTGGGGTAATTCCCAAATAACATTTGCTTACATTGATAAACATCTTTAAAAAGAGCAGCTAAACCCCCACTTCTCTTACCCGCTCTGCAGACACTCATATAAGTAAAGTTTGGAGGGGATGTTTCGTTAAGGCAGCGTTTCTCAAAGTGTGGGGCGCGCCCCACTGGTGGGGAATAGAAACATGACAGGTGGGGCGCGACAAATGGGAGATAATGTGGTAATTTTGTGCCCAACTCTATTAGTTCCTTTATTTATCGAGCATAAACTCAAACCAAAACGAGGACACATTTAAATGTAAGCCTTACTTTACCTTTTAACATGTAAGTTTAAAAGTTTTTAGAGGCGCCCGTTATTTAGATCAGTGATTCCCAACCCCCGGTCCGCGGACCGGTGCCGGTCCGTGAACACGTTAGTACCGGGCCTTGAAATACTCCCAGAATATTTTTTTCCCCATAATAATAATTGTCTTTTTAAAATGCTTTTTAACGTTTAATGTTATTTACATGTTATTTTCAAAAACACAAACAATAAATGCAATTAAATAAAAATATTAAAATGTGTTTCTTTGAGCGCCTTCTGATTGCTTAGCAACGCATCATATCTAAACAGACTGAGCGCGGTGCGTGCATGAGTGCGTGCAGATCGCGGAATGCGTGTTCTTTCAGTATTTCCCCGCTCTGCCTCCGTCTCTCTCTCACTCACGCGTCTCTCTCACATACACACACACACACAACGTGCACACAGCGTCTGAGGCACCGGACTGGAGAAAAGCGAAGCGAACTCCGTGAGCGAAACTGGGCGAGAGAGAGACAGATTGTGACTTTATTTAAACTTATATAAACTAATATAATTTATTACTGGACAGTTTAAAGCTCATAACCATATTTTGTTGTTACTTGTCTTGAAGAGTGCAGTGTTATTTTGCATCATGCAGTATTTGTCCTGAAAAGGATACTGAGTAAATGTCTATATTACCTTAATAAATTTAAGGTCATTCCTAATTTATTTGTATTTTTAATACATTTTAATCATTAACTTTAAAAAGCACACTCTTTTTACGACTAAAATAACAGCCAAGAGTAAAAAAAAAAACATAATTCCCAAAAATTAAAACTGAAAAAAAAAACGGAATTTGGGAAAAAATAAAACGGATTTCATAGGGTGCTAAGACACTTCGGGTTTTGCGAGATAGTCGACGGAATGGCAAATGCATATTTCTTAGCACAATGTTGGAAATGTTGGCATTAATAAATGCATAAAATTTCCTTATTTCCTTTTCACTTCTTGTTCTTTTCTGTCACATATATCGTGATATATATCATTGATGACATTTCTTCCAATATATTGAATATCGTAGATATCGCGAATCGTGATATAGTCATATTGTGGACCACATATCGCCACAGAATTGAATCGCGAGGTACCTGTATCGTCCCACCCCTAATGTCCTCTGCTCTGTCTTTGCGATCTTCTGTCCAGGGTGCGTTTTATTGCTTTACAGTGAGTTTTATCTCAGCTTTTGTCTTCAGCAGGAAAATCAGTTCTTACACCTGCTAATACATATCATACGGCCCACACCACATATTAGTGAAAAAGCAACAATTCATTAAACTTGGATTGCATTCGTTACGCCAGAATCACTGACTAAAGATGCAGGATGTCGCTGTGAACTATGAAGCCTGTCTGTTTTTGCCCCAGATGAATCTGTCTGTCAGATTGCAGGTATACATATCAGATTGACTGTTTCTTTATCCAGCACCAGATGTGGAGCCTGAACCTGAGCTAAATCTAGACAAATAATGAAAATTCAATTTATTAATGGATCACCCCTTGAGGTGCAACATCTCATTTTCAAGAAGGTTCAATACATAAAACAAAACAAACAACAAAAAAACAAACAAACAAAAAAACATTGAACTGCAGCTCACACCATTACCATAAACCTAGCTCTAACATAACTGTCACAAAGAGCACACCACATTTACTCATTATACAATAGCCTTTATGCACGAACCCTGCTGACGTGTGTTCGAACGAATCTCAGTCAGCGTCTTTACTTCCGGAAGCGCGTTCTGCAGGCCAACTTTATAGCGGCAAAACTGTAATAAAATCCGTTTTCTCAGAAATGGAGACAACGATTTTAGAAACGCTGATTCGCTAGTCGAATTTCATACGATATGAGAGAATACTAACACTCAAAGTTGTTGATTTGGCTCGAAATATGTAATTTAAATAACTTCTCTTTTTTACTCTTGTGTGACAGCTAACTGCCCCATAGTGTTGTTAACATCATTCACATTAACCGGAGGACGTTTTTATAAACAGCAAGTGTAATTTGACACTATCTCCACCTATCGCAAAACCGGCTTCTGACCATAGACTGACGCAGCACCGGAAGTAGGTGGGCGTGCTGAGACAAATATGGAAGCGATCGTGCATAGAGCCTATTGGAATCATAGAACAGGAAAATTATCAGGGGCCTCATTTATAAACGTTGCGTACGCACAAAAGAAGGCGTATGCCGCTCTCTACGCAATAGTTGGTATTTATAAAAAACAAACTTGACGGTATAATGTGCGGCCCTTCACGCAAGCTCTGACCCAGGCGTACGCACAAAAACGGGTGAAATGAGAAATGGCGACACCGTCGGCAGTTGGAAAAAACACGTGAATGTGTTTGAAACTGTAGAAAATATATAAAATTGTGTAAAATAAATGGCAATACTGCCTCTCATAAATAACACAAAGACTTCACAAAGCAAGCATTTAACAATAAACAATTAACAGCCGATCACCCGTTTGATCGATCTGTATACAGAAATGCAAATTAACACATATTTCCAAAAAGAAAGTGAAATATTTTCTGCTATAATATAATATTTTCTGCTATAATAAATATGCAATTCATCCTCATAAATAAGATGGTAAACAGAACGAAATAATGTACAAAACTGATATTCTCGCCAATATGTCCGTCTAACGGAGCAGATATAGGCTAGCAATTATAGTCAGACAGATAGATAATTAGGGAGATATATAGATAGATCGATAAATATATATATATTATTTGTCCACAGGGGAAAGTTGTTTTCATAGTAAAAACGTCTTCAGCTACGGAATCGTCGTGTTCATGCATATTTTGTTTTATTTTTTATAAAATAACGTATGACGTGTCTCAACCATTCAGAAAGCTGCAAGAAATTACATTTGCGCTGAACTATTTCCCATTTCCAAGTAGATTATAACCAACACCCGTAGCTTGTCAGATGCAGAATTAAATGGATGTAAATAAAATGCCCCATCACAATACGTAATGACGCACAATGGCTGATCTTGCGCTCTTAGAAGATAGCGATTAAATGGAAGGATTTGGAGTGAATGCATCATCTTCACAACAAAATGTGTGGAAAAAATTTATTATTTATTCAAGAATTCTCTCATTATGCAGTTTATTTCAGTTAGGACAGTCTTGATTTCGCCCAACTCCTTGGCCACCTCTCTAATTGAATTAATGACTAGACGCTTTTTTGCCTCGACTTGATGTCCGACCATTTTTTTATTTCGGCCACATTCCGAGGTTGAGAGGCTACAGCACGGCGTCTCTAACCTTTTGCCACTCAAGTGCCTTTTTGGCATTAGTAATGCACAATGTGCCCTCTAAACAACATTTTTTCTCCTATTTTCCACCTCGCCAACGATAACTTCTTCTTCACATTGAGTGAAGTTACGTTTCTTTTTTTAATTCCTCTCTGTGTTTAACATGATTTCGCAATTCATGAATGTTAACTTTTGGGCGTTTCACGGACTATTTATGGGCAACTATGGACGTGTCATGAAGCCGCAAAAGCTGCGCTACATTTAGAATTGATTGTGATTTATTAAGGGAAAAATGCGTAGGATGTGCGTGCGCACGGTTTTATAAATCCGAATATTTCTGTGAGTACGCACGTCGTATGTTTCATCCGTACGCCACTTCTGACGCAAATCCTACGCAAAGTTAAATGAGGCCCCTGGTCTGAAAATGAAGGATGGACATGGATTACCAGAAACAATGAATTCCTGGTTGACAAACCCTTTTTTGTTTATCAGTTGCAGTTATTAATCTGAAACAATACTCTTGCTCATCGTTTTCAGTGACGGTGTGCAGTCTGAGGACGGCAGTTTTGTCTTCAATGTATTCAACAACCCGCTCTTTATAATATATCTATATGTCAACCAATACAATGTCGGTGGAAATGATTGACAGGCTGAGACACTGACTAAACAGGAAGTGTTTGTCCGAATCCGCAAAAGTTTTGAAAAAATAAAGTAAGATTCAAGAGTTTCATAAGTAACAATACAGAGTTATGTGGCTCCTCACTTGTGTTGTGTAAAGTGTCAGAAGAAAATAAAGAGAATTCTCCAGTTGATAAATGAAACCTTAGCATGAAATTTGCCGCTGGTTACAGCAACGCCACCCTGCCAATGAGAACAATGACATCTGTCGAGCTGACACTGCTGGAACAGTGGATATCAGTAATGAGGATCAGTTATGCTGATTCAACTGATATATGTGCAAAACATGACTGCTTTCAGGAAGATCACAGCTACAAACTAGAGTCTCGAACAACAGGAAAAAGCTTAGAAGGCAATGCCAAACTCCAGGCATTTAAAGACGTTACAACTCCTGTTTGAACAGGTTTAAGTTCAGAAAATAACTCCACAGCCCTTCATGAAAATACATGTTTAAAGCAGTTTCAAAACAACTTCTGCTCAAGACAGTTCAAGTTCAGTGGAGGAACAAGCAACACTACATCGCCATTATTCACGGTTAGTAAACACTACTTTATTAAAGGGCGGGTTGACTGCTTTTTTTCTTTGCATGATTGTGTTTATGGGGTGCAAGATAACATGTATTCGTGGTTTTTCTTTTTTTAAAAGTCTTATTTTTCATAAACTTCACCTTTATCGTCAGCCGCGCTCTCCTCTGTCCCCTGAACGAGCGGTTTACTTCCTGATTCTATGAAAACACGTAGAATCCCCCAGAAACACGTAGTGGGCTCAGATTGGTTAGTTTGGGCGGGTGTGTTGTGATTGGCTAAACTGTCGCTCACGTTGCCCGGAAGGTTAACGCCTATTACCTTTACGGGCGGAACGTCAGCTCCGGTCCAGATGTAAATAATGGTGTCGAACTGCAGTATCAGTTTGAGGCAGAATCAGACTGAGAAAGCCGCGATGAAGCGAGTCAAACAGAGCCTCAACACAGACGGCTCTTACTAAACTTTTCTGAATGATAATTTGCTACATTTTTTAACTTTATGCAGGTTTGTTTTACACAATAGTACACTGTAAAAAATGTGACCAATGGTTACTTAAAAAAATTATGGCAACAAAGTGACACGTAATATAATTGAATAGATTTTAAGTTCTACATCTTTGATTAAAAAGTATTGAATAAATTAACTAAATTTAAACCAATTAGATTGGTTTAGATTTACTAAATATCTAGAAGTGAAGTTAGATTTACTAAATATCTAGGAGAAATTGCTTTAGATTTACTAAATATTTAGGAGAAGTGAATTTAGATTTACTAAATATCTGGATAAAAATAAGTTATATTAACTAATATTTTAGCACATTTTTGCCTAATTCAACACATTTATTCTGCGTTTTATATTTATCCTTACCTAAATGAATTGTTTAAATTAAAGTTTTAATTGGTATCACAATGCTTTAAATCTATTCAATTATATTGGATGTCACTTTGTTGCCATAATTTTTCTATGTATAATACACTCAATATCATGCCTTCTTGGTGCCACAGGTAACTTAAATTGGGTTAATAAATCATCATGCATAACAACAGCAGGTAAACATTTATTTGTCAATTTTTTTTCTAAACATGTTTATCTGACATTTTTCAAGTTGTTTAGTGCAAAATGTCAAAATACAACAATAAAACACAGAAAAAGGCTATAAGAAAACAAAGGCAGAAACCATGTGCGTACAATAGGGACAATTTAATGGCATTTGGGATTCGGATGTTAATAAATGTTTGTTCATTTAATGGTGTTTAATTTCGGTAACACTTTATTTCGATAGTCCACTTTAGACATTCTACTAACTATAAGTAACTTTTCAACTACATGTCAACTAACTGTCATTAGAGTATTAGTAAACTGTCTGCTTAATATTTGCTAACACTTTACTTTTGTTGGTCCCCCAATAGACATTCAACTGACTATAAGTAACTTGGCGACTACAAGTAAATTTATTCTCCTAATCCAAAGCCTAACACCTAACCATAACCAAACAGTCTACTGACAGTCTACTATAATATACTAATACTCTAATGAGAGTTAGTTGACATGTAGTTGAAAAGTTATTTATAATTAGTAGAACGTCTAAAGTGACTATTGAAATAAAGTGTAACCTTAATTTCTGCTACATTGGCTTAAATTTTCCAGTGATTTGTTGAAAATCATTATTTATTGAAAATCAATATTTTTCAGTTACTTAACAGTTGAAAAAGAAAATGCCGGAGCATTCATCAAGTGGAAGAAAGTTAAGAACAATTGGCTTTATGCACAGCTGCAAAACTTCCTGAACTTCAGCCAGCTCCTTGTTTCCTGTCTGCCATTATTGGCCAAATTGATTAATTCAGGTGTGCCTGACCTTAATAGTCATGGCAACAATAATCAGGCACACCTGAATTAATCAACTTGGCCAATAATGGTAGACAGGAAACAAGGAGCTGGCTAAAATTCAGGAAGTAGTGAAGCTGTGCATAAAGCTAATTAGGGCAGTGTGAACAATCAAAAGTCCGGGGACCCTCTGGCGTAGTTGACTTGATGTTGTAGATTTTAATCCTTTGTACAGCAAGGTCCTGTGACACACTGTCTTTATCAGCGTCCTGAAAAAGCAACAACATTGGGTATTTCAGACTGCACCACCAAAGAAGAAGATTTTAATTCAACAACTCCCAAATTGTTTTCAACCCTTTGGACAAGAAAACCTGTGGCTATCATGGCTGTTGCACATGATTTACTGTCGACACCCAGCCCTAGAGATGAGACAGATCACCTTCTTTATATTTTAGCATGTTCGTCAACTTACATCATACTCCTTTAAGAGGTGATCTGTGGATTCCCCAATCTCTGGTCATGCTGATGCTAGGGTTGCTTGGAGCCTGAAATGACAAACATAAACATAATTCAAGTTCATGGTGTAAAAATCATTTAATGACATAAAACCTTCTTAAAGCTACAA
Organism: Cyprinella venusta; assembly: GCA_038021265.1. Lineage (NCBI taxonomy): Eukaryota > Metazoa > Chordata > Actinopteri > Cypriniformes > Leuciscidae > Cyprinella > Cyprinella venusta. The sequence goes on from CM075863.1 coordinate 1,792,842, forward strand.
CTTTTAACACTAGGCGGCTTACATCACTGCTAAACAAAATGTCAAAAAGTCAAATACATACCTGTTGATAAATTTCAGTCAAAGCTTCTTCATGCATCTGAAAAGAAATGATAAATGAGCTTTGATTTAATTTGAAATTGTATTTTACACATACAAAAGAGGAAACATAAGGAGTAACTAAACAAACACCAAAACTTTATCTACATATGAATAAAATCTTATTTTTTATTCTTATTCTTATTAAAACATAGTCACTGAGGTACTAGAAAATGATCATGCACATTTCTGTCAGGAACATACTAAACACATTGCAGCAAAGTGAAAATGTGTATAACCACAAGGAGCTGAACCTGGCATAATACTGTGCATTCATAGTACCACAATTGTTTCAACCACAGGTGATATTTCTCAGGTAAAGAGTGGTTAGTCCACGACAGACCTACCTATATAATTAACTATACTTACAGTAAGTACAGAACTGCTTAAAATAACCCTGTAGCCTCTGACACACAGTCTAACTATTACAGACGAACTTACAGGACATTTACTTACATAAAATATGTCAAACCAAAATGGTTTGCAACAGTAATTATTAAGAACACTGAAACATATTTTATGCAAATAAGAATGAAGAGTGAACTTGACAAAGAAAATTACGAATATACAGTGATGTGACGTTTTAATCATTTGTGTTATATATTCTACAAGAAGGTCCATCGCCTAAATTAGTTATTTACTCTGTTTTGTGGAGACACGTTCATGACAGAATGAGGATATACTGAGCATGAAACGCTAAATAATAGTGTTAAATCGGTTGTTGCAAACGGACGGACGATGCCTCTCTCTGGCAGCGCAAGTCCACATCATGCTCCAATTTACTGACCTCAGAGCTCGCCGGTGTAATCTGTCAGCACATGCTGAAACCGGCTTCAATGCATACTCCGACAGAGAAAATCTTTTTGCTATCTCCCGTTGTGCCTCATTGTATGCTACCGTAAATTGCGACTTGAAACTGCGTGGCTAACATTACTTAACTTGGAGCCTTGGTGAATTTGGGATTAGCACACCATCCAGGCGCGCGCAAAACAGACTAACGTTATCTTGGGTGGGGGAGGGGTGGAGATGCAGGCCGAAGTTGCCAGGAAAATTGACAAAAGTCGAATAAGTTATCTGATATCTTAAAGGCCATTATCTATAACGTTATACTTTGAAAAAAAGTCTGATAAATGACTAGGTTACTTTATCAGTCATTAATTACCACGCTTTTAGTCGAAACAGTAGGCAGAATCAATGTTACGTTACATTAAGTTAGGCTAACATATCTTTATTTTTACTTAACTTGCAGCAATGAAAAACAATGTTCAACTGCTAACTGTTACATCAACTCCTTGTAAAATGATTCTTAACTTAAAAGTCTTACCTTTGGGAAAATGGCAGTCTCTGAAATGTTGACGATCCATAATGTGGCTGAAAATTGCTGGAGCGGAAGTGTAAGGTGATTAAATCCAAAGACCTCCCAATGAGTAACATTTACCAATATTCTGCATCGTTGACTTTCCTGATAAAATATAATTAAATTCTACATAACGATTCACAGCTGATTTTATTCAAACAAAACTGAGTAAAATGTTATTAATAAATAACTGGAATTTGTTGAAGTCAACTCAGTGTGATTCAAAACTACTAATAGTCTTTTTTATTATGTATATCTTACTAATGTTTTACTATTAAATATTAATTGACGCCATTCCCAGTTTTTACAGTGTATCTGACTGGTAACGATAGCAACTGACTGGCAACTAATGTTATACTCAAACAGCAGTGGCATGTTTACCTTCTTGATCAAATCGAAAATAACGTCATAAAGCATATATACATGAAAAATACTTTTAAAACATTAGTACTTTTAGAAGATTAAGATCCATGATATTTGTACGAGTTTGTCGTGGACACAAAATAGCATAAGCTAACTAGTAGTGGCTATAAAGCCAGTGCTGGCATTTGAAAAAAAAAAAAAAAACACAAGGCTAGCGTTACGTCTGGAATTACATGCAAATACATTTAAAATGATGAAGTCTTAGCCTACTTACAGATTGTGGCCCAACAACTGCTACCTCTTGTTTTAAAGTCGGAACTGCTTCATGTTTTAGTTTCTTGTTGAACTCGTGGAGATTCTGGAAGCTGTCTTCCGTAAAATGCGCAGCACAGAGAGCTAGATTACGATCGTCGTTTTCAGGAACATAATTTCAGGAACATAAACATAAATTGTATCCATTGTTGAGGAAGTATAGCGTCCATGGGAAGCCCGAAACACAGAAGACCTGACAGCTGCGTGAACAACACACTCGACGAGTCGACGTGCCTCAGAAATATGCGCATGCCATTTTCTGCATATTCTGAGGGAGTGGTTGATGCAAATGTGCGGGTTAGTGACGTACCATAACCCGTTGTAGTCCCAATCGAGACGTTTTTGTTAGGGATCGAAAGATATGGATTTTTTAGTGCCGATACCAATACCGATTTTTTTCCCATCAGCCTTAGCCGATACCGATACGGGCTGCCGATTTTCTTGAGCCGATATTTGGAGCCGATACATTTTGCTCTCTCAATTTACATCATAAAAATACATGATGTTAACAAATGTTACAGGTCTCAATTTAATAAAAGTAACATTTAATTAACTTCAAAAATTAATATTTAACAAATAGTAAAAACATGTGAGGTAGAACAAGAACAAGTAGATAAACAATTTAACAAATATTAAAAACATGAGGTAGAACAAAAAAAGTTCAGTGCTGAAAATAAATATTTAAGCATAAATTAAATAATTACACTATTGCACACAGTAGCAACCAGCATAATAAAGTGCACAGTGCACATTGTACTTCATTTTAAAAGAAACAAACTATGTACTGCCATGGGTTCATTTTTTCTACATAAAATAAAATGAGCATGTCAAGTCTCGAATATCACTGCGATGGCGAGGGAGACACACACCACACGCGTCAAAATTGCTTAAATGGCGTTTGCATATTCCCTCTAAAAAACATATTCGAACCTCCCGTTGCGCATTTTGTTATTGACACGCATTACGTCAATAACAGGACACATTAATACAAAGAGACATAACTACTAGTATTAGATAGTTTATTTGAGTTTAAACATATTTGACAACGTATTAAAAAACAAGTAAATCAACTAATGCCCAAAACCGCAGAGCTCTCTCGCTCACTCACTGTCTCGCTCGGGCACTCGCTCTCCCTCGCCCTCGCGCTCTCTGCGCGTCAGTTAAATGATCAACAACAAACAAATGTTGAGTGCTGATCAAGAGTTTTGTGCAAGCAATTTAAGGTTGTGAGTCGCGACTCTTGTCCCAAATACAGCAGGCACTTTACACACTCCGTACTTTAACGAACTCCTAGGGATTTAGTCGGATCGACTTGAAATTTCTGCTGTGCCTTCTAAAGCCATTGTCGATGTAAAGTTGTGCTATCTGCACGTTTTCGACAATGGGCGTGTCCGTGGCGTCGATGATTCGCCATGAAACAGGAAACAGGAGTCCCGCCCTTATCAAATCTACATGCCGATATTCATCCACAGTTATAGCGCCACCTGCTGGCAACAGGAAGTGACATTTAACGAAGCAGCCCTGGCCGCATGTTTGACTGACGTACAAAATCTCTGTGGTACATCTACCATGTCCAGACGCACAAAAAAGCCTCTTGGAGCGATGCCCTAAACTCAACAGGAAGTCCGCCATTTCTAATTTTAACGCCATTTTTGGATGATTTACTCATTACATACTTTAACTAACTCCTCCTGGGGATTTAGTCGGATCGACTTCAAATTACTGCTGTGCCTTCTAAAGGCTTGGACGATGTAAAGTTGTGCTATATGCGCGTTTTCGTCAATGGGCGTGTCCGTGGCGTCGATGATTCACCATGAAACAGGAAGTTGTAATAACTTGGCTGTAAATGCCCAGATCTGCACGAAATTTTACACATTTGACAAGAGTCCCGCCCTGAACAACTCTACATGCCGGCATTCACCCACAGTCATAGCGCCATCTAGTGGCAAGAGGAAGTGACCTTAAAAGACGCAGCCCCCTCTGCATGTTTGACCGACAGGTACGAAATTTCTGTGGTATATCTACCGTGTCCAGACACACAGAAAAGTCTCTTGGAGCGATGCCCTAAACTCAACAGGAAGTCAGCCATTTCTAATTTTACCGCCATTTTTGGATGATTTACTCAAAACATACTTTAACTAACTCCTCCTAGGGATTTAGTCGGATCGACTTCAAATTTCTACTGCGCCTTCTAATGGCATTGACGATGTAAAGTTGTGCTATCTGCGCGTTTTCCTCGATGGGCGTGTCCGTGGCGTCGATGATTCGCCATGAAACAGGAAGTTGTACTAACTTGGCTGTAAATGCCCAGATCTGCATGAAATTTTACACATTTGACAGGAGTCCCGCCCTGAACAAATCAACATACCGACATTCACCCACAGTCAGAGCGCCACCTGCTGGCAACAGGAAGTGACCTTTAACGAAGCAGCGTAGCAAATGCACAGCCACACCGGCTGAGCTGCAGAAAATGCAACGCGGCCGTCTCACACCCCGACGTGCAACAGGTGCGAGGGCCCACCCATCGCTGCTTGCAGCTTTAATTTCTCTTTGTTTTTCTCTTGCCCTGTCTCTTCCCCTCCTAAAGCTGAGCTTTGACGGCGTTTCATTTTAGTCAGTCAGTGAAGAAAGTAAACATAGGGTCAACTGATAGGTTGATTTTGCCTATAAATATTTTTTCTCAGGCGCATACTTACTTAAAGGTACTAAAGCTAGGTAATTATGCTTATTAAATGCATTCACAACATGTAGGCTACACATTAATTATTGATCTTATGCCTAATACAGGGCCGTAGACAGGGCTTTATAATCAAAGAGGTCCTAAATTTGAGGTTGGTAGGGGTCCCAAGATGTCAGCGTAGCCCATATGACTATTTAGGCTTTATCTCTGCAATGCCTTCACATTTTTAAACCAAACTTTGTATGTCATTGTCATCTCACTCCGATCACAAGGTATCGAATGTTCGAAAGTGATAAACCAATGAATCATTTCATAAGTTACTGTATTTGTAATTTAAGCCATTTTGCCTAAATTCATCTTTAAATGTCTTCAATTGCTCCTTGCTGCAAATGGTCTGACACATGTTGGCTTGTCTTGTCGTCGTCTTTGTGCTTGGCCCCGGTATTGCTGCTTGCAGCTATATTTTGTGAGTGTTTCAGTCTAACTGTTTATGGAGTTCTAAGATGTTATGTTTTCTTTCCAGAAGTACCACTACCATATTATTGTTATTGGTGGTGTCTTATTTGCATTATTCTTTATTATTGCGCACAATTAGAGGCGACAAATTGTACTTTTATATTTCCTTTATTTTGGGGTGAACAATTTGCTGTGTGACCAAAGATCTACTGGCACTGTATTTTGTTTTATTGTGGGTCTTCTGCCCTATGAACAGTAAAAAAAAAAAAACAGAAACTCCGAACTAATTATAAGGGATACAAACCCCACTTCTATTTGTTGGTCCTTTGTCATTTTCATGCAGCCTCATATCCTGAAGATGATCTATCTATAGTAGGCCTATTGCAAATCTAAAGCTACAACAATATCTGTGCAAAGATTTATTAATTTATGCTGTTTCCACATTATTTTGGAGATTTAATGTGAAAGTATTACAATATCAAAATATACAATTACCAAAAAATGACCAGAAATAATAATAATTAGTATATTTTTAAACCTATGCCAGCATTTATACTCTGTTCTTTTTTCTTTTTTTTTTTTTGGAAAGTGTCTGATACTGATAACATACAATTCATTATATACATTTGTGTTCTTTTCCAACAGCAGTAAGTCAGTAAAGGACAATGGCTTCGGACAACAAAAAAGGAGGTAATAGTGATAAAAGAAAAATAATATCAGAAATGTTAAAGTTGTGACTTAAGCACTGTAATTAATCTCTCTATCTGTATTCCAGTCCAGATGAGCAGCAGTGTTGATGTGAAAGCTGAAACAGGAGCAACTGTAAACACTCCTGTATTCGTTGGAAACACCATCACAGGCACAGTGAACATCAACTACAGCTCAAACACTGCAGGAAATGGTAATGTAGTGTATATAATAATGACCATAATACAATTTATATAATAAAAATATAATATAACTATTTAATATAATAACTGTGCTTTCGGAGACACACTGCTTATTAATAATCATATTATGAAATAATGCTTGCTGTGAATCCTATTCTTAAGGAAGTTTAATGTGTAGCCATACTGTTCAGAAATGCTTTAGGTACTTGCCACTTTATTCTTCTGTGTAACTGTATCTATTGTCTGTTTCCTTTGTATAAATGTTCTCATTTTCTCTTTCCTCACAGAGCCACAAAAAACCTTAGCGACAGAGAAAACAGAGGAACAATTAAAAGGTGCAACCATCATTTCTTCCCTATAGAGGTCTTAAAGGATTTAGACATGTCAGATGTATTCTGAATTCAGAGAAATGTCAAAAACTTTTGATAAAGTTGTGGGGCGTTTAATTCACATTTGCAGTTAACTTTAGCTCTAACTGTAACCCAACCCTTGACCCAGAAGCTAACTCTAACCCCTATAATCCTAACCCTTCAGCAAACCCATAACTCAGCTCATTAGCAGGAAATGTGGGAATCGGCCAGAACAAAGTGTAGTCACAGTAAATCCATAGTCTTGTATTAAATGTTAACACATAGTAAAGGCACATAATAAAAAGTGTGGCTTAAAAATATAACTCTTTTTGCCTGTAATTTAATTTGCTTACATTATTTTTAAAACAGAGGATTTGCAAACATTTTTGCAAAAACACAAAACCAACATGGAGAAGAAAGCTAAATGTATTTTTGAGGGCAACAAGAAAACTACAGCAGATCTCAAAGCGGTTTACACAGAACTGTTCATCACAGAGGGAGATATGGAAGAGGTCAATCAGGAACATGAGGTTCTGAAGATTGATGATGCTTTCAAGAACAAACAAACACAGGACAAACCAATCAAATGCAATGATATTTTTACTGAATTGAAGAAAACCGATGTGGAAAAGATTGTGCTGACCAAGGGCGTCGCTGGCATTGGAAAAACTGTCTCTGTGCAGAAGTTCATCCTGGACTGGGCTGAAGGAACAGCCAATCAGAATATAGACTGTGTGTTCCTGCTCCCATTCAGAGAGATTAATTTGAGGAAAAGTAAAGAGTTTAGTCTCCATAAGCTTCTGCTGGAATTTTATCCTGAACTGAAGGACCTGGAGGAATCAAAGTTATATAAGGGATGCAAGCTAGCATTTATATTTGATGGACTTGACGAGAGTCGGTTGCCTTTGGATTTTAAAAATAATATTTCATTAAACACCGTTGAGAAAGAGTCATCTGTAGACGTGCTGTTTACAAGTCTGGTCAAAGGGACTCTGCTTCCATCAGCTCTCGTCTGGGTGACCTCACGACCAGCAGCAGCCAATCAGATCCCTCCTGAGCATGTGGGTTTGTTCACAGAGGTGAGAGGATTCACTGACCCGCAGAAGGAGGAATACTTCAGAAAGAGATTCCCAGATGAGACTGTGTCCTCCAGAATCATCTCACACATTAAGACGTCTCGTACTCTCTACATCATGTGCCACATTCCCGTGTTCTGCTGGATCACGGCCAAAGTCCTTCACAATATTCTCATCAAGAACAATACAGAGAACATCAGCACAACACTCACTGAAATGTACATTCACTTCCTGAAGATACAGATGAGCATGAAGAGCCAGAAGTATGATAAAAATACAGAAAGACAACAAACAAAGCTCTTACAGTCAAATAGAAAGATTATATTAAAGTTGGCCAAGCTAGCGTTTGAACAGCTGAAGGAGGAAAACGTTGTGTTCTATGAGGAAGATCTGAAATCATGTGGTGTTGATGTGAGTAAAGACTCTGAGTTCACAGGAATGATCGCTGAGATCTTTATAGAGGAAGACGGACTTCATGAGTCAAAGATCTTTTGCTTTACCCATCTGAGTGTCCAAGAGTTTCTTGCTGCAGTGCATGTGTTCCTCTGTTACCTGAACAAGAACATGCAGGAGCTTCGGTTCTTCTTTCATGAGCCCAAAGAGGATATCACATTACATGAGCTACTGCAAAAGGCTGTTGGTAAAGCCATGGAGAGTAAGAGAGGACATCTGGACCTCTTCCTGCGGTTTCTGATGGGCATTTCACTGGAATCCAATCAGAAACTGCTCAAAGGCCTGATCACTGACGCTGAAGACAAGAAAGACATTAAAGACACCACAAAGAGCATCAGACAAACAACCAAATACATTAAACAAAGACTAGACCAGAGAATCTCAGAGGAAGCTTCAGTCAACCTATTTTACTGCTTACTTGAGCTCAAAGATAATTCATTATATGAGGAAATACAGAGATACCTCGGTCCAGATGAACATCCAGGAAGAAAACTCTCCTCTTCAATGTGCACAGTGCTGGTCTACACACTGCTGACCTCAGAGAAGGTGCTGGACGAGTTCGACCCAAAGAGGTTCACTTCATCATCAGCGGGCTACGAGAGACTCTTTCCAGCTGTGAGATGCTGCAGAAAAGCCCTGTGAGTAATTATACAATTTCACAACAATTAACAGATAAAATACAGTTCAGTGAAATATCTTGTCATCTCAACATACTCAGGTTTTGCTTTCTTTGCTTTTTCGCTGATTCACTGTGTATGAAAATGTGTCTCATCATAACTATGATGTCTTGCAGACACTTTTGAATGAACCAGTGATGTTTCCTCTAAACAGACGAGGTAGACAAAGCCTCCTAAAAAACTTCATGACAAAATAATCAACAACAAAAAAATCAGGGTTCACTCAATTTTGTTATTTAATTTTTCAGTCATTAACATTTAAATAATACTGCATATCCTATAGATAGTTTTATAGTTATCCTCATATAGTTTAAATCATTTTCATTCTTTTAACTGTTTGTTTCAATTAACAGGTGATTTGTTCTAAAACTCGGTTACACCATTTAGTTTTTGTGTGTGTGTGTGTGTGATAGATATTTTCCCTTTAAAGTTTATATACACCTTGCAGTGTCTGCAAAATGTTAGTAATTTTAGCAGTAAGAGGGAACACAAAAATGTATATATATTGTCTTTTTATTTAGAACTACCCTGATGAAGCAGTTTATTCTGCAAGGTGTACGTAAACTTTTGACTGCTAACTGTTGATGAATGTGTGATGTGATGAATTACCTCATCAGCGTCACACCGAAGTAGAAATCTGGGCAAGGTTCCTCTATTTCCCACAAACACCAGGATTGCACTGACCACGCCATCTTCACTGACACTGGGCTTAAAGTCACTAAAAATAGAGAACATTTATTTTACTACTTTACAAGGAATTACACATAACTTTATCAATTACACAAATATAGGTTAATGACCCATGCAAACCCAAGACCCATGCAAATTGAGAAAGGTAATCTTGAATTTTAAGCCTGCCGCACGTATCTTCATGAAGGATGTTCCTGTATTTACCACAGTTGACACAGTAATGCGGCAGCCTTCTTCATTTGGTTTGTTGTAAAATATATGATGATTAGGGGCATATGTAAAAGCACAGGTGGGAATGTATAATAACTTGTAAATGGAAAAGATACAAAGCATTAAAGGCTATTGGGATACTTGGTGACTTGATAGCAGTGTTTTAGCTTGGTGTGCTGGCTGGGCAAAAACTCATAATAAATCTTTTCATCTTACCTCATCAATACAGGTCTGTGATTCCACACCGCTTACTCTGTATCTCCAATAACAAATGTGAACTGATCCTGCAAAAAAAAATATTACATATTCCAAATCAGATAGTACCTGATCAACTCACTCTTCAAATGCAAAACGAAATTAAATACATTACAAGCATTATTTCTAGAGGTGGGTGATATATTTAATATCTATGGTGGTTAAGATTGGTTAATATATAAATGTAGTCGAATGTTACAATATTGGATCAGCATTCAGCATGCAAAGTCATTTAGTTTGTTTAAAATTATTTAAAAAGTCGGTTTAATAAAAATAAATAAACTTTTTTTTAAATTATTTATTTATTTCAAATACAAATGCCATTATTTTAACAGAGATTGTATTTTTCATTTTCAATCCCTCCCCGACCACCCCAGAACAACCTGCCTTAGTTGTATTATAACCTGTTGAATAAACAATGATAGTACAAAAGATGATGAAAAATAATTATGACACTAATAATAAAACAATATTAAATTAAAATAAATATACAGCTGTTAAACAATGACAATGTTTATATTTACAAAAAAAATAAATAAATAGAAAAATAAATAAAATAAAAGAGAAAGACAATTGGACACCAAAATCAAAGGTGCAACAATTATACATCAATACACACAAAGCCTATATATTTACACATGTAAATACCTAGAGAAACACCTGCTGGAAGACATGTTCCTGAACATCAAAGACTTCGAGATTGTAAACAAATAACAATGAGTGTGTAAAGGATGTAAATAGCAGTGTAAATCCCACTACTCCTCAGGAAGTACATTTATGGCAGAAAAATAGGATAATAAGGGTTGCCAGACATAAGAGAATTTATGGGAGCCTCTAATTGAATATTTGATCTTTTCCAGGTGTAGGTATAACATCAAATCCTGAAGCCAGTGCGATGCTTTAGGTGGGTTTACAGATTTCCAATGTAATAAAACCCGTCTGCGACCCAATAAGGAACTTTTTAAAACACATTTCATTAGACAAGTTCCTCGAACACGCCCACACACGCGAGCACATTAGGATGTAAGACATTTTTAGAATGCAATCAATCATAGATAAATTATTGGAAACATGATTAACTTAATTCACCTCCCGAATCTATTGTGTATAGCAACGTTACTATCTGCGTCTAATGGCACTCTAAATCGCAATATCAACTGCGGTGAAAAAAAATCAATAAAGAAAGCATCAAGAAATACTTACTTGACTGATTGTTTGCAGTATAACATTTCATCCGCAAACAGCCAAACGTGGCGCTCCTTTTGTTCTCTTCTTGTCTGGGAAGCCGTTTCCTTTCCTCGTGCATCGCGATTACAGAAACATAACAGCGGCAGCGCATTTTTCAAACTCTAGTGAAGTAGTGCGACTTCATGACGTGCATTTTTGGCGCATGCGCATTAAACACCATGTTCGTATATAGTATATTTTTATTTCAGTTTTTTGAAGTTGAAGCTGTTCTAACTCTTTGTGTTGTTAGACTCTGTAAGTTCACAAAACTTTACTCTTTCACCTAACTAAAAGTCAATATTTTTGTTCAGTGTAGTGTACATTGTGAATAAATGTGTTTAATTGACTTAGAACAACATAATGATGATATTGAAAGTATTCTCACAGATGTAAAGTATAACACATTACTGTTATGTTAAGAATCCTCTCAGAAATTACATTTTATTGTCATATATTATGTATAAAACTGACAAAAATGTCAACAATAAGTTGCCCTGATCATGCTGTATTGCAAATTTATTGGAAAAACACATTCCAAGTGCATTAATACGCACAGTATATATTATAGAGATTAAACACATTTAAAATAAATGAACAAATTGGACAACACACTTGAGTTGAAATTATAATGAATTACTTTCCATGTTTTCCAGTAATTTATATTTTATTTAGTATATTAGTCAATTCATCAAAATAAATTTCATTTAATAACTTATAACTTTAAAACACTATAAAATCATAATTATTTAAAATGTAAAACTTAAGTAGACACAATTAAAAAGTTAATTTTTTAAAACATGCACTTGATGTGTTTAGAAATATTATCATGAAAGTGTACTTACTTTAAGTTAAACTTATTACAAAGTGCATTTGTAAAAAAGTGCACTTAAGTGTGTTTATAAATATGATCATGAAAGTGCACTTTCTATAAGTAAAACTTAATTAGACATTATTACAAAGTGTATTTTTAAAAAGTACACTTAAGTGTGTTTATCAATATTATCATGAAAATGTACTTACTTTAAGTTAAACTTAATTACATATTATTACAAAGTGCATTTTTAAAAGTGCACTTAAGTGTGTTTATAAATATTGTGATGAAAGTGTACTTACTTTAAGTTAAACTTAATTAGACATTATTACAAAGTGCATTTTTATAAAGTACACTTGAGTGTGTTTATAAATATTGTGATGAAAGTGTACTTACTTTAAGTTAAACTTAATTACATATTATTACAAAGTGCATTTTTAAAAGTGCGCTTAAAGTGTGTTTATAAATATTGTGATGAAAGTGTACTTACTTTAAGTTAAACTTAATTACATATTATTACAAAGTGTATTTTAAAAGTGCACTTAAAGTGTGTTTATAAATATTGTGATGAAAGTGTACTTGCTTTAAGTTAAACTTAATTACATATTATTACAAAGTGTATTTTTAAAAGTGCACTTAAGTGTGTTTATAAAAATTGTGATGAAAGTGTACTTACTTTAAGTTAAACTTAAGTGGTCTTTAATTGTTATTATATTATCTGTTAGTACACTTTTCAAAAAGTTTACTTTCATGAGTTTATGCACACAAAAAGTACACTTTCAATACAATTAAGCACACTTCTTTTTCACAAGGGTTCATTTTAGAGGTCGACCGATATGTTTTTTTTTTCAAGCCGATGCCAATACCAATCTTTTGAAATCCGGGTTGGCCGATGGCTTATTAATGCTGCCGATTTATTTTGGCCGATATTTGCTTGGTTTTTAACTTCTATTAGAAAGTTAAAATGTAAAAGAAATGATAATTACTTTAACATAGACAAACTTTCTCAACAAAAACATTGTATCCTCTCAAAAAACATGTATTTCCTGAAACATGTCGTGAAACATGTATTTTTGGTTTGTTTTGTTTGTTGACAGACAAAGACAAATGGACATAACCTAATTATCACAAAAAAGGAGAAAATGATTTTAAATTATTTAATTTTTGATTTAACCCGCTCATTTCGGATCAACCCGCGCATCACTGTTAGGCACTGGATGATCTGCTGCTCACTCGGCTGGAAAATGACTCTCTAGCGGCAGAGCGCGTGTTCCACGACAACACTAGGCTGCCCAACGATGCGCCTGCCAAATTATCGGCTTGATACACTGGGATATTGGCCGATGCTGATTATGTTAAAAAATGCCAAAAATTGTCTGAGCTATGTAAAATGTAAAAGAGCTGTTTTGGAGCTGTTTTGCTCCAATGTAAAAGAGCTGTTTTACATTGGAATAAAATTTCACAATGTTATTTCACCATATTTTTTATCAAATAAATGCAGCAAAAGAGACTTCGGTTAACACTTTACGGTAATGGTACTTGAATTATCATGAATTCATGTGTAAATGAATTAGAGGTCGACCGATTAATCGGACGATTTTGGGCGTTTTTTAACATAATCGGTAGGGATGGGACGAAATATCGTTTGACGAAATATCGCGATACAAAACGTGACGAAACGCATCGAGGTCGAAAAAAATGTATCGCGAAATAAAGATAGATGCATGATTTGCGTAGTATATAAATAATTTAGTGTATTATATATATGTGTGTATGTATATGGGGCAGAGATAAAGTCTATGGTGGCAGAAAGCAGGATAAAACTAAATGGAAAAAAAATTATATCCGGAACTGCGGAACGTCATCACTTCGAGACAACGCATGTTGCAACAACAACAACACTGCAGTCTGCAGCGCGCTGACCAATATCAGCATTAGCACCAACTTCCTTGCCCCCAAACAGCCGACCATGGAGTCAAATGAGGTCGAAATTGAGGACGCTCCGCCTGGATACAAGTCATATGTCTGGCAGTATTTTGGCTTTCTCATTAAAAAAGACAAAGACGGCAATAGAGTAACTGACAAGACTAAGACTGTGTGTAAGCTATGCAATGCTGTCATTCCGTACACCACATCCAACACAACAAACATGAACCACCACCTTCAACGTCACCATAAAAATGTGAAGACGGCCCCGGAGAAAACGAGCCTACCGAAGGGACAGCTGACCATGAAACAAGCGCTGACACCAACTCTACCTCCGTCAAGTCCGCGTGCGAAACAGATAACCAGGCTCATTGGCGAATTCATAGCGGACTATATGGCTCCATTTAACATGGTAGAGAACAGAAAATTCATCAAAATGTTCAATGTGCTGGAGCCTAAGTTTAAGATGCCATGTCGAGGACATTTTTCGGAGAAGGTAATCCCGGAAATTTACAATGAAACCAAACAAAGCGTGAAAGAGTATCTAAAAAATGCCGACTGTGTTGCCCTGACCACCGACAGCTGGACCTCGCGTGCAACACAGAGTTATGTTACCATCACGGCAGAAGTCATCAACGAGAAATGGGAGAGAAAAAGCTTTGTGTTGCAAACTCGTGAGCTGAGTGAAAGTCACACTGGTGTTAACATAGCTCACGTGTTGAGAAATGCACTGAGTGAGTGGGAGCTAACAAGGCCACAAACAACCATTGCTTGTGTTACAGACAACGCTAGCAATATGGACATTGCTGTGAGAGAGAGCGGTCTCCACCCTCACATCAAGTGCTTAGCGCATGTTGTGAATCTGGCAAGTAAGCGAGGCTTGGCTGTATCCCGCGTCGCGCGCCTTCTTGGTCGTGTGCGAAGAATAGTTACATTCTTTCACAAGAGCACCACGGCCACCGCCGTCCTGACCAACAAGCAAACCCAGTTAGAGCTGCCTCGGCATAAACTCATTACCGATGTCCAGACCAGGTGGAATAGCACATACGATATGCTGGCGCGCTACCTGGAGCAACAAGCAGCTGTCTCAGCAGCGCTGAGCTGCCCGGGAATCCGAAGGAATGCGAGAGAAATTGACACTCTGGATAACACTGATATATCAGACGTCGAGGACATAGTGAAGCTGCTTAAGCCACTGAAGACAGCCACAACAGTTGTCTGTGATGAAAAAGAGCCCACTGTTTCACTAATAATGCCACTCAAGTTCATGATCGAGCAAAGCATGTCACCAGACGAAAATGACACACAGACCATCGCCAACATGAAAAGCGCTATTCTACTCGACATCTCGGACCGGTACTCTGGGGACTGTAATGACATGCTGCAGGAGTGCACGGCGCTTGACCCACGTTTCCGAAGCCTGTCCCAT
Source organism: Cyprinella venusta (assembly GCA_038021265.1). Lineage (NCBI taxonomy): Eukaryota > Metazoa > Chordata > Actinopteri > Cypriniformes > Leuciscidae > Cyprinella > Cyprinella venusta. The sequence continues at coordinate 1,808,100 of CM075863.1, forward strand.
CTGAATGATGAACAACGCGAGTCCGTCTATGCCCGAATACGTGAAAAAGCTTCAGCACTTCATGAGCAGCGCAACCAGGTAGGCTAACGCGCGTGTAACTCTGTATGTGTAGGCCAGAGCCCAAAAACTTATTTCTCATGTTGTTGTTTTTTTTATTAGTCGATGAGAGAGAGAGAGAGAGAGAGAGAGTGTGTGTGTGTGTGTGTGTGTGTGTGTGTGAGTGAGTGTGTCTGTGAGTCTGTGATAGAGGGAGGGAGTGAAGGATTGAAAGACAGAAATGTGTGAGCTAGTTGTATTTTATTTTTTTCAGACCAGTGATATAGATGAAAGAACCACTAGGGCCAGTGCTTCAACATCAGGGGCAGCAGCAGAGCAGGCCAGGGTCATGGTTGAGGCAGCTCAGGGAGCAGAGCAGAGCCAGGAAGAGCCAGTGGAAGGAGAAAGGCAGATGCAGGACGTGACACAGCCTCCCCCACCAAAAAAGACAGCGTTAGAAGATCTCCTTGGGAGCTCCTACACTACTGTTGTTGAGACAGTGCAGTCCAGCAGAGGGATTGAAATGGAGATTCTCTCCTACAGAAATGGGATTCCTATCCCACTCAACAGTAGTCCACTTGAGTGGTGGAAAGTTAATGCATATGCTTACCCCATACTTGCCCCCCTTGCAAAAGCCTACCTTTGCATTCCTGCTACATCAGTGCCCAGTGAGCGCATCTTTTCCACAGCAGGAGACATTGTGTCTGCTCAAAGATCACTGATTACACCAGAACATGTTGATATGTTAGTTTTTTTGAAGAAGAACCAGTCCTAAGATAACTTAACCTACTGTAGGATTAGAGCAGCACTAAGGGAGTGTTCTTGTTTGTGTTTGGCCAGTTATGCCTTGTGTTTCCCTGTGTGCAGCTGAAACAAAAATAAAAAAAAGTTGTTGTTATACAGTAATATTTTTTTCTCTTTTTTTCCTTTTTTGATATCGTATCGTGACGTATCGTATCGTGACCCTGACATATCGAGGTGCATCGTATCGTGAGTTTAAGTGTATCGTCCCATCCCTAATAATCGGCATCGGCCAATATCCCAAGCCGTTTCTCAATATGCGTACTTGTCTGTACTTGTGTTCTTGTGGACTTGTGAAACGTCATCAGTCGCTGCCCAAGTACTGTTCCAATTCAAAGTTCACATCTAGCCAAGTCCACTTCAAATCCCTGGATGTGTTCTTGATCCGCCCCGTTTACCGAGGATGCATCGAGAGGTGACTTGTGTGGACTTGAGATAGCACGGTAACCCAGAATGCACCTCGCACCAAGCAGCAAGCGTCAATAGGAGCGGAGAAAATCCGCGAAATATCAAAATACTACTGTTGAGTCATGAAATGTAATTTTAAGAGTGTTTCAGGTGAGAATGTGGTTGTTTAAATCTCAAATCTGTAGTTTATTTATAAAGATAGCGCCTATTTGAAAAATGCATCTGACGTTTTCGGAGTTCTGACATCCAAGCCTTCAGCGGACACTCAGCGAGATCAACCCCGACTGGAACAGCTCATCCTCGGCTAGTACTTCTGACGTTTGCCGCCGGCAGTCTAGTGGATAAACCTTGACATATAATAATTCGTCTTGTGAATAAGTCTATCTTTGGTCTCATTGAACTATAGTTTGTTCCATGGAAAAAAAAATGTTTTTGAGGTTTCATAACTTTATGGCTATTTAACTTTTTTTATATTATCTTTACTATATGAGCAATAAAATAACATGACATAACCCTGTCTCTGTTTGATAAATGTCAATAAAAATCAATGTTTCATATTTTTAAAAAGAAAACAAAAAGATCATGTTCATTTTGTTATAAATATAGCCTATGCAGTGAAGAGAATCGCGTTGCCTGAACCACATGGCCATATATATATATATATATATATATATATATACATATACATATATATATATATTTTAGTGAAAAGAGGCAGAGTGGTGTTTTAAAACATATTTCATTTTATTGTTTATGAAAAGATGCAGAGTTGTAGCAAATTTCGTTTTATTGTTGCCTAAATTTAGGCTATATAAAGAGATAACCGGAGTAGAGCGTGCTGCTGAGTGACGCGATCAAGTACGCTCTGTTCCATTCGCAGAAGAGCCGGACTTGCGTCCTCTCACCCTCGGGAGTTCGTTCTCCGGAGTCGAACTTGGCAAGTCTGAACTACCAAGGACGCAAGTCCGAAGTCTGCATACTTGGTATTGAGAAACGGCTCCAGTATATCAAGCCGATTATTAGGCAGGCGCATCGTTGGGCAGCCTAGTGTTGCCGTGGAACACGTGTTTGACGCGCGCTGCCGCTAGAGTCATTTTCCAGCCGACTGAGCAGCAGATCATCCAGTGCCTAAGGAGCTAACGGCAATGATTCAGTTTGTATAACTCCCTTATATTTAATTAAAAACTTTTGATATGTTACTGCCAACTTCGAGAAAAACCCTGAATAAGCGACAAGACATTCGGCTAATTGATCGTAGTTGAAGTTGCATTATCACAGAAGAGTTGCTGTCATGTCACAATAAATTAGCAATAATTTTGCAATTACATAGTGAATCTGAGACTTTTATTTGTTCTGTTTGTGTGTCTTATATTTGAGAGGGTTGTCACTCAATGCAGAGAAATAAGTAATAAAAAAGAGACCAACGCACTATCAACGCACTATAGCTGGTGACAGGCTGGCTTTGCTTTGCTAGCGGGTAAGTTAGCTACAGACAGACCCGGTGGTAATACAGCACTGGAACCTTAACCACCGTTATCTTCCACAACGAATATCAACGCGGATTTCTGTGCTTCAGTTTGGTGCTACTGTTATGCCAATGCTTCTCCCGGATGCTCAGAAAACGGACGTTAGAATAACAGAATCATCGCTTTACATACCGTTAGCAGTGTTGGGAAAGTTCACTTTCTACATGAACTAGTTCAAATTTCAGTTCACACATTTTAAAATGAACTAGTTCATTCATAGTTGTTTTTTCATGTTGTGAGCTTTTTATTATTATTATTATTGCCACAGCCCATATACAAACACAGACAACAATTATTTTATCGACGGGCAAAGTTTGCACATTAATGTAAGATTTTAGATACTGGTGGCTGGTGTTGCCAGATTAAGTGTTTTTTCGCTACATATTAAGGCCTGTTTACATGTGTTTTAGCCGGGTTTTTGCCTAGAGGGCTCTATAGAAATCTGGCACCCTATTGTATGAAGTTAAATTGACAGAGAGCGCGCGTTCACAGAATATGTTCCCAAAATATGAACAGGCACAACACTGACCGTTACTGAGTAGTTGGATTAAACATGGTTAAAATGCTGGCCAAACAGTGTTAAAGGAATACTCCACCAGTTTTCATATTAAACTATGTTATTCCCTTAACTAAGACGAGTTGATGCATACCTCTCCCGTCTCAGTGCGTGCACTCTATCGCTCTGTATTGCCGCAAAACTGTGTTAGCACTTAGCTTAGCCCAGTGCATTAAATATGGGCCCAAAAGAGAAGCGACCAAACACTTCCTCGTTTTCCCTATTTAAACACAGTTACTCGATTAGTGTAACTCGACCCAAAAAATAAAGTGACACAAAATAAAGCGTTGTGTTTTTCTAAGCGTTTAAAATTGATAACTATATTGTATGGCGGAATACCATGAAAATTGCTTTAGAGCACTTCGACTTGGCGCAATAATACCTTCACTCGTGAAAAGTCCTCTTACCGGCTCGCGCTTCCTCTCCCCCTCCCTCTTATTTCCGTCAATACCATAGGTCAATACAACCAACGTGACATGCGAAAAGCGCGAGCCGGTAAGAGGACTTTATACTGCTTTTTTTTCTTTGCTTGATTGTGTTTATGGGGTGCAATATAACATGTATTTGTGGTTTTTCTTTTTTTTTTAAAGTCTAATTTTTCATAAACTTCACCGTTATCGTCAGCCGCGCTCTCCTCTGTCCCCTGAACGAGCGGTTGACTTCCTGAGTCTATGAAAACACTCCCTCAGAAACACGTAGTGAGTTCAGATTGGTTAGTTTGGGCCGGTGTGTTGTGATTGGCTAAACTGTCGCTCACGTTGTCCGGAAGGTTAACGCCCATTACCTTTACGGGCGAAACGTGCATGCACTGCGGTCCAGATGTAAATATATGTCGAACTGCAGTATCAGTATCAGTGAGGCAGAATCAGACCGAGAAAGCCGTGATGAAGAGAGTAAACAGAACCTCACCACACACGGCTCTTACTAAACGTTTCTGAATGATAATTTGCTACATTTTTTAACTTTATACACGTTTGTTTAACACAATAGCATCTGACTGGCAACGATAGCGACTGGCTACTAATGTCATACTCAAACAGCGTTGGCAAGTTTACGTTCTTGATCAAATCGAAAATAACGTCATAAAGCATATATACATGAAAAATATGTTTAAAACATTAGTACTTATACAGAATTCAGGTCCAAAATGTTTGTATGCGTTTGTCGTAGACACAAAATACTAGCATAACTAGTAGCCTAGTGGCTATAAAGCCAGCGCTGGCATTTGAAAAAAATAAAACACAAGGCTACGTCTGGAATTATACATGCAAATACATTTAAAACGATTAAGTCTTAGCTTACTTACAGATTGTGTCCCAACAACTGCTGCCTCTGGTTTTAAAGTTGAAACTGCTTCACGTTTTAGTTTCTTGTTGAATCCGTATAATTCGCAGCACAGAGAGCTAGATTACGATCGTCATACGTCATAGATCGTCATAGATCGTCATTGCAGTAACATAATCAAACATAAATTGTATCCATTGTTGACGAAGTACAGTGTCTGTGGGAAGTTCGAATACAGAAGACCTGACAGCTGGGTGAACAACTCACTCGAGCTGCTGGAGCTGCTGAAATATGGCCATGCCCTTTTCTGCATATTCTGAGGGAGGGGTTGATGCAAATGTGTGGGTTAGTGACGTACCATAACCCAGCTGTAGTCCCAATCCAGTTGTTTTTGTAGGCAATATACTTCCTGATTTTTAAAAGACGACTTTTAAAAGACGATTTTTAAAAGATCTCTGCTTACACTGAACTTTCAGCACTACAACTTTGCAGATTCTGTTCATGCACCAACAGCAACATTACACACTATTTAAAAACACTATGAAAAAAGTGAAATCGACCCCCCCCCCCCTTTAATATCTCATGAATCATCAGCAACTAACACAAGTTAAACGTTTTTCATCCATGACTTCATGGATGAACAACATCTTAATAAAACATTAACTAAGATGAGCACATCATCATGAATTACGATTTATTATGCATGATCATGATGTTTTCTTTGTTCACAGTTATGCCACCATTAATATCACATAGTTCATCAGTGTTTCAAAGGACCTAGTCACCACTTTAGTTAAGGGGCCACACACATGTTGAAGTCATTGAAAGATAATACTTAGTTAATGATGACTTCTGTATTTGATTAACAGAATTAGTGTGCTATGAGCTGTGATTGGTTTATTTTGGGCTCTGTCTAATTCAGTAGTCATCATTAACTAAGCATTATCTATTAATGACTTCATTGTGTGTGTGGCCCTTTAACTAAAGTGGTGACTAAGTCACTGACCTAGACAAAGAACAAAGAAAACATCATGATCATGTGTAATAAATCATTATTCATGATGATGTGCTCATCTTAGTTAATGTTTTAATTAAGATGTTGTTCATTCACAAAGTCATGAATGAAAAATATTGAACACGAGTTCCTGATGATTAGAGCCGATTTGAGTTCTAATGTGCTGTAAATCATCAAGCACGTCCCGTTCCTTATTGTTCATTTATCCGTGATTCTCAATCACTCTAAAGTTTCAATAACTTTAAGCAATTCGCTCAGTGTTTACAAAACATTAAGTTCACAGTCACACACACACACACTAGGGCTGAGACGATGGACCTCTCCTGATTCGATATTATCACGATATTTGGGTGCCGATACGATATGTATTGCGATTTTTAAGAATTGCGATTGTTTCTATTAAAATCTGACTTTCTCTATTTTGATCGCTAGACATCAGTGTTTATATTTGAGCTTTATACTTTTATCCCAGTACTTCTTTTTAAGCTGTTTCATGACATCTCTCTCTGGGTCAGCGGCAGCGCCAACACAGATTTAAAATGTTGCGATATGATTTGGTCAAAGGTTTAATAGACAGAGGAACTGGAAGAAGATCGTGTATGTGTGTGTTTGAATGGACATCACAGTATTTTAAAGATGAATCGTGCAGCTCTACTGTCTTATCTCTTATATTACGACACTCATAGATAACAACACGTTTCATCCTCTGTTGGAGCAAGAGTGGCGAACTTCTGTCAACCTTGTATATAAGCAACGACAAAAATAAAGCAATTTAATTTGAATCAGTATCAATTCTCGAATAAATAAAAATATATTTTAAAATTATGATAGTTATGTGAATCGATTTTTTTTCCCCAGTCCTAACACACACGCACACACACACATGTTCTTTAAAATGTTTACAAATACAGTAAACACACACACAGACACAGACACTTAATCTCGCAAACACTTAACCCCCTGGGGTCTGAGGTGTGTTTGGGGCCCTTGAGAAGTTTTGACATGCCCTGACATTTTTGCTAATTTCAGCTACTTACAACATACCATTGGCCAACATATAATTATGCTATATTCAGCACAAACACTGCTACAATAATACATGAGCAAAATAGATGTACATGTTTGCATTTTATAGAAAAAAAATATTATGCGTGGTAAGTTAGTTTTAGGAAAAAAATTGTCACTGCAATAAGGCCATTTAACAAATACTGAACAGTTGTTCACAAGACTTTTGACTCACCATTCTTGTAGGCTAGAATTTTTACTACAAAATGATGTGAAAATCATTCTGACCACACTTTCACAAACCACAATATAACAATTTAAATATTGCAAGTCAGTTTTTGTGTCAGCACTGCTGTATGCGTGGGAGTGTTAATGGCCATGAATATTAAGTGAGATTTACACCAGGGGAGACAGAAGACACTCCCCCAGCGGCTAATGGCCCATCAAGCTGCTGTGAGGCAGCCTGAACTAAGAATGAGAGGAGATTCAAAGGTTATGTTTTCTGTTTTATTGTAATTCCTCTATGTGGAAGAACTAAATAGTGTGCCTCACAAGACCAGAGTGCTACGTACATAAACATAGTACAGGTGAAAAGTTTGGACACATTCCTATTTTTAATATTTAAAAATAATAATAATAATAAATTAAGAGTAACACAGTCACACATTTTTATGCCACTCTTGAAAACAGTTCCTTTTCAACTGAAGACATAAGTGAACATCACATGCCTGGCATTTCCATGGTGTTAATTGCGTTTTACCACGCACTGCTTTGCAATGAACACATGTCCGGCGACCAAGTGTGGCAACATTCCTTTCATCTGATGTCAGCTCAGCTCCTGGAACTGGTACATGGTCACTATTGGTCCGTTTTGGTGCAGTTTTCTGTGACACACCACAGAGCTCTGTGATCAGTTACTCCAAAAACTCTTTATGTGACTCTTTATCTTTTATGTTACCATGTAGCTCTTTGTGCACAATGAAAGAGTTAGTGGAAACAATGTCCAAGAAGTGTAGAAAAATCTTTCTGTACCACTTCATTGTTTTGTGTTGTGCAGGTTAGTATTGTAACAGCTGATCAGACAGGTCAACACCGCCCATGTTCTGATTGTATGCAGTCACAGGTGCAGGACATGGAAATGTCTGTCCTCCATGTATCTTGTGTTTTCACCCTCCGCTGCACAGTGTCTCCCGTATAAGCAGGATGGATGGTAGAACAGACAGATACCTCTCGTGTGTCCATCCACTTCACAAAAACAAGAGGTCCATCCCGAATCCACCTGATGGATCCTCTGGCAGATTTTTTAGAGAGTGAATTAGCTGCATTCTTAGGGCAGTCCTTCCTGTTGTCCCTGTAAGTCCCACATGCACCAAACTTCATTGCAAACAAGTCTTTTAGGAGCTTTGGGCTTGTGTAGAAATTGTCCATCGCACCGAGAACTGAACGACACCTGCGTGTCCCTCTGCGTGGTGCTGGCGAAGGAGAACGGGATGCTGAGACATTCCAGAGAAATTAAAATAAATAAACTGTTAGCATTATCCAAAGTAAACTGATGGAAAAATAATGGGTATGGATAAAAAAAGAAGTTTTTTGTAGTTTCACTCAAGAATGGGAACTTTTATTATTCTGTAAACACAAAAAGGCTACATTTCATCTTTAAAATATTACATCTATAAACTTACCCAGTATGATGCAGACACATTCCTGAATGAAAAAAAAAACTGTTAGCATATATTAACCAAAGTAAACTGATGGACAATATGGATGCACAATGTATGTCTGTTGATGGTCCATGGGACGGAGAAATATCTATTGATGGGCCATATACATGAAATAGCCTACTCAATGAACGGATAGTTCGTGAATGACACATCACTACATTTCAAACATTTACACCTGTATTCACGAGGCCATGATAGTGTCATAGGCTAACCGAACATTTATATCTGTTGATGGGCCATATGGACGGAGAAATATTAATGGGCCGACGCGTCGCGTCACCGCGAGTAGGCTATCTGTTGATGGCCCGATTGCACGCATTTAGTGTGGATGGCCCGTTTGCGAACGCATTTCAAACATTTACACCTGTATTCACAAACATCTGTGCATAAGGCAGGCCTAAAATACAGTGTCTAGGATAACCAAAGCTGAACATTTAATTATATAAATAGGCCAAGATATATTGTATTTAGACCTAATTACCGGAGCCTGAAATATATTTCTCTCAAACACATTAACATAAGCAGTTATTAGCAAACTAAATACATTACATATACATGAACATTTATATATAAAAATGTATTGTATTTAGATAGTAGGCTAGAGATCACATATTTTACCGGAGGCTGAAACATATTTAACGTAATCAGTAGGCTATATAACCTAAACATGTAATTGTTAACAAAATACATAACGCATAGTATTAGATAATATAATAGCCCAACAAATTTGTTTAGAGAGTAACAGGCTATATCACATTCAAAACATATACACGAGCGTAGGCTAGGTAGCCTATACTATGCCCGAATGATGTGAGGCAATCTTTTCAAAATATAGTCGGAAAATTCATATGAGCTCTATATGATCAGAAAATGAATTATACAACACTAAACAACTTACTCCGAAATGAAATCCTCGGCGGGGTCAACGCGTTCTTCAAAATGCAGCCGTTCGTCGTCCGAGTTGCAGGAATCTTCCTCAGAGGAAAAGGTGAAATCTTCCTCGCTGTGTAGAATCATCTGAAGGACCTCTTCGGCGGAGTAGCGAAAAACTTTGTGTTTTTATGCCACTGATCAGTGGGCGTATGCTTTGCATAACATTAGATCCCCCATTTTACCATGTGAAAAGCGCTGGGGGCGTGGCGGTCTCAGCTAATTAAAGATAATGAACTGAGAACGAAAAAACTGTGCCTCTCCTTGGCTTCAAACGGATTACATAAACTGGAAATATGTATTTTTTTAATAAATTACTTCGTTTAAAAGAAGAGAACACAAGCTTTAAAAAGACATATGTCTCGTGTCTCTGTGACAAGTATTGAGTGAGTAACAGTGTATTTTTCGGACGCGTTTTAGAATGGACTTCAGTGAAAGATAGAACGCAGAACGCGCATCATGTTTATTATTGTTTATTTGGCGAAAAACACAACACTTTATTTTTATTGTGAGGTTCCACAAAAAAATACACACTTCACAGGATCGAATGATGTATAACACTTACATGTAAGATAAAAATCAACAGAGTAATTTGAGTCTTTTTTGCACTGATAAGGAAAAAAGTGTGCTTATATCGCGGGCGATATGGTCGACCCCAGGGGGTTAATCACACACACAGGCACACACTCACACACATTGTTGGGTTTCCATGTTTTATGGTGATTTTCCATAGAAAGGATTTATAGTAATCACAATATAGCTATTAAAAAATCTTTATTTCTATGTAAAGCTTTTGAATTACTGTTTGAATTTTTCTTGCATTTATTTTGTGATTATTTCCTCTCTGTGTAAAGCACTTTGAATTGCCATAGTGTATGAAATGTGCTATAGAAATAAACTTGCCTTGCCTATGTTATTTATAGTTTAAGTGTTGTGTTTATCTCTGGATATAGGCTTAATGTGTGTCATTGTTCTCTACAGGTTGTATGATTGTGGAGTCACAGATGAAGGTTGTGTTGCTCTGGCTTCAGCTCTGAGATCAAACCCCTCACACCTGAGATATATGAGTCTATCTGAGAATAATCTAGGAGACTCAGGAGTGAAGCAGCTTTCTGATCTACTGGCGAATCCTCACTGTAAACTGGAGACACTGAGGTAAGATCATCTCTACCATAAAGACTCTGAGTGAATAAGGATTAATATGTAGATAGTGTATACAATATATGTTTGACGTAAGACCATGTCCTAACCAGACAAGATACGATAAGATTACATCGAAAAATCATTTGTCTGTCAACACTAGACATGACACAACTGTGAGATGCGTCAAAATCAATCTAAACCTACAGCCAATCAGAACAGTGTGTGGGCGGAGTCTCACAGCAAGTGCACAGCATCAGAGGCCCTGTCCCAAATGGCGCACTTCATGCAGACTTTCGGTCTCGTGGACTTAGATTGCGCGTGCTCGCTGAGTCTACGAGTCCGTAGGCCGTCCCATTTGGCATTTTAACGCTCTGAAGTGTGCTCAGCAGCGCCCCCTTGTACCCTTGAAGCTGTCTTCAGCGAAGCCCGTATAGATGAAGGCTCCACGCACTTTAACTACCCAGGAATCCTTGCGAAAGGCCAATCAGAAAAAAGAATGGGAGGAGATTTCGCTTGGGGACTGTAAACATGGCTGAGAAGAGAATATTTAAGAGTTTAATTATGTTTTTTATGACATAGGCATACATTTTACCAGTTGTTACTTACAGTTTATACAAACATATTATCGACCAGTGGTTGTACCTCAAACGTAATAATAGCTGTTGAATATACGATTGCATTATGATTCATTACATAAATAGAACCGAATGTCATGGCTTAACTGAGTCATATAAACGTAGTGTGAATTTTGAAACCTATACATTTTTCTTAAACTCGTCTTCATTTTGTGTTAAAATTGAATATTATGTAGGCTATTATTATGTACAACTGTATTTATCATTTACATGACATCTATTCTAATGTCCAGGTGGCATATACAATTATAGAACTGTAAAAGCAGGCTGTTTAGTTCACATGGATTAGATTTGGGAGAATAAAATAAATCCTGTTTTCGATGACTGGATTTTTTTAAATGATATTTGTTTATATCATTAAAAAATAATTATTATATATTTCTAATAAACGGACTGATGAGATTATCTTTAAGTTTATTCAGCTCCGTATGGAGAGGGATAAGCATAAGGCTTTCACAGGCGTGAGGAACGAGTTCCTGTTTCCGGCATGACGATCGAGTCTGTCCAAAAAATACCTCTCAATGCACCCTCGCGGACTCGCGCTAAGGGTCCTATAGGTCTGCACTGCATGACGTCACCGAAGTGTGGACTCTGAGGAAGCCCACAAGTTCAAAGTGTGCCATTTGGGACAGGGCCAGAGAGTAACCCTGACGGCACTCGTGAGAAAATGAAAATTAGCTACATAATCAAATTCACAAATATGACTCCATTTAAACATTATTCAAACACATAGACTACTGAGTTACTCAGGGGCGCAACTACCCAGTGTCAGAAGTGGACCTCTGTTTCTCTAGGGAGGTTGGGGGGCATGCTGTCCTATAAGAAAATTTTGTGTTCTTTAAAGGTTAAATTCAGCAGTCTGGTGCACTTTGAGAGTCCAAAATTAAAAGCTCCAACCCATATTCAGGGTACAAATTAAACAAAGAATATTCAAACCTTAGTGTCTGTCTACATTACACTACTACATACTAGTTATAATATTAATCCCGTGATAGCAATAACCATATAGGCTATTGTAAAACAAATGCACTGAAAAATAAAGGAAACTTCCATAATTGTACTAATTTTATACTTGAAAGATATCAGCACATAATGACATGTTTCGTGGGTCAGTGTCAGAAAAAAACGAACGCTGTTTTTTTTTTTTTTTGGACCAATGTATTACACCGCACGAACCCAGCGCAATTAAGCAAAAAACAAACAAACAAACAAACAAAAATAAAAAAAACGAATCAGCCGCCGCCGATGTAGGAGTTTTATGGACCATTAAGACAAATAAAAATAAAATAAAAAGTAGCCTATGAGATGTATCGGTCGAAAAAGCACGTCTGCCCAGCGGGAATCTCCCGGTAGTCCCGATGGCCACAGAGATATAGATATGCTGGATGCCACACTTTAAATCCTACCTGTTGGCTTTCAGCAATGCATGCAGTTATTAGCTGCTGTCGCATCAATTGACATGCCATCTCCTTTTCTCTCTTTCTTTTGCTATTTTTAGCCCCACAGCATTTTGTTTTACCCATCTTTTTAAACGACAACTCATTACTCGTACCTGCTCGCTCAGCGCTCACGGCGCCCCCTGCCGCTCGCGATATTACCCCGCCCCTCTTCTCCATGAGGGTGCCTACTCTAGCCTGTTAGTCCTCTAAAAAAATGTATATAACATTGAAGAAATGAATGATTTAGAAACGCACAACACCAGCTACATATAGAAATACAATATATATATACAGTATATATATATATATATATATATATATAATGTGTGTGTGTGTGTCTGTGTGTGTGTTTTCATTTTTTCATGCCCATTTCGTATTTTTTTCGTGTTGATCTCATCTTTTTCGTCTTCTATTTGATTCAGTTCTCTCGTTGTTATCTCTTTGTGTTATTTCTCTGTTTTATTTACATTTTTTTCTTTGTTCAGCAGCATACCAGTTGTCAAAGTTGCCTTATTCTCCATTAATGTTAAAAGAAATAACGAAGTCGCTCATTGTTGTATTAGGCTATAATATCTATTGTTAGATGTTTGTTTTGATAGAGCATGTGACTGCCTGTTGCTATGGTTACTCACAGCTGTTGTAGGCAACGCATTTATTTATTAATTTCGAATGGTAAACAGGCAGTTTCACCAGAACTACTTTACTAGGTGTCCTCTATCACTTTTTAACGGACACCCTGCAGCCAATCAGAATCGAGTATTCACCCAGACCATGGTATAAAGCAATTTAATTTGAATCAATATCAATTCTGGAATAAATACAAAAAATATTTTAAAATTGTGAACCAGAAATTTGTGATAGTTATGTGAATCGATTTTTTCCCCAGTCCTAACACACACACACACGTTCTTTAAAATGTTTACAAATACAGTAAACACACACACACACACTTAATCTCACTGTGATGAAGTGAATCTTGGTTCAGTGTGGGTGATGGAAGAAGACAAGGGGTCGGCAAATACTGGAGCTTGTGTGCTTTAATTCAATAACTCAGTCCACTGCGCCTCAGCACTCTTAACATCAAACACAAAATCAATCAAACACTGTAGATCAAACTCGTCCTGCTGTTCACAGCTTTGTCCATCTCAGATGTCAAACCCGTCCCGCTGTTCACAACTTCCTCAGACACGGTCACGGACCAATTCGGATTGTTGGTACACAGCTCTGCACACAGCCACACAAGCTCCAGGATCTCTGTCAAATACACTGTCCACCTGGCCCGCTTAAATGCGCTCTCCTCCGCCAATCACTGCAATCACAGACAGGTGTTCATCGTTTGAACTTGACCCACTTACTTCCCGCTTGGCTCCTCACTCGCTCTCCCGCTGCAGACACCGCTGAATCACGCCCCCCACGCCGCCACTCTCACGCACACTTAATCACACACACAGGCACACATTGTTGGGTTTCCATGTTTTATGGGGATTTTCCATAGAAATAATGATTTTTTAATAGCTGTAGTGTGATTATTATAATTCCTTTCTATGTAAAGCTTTTGAATTGCTGTTTTAATTTTTCTTGCATTTATTTTGTGATTATTTCCTCTCTGTGTAAAGCACTTTGAACTGCCATAGTGTATGAAATGTGCTATATAAATAAACTTGCCTATGTTATTTATAGTTTAAGTGTTGTGTTTATCTCTGGATATAGGCTTAATGTGTGTCATTGTTCTCTACAGGTTTAGGGAGTGTGGAGTCACAGATGAAGGTTGTGTTGCTCTGGCTTCAGCTCTGAGATCAAACCCCTCACACCTGAGAGATCTGGATCTGTCATTTAATAATCTAGGAGACTCAGGAGTGAAGCAGCTTTCTGATCTACTGGCAAATCCTCACTGTATACTGGATACACTGGAGTAAGATCATCTCTACTAGGGCTGGGCGGTAATATCGCACGATATTGTATACGCGTCTAATCAGTAAAGCCGGTTCCTTGATTAGTAGTAAATCACATTCACATGCTTTCAGATGGACGATATGAGTGTTAAAGTTAATGAGATAATTAAGTGATTAATTTAGTGATGATTGAGCATTATTGAAGACACCTGATGATAACAAGCAGAATCACTGAAGGACAATCAAATTTTCAGCCACCGTTATGGAGATCATTGTCTGCTTTAGTTGGGCTCTTGGCACTTATATTTTCACTTTAATTTTTGTTTGCCTGGTGATTTTGACTTATAACAGTCAAATGAACAAAGGCAACTTGATCTGATAGTGTTGCCTATGTTTTGACATAGCCTAATCATGCAATGATCTGAAAAATATAAGTATTCAGATGATTTGGTTAACTTCTTAGCTACAGTTTTGTAGTTATGTTACATATCTGTACTTTCCTATAACCTCAAATATTTATTAAAATATTTTAATCAAATCACTGTCATCTTTATACAGAAACACAGAGATCAATAATCAGCCTGTCTATCTCATCCGTGGTTACATGCTGCCACCAATCACAACTCATTAATGTCTCCCATCATGCATTGCGGTATGAATAAATTATGATCTGAATTGTCAATGTAATTTACTTTTCCTAGTTGAATATTCTACTCGTCACCGTTGTTGAGAAGCTTTGACTGAATCTTGAGGTCTGTGTGTGCCTTAAAGAAAGATTTTTTTAAAAAAACTTTTGAGAAATTACATTATATTTAACATTGCAGATGTTCATGCAGAATCTTAGTTATACACTAACCAACAAAATAAATCATAGACATAAATTTTAAACGATGAAAGTCATTATGTAACTATCATCATTTTATAATTGCTTATCTTTGTTTGTAATCCTTTGACAGGATTAACTCAGATGCAATAGCAAATTACATATAAAATTTTTAACATAAGGGTCAAGAAGACCAACTAAAGCAAACACTCACCTCCATAATGGTGGCTTAATTTTTTTTATTTTTTCCTTGTGATTCTGCTTTAGGTGTCTTCAATAATGCTCAATCATCACTCATTTAATCACATAATTATCTCATTAACTTCAACGCTCTTGAGTGTGGACTTATATACACCCCCAGGTGTATTAGTTTAACACGGGAGATTTTGTCGTGACGAAGAGCCGTAATTAACTGACCAGTTGAGCCATATCGCATTAAATATCGCTATCGATATGTCCTCGATATTATCGCGATTTGGCTCAGCTTGTCAGTGATCTACGGCTCTTTGTAGTGAATGCCGCTCCATCTGAAAGCAGGTGAAGGTGATTTACTGCTAATCAATGAACCGGTTTTACTGATTAGATGCGCAGACAATATCGTGCGATATAATCGCCCAGCCCTAATCTCTACCATCAAGACTCTGAGTAAATAAATTAGGTCACTGAAAATCAGAGAATGTCATTAAGTGCTTTAATACAGCCTTTATTGGACATTAATTACATCAATATTAAGAGTTCTTTAAAATATTACCAAATACATTACACACACACACACACACACACACAATAGGGCTGGGACAATGCGTCTATCTCCATATTCAATACTTTGGTGCCGATACGCTGCGATTCTACAATATTGTGATTCGATATTGAAATGTATTGTGATTTGTTTTTAACACTAGACTATGGGGAAAAGTTCAATCATACACTTACACAGACTGTAGGGGAGCGCGGGGCACAACCTAACGCGGGGTTAAATGTAACACGAACATTTTACATAGTTCGTCAGGATCAAGCAGGATGTCTTTCTGATCTTTTTCTCTCGCTGCCAGAAGATGGTCTCCCGCAAATTTGCGGAAAGTTTTGCTAATATTTCGTGAAGATACTGGACAAAGAGTGTTTTGACACCATGCAAGTACATTTTTTCATCATAGATTTTTTTTTCGGTTTCTGTGTTAGGTGTATATACATTTCCAAATCTAACTTTATATTGCCTTAATCACTGTTTTGTTGGCTCAAACATAGCACCGTTTTGAAACATGTCAGCAATTTCTAGCGACTGTTAGCTAGAGTTAAAATATGTAAAACACACAGCGGGGTTGGTTGTAACACAGTGTTACAACTAAGCCGCCAAGTGTACAATGATAATCAAATGAAAACGGAGCCACACAACTTTTCAGGTTTGAGTATACATTTAACTTTGTTGGACGTTCACAAACAATGTTGGAATTTAAAATGTTTAAAATTTAGTGTACTATGAATGATAACTTGATAAAAATGATAAAAATATGGCCTGTTTTTAATGCAATAAACCTTTTAAATTTTTATTTTAAGCTCATTTGTATTATTATGACTGTTATTATTATTAATAATAATAATAATTGTACATGCAGCTGCCACACACAAATCCAATTTAATTGCAATTACAATATTTTATAATTTTATTTATTATTATTTTTCCGCAAAACTGTGCAGCCCCTTTCTATGTCTCTATCCATGATATTGATCCATAACAAAAGGATGATTGGATGAGGGATGGATGTATGGATATCTGTCTATACAGATGCACAAACAATATCAAACTATTCAAATAAAATAGTACTGAATTATGTGTGGTACACACAAGTGTTACAACTAACCCCTCTGTCTGTTACAATTAACCCCACATATGGGGTAAGTTGTAACATTTGCACTTCTGACACTTTCAGTGCAACTGTATGGAAATGGTAGGTCCTAGAAAAAAACTTTAAGTGTTCATTTGTAGCAGAGTTGTGTATGTTGCTTGTGTAAAAAAATATTAATCTAACCTAATTATTTTTTAATTAATTGAGCCAAAATAAAAACGCGTTAGGTTGTGCCCCGCTCTCCCCTACATGATGTGTAAGATGAGTCATTTACAAAAACAATTCATCACATCTCTCTGAGTTTTATTTCAGGAGCATCATACAGTTCTACATTCTCTTGAATAAATAATTCAATAACAAATACATTTTTTAAGTCACTTGTCGCCACCTAGTTGAGAAACAATGTAATTGATAAATGTGTTGTTTTAAGCGCCAAGTTTCTATTGAAAGCTTGTTTGTTTGTTTGTTTAACTTTATTGTCTGCACAGATTTACTGGACAGAAATTCATCTCTGATACTGGCTTCAACAACATTCTATAACCACATTAAACACATAAAAACACAAGATACATACATAATAATTAAAAGACATGATTCAATAAAAATACAGTGTACATAATTCACAAAAACATCCCTAATTGAGAATTTGGTTCAAAACAGTCACTGCCAGCGGGACAAATGATCTTTTAAAAGTGTTCTTCCTAGCATATGGTGTACGTAGCCTCCGACCCGAAGGGAGGACTTCAAAGCATGAGTGAAGAGGATGAGTCTGATCAAAAAACACAGCTAGCGCCTTTTTCTCCATAAAATTTGAGAATAATTCTTGCAACGTGCTCTGTTTATGGCCGATGATTTTGTTTGCCTCATTAATTACTCGTGTTAATTTATTCTTTAATTTCATTGTTAAGTTTCCATACCATGAGACAATGTTATAGGTTATAATACTTTCAATCATCGATCTGTATACAATGGTTAGAATTCTCCTTTCGATGTCAAGGTTTCGCAACTTTCTAAGCAGGTATAAGCGCTGTCTTGCTTTCTTATGTACATAGTCCACATTGTCCATAAACGAAAGTTTATCATCAATGATTGTCCCTAAATATTTGCAATTTTTAACTTGCTCGATCTTTACACCTTTTATAGTTACTTCTTCATATTGAAGGACACTTGTGCAATTCTTATTCTGATTACCACAGCATAGTTCCTTTGTCTTCCCAATGTTCAATCGTAGATGACTATTGTCACACCATTGTACAAGGCTTTCAATTTACTCAAAGTAAGCAGGACAGTTCTTGTCTGTTTGGCACGAAATTAAAACCAGATCATCTGCATATTTAATCAACGTAAGATCGTCACTGTTACACTTAAGTTCATTAGTATAAGCAGAAAAAAGCAAAGGCGATAATACACATCCTTGAGGTAATCCAGAATGTAAGACTATGTAGTCAGACAAGATTCCGTTAACGTGGACTCTTTGTGGCCTGTTGTTTAAAAAATTCTCAATCCATATAATTAACCAACTATGTACACCTAAGTCTCGCAGCCTTTCTATTAGAATTTGTGGCTGTACAGTATTAAATGCTGATGTAAAATCCATAAAAAACATTCTAACATGAGCATTAGTTTTATCTAGGTGATGCTGTGCTTTGTGCAGTAAGGTCAGGCAGGCATCAGAGGTGCTCCGATTGGGCTTATAGGCAAATTGCAATGGATCAGCAGATCCATTAATTTGTGCTAAGAGTTCCTTGCTCACTATGCGCTCCATGCACTTGCATAGAACAGATGTGAGGGCAATAGGGCGGAAATCCTTCGGGTCTTTTGCATAGGTGGTTTTCGGTATTGGAATAACAGTGGTGTTTTTCCATGCCACCGGCACAAAGCCATTGTCTAAAAAGATCTGAAACAGCCTAGTACATACATGCCCAAGTTGTGCTGCACACTCTTTTAAAACAATGCCCTTAAGGCCATCTGGACCGCTGGCCTTCTTTGGTTTAATCCTACGGAGCACCTTGATAACCTCCCCTACCTCAATTCTCACAGGTTCAGATTCTATAAAAGTAACACTATGCTCCGTATCTACATGATTGTCAAACCTTGAGTAAAAAACATTTAAGTTATTTGCAAAACTATGAGGATCATCACCGACAACCAGTTGTGCCCGTTTCTGTTGTTTGCCCATCATAATATTTAGTCCTTTCCAAGCGTCTCTAACATTACCGGTTTTAAATTTGTTCTCTACTTTAACTTTATACTGTATTTGGGCCTCCTTTATCTTACGCTTAATTTCTTTATTTAGTTCTCTTACAATGTCTGTCTCATTCCTTAAAAAGGCCATTCTCTTCTTATTTAAAGTTTGTTTAAGATCTTTGTTAATCCAGGGTTTATTGTTTGGAAATATTCTAATATTTTTTGTTTGAACCACCGCCTCTGTACAAAAATTGATATAACTGGTAATTGTGTCATTCAAAGACTCATGATCGACATTGCAACCATTAAAATCATTAAAAAACAGATTCCAATCAGTGCTTCCAAAACAGTCTCTGAGGTTCTCAATTGCATCTGTAGTCCATAACTGGACCTGCTGAAAGACAGGTTCAGTCCTTTTTAGTATCTGTCTATGTTTTGGAAGAAGATGGATGACATTATGGTCTGAGCGTCCTAGTGGTGGGTGCAGCCTTGGTACATAAGCCCCGTCCACATTACCGAAGCATTTATCCAGAGTTTTACTCAGTCTCGTCGGACAAGCTGATTTGCTCTATTGTGATCGCTACCGTAGACATCAGTGTTTATATTTGAGCTTTAAACTTTTATCCCAGTACTTCCATGATAATTTCAACTATTGTATCACAGAAATATTGATACTATTATGAGGTTTAAAAGACCTTTTGTGAAGCTGTTTCATGGCAACTCTCTCTGGGTCAGCGGCAGCGCCAACACAGATTTAAAATGTTGCGATATGATTTGGTCAAAGGTTTAATAGACAGAGGAACTGGAAGAAGATCGTGTGTGTGTTTGAATGGAGATCACAGTATTTAAAGATGAATCGTGCAGCTCTACTGTGGATCTAACAACCTGTTTGCAATTTGACCTCAAAGTACTCTGGTACGATTTGTCACTCTAAACTACGGTGACTCCTCTGTGCACACGCAGTCTCAAATCAAGCAACAGCAAAAGAAGAAGAGTTCGACCAATCATAGCGCTGGGTTCATTCCCCAAATAGCAAGCGAGGATGATTGACAGATGCGTAAGGCCTATCATTAAAAAGAGACTGAAAATCGACAGCAATAAAGAATCCCGCCGGATCCCCTTCCACTCCCGCCGTCTGACTGAGTTCATAAGCGAGGACAGTAACTCTACAGTAGTCACAGTACTTCTGATCGCATGGATTATCTTAAAAATACTCTCATTCATGGTTACTCGGATAAGAGGAAGAATCATTCAGCCATGCAAATTATAAAACGCTCAAGCAATGCTGAACAATAAATCTAGATAAATTTGAAACCGCTACCCTATGGCTTAGAGATCATGAAAGTGCTGTGATTTGTGGATTACTGATAAGCGCGAGTCTGGAGAAGCAGGCGTTTATTTATTCATTCTCAGTGTTGAGAAACGTAACCTGCATGTGTTACAATATTGTGTTAATAATAACTAACACAACAAACACTGACGCGTGCACAGAGAGATTATTGTAAATGTAATGTCGTTTTTTTTTACTATTTTCTACAGTCTCGGGCGATTCCACAGTATAGGCCTAACTGCGAGGACAACAGACTGCAAAATTCAATCTTCATGCAGAAAGCCATTGTCCTCAGGTTAACATCCTGAGACGACCTGGGATACAGCTGTGTGAAAGGCAGGATAAATCTGGCAATGTTGAACTTGTAAACTTCAACATTGAACTTGTAAACTTTGATCAAAGTTGAGTTGATGTAAAATTTAACGTATGTAACATGGACGGAAAAACAGTGTAAGTTCAAGCAGAAAGTGTACTTAATCTAATTCAGTTTAATAAAATTCTGGTTGAATCCAAGTTCATGTTTTGATTTGTTCCTAATTTGGTATAGTTATAAGTCATGCGTTGTGCATTTTTCACAAAACTGCAATATGACTTCCATGCAGGCAGGGTGGTCATCTAATATGATCTGTTTTATAAACTTAAAGGTGCATTTTTGAGTCTGGTATGTTCATAAATTTAAAGCTAGCAAAATTACTAACAAATACCACAGGTATATTTTTCAAATTTATTTGCCAAATGTAGAAGACCGAGGAACTCCTAAGTGTGCAAAGTTATAACGTGTGTAACGTGGACGGAAAAAAAAACAATCCTGCAAGATTGCCTCTAACACTTTTTATTAGGCATGGTGTGCTATATGATTAGGAGAAATTAAACACAAAACTATCGGCTCATTGTACAGTAACCTCCACTTTTGGTATGGTGCAATGTCTAAAAATTGATTTATTTTTCTAACATTTAAACTCAAACTACATTATTAGATTACTCTTTGACTTTATGAATATGCATAAAATGTCAGCTTAATGATTTTTATATATTTTTGTGCATTTATTTAAAGACAGCATGTACCATTTTGTTCACAGGTGTATTTAATTGTCTTTAAGGTCTTTTTTGTCTTTATTGACAATTAATTTTGGCAATATTAACTTTTTCAGCACATGTAGTCAGAATTACCTAAATAATAATAGTAATAATACAACAAATAGGGAGATTATGTTTTATTTATTGTAAGGTTTGTTAAAGGTGTGCTTGGAAGAGATTAGTTCGTTTGCACATTAAACATTTGAAAACAAAATAAAGTAATGATGCAATCCTTACATTAGTAGCATAGTCTAGCAGAATTAAACGGATGTAAAATTATTATTATGTGGCATTTTATTGACAATTTTTTTTTACCACAACACCCTATTTTAACGATCTAAAACGCAAGTGTCAAAGTGCAAAGCGCAAGTAACTTTGTGGGCGGATCCCGGCGCTGTTGCTAGTACCCGGCGGGATAAATGCCTCTTGCGCCTGGCGCAAATCTAAAAGAGGTTGGTCTGGAGTAGCTTCATTATTCATAGGTGTGGTTTTGGCGTAACGGAAATAAACCAATAAAAGCGTCATATCACATTCCCTTTAAGAGTGTGATGAACGAGGTGCGCTTGTTCCATGGCACAATTCTATTTTAACGGCGCATTTACCAGACGCACTTCAGCATCGGTTCACAGCCGAGGAGATCGATGTTCTCGTCAGGGCGGTAAAAGAAGAGAAGTGACTTTGGGGATGGGACAAACTGACCCAAATTAGCTTTGGTTAAACATGCATATAATAACTTGGGTAAATGTGTAAGTTTTATGCCTATTTTTCCCATCATCATGGACACAACAATGATTTCCCTCATGTTTATATATTTTTTCTTATATTAATGTATCATTTGCAAAAAGTAAAATGCATCTGTGTAGCTGAGAGAATGATCTACAGTGTATGCGCTTGTTCACTCTCTGTATTATGACCAAGCAGGTGCGCTTAAAATAGCATTATGAGCAATGCGCAACGCGCCACTGACTTTAGACTACTTTTTTTTCTGGTCATTGGCGCAATTGTTTTCTGGAACTGCAAAATAGCACTAGGAATTGTTTGCGCCGACACACGCCTCCTTTTTGTGCCAACCCGCCCAGGGAGCGCAAGTTCCTAGTTTACCGACGTGCGTCTGTGGAGGAAAAAAAACCCGCTTTACGCGCGTGCAAAATAGGAATGATAAACGCGTCAGTGTATAAAGCCATTTGCGCCGGGTGCAAGATAGAGCCCCTAATGTTTAAACTAGCTTAATGTGTGCCGTCAGTGCGGAAAATCTGCGCATGTGCCTTACATGCCCAGTTCACTGTTGTTTAACAACCTGCGCTTGACGCTGACAGATTATTCTAATGGCATTTGTGATATTGTGTTAACGCACTATTAACGTGTTAACTTGGACAGCCAACGCTATATTCTTACTGACATTTTGACAGAAAATAAAATCATCATCATCATCAAACATTTGAACATCAACATTGACGATGTTGACTTTCATGAAAAGCTCATTGATTCAAAATACGCGGAAAACAACGTTCGAAGTTGGATAGCCTAAACATTTCTGTCCAATTTACGAACATGAAGTGCATAATCTGTCAAAATGTATACAACCACCATTCATGCATGATCTTTATGAACACGACGCTGCTTTCGGTCTGAAACCATGCACTTGATATCGACTTGATCACTCTTTTATCCTTTCTCACCACAATGATCCTATTTAATGTTTACTTAACCAAAGTTTACCACGTTCGTAACATTTTAACGTTCGTAACCTTTTGGACAGAATCCACAAACTTACCCACATTCGTCGAAATCCATGAAATCCTGTTAACTCTTCCACTCACGCAGAGCGACCGTGACCTAGACAATCTTATTTCTGACAGGTGAACCGTTGAGGCGTTATGAGATGAAATTAAGCGTTAAAAATGTTTAATCGATATGATTTTTTGACAGAAAATCTCAGCCCCTGTTTTATCCTGATTTATTAACAATTTATCATGTAGCTACGTACATGAGAATTTAGTCCACACAAGATATTTTTATCGTCTTGTTACTGATAGAATTACATGGAAAATTTATATGTCTGCTTTCTTTAAAATCATAGTTTAACGTGCGTAACTGCTTTGACGGAAAGTGTAACGAATGTTAATAAATCTTTCCATTGCATCGTGGTAGATTAAGGGAATTATACTTTCAGTGTTAGTAGATTTATTTTGTAGAAGACACACCAAAATAAATGTTGAGTGCCAAAATTCAGGATTTTATTACAGCAAATTAAAGAAATGACTTAGGAAAAATCCAGATGCACTTAATGTCCCACCCTGACATCTGCAATTTCTGGGGACGGAAATAAAATAAAGTCTCATTACATGATAATGCCAAGGCTTAGTGGGATAAAAGTAAGTTTATTATTTCTAACATCTATCTTTAACGAAATTATGAACTAAAAATTAAAAAAAATGACAACACCTGGGTATTATTCAATCTATATAGTTCATTACACCCCTTGTGGACCGAAACTGTGGAATCGCACTCTTATTAATTTTAGACTAGCTGATCAGCTCATATAATGCATGAACCCCCCCAGTGTTATCAACTATTTCCAAAGGAAAGTAGCTAATGCCTTCCCTAAATGTCGCTAGATGAACTAATATGTCAATTAGCATATTCATGACTTCATCGCGTCATTCTTGTGTTCCGACTAATGTTTTCTATCTAAATTCATGCTTGCATACTGTATTTTAATATAATATAAAATAGCCGTATGTCCAATAAAGATGTTCTGCTTTCCCTTTTTTTTGTCAGACAATAGAACATTTTTACATTTTTTTTACATGTGTAAAATGATCTAAATTAAGAGTTCGGGAACTGGATGGACTAAAGCTCTTAGTATTATATTAAGTATTACAAGTAATAAGCACAAAATTAAAATGGTCAAACTAAATTATTTAAATGTAAAACAAAAGAGCAGCAGATAAGTGATGCGTCATTGAGAAACACTGCTGATTCCCGTCTGTCAGCGGCCGTGCGCTCAACAGAAGAACTAGCCGCTGCTCCTCTCATCATTCACTGAACAGGGGAGACGCAGCGAGAGAGAGAGAGAGAGAGAGAGAGAGAGAGAGAGAGAGAGAGAGAGAGAGACGGCAGGAGAAAGAGCTCACACCACTGACAACATCTGGAGGATACTGAGCTTTGACCAAAGAGGACCTAGATTTGGCACTAGTCACTTTTTTATGTCACTAAAAGGTCTGAAAAGTCGCTAAAAATAGCAACAAAGGCGCTAAGTTGGCTACACTGATTCAGTCTCACGCCGCTTCCACGGGTCCACTTGAAAGGGATATAGCGACTGTAACGTCACACGCTGGAGTGTCTTTGAGAGTCACCAGAGAAAAACAATGACGATAGTTTGGTGAATCGATTTTTTGTCACAGCCCTAACACACACACACACACACACATTCCTTAAAATGCTTACAAATACATTATTAAACATGGTTTTATTTTGTCTGTTTTCTATGCAAAGCTCTATGAATTGCTATAGTGTGATTATTATAATTCATTTCTATTTGACACTTTTGAATTGCCATAGTGTGTGAAATGTGCTATAGAAATAAACTTGCCTTGCCTATGTTATTTATATTTTAACTGTTGTGTTTGTCGCTGGATATAGGCTTAATGTGTGTCATTGTTCTCTACAGGTTAATTAATTGTTGTGTCACTGATGAAGGTTGTGTTGCTCTGGCTTCAGCTCTGAGATCAAACCCCACACACCTGAGAAAAATGAATATGTCTGGGAATAAACTAGGAGACTCAGGAGTGAAGCAGCTTTCTGATCTACTGGCGAATCCTCTCTGTAAACTGGAGAAACTGGAGTAAGATCATACATGACTCTCTCATTAAACTGTCACTGTGAATTCATAATCAAATGGAATAAAATTCAGGGAAATAACTATTATTACATTAATTATAAGCAAAGCTATTGGAACAACCTTATTAAATTCTTCAAATTAATTTAATGTCTGTTTATATGATGACGTCTGTTCATGTGATGTAAGAGGATTAATGTGTTTAAAGCGTTTGCTGTGTTTCTCCTGCACTGTGAGTTCATGTGTTTGATCTGTAAATGCTTGAACACATGAGCTGCTCCTCATTAAGCTGAAACTGCAGGACTGATAGTCACACTGAAAAACACACTCTGACATCATGACACACATGACACACACACTCTTTACTTTAAACACACTCAATCTCAGCACAGTCAGGATTAACAGTCCATTCATTTTAATTTCAGGAAGAAACTGGATACTGTGGACCTTTTTCTCCAGGTTTAAAATCTACATCATGTCAAAGTCACAGATTATGACATGGAGAAACACTATAGTCCATCGATGACACGTCAGTGTGTGTGTGTTATTAATGAGACTGTGTGTTCTTATCCTATGAGAAGACATTTCTCTTGTTCATGACAGCACATGGTGTTTTTCTGTGACAGACGCTTCAAACTGTAAAATCCTGCAGTAGTTTAGAGAGGTGTTCATGGGTCGCAAGTGTGTGTGTGTGTCCATGGTGTAAGAGCTGAGGTGTGTCAGGCTTCCCCCGTGATGTGTCAGACCGAGACTCGCTGCGGGCGTTTGGTTGGCAAGAAACTACCGACACAATCAAACTGTGTGTGTGTGTGTGTGTATATGTGTGTGTGTGTGTAACAAGCGTTTTTCTGAGGAGAGCTACGAGAGTTTCTGTCTTCTCTGTCACTCTCCATCTTTATTGTCAGTGTCCTGAAGAAACGGAGATTTGTGATCTACGCTACTGGTTTTATGACATTTGTATGAGAAAATATCATATATGCATTTATAGTGAATGTATATAAACTTTTATACTGTTAAAGGGAAAATACAGATTGTGTGCAATGATTTCATAGGAGTAGAACTGTCAGCTGTAAAATCCTCCAGTTTTCCTCACAGTCACACACACATTTAAGAGGAATTTTCAGAACGATTGTGAGAAAGACTTGAGCTAAAAGAGGGTTTTCATGACTCTTTATTGTTCATTACATTAACCTTTTTTACAATTTGTACAATGACAAATAAAGTGTGTTGGTTGTGTTGTAGGCACTAAAACAGTCCAGTATATAGTTACACTCATGTTTATGTTGAAATAAAGAGATTTCTGTTTCACACACTCCGCCACTGTTCACACTGTGTGCCAATATGTAGTTCATGCAGAGATATTTGTATAGGCCTATATATTATTATATGACAGACCTAATGTGATTACTTTTACAAATACATTAACCACACATACACACACACACACACACTATGACAGCATTACACACACACTATGACAGCATTATGTTATTTATAGTTTAAGTGTTGTGTTTATCTCTGGATATAGGCTTAATGTGTGTCATTGTTCTCTACAGGTTGAGGGGTTGTGGAGTCACAGATGAAGGTTGTGTTGCTCTGGCTTCAGCTCTGAGATCAAACCCCTCACACCTGAGACATCTGGATCTGTCTCTGAATAATCTAGGAGATTCAGGAGTGAAACAGCTGAAGGATCTGAGGGATGATCCACATTATAACCTGAAGGCACTACTGTAAGAATAGTTCTTAACGATTTCCATCATCATATTTTCATTTAAAGTTCAAATGGCTGATTTACTCACTAGAAATAAAAGTAAAGGTTCAGATTCAGTAACACTGTGTGTGTGTGTGTGTGCATGTGTGTGTGTGCGCACGTGTGCGCGTGTGCGTGTGTGTGTATGTGAATATAAATTAGTGTAATTCTGCTCATACTGTTATGACTGATTGTGACAATAATATGAATGTTTTTTAGCTTTTCCCCTTTAACTGTCTTTAACTGTGTGTGATAATCTGAGATTTGGGTTGTTATGAACTGATATTAAATCTGTAGTGAGTGTAATGATGATTTCTGCTGGTTCTGGATCAGCTGTCCGTTGTGTGAAAGTGACCTTTCGTGTGCTTTTGATTTTGTAAAGTGACTTTGAGCATCAGATAGAAGTTATATTATCATGTTGGAGAAGGAATTAATATAGATTATCTAGTTAGTTTTCTTATGAAAAGATGTGACAGATGTTATATCTCATACTGCTTATGTGACTGTGTGTGTGTGTTTTATTTTAGGACTTATAGATGATAGTCTGATGTTCAGCTGATCATCTGATGGTGAATAAGGATCCACTACAGAGACTCAGTCAACAGAATCAACCGAGACTGAAGATACAGTGACTTCACTGTTAGAAATTAAGACTTCATTTAGATTTCAACCATCCTCTGACAGACCTGATGAGGCGGCAGTGAAACACCTTTTATTTCACAACAAATTACACTTTCTCATTCATAGATTAACCTTTTTATTTGTATAATGTACAGTATAAACTCAAAAATCTTGGAGTTTTAGAGTAAATATTGATCCTGAATGTGTGTGTGTTGTACCAGCAGAGGGCAGGCCCGGTTCTAGAACTAAATCACTGAGGATGCTTCTGAAAATAGCGAGGGTGCTCAAAATACATAGTTTCCACATAACGTCACAACATACGGGCATTTGCCGACCTGGTGCCATTGCCTCATTTCGTCTTGTGATGTAGAGCTTTGAGCTTTCTTGAGCCAATGTTGTATGTCCATGATTAAAAATGGACAATTAATATTTTTAGGCTACCTAAAAGCCTAAAAGTCAGCTATCGAATTTCCTGAGCGGGACGCACACCCAAGCAAACTGGGCAATTAAAGAGACAGCTTCACCTGTCTCACGATCACGAAAGGACACAACCAATAAAGTGCATTAAACATGAAAGCTGAATGAAATAATTTCTGATTTGAAAAATCACGTTAATGGGTTTATTATTTTGTGATTTACATGTATGAGTGTGAAATCCAGAGCGGCGCATCAAGCAAAAACAATTGATCTTTTTCCTTTATACCAGATAAATTCAGCCACAGATGCCACTCCGTGGCCACCATAACTACCATAGAGCTGCCTTTAATCTTTACTCTTTTATTATTATTATTTTTTTCACAGGGACAGTGCATTTTAATAAACATTCCTGTAAATATGCCAGAATTATCCAAAAGGCTATATTTCATCTGTAGTCCCTAGACAGATGGTTAAAAGTCACCCTAAAAGAGAATAAATTTACATATTTGCATAACAATATAAAAATTACAATACGTTTAGTAAGAGATAGTGTTATGTTGAAATATTCGATCGAAACACATCATTACATCAATTGCTAACTTGTTACCCTTACAAAAATAATTTACAGGAATCCTGCAGAATTTTTCTCTTGATTTAAAAAAAATGACTAGTGTTGGATGTTCCTGCATGTTTCTGTTGTACTAAACCCAGCTAGCAAAAATTGTGCGGACCAAAAGCGGCCCGATTAACGATAAAACACTTGGCCGATCCTCGGCATGAATCTAGGTCCGATTGTTCTGCGAGCGCTCGGCATTAACGCGGCCCGATTAAGGATAAAACACTCGTCCGAGCGCTCGGCATTATCGAGGCCCGATTAAGGCTTAAACACTCGGGCGAGCGCTCGGTATTAACGCGGCCCGATTGCGGAACACCGAGTGAACGGTTGCTCCCCTTCAATCCCGTTCCTTGTTTGGGCTTATTTAAACTTTATTGATTTTTCATTCATGTAGGTTTAATACTAAAATACCTGAGCAGCCGTTATTTATGCAAGATAAACTGAAAATAAATCAGCACAAAGAATACAAGTTTCATGTTTAATGCATTTTTTATTGAACAACACTTATTGAACAACACTTCATTTTTCTCTCTGGTAATTTAAAGGGTTAGATCACCTAAAAATTAAAATTATGTCATTAATGACTCTCCCTCATGTCGTTCCAAGCCCGTAAGACCTCCGTTCATCTTCGGAACAGTTTAAGATATTTTAGATTTAGTCCGAGAGCTTTCTGTTCCTCCATTGAAAATGTATGTACCTTATACTGTCCTTGTCCATAAAGGCAAAACAGACATCATCAAAGTAGTCCATGTGACATGAGTGGGTTAGTTCGATTTTTTTTGAAGCATCGAAAATACTTTTTGGTCCAAACATAGCAAAAACAACTACTTTAGTCAGCATTGTACTCTGTTCCGGTTCTGTTGTCATTGCTCGTTCACGATTCCAATGATGCTGATGACGTGTTATCTTAAAAAGTAGTGTCCTTCATTCATCAAAGTCGGCTCATCACACTCACACTTTTTAACAATAGATTTTGAAATACTATGACAGCATTAATGTAAATTCAAGGAGTTCAATATACTATTTTCCAATATCAACATTTTTAAACCACTGCATTTTTGAGTTTGGACTATGTTGTCTGCCTGTTCGCCCTCTGGCTTCGGCCACCATCCCTTTCAGAGGTTAGCTGCAGCCACCTGGTGATGAGGAGCTCTATTTCCTTTTCTGTAGAATCTTTGGTCAAGGCATTCCGGCGGACTGCATCTGAGAAAAACACAAGATAGAAGAGGGCAGCATGACCATGTGATGTTACTCAGCAACCACCAAAACTTAATTTGGATGCAGGGCTCTACTCTGCACTTACATTGCTTTTTAATTTGAAAACTTTAGGAACACCTTCTGACCAATGACAAATTAACCTTACTATTATAAGGCCATTTATATTTGACTATAAAATGACTTGCCAGGGGATCTTTTTTAACCTTATTAAATGTCATCTTTTATGTCAAATTTATAAATTGAGATAGAATAATAAGACACAATCAGGAAGAATAAGTTGAATCAAATGAAATCAGCACAAAATTAATCTTTGCACTGCAGAGGTGGCATATACCACAGAGATGGCATTTAGTTATATTTACATTTACAGACTGTTTAATGAGGCTCAGAAGTGGCATGAGTGCATTTACATTCATAGTTATGATGTTAATGTTTTAAATGGAGATTGAATATAGAAATACTAAAGAGGTGGTATTATGCTCATTTTCAGGTTCAACATTTTTTAATTCTTAATATGGGGTCGTACCAGAACAGGTTGACATGGTGTAATTTTCAAAAAACACCATATTTTTCCTCATACCGCACATTGCTGGAGCTCCTCTTTTCAGCCTGTCTGTTGTACGCTCCGCTCGAGCTACAGAGTGATGCATCTTACTTGTACAAAATCGCCGGAAGTGATCTCTCACGCGTCTACGTCACGCATTTACCTACGTCAAGTTTTACCTTTCACTAAACATATTTAGATACAGTGAAAGGTAAAACTTCAGAAATCTCTGTGTAAACATTGCATGATGTAGATACGCGAGAGATCACTTCCGGCGTAACGTTGGACACAGTTCAGTTCGTGTTTGTATAGATATTTGAAAGAATGCATTTGATCAGCCATTCTTACCTTAGAGCAGTGTTTATTTACATAGAACAGCAAAAGCAAGTTTACCTGAGGAAAAAAGAAAAAAAGATTAGCATTGTACAAAACTATCCATAATGTATACTAAAGCAATAGAATAGGGGGGTGGGGCTCGAGCAACCACGGAAAAACAGGACATACTGTCCATTTATTTTAACCCATAGAAGTAAAAGATTGCAGCTTTCAGATACAACTTTCTACCCATTTTATATTGTTAAATGTCGAGAGTGCATCTGCTATAGGCCCTGTGCTGTGCACAAGGCCATCAAATGCATTTCACAAACACGTCATGTCACAGGAGGCACTCGGATGTTTACAGCATGGACTCCACTGTTATGTACTACTTAGCTGCTACACTAAAAAAAAAAAAACAGAAAAAACCCTTGGTAGGTGCGAAATCATATAGAGAAGGACTTCGCGCAGGAGAGCGCGCAATATTTTGGCGAACTAAAGAGTTAATATGTGGTAAAGGTCCGAACGAGTTAGCTTCTCTAGCCTGTACTGCAATTCTTCCTTCTATTTCTTATTCCGACATCAGCTACGTTCAGATTGTCAGCCCAGAAAAGCCCGAGAGCTGCATGGACTCACAAATCAGAATTGAAAAGTTGCAATAAATAGTGTGGGCATCATTTTAGATCAGATTCCAATCGGATACAGAGATATTTTGGCAGTGTGAATGTAGTCGTAGTTAATACGTTAGCATTTTAGCCATAGTAAAAGCTTCGTTTAACTTACACACATGTGATGTGGCTGATGAGCTGATACTGTGCCTCTCTCACCACAAACGCCTTCTTTCATCAGTTTTTTTGCACTCTTCTCTTTAACTTTTGGCAGTCTATAGAACTCGAAAGGTATTTCCCGATGCAACCGATAGGTACAGACCAAAAATCGACAATTTTTCAGCAGAAATAATCAGCCAAATATGCGAGCCCGTTCAGTTCAATGGCATTGTTTATGTTCTGTGCCTCCAAAATGGCCGACTTCCGGATTGACGAGTCATTGTTCACAAAATGGCGGATGGAATCCTCAGTTTATTTTCATATTAAGAGCCATCTCACTCAGCAACAGACAATGACCCAGCTTTCAGCATTATACCCACACATCAAGTCCCACATCATTCCTCTATTAAAATTTACATAAGTATAATAAACATTTTCTTACAGGATCAAAATGTGTATACTTTCTAGGACAATGTTTGTTGCTGTTTGTCTGTGCTGTCTGAATTTGCCTTAATCCAGCTAACATTTTGTTCGACTTTATTTTCTTCCAAAGATCAAAGACTGTGGTCGAAATATTATAATTATTCACGTAAATTACATTCAATAAAAATGGCGTCTAGCCTAGTAACTAATTCTTTGCCAAGCTGCAAAAAAGAGCTAACATCCCAGCTAACGTTAGTCAATGTTAGCTTCGTTCAAGCCATAAAGGTCTCCAACTTCATGGTCTCCCTTTCATATTAACGTTAACGTTACCTTGCAACGTTTACTCAGACGTGATAAAGTTTTTGTCCTAAATAATAATTCTTAATTTAATT
The DNA here is from genome assembly GCA_038021265.1 of Cyprinella venusta. Classification (NCBI taxonomy): domain Eukaryota; kingdom Metazoa; phylum Chordata; class Actinopteri; order Cypriniformes; family Leuciscidae; genus Cyprinella; species Cyprinella venusta. The sequence goes on from CM075863.1 coordinate 1,840,656, forward strand.
CTGAATTCTTTCCTTTCCTTTTATCTGGAGGGAAGCATGTCAACAAAGTTTAAACGGATCGATAATAACATTTCATCAGCAACATCCGAAAGTTCGGAGTTAATGTAGGGAACTCGATTGAAACTACGCTTGGCGTGAAATGTAGATGCTTGAAATGAAAACTTACCTCAAGATCACCGTAATGGCGCAGGATCGAAAAGGGATTAGTGCTATTCAAGTCTAGCGTTGAGTCTTATCTCCTTATTTCGCCCAAATAAGGTTTTGCACATGTCACTCCAGCGATGAGCTGTGCTGACGCTTGCTGCAGTAAACGTTGAACACGGCTTCACATCGGTAAAAGGGTCTGAGCCGAGCACCCAAACAGACGTCACTGTCTGGTATATTTGAAATAGCCAATGAAATGAACTGCAGACTCAGACTGTTGCTGAAAATACTGTTGCCCATTAACCCAAGTAAATACAGGATAGTCTATCTTAAACATTATATTGGCCGGTAGAAAAAAAATTTTGGCTGGCATTTTTTTTCTGTTATCCATGTGCGAGTGATGTCAGCGGGCATTATGCATGTTTAAAATACATAAAATAATAATTTATATAATTTATAAAAATAATAATAATGATCATGACAACTAAATATTTTTGCTATGGTTATTAATATTAAAGAAATAAGAAAGAAAGACTTTAAAATAGTTTTATGTTATTTATTGCTACATTAGCCGTAAAAAAAAATGCATGTGCCAGAGTGAGCTGGTTATCAGTTACGGTGAACATGAATCGGCCCAGTGCTTTACAGCCGGAAAGAAAATGCATGTGCCAGCGCGAGCTGCAGGCCACAATCGGCCCGGTTAACGCACGCCGATGCCGAGTCTAAGCCGCAAGCGCCGCGAGGCAGCCGAGCTCGGGCCGATTATACATGCTGGCTGGGTAGATGCGCATACAATATCGTGCGATATTATCGCCCAGCCCTAGTACAACTTAGTGAACGACCACCCTAAAACACACTAAACAATAATGTCAAGAAACCAGACAGCGACAATCCACCAGATCCATTGGAAAATATGGCGTTCTCGCAGTATAGTAGCGGAAAGGCAAATGGGACTGCAACTATATAGCCGGAACAGATCGCTCACGAGCGAGAGAGAGAGAGAGAGAGAGAGAATCCTGAGACCAATACGCACAAAAATAGTTACTAACATGCATACATCGCTCACTAACATTCCCAGCATATAACTACATGCATAACAACACTTACCGAGAATTGGAAATGGGCTCTAATATTCCTTCACCGGCACGGGTATGCGGTATTCAGATAATTGCCGTTCAGCGGAGATACAGGGAATACTGCACACAACGCAAAATATCAACTAATCCCCAAACCCCACGAGATTAACCAATCTACGTTCCAAAAAAAAAAAACGGCTTGCACTTACCAGAGAGATTAGCAGTTTTAGCATCCACTTTAAACAAGCCAAGGGAACCAGGAGGAGAAAAGACAGGCTAGGATGCAACAATGAATCATTACTTGAATACAGCAAGAAACGGAACTGGCTACATGCTAATGGAGCATACCTGTGTCCACTGTCAACAACAGCTACGGGGAGGAGTCGGACATGACGCATCCCAGGCCACAGCCAACCAGCTCTTAAATAGGGGAAACTCTTTACTGATAGGTGCTCACAAGCATCAATCACCACTCATTTCGTTCGGTTACACTAGCAAGGTCTGGAAACGGTTGTGTGACATGTTGTCAGCCACCATGGGACACCTTGTGTCATTTTCCCAGTAACCACGATTTCCTGACATTTGGTGAAGACCCATGCGCAGATAGATACCAATCAGTATTTCCATTTCTTTAAGAGTGGTGTTAGCATTCTTTTGAGTTCCAGATTGTTGCACACTGTACAAATTTGTTTGTTCCTTTAGTAACTCAAGCATTTCGGATGTTATAAACTTCTAAATATTTCTTTCTCCAAAAAAATGTTTTGTTTTTTTTTACCCTGACTGGTTGTATTTTGCCTCCCAGAGTTTATGTGTGGTTGTGAATCTTCTCAATTTAAATCATTTGATCCGCTATCTGAATCAGACCCACTTGATTCATTGTCACATCTCTCATACTTGCTGTCAACTCCCTGGATAATCTTCAGGACATTCTGAACATGAAGATGTTTCTTGAATCTATCCATGTTATTCTCACTACAAAAAAGGTCAAATAACCTTAAAAATAGTACCAACATATGATATCAACATATGTTATACCTGTTTTATACCATATATGTTGCATACCTGTTTTAGTTACAGGTATGCAATATATTTTCAAAATACGTTTCATTAACAATGTTATTGAAATGTTACATTTGACATTTTTTTTGTTTCCATATTGTTGTGAGCAGGACGGCCGAGGGACGTGAGAGAAAGTCACGAGGCCGGTGGTGCGATTGCTAATGAGCAGCACCTGCGAAGCACACCGGTCTCGCATCTCTCACGGAGGAGCGGAGCTATAAAGGGGGAGCGACGGAGTGGATGATCGAGAGAGGAACAGGCCTGCTTTTGTTTGTTTTTGGGTCTCTGCAGTTAGAAGCTGGCCTCCTACCCACAACTGCTGTGGCAAACGGTTCCCCTCAGAGGAGAGAGGGTGTTGATCCCATGTTCTTCGGAGGAGATCCAGGTGCATGTTAATGCGAGGCAGCATCACGTAATGTAGACAGATGAGATGGATTTCATTTTGAATGTCCAGAAAGCCACTTTCCTCAAAGCACTGGAAGGCAGCATAATAATTCGAAGTGACTGCACACCAGATGTCTCGCCAAAGACGCTCAATCCTCTGGTTGTGCACACTTCTGCCAGTGATAAAACTGGTCTTTTCTAGAAAGAAACAAAGTTTCTTTAACATAACATAATTCAAGATGGTGGTTCAAACACGGTATTGTGGAGGCAAGACATCAATTATCTGACATGCAATAGTAAATGGTGTAAAGTATCGGCAGCAACTGGTAACGTTAGTGTGGTAGCCCGCAAATTAAAACCGACAAGAACCTTCTTCTTCTTCTTCTAATGGCTTTTTTATGACGGTTGGCAAACTGCATAAACTGCATTACCGCCACCAGCTGGACTGGAGTGTGGAGCACTAATAAGCGTGTAGAAATTAACAAAAAAAATTATAATAACTTCAACTCATTTGACTTAAATTCTCCTGTCTATTCCTATTGCTTTTACAAATTTTATAATAACACTAAATATCTTAACTTGATCTTTATGTACTTTGAAAATGCTTTCCATATTAAAATATTCAACACCCAATGTCCTTACTTCCTTCATAAATTCTAACCTTTCTGTTACATATTTTTCACATTTAATTAAAACATGTTCAATTGTTTCATCCTGATCACAATAATTACATTTACCCGTTTTATGTTTTCTTATTTTAAACAAAGAATGATTTAATCTAGTCCTATTCAAATGCGAGAAATAATAGTATCTTCTTTTCTGTTCCTATCTCCTTCCATTTCCTACTTCATTCTGAATTCTATACACATGTCTTCCCTTGTTACCACTGTTCCATGCTTCTTGCCATTTGTTGTTTATAAATTATTTAATTTTACCTTTAACCTCTTTTTTTTACTCAAATTCTAGTTAATGTTTATATCTGTGAATTTTACAGCTTGCTTAGCTAATTTGTCCACCTCTTCATTAGCCTTCACTCCCACATGTGCAGGAACCCACAAGAACTCTATTAAACTAACTTTGCCTATTCTTAATAAATTAGTAAGAATCTCATATACTACATTTTGTCTTGCTGATTTATTTCCACTTACAAGGCTAGTTATTGCTGCATAAGAATCAGAACATATACACTGTCAGAAAAAATGTGCAAAATGTGTACCTTCAGGGGTACAACGGCTTGTCACTGGGGCAGTACCCTCAAGGGTACACCCGTTGTACCCTTTCACATGGGTACATATCAGTACCCTTACACTATGTACCATTCAAAGACAAATATGTACCTCCAGTGACTAAATTGTACCTTATAAGGTGCAATTTTGTTCTTTTAAGGGTACTGCTCCAGTGACAAGCGTTTTGTACCTTATGATGGCAAATTCGTACTCCATACAGCACATTAAAAAGGCCAGAATGCTCTTTATTGTTTATTAAACACATTCACAATTATTACATTGTCACATTTTTCAAAGGATGAATATTTTAATCACTGTCACAATGTGTCAAAACAGGATGTATACTGTAAATTGAGCAATTTTCTTCAACTTTTTATAAACAAAAAATTAAAAAAAACTGTAAACAGTAAGAACATTAAGCTTAATTTTGTATAAAGCTTTTTACAAAATCAGTACAATACATTTCATTAACCTTTTTTTACCATGCAATAAAACAAGTTATCAAGAATCACAAAGATTATTTTTTTAATCAGTACATATCTCATTTTTAAGACATTTGTGTCATAACAGGATGCATATAGTGAGCAATATTTACTTCAACTTTTTATACTCTAAAAAAACAAAACAATTTGTAAACAGTAAGAATATTAAGCTTAATATTATATTAAGCTTTTTTCAAAATCAGTACATTTAATTAACTTTTTTAACATGAAATAAAACATGTTAATATCAAGAATCACAAAGAAATTTCAATTAAAAAAAATCAGTACTAGATCTCAATTTAAGAATTTTTTTCTACTTTTAAAAAAGTTTTGAACATCAAGAATGACAAAGCAATCTTTCTAGTAGTACACGTTTCATAAATTGTAACTTTATACCCTTAAGACATTTAATCAGAAAAACACATTTCACCAAACACAGTACAACACATTTAATTTTAACGTTTTAAACATTCTTGAGGATTACAAACAATTTATCATCAGCAGAGTAAGTGTCAAGGGCCTGAAAGTCCATCTCTTGCCCTGGTTTCATAATACTCCATTCAAAGTCAACTTTGACTGTATACACATGGAAATGTGAATCATACAACACTGGTATTAAAAACTTGCCACACAGAAACCATACAGTATTGACATTTAAAATGTACTTAATTTGGAAAAATAGAGGAATTTCTTCTGCATGGACGTAGTCAACAATGAATACATCTTTTACAGCATACTTCACATTGTCGACAGTCACTTCTGAAACACGCTGTATGTCTTTGCACAAATCTTAATTTTCATGTACATTTTTAAGAATTTTCTGTAGGTCTAATGGTAGCGATGACAACGGAGTCTCTATACTCTTACCTAATACCATCTCAAATTCATCAAGGATATTGGGAGTGGAAAATTCCCAGCATTGTTTCATCTGGTGCCTTTCGCTTAAAGTTTTGGCAATATTAATGAAGTTTCTACAGCTACTAGCAATGATTTTAAAATACTGATGCTTCGCCTCGAAACGCATACACCAAAGTAAACGCAAAGGTCCATACATAGATATTAGTCTTGAGTAGTGAGTCAAATCATGACACTTGGGTGTTACAACATCCCCAAAAACATCACTTAGCTGTGACAAAAACTCACACACTAGTGTATCTAACATTGCTAGGTTATCCCTTCTCACCTTTGGGGCAATTACAATGTCAACAATGTCACGATACAACAGATAAACATTCCAATGTTTGCTATTGCGAGGAATACGGTGTGCCATTAAAAATGGCAAAATCCTAAACAGAAACCACTTTTGTGAAGCCGATCCAACAATTCCAGATTTGTGTAAAGTTCGCTCTGACAACTGTACTGGTGTGTTTTTCTTGTCATTTTGACCAATGGAAAGCTGCCTAAGTTCATCGTTTAACTCTTGGATAGTTATATGTTTTCTTTGTGAGCCCAGCTTATAACTAGCTTCATTATAAGAGGAATGACTCCCTCCAATAAATCATGCATTATATCAGGCGGAAATGCCTGTCACCATGTCACTTCAAAATAGTTCAGTTCATTAAATGGTGAAGGATAGTTTACACCATACGTTATTTTATCCTCAGTGTTTGCAATACACGCTAGATGGTACTGATGTACCTCTGGGGTTCTTAAAACAAAATCACTTTCTTTGAATTTCACTTTTATTTCGTTGTGGGTTGCCATGCAATAGCGACAAATTCTAGCAGAGTTAAACGACAGTGTAAACCCAAAAAATAAAACGTTGGATTTACTTAAAAAAAATTCGTCAAGTGGGTTCCACATAGCTTTGTTAAGTAATCTCAACAAACAAAATGTATGTTGGATTTACTAAAAAAGTTTGTGTAAAGTCGACAAATTAAATGTTGACTGAACTAAAGAAATCCTAGTATAGTCACTAGTACATATACATGTTATGTTGTTTGAACTAAAGAAACCCTAGTAAAGTCACTATTACATATACATGTTATAGATTCCACGACGCACACGCGAGAACTGAACTGAAGTAGTTGAAGGAGATCGCAATTCTCGCGCATGCGTCGTGGAAATCTATGGAAGTCTTGTTTCAGGCCAACAAGGAAGAAAAGGAATAGTCCAATAAAGTCGTTATTTTTTGTTTGTTTTTTCGCACAAAAAGTATTCTCATTGCTTGATAAACTTATTGTTGAGCCACTGTAGTCACATGGAATATTTAAACATTTTCTTCATTGACTTTCTGGGCCGTCAAGTGTCATTCCCTTAGGAGCCTATGTGGTAGTGATTCGGCTCTCAAATTTAATAAAAAAATATCTCTATTGTGCTCCGAAGACGAACGAAGGTCTTACGGGGTTGGTACAGCATGGGGTTGAGTAATTAATGACTTAATTTTCATTTTTGGGTGAACTAACCCTTTAAATCTTATCAAAAGGAATATTTATGACTGCAATTTTTTATACAAAAAAATAAACACAAAAACAATACTGTTTTTCAAACAGCAGCATTGTACTGTAATTAAAATAAACAACAGGTAATTATTCCATGAGTTTGTTTTTCAGTACCTGAATTTTGTGGGAAAGTTTGCTTGCATCAAGTTCCATTACCACCTTTTGAAGAAACTCAAATGTGTACTTCAGATCACATGGATAGCTCAGATTCAAGCTATATATCACTCCCAAGAGGAGAGCACAAGCCTTGGTGACATCTCCAAGCTGATGAAGCACTTTCACTCCTTCAACAAGGATCCCAACATCCAATGGTGGTTGTTCAGGTCCTGCACCTTCAGCTCGGACAATGAAGATTCCAATGACTGTATTAGCCATGTCTCTCTCAGCTTTCTCCAAGTTATTGTCCTAAAACAAACAACAAAAGTTAATCAGTTTTAAAACATTTAAAACACTTCTTATATTAATATCATAATAAATTGAATAGCTTTAAAAAATGACAGTCACAAAGGGCATCTTACACTGTATATGTGCCAAGTGTAATTTTTTTTTATATGCGTTTTAGATCACTACAGGAAACATGCAGAAAAACACTATCTTATAAACCACTAACCATACCCACGAACGGGTCCTTAATTTTAGCTTCAACTAATTTAAGTGTGTAATTTTATGTTTTATTTTAATATTTGTTTAAATAAAAATACAACTTAAAGTTTAGAACCAAACTGCCTTATGTTGTGTTTGCAATTGTGCACTGAAAATTACCAAATAGCACCACCTATTAACCCAGACAACAACCAGCACCAATACCAGTTTATTATTATTTTTGATCATGGGCGATTAAATTGTCTCCACAATCTGATTTTGAATAAATATCGTAGTATCATGTAACTATAAGTACATTCTATCAGTTGCAGTTCTGGTGCCTCTGTCCCAACATTCTGTGCAACGTGATGTACATTCACATCACATGTTAATGCAGAGGTAGTGTAACACTCACAGGACACTGCAGTTCACAAAGGTTCATTATTTGCATGTGCTTTAAAGGGTTAGTTCACCCAAAAATGAACATTCTGTCAGGATTTACTCACCCTCATGTTGTTCCAAACCTCTATGTGTTTATTTTTTCTGCTATACACAAAGAAAGATATTTGGAAGAATGTTTTAATCAAACAGATCTCATTCCCCATTGACTACCATAGTATGTATTTTTTCCTACTATGGAAGTCAATGGGGATTGAGATCTGTTTGATTAAAACATTCTTCCAAATATCTTCCTTTGTGTATAGCAGAAAAAAATAAACACATAGAGGTTTGGATACTGACAGAATTTTCATTTTTGGGTGAACTAACCCTTTAAAGACATACTGGTTAAACATTTAATTAGGGCTGGGCGATATATCGCACGATATTGTTATGCGCATCTAATCAGTAAAGCCGGTTCCTTGATTAGTAGTAAATCACCTTCACATGCTTTCACGATATGAGTGTTAAATTAAACTGTTATTTAGATAATTAAGTGATTAATTTAGTGATGATTGAGCATTATTGAAGACACCTGATGATCACAAGCAGAATCGCTGAAGGACCAAATCACTAATTGTAAGTCACCGTAATGGAGATCAGTGTCTGCTTTAGTTGGGCTCTTGACCCTTATGTTCTTACTTTAATTTATGATTGACTGGTGATATTGACTTATAATAGTCAAATGAACTAAGGCAACTGTGATCTGATAGTGTTAGTTATGTTTTGACATAATCATTCAATGATCTGAGAAATGAAACTTATTCAGATGATTTGTTTAACTTGTTAGCTACAGTTTTGTGGTTACGCTACATATCTGTACTTTCTTATAACCATAAATATTTAATAAAATATTTTAATCAAATCACTGTCATCTTTATACAGAAACACAGAGATCAATAATCAGCCTGTCTATCTCATCTGTGGTGACATGTTGCCACCAATCACAACTCATTAATGTCTCCCATCGTGAATTCGGTATGAATTTATGATCTGAATTGTCTATGTAATTTACTTTTCCTACTTGAATATTCTACTCGTCACCGTTGTTGAGAAGCTTTGACTGAATCTTGAGGTCTGTGTGTGCCTTAAAGAAAGATTTTTTTAAAAAAAGCAACTTTGGAAAATTACATTATATTTAACAATCTGAATGTTTATGCAGAATCACATATATACACTAACCATCAAATTAAATCACAGACATACATTTCAAATGATGAAAGTAATTATGTAACCAACATCATTTTATAATTGTTTATCTATGTTCACTTGACAGGATTAACTCAGATGCAATAGCAAATTAAATATAATTTTTTTAATATAAAGGGTCAAGAAGACCAACTAAAGCAAACACTCATCTCTATAACGGTGGCTTACAATTTTAGATATTCTCCTTGTGATTCTGCTTTAGGTGTCTTCAATAATGCTCAATCATCACTCATTAAATCACATAATTATCTCATTAACTTTAACGCTCTTGAGTGTGGACTTATATACACCCCCAGGTATGTTAATTTAACACGGGAGATTTTGTCGCGACGAAGAGCCGTAATTAACTGACCAGTTGAGCCATATCGCATTAAATATCGCTATCGATATGTCCTCGATATTATCTCAATATGGCTCAGCTTGTCAGTGATCTACGGCTCTTTTGTAGTAAATGACGCTCCATCTGAAAGCAGGTGAAGGTGATTTACTGCTAATCAATGAACCGTCTTTACTGATTAGATGCGCATACAATATCGTGCGATATTATTGCCCAGCCCTAGCCAAAACGTCTCGATCGCCCCCCTGTGACTGGTCCTAGTATAGCTCATAATCCCCGCCTCCCCATGTTATTCAATGGGACGCGAGACCAACTAAACAATTAAATTACACTTCACATATCCTTTTTCCAAAGATAGTTTCTGTCATTTACTGTAGTTTATATCACGTTTATGTAATTTCAAGTGTTCGTTTTTAAAATAAGTTTGTTTTTAGTTAGTTATGTGATGATAAATAACGGTGCTCTGACATCATGATTGACAGCTGTGATTGAAAGGGTTCTCTGTGCGAGGTAGTCACTGAAGCACCAGCGGACTTTTTTTAATAATGTTGATTATGTGGTTAGTAGTTGTATTTACCTTATTGTAACAAGGTTCTGCAATCGGCAGACATCATTGGACAGGAACGAAGCAGACAGAGGCAACTTAATGAAAGTGCGGGGCGTGTGCTTGCGTTTGATTCAGCGAGAATGAGGGCGGGACCTTGATTTCGCGGCTTTACTTCCTGCTCACGACTGCGCATGACTGGTCCCCAAACATGCAAGTGCGCAGACTCAAGTTCGAGATGTCAGAGCCATATCGAGACACTGGCGGCCTGAGTTCTCTCCGATGGAAAAGAGCGAGGGGGTGTCGTCCATCTTTTTTTAAAGTCTCTGCTATGAACAGGTAGTGAGGTTATGCTTCATTGGTTGTATAAGACATGGAAGATGAGGAACACTTGTTGATCTTAAGTTAAAACACCTTTAACATGGGTTACATTATTTGGGGGCAACAAAATGATGACAAGTCTCATAAGGGGAGATTATTGTCTTTGAGCTGGCATTCGCTGTCAGTAATGTGGATTAGCAGAAGTTACATTACAAAGCTTTAAAGAACCAGACCGCTGGCACTTCTGAAATAACTTTCTGCGTTGGCCAGGAATCGGATCCGGGTCTCCCGCGTGGCAGGCGCGAAATTCTTCCACTGAACCACTAATGCTCTACAATCTGTAACAGACACGTCCTTGAGTGATCGCCAAGAACAGGTAGTGAGGTTATGCTTCATTGGTTGCATAAGAGATGGAAGATGAGGAACTCTTGTTGATCTTGAGTTAGCAGAAGTTACATAGCAAAGCTTTAAAGAACCAGAACACTGGCACTTCAGAATTTACTTTCTGCATTGGCCGGGAATCGGACCCCGGTCTCCCTCGTGGCAGGCGAGAATTCTTCCATTGAACCACCAATGCGCGATGATCTCAATCAGACACGTCCTTGAGTGATCGCTATGAACAGGTAGTGAGGTTATGCTTCATTGGTTGCATAAGAGATGGAAGATGAGAACACTTGTTGATCTTGAGTTAGCAGAAGTTACATAGCAAAGCTTTAAAGAACCAGACCACTGGCACTTCTGAAATAACTTTGTGCATTGGCCGGGAATCGGACCCAGGTCTCCCGCTTGGGAAGCGAGAATTCTACCACTGAACCACCAATGCGCGACAATTTCGTTCAGACACGTCTTTGACTGATCGTTATGAACAGGTAGTGAGGTTATGCTTCATTGGTTGCATAAGAGATGGAAGATGAGGAACACTTGTTGATTTTCAGTTAGCAGAAGTTACATAGCAAAGCTTTAAAGAACCACAACACTGGCACATGTCAATTAACTTTTTGCATTGGCCGGGAATCGGACCCGGGTCTCCCGCGTGGAAGGCGAGAATTCTACCACTGAACCACCAATGCGCGACAATCTCAATCAGACATGTCCTTGAGTGATTGCTATGAACAGGAAGTGAGGTTATGCATCATTGGTTGCATAAGAGATGGAAGATGAGGAACACTTGTTGATCTTGAGTTAGCAGAAGTTACAAAACATAGCTTTAAAGAACCACACCACTGCCACTTCTGAAATAACTTTCTGCATTGGCCGGGAATCGGACCAGGGTCTCCCGCTTGGGAAGCGAGAACTCTACCACTGAACCAACAATACGTGACAATTTCAGACACGTCCTTGAGTGATCACTAAGAACAGGTTGTGAGGTTATGCTTCATTGGTTGCATAAGAGGTGGAAGAAGAGGAACACTTGTTGATCTTGAGTTAGCAGAAGTTACAAAACATAGCTTTAAAGAACCACACCACTGTCACTTCTGAAATAACTTTCTGCATTGGCCGGGAATCGGACCCGTGTCTCCCGCTTGGGAAGCGAGAACTCTACCACTGAACCAACAATACGTGACAATTTCAGACACGTCCTTGAGTGATCACTATCGGACCCGGGTCTCTCTTTTGGGAAGCGAGAATTCTACCACTGAACCACCAACGCGCGATGATCTCAATCAGACACGTCCTTGAGTGATCGCTATGAACAGGTTGTGAGGTTATGCTTCATTGGTTGCATAAGAGGTGGAAGATGAGGAACACTTGTTGATTTTCAGTTAGCAGAAGTTACATAGCAAAGCTTTAAAGAACCAGACCACTGGCACTTCAGAATTTACTTTCTGCATTGGCCGGGAATCGGACACAGATCTCCCGCTTGGGAAGCGAGAATTCTACCACTGAACCACCAATGCGCGACAATTTTATTCAGACACGTCTTTGAGTGATCGTTATGAACAGGTAGTGAGGTTATGCTTCATTGGTTGCATAAGAGATGGAAGATGAGGAACTCTTGTTGATCTTGAGTTAGCAGAAGTTACATAGCAAAACTTTAAAGAAACAGACCACTGGTACTTCTGAATTAACTTTCTGCATTGGCCGGGAATCGGACACGGGTCTCCTGTTTGGGAAGCGAGAATTCTACCACTGAACCACCAACGCGCGATGATCTCAATCAGACACGTCCTTGAGTGATCGCTATGAACAGGTAGTGAGGTTATGATTCATTGGTTGCATAAGAGGTGGAAGATGAGGAATACTTGTTGATCTTGAGTTAGCAGAAGTTACATAGCAAAGCTTTAAAGAATTAGACGACTGTCACTTCAGAATTTACTTTCTGCATTGGCCGGCAATCGAACCCAGGTCTCCCGCGTGGCAGGCGAAAATTCTTCCACTGAACCACCAATGCTCTACAATCTATAACAGACACGTCGTTGAGTGATCGCCAAGAACAGGTAGTGAGGTTATGCTTCATTGGTTGCATAAGAGATGGAAGATGAGGAACTATTGTTGATCTTGGGTTAGAATAAGTTACATAACAAAGCTTTAAAGAACCAGACCACTGGCACTTCTGAATTTACTGTTATTGGCCGGGAATCAGACCCGGGTCTCCCGTTTGGGAAGCGAGAATTCTACCACTGAACCACCAATGCGCGACAATTTCATTCAGACACGTCTTTGAGTGATCGCTATGAACAGGTAGTGAGGTTATGCTTCATTGGTTGCATAAGAGATGGAAGATGAGGAACACTTGTTGATCTTGAGTTAGCAGAAGTTACATAGCAAAACTTTAAAGAAACTGACCACTGGTACTTCTGAAATAACTTTCTGCATTGGCCGGGAATCGGACCCGTGTCTCCCGCATGGCAGGCGAGAATTCTACCACTGAACCACCAATGCGTGACAATCTCAATCAGACTCGTCCTTGAGTGATCGCTATGAACAGGTAGTGAGGTTATGCTTCATTGGTTGCATAAGAAATGGAAGATGAGGAACTCTTGTTGATTTTCAGTTAGCAGAAGTTACATAGCAAAGCTTTAAAGAACCACACAACTGGCACATGTCAATTAACTTTTTGCATTGGCTGGGAATCGGACCCACGTCTCCCGCGTCCCGGGCCCTGGATTGTTCAGCTAAACGGCCCTAAACCGTTTCCCATTCATTTTCAATGGTAGTGCTAAACCACTACGGATGCAATATTATTTCGGCCACTAACACTCTCCTGGCGCTCTTCCGTGTTTTGGCAGCCCCGGCAAAATTTAAAGTAGCCTTTTTCATAGCGACTCCAAGAGCGAGAAACCGCACCGCATTCATCATATTTCAACACATCTGACTAAGGTATGATACTTTATTTTATCTCATCTTTTACTAATAATGTTAAAACTTCATGCAAAAACATCAGCATGCCCTGGCTGCTTTTCTTTTCTCGACGAATGCACACAAATACTAATGTTAACCTTGCATTTTTGTTTTTCTGTTTCGTGTTTTTTTTGTGTGTGTGTGTGTGTGTGTAATGGTTTCGTTTAGTCTTGGATAAAATGTTAAATTAAATATCTGACTGTATCAGATTGTTTTTCCCCGTGATATGCTCCACGAGCTTACTGACTTAACTGTTTGTCATCTTTAACAAGTCACCTGTTGGCTTGATCATTATTTTCAACTTTTGAAATATTTATGAGATTGCATATTAAATAGTTCAAAAACGAGATGTTAAAATGTTCACTCGCTGTCCCTGTGAGAACGTATGAGAATTATCCATGGTTTTACCACTAAAATAACTATTCTTACCAATAAAAATAGTACATACTACTATTACATTATTAGTAGATTCTTTTGTAGTAAAATCTCAATATCCATATATTTTCCACTTTTGCATGAGCATAGTAACTTAGCCTACATAGGACATACATGGCATTAAATTAATACAGATACAACAAGAATATGAACATATTATTTACAAATTTATAGATCTGAATGAATATTATCTATTTATAAAAGAGCCTTTCAAATGGCAGTGTAAACAAATGTCAGTAATGCAAAAAGCCATTAAAATGGAGGGGTGCATAGAGTTCAGAGCACCTTAATAGGGACTCTTTCCACGTTTCGATTCCTTTCTTGATATGACCCCCTCTGGAGACCTTTAAATAAGTCAAATTTGACCCAGCGCAGCTTCTGTATACTAAAATCTAAAGCAGCAATACAAAAAATAGTTTAAAAATGAAAGACGTACATTTAATACATATACGTCTAATATTTTTCTTTACTTTTTCTCCCCCTCATATGTCACAGGCCAGCATGCAAAAAAAATTCAGTTTCTTTCCAGGGAGGATGAAAGTTGTTTTCCGCAAGGGACCTCGAGGATACCTCCGTCAGGATCCAACTGATGCAGCTAAGCTGTTGAAGGACAACCCTTCTCTGCAGGACAAGTCTGCACCTCTGAGGGAGGATATAGTCAAACAAAATGCCCTGACTGTGGTCCGTCAGAGAGGAGGGGATGCGTCAGACAGGACAGAGGTGCTGGGGGAATACATCTTGCAGTTGGGTAAATATAAGGGGAAATCCTTCCGGTGGCTTTTGGACAATGATGTAGGCTACACAATCTACCTCATAAAGCACACAGAGAAAGAAGAGGCTGCTGGAGTGTTTATGAACGAGGGGCACAGCAAGGCCAGTTTGTTGACCTTTGTGGGCTATGCCCGCAGCTTTGAAGAAATCAAATCTCTTCTATGTTATGAGTCGGAAAAGCCCACAACTCGAGAGACTCAGAGGACGACCAGCTTGTTGGCTTTGGCTCTCGTGTCAAGAGCACCTGGCGGGAGGTGTGGGACAGCAGAGCTGATGGCTATGCAGCCTTCATCATGAGGACTAAGTGTTCCAGGGACTCAGATGTACAGACTGCAACAGTACCTGAGAAACAAGGAGTCTGCCTCTGTCCCCACTCCACCAGTAATTGTCTCAAGTGCACCTGATGAACCCATGAGTAGTTTTTTTTATTCATTATGCAAAAAATCTATTAGTTTTTTATTTACATCAAAATACGAGTTGTCATGGAACACATGCTTTTAACCAAAACAATTGCACTGCATTGTATTGTTTCTGTCTGTGTCGCAGGGATGGATGATGATGAGGACCTGGAGAAATCAATGCTGAGTATATCGCCCATCAAGGAACTGGTTCAGTGTTGTAAGTGCAGACGTTCTACTGAGTGAACATTCAAAATTGAGTTTGGCTCAAACAGTGTCATTAAATGCGAGTGCGCTATACCATTGAATCTTTTTGTGTGTTGCCAGATAATGCTGCTGCTTCATCATCATCATCATCATCATTTGCTGCACCAGGACAAGCCACAGGAATTGAAATAGGTTTCATAAAAGTTCACACATGTTGGATCGAGCCACAATGAATTGTTGTTCAAAACGCAACCATAAATTAAACCGTTCTTTTGTGTGTGTTTTTTGTGTTCTGGTCATGTTCTGGCCATGTTCATGTTCCACTAATGTTATGTTTGGATGCTGATGTTCCTATAGCAACCAATTTGGTTCATGAATTGATTTCCTCCATGGTGAGGGTAAGTAACAAATTCAATTTTTTCCTCATGCATGTTATTTAGGGTAGGAAAAATCATAGTGCTTCCCCTGCTTAGACTTATCAAGGCTTATATTATTATAATTGAGCATTAATCCATACAAAAATGTGTGTAAGAATAAAGTGTATAAGCTTTCAAATATATCAGAATGAAGTACCCCTTTAATTTATAAGACTTAGTAGGTGAAGTAAGATTTTAGTGATTTGTGTCTTTACCAAGAGTGATTGTTTCATGTTTCTAACTGACATAATAATGTCTATTTTAGAACCAGCTACTTCACTGTCCAGGCCACCTGCTGACACCCAAAGGAAACCACACGAGTCACTAGTAGATGGTAATTGCAGTGTAATTTGTTTCTCAATCTTTCATATTAATCCAATAAATCAATTTTCTTATCCATTTTGGTAAAATCAGTTATATAGTACTTCAATAATTTACTGGGTTAATAGTTTTGTTATTCACTTGTCTTTCCTTCCTTGTGATCCGGCCATGCCTACAGCGAAGAGACCTGTGCCACTTCCTTCTGAACTGCAGTTTCTGGGTGGGTTGTTTTTTTTCTTCTTTTTTTCGGTTTGCCTTGGGTAAGAAAAAAAAAAACAGTTTCCTTGAAGTCCTTCTACCCTTGTGGGTAGGGATTTTGGGTTGTAGGCGCCATCATTGATGTACCCTGAGATCTTTTTTTTATCATGTCCTGTTTGCTTGTGCTGAGTGTCTTTGCTTTTTAAACAATGAAGTGATGTTTTTTACAATGTTGCACAACAATAAAATATTTCTTTTGTAAATTGAGTGTTCTTGCGTCTCTGACCTTCCTGACACCAACGAACCTGTGTGGCTTAGTGCAAAATTGTGTATATTCCCTGTTTGAGTCAGGGTGGCGTAGTCGACTATCACAATTCTTTATTCTTCTAAATTATTTATTAGAACCCCAGAAGCCGATCGAATTGCCACATATATATATATATATATATATATATATATATATATATATATATACACACAATTTTGTGTTGTCTTACATGTTTAGTCACATGTCTTACATTGAGTTTAGATCTACATATGCACGTGTCCTCTTTGTGGATTTTAGTTCAGCGTTCAACACAATTGTTCATGTGAAGTTGATTAACACTTTACAGGAGCTAGGTGTTAGAACATCACTTTGTAAGTGGATTTTTAACTTTTTATGTGATAGAAAGCAAGTGGTTAAAATGGGTGATTACGTCTCGCAGTCAAAATCCCTGAATATTGGTGCTCCACAGGGCTGCGTCCTATCTCCACTTCTTTATTCCTTATACACACATTTCTGTCAGCCACACAGTAGTTCAGTTCTGTTATTTAAGTTTGCCGATGACACTTCTGTAGTTGGTCTTATTACTAATGGAGATGAGTCTGACTACCGCAGAGAAGTGGAGGGGCTGGTGAAATGGTGTGAAAGTTTTAACTTGTCACTCAACATCTCAAAAACTAAGGAACTGGTAGTGGATTTTAGAAAGTCCCCAAGTCCCCTCTGTACGCTCTCCATAAATGGGGTGGAGGTAGAGAGGGTCACTTCTTTCTAGTTTCTTGGGACTACAATCCAGGAATCCCTATCATGGGAGCTCAACACTAATATTAAGATCAATAAAGCACATCAGCAACTCCACTTCTTGCGGCAGCTCAAAAAGTTTGGTGTCAGCCGAGTTGCCATGACCCACTTTTATAGGTCTACTATTGAAAGCGTCCTCACTTTCTCCATGATTGTCTGGTTCGGGCATACAACCGCTCAGGACAAAACTAGGATGGAGAGTGTAGTACGCAGGGCTTCAAAAATCATAGGCTGTAACCTCCCTTCACTTTCTTCACTCTTCTCCACTAGAATAATCAGAAAGGCTAAAAACATTATAGCGGACCACTCTCACCCTGCTAACCATCACTTTAATCTCCTTCCATCAGGTAGAAGATACAGGAGCATTAAGACCTCCACATCACGCTTCAGAGACAGCACCTTCCCTCTGGCTATTAGACATCTGAATTTGCACTGACGGTTGCAGCACCTTATTAACAGTAGGCACTGGGCACTCTCTGGGACGTGGGGTATTTTCCTTAGAATGACTGCAGGTTCTGATCTAATGCCTTATTGTCGTTGGGGACTGATGATGTACATTGTGGGTGTATTTTTGATGTTTGTTCTTTAGATTATTTATGTATGAGAGTTGTACCAAGACAAATTCCTATCGACTCCTGTTGACATGGCAATAAATTATTGAAATTGAATTGAAATTGAATTGACATAAAATCATTTATTAACTTTGAAATAAATAATTGAATGGACATGGTCATGGTTTACATTGGAACTATTCTTTAAAAAGTGAACCATAGAACTTCAAAAACTCACAAAACTATTTATCAAAATATCTTAAAGTTGTGGATGGAGTTAAATAATTGTCTTTCTGTTAAAAGAGAAATTCGGTTACACTGTAATTATAAATTTGAGTTATGAGTATATGTACTTACAACAGGATTAGTGTTTGGTTTGGTTTAGTGTTAATTGATTGTAATTATAGCATATTTAATAGGTATTACTATAATAACCGCTGTAATAATATGTACTGTAATAATGTACTGTAACATTTAACAGTGACACTGTAAAATCAATTTGTTACCAAATTTGTGAATGTGACAACATAGCTACATTTATGTCTGCGACAACATAGCTACAGTTATTTCTGCCTGTGTATAGAAGGTCTGTAATGTTACATTACGTTATACCAAAACGAAAACACAAAGTATAAACCAAAAAATGTAAGACAATTTTAACATTTAATGGAAGCATGATAATAGTAAATTGTTGTCTTTTTCAGAGAGGTTTTTGGTTCAAGTTTTTTTTTTTGCCTGTAATAAATGTTAAACTAACAATTATCTTGTTTATCAGTTGCCCCAAACACCACAAACTGTCCATGCATCTTTTCAGCCTCCTAATGAGTGCTGCCACACTGTTGGAAATGGATGACATCGTTACAAGCGTGGCAGTACTGTTCTCAAGTCCTCAGAGTGGTGACATTGTGGAAAAACACTTCCAAAACCTTCAGAACAGGTTGCAAACAATTGGGTTTTATGAAGGCAGCGAGCGTGCAGAAATTGACTTTGAGGTTTGTCTGATTTGTGCAGTGTACAACTGTATGTTTCTGTTTCACTTCAATGTTGCTATAACATTTTTATATCATGGTGTATGATCGCAATGTGACAGTCAGCAATTATGTTAGAGAACTGTTGCAAATTTGAGTGACACATGAACTATCATGTAGCATTGGCTTTATGTGATGAAATATTGGCCTCAAAAATGGTCAACCATGATTTCATATAGCATCAAGAACTGATACAGTATCTCTTTTCCTCCTTTTATGGAACCAAACTTAATATTCTAGATGTATCTTTGCTTAAATACAGACTGAAAGTATTTCTTCATTTGCAGGTGACCATGGGACCCACAACATTTCAAAGTCATTTTGAGGAAATTGTGGCAAACGCTCCTGTAGATGAAAAGGGGGAGCCAAATAAGTATCATTCACCAACGTTCATGCCTTACCTTGTCAAATATTTCCAACCTCAGGCAGTTTTGTGGTCCGGTCTCATGCTGGGTAAGTGACAACTCAATTTTTTAGTATAGCTTGGAGAGAGGTTGTGGGATTTGAACAATGGTAAACATTTGACATTGCATTTAAAGGTCTAAATTTGTTACATTAATATAGGTGATCTTGGCCGTCATGGAAAAGGACCAGCCTACAAACATTTCTCCAAGATTTTTAAGCGTTGTAGTCAGTCAGGCACACAGGTGCATGTATGATAATGTCTTACACAAAATTACATGCCCAATATGTGTAGTCTTTAACTCTCAGTAATTATTTTAACCAATAATGTAGAACTACACTGAGGACAACAAGACACAGGGTATAATGGAGAAAAGCCAATGGGATCTGAAAAAAATTAGATTCCAGAGACGTCGTCTCACAAGGCTCTCTTAATGGAATTCTCTGACTCTACGTGCAAGAGAAAAGTATGTTTATTTAATTGTTTACCTTCGGTATAAGTACTTACCTGTACTTATTTCTTAAGTAATTATTCCAATGAATCTGCTTTATTAAAGACGTTCAGGATAAATGTTGAACGCTGGAGAGAAAGGAAGCCCTCCAAGAAAGGCATCTACGTGTCGCCAATAAAGAAAGATTTCCCATTCCAGAAAACAAAAGTGATATTACATTATCAAATACAATCAAACTTATCACCCTTCATTGTTCGTTATGGTTTTACTTAAAAACATGGCTACTATTTATAGTATACTTTCGAACATTTAAAATGTATTAAATGTTTAGAGTAATTTCAATGTAAATTACATAATAATTGAATAATTTCTGATGCCACAAATCTAATTTTATTGTATGTGATGTGTGAGCTGTATCTTCCTGTATGTGATGTGAATGGTAAGACTGCAGTCAAATGAGGCAAAACGGCTCCACAAGAACCAAAGACTGTGACGGACACCAGCTCGCCTGGACCCAAGTCAGAAAAGTTACGACTTTAATGTTATTCCGAAAGACATTGCTTAATGAGTTTTCCCAGTGCATCCAGTGAGCTGTATCTTCCAGTATGTGATGTGAACGTTTAGGCTGCAGTCAAAGGAGGCAAAATGGCTTTAAAAGGACCAAAGACTGTGACGGACACCAGCTCACCTGGACCCAAGTCAGATAAGGTAAGTAACTATGTGCTCCTCCTTTGCTGTTGCTTGTGAGGAGTTTGGATTGAAGATCAGCCTGGGAAAACAGTGGTCTTTGCCCAACCTGCTATGCTCTCACCCACAATCACATCTGAGCTATTTGCATTATTGATATACTGCCGGATACTTTTTAGATTTGCTTATTTATATAGCTAATCATTTGGTTTTTTTTATGCTGTATTATAAAATTAATTTGAAAGTTTCAAACTTGAATTAATAAAGGCATTTTGAAAGAAACTTCATCTTATTGTGCTTGACAATAACAAACATTATTCTACTCTATTAGCTTACGCTCTCTAACAAGCCAATGTTCAGACAAATTCAATTTTATAATTTATATCAATGATGGACTTTGTCAAAGATAAGAGATTTAGCGAGGAAATGCTATTTTCATATCACAATGATCTAAAGAAAAGAGCCAAATATAATTGTGGCTTTCATAACACTTTATAATAGGTTGCATGTGTTTCATGTTTACAGCTTTGGATTCAGTAACGTTAGGCCTACACGTGCATGTACCATGATACACTGTTACCCACTAAAATGTCACGATTCCAACAACACATGATAACAAATAATTTATCTAAAAAATTAACACAAAATGAAAACACAGATGCTTACAAAACAAAAGTGGTAATGTATTTTACCTGTATTTCGACCGTCAGCTGAATGCATGCAATCCGCTGCCTCGTTTAAAATGTTTGAAAATGGTCGATCGCGTGACCGGTGATCTGATCTGTGCTATCAAGTCTCGCGTTGTCAGCAGTCATGTCTCAGTCGGTCTCAGTAGGGCTGTTGCCATCTCTCGGTTGAGAAATGTAATTGCATTTTTATTTAATTTAAAATGAAAGACAGTCAAATAAAACCGTGGATTTTTTATTAATGTGTGACTGTGACAGCAAACATGAAGCTGCGTGGGTGAAAAACAATTAAACAATTTTAAGATTTTATTTTGGCTATACTAATCGCTGGTCTAAACCAAGTCGTTAAACGTAGACCACTTATTGCCTTGATTTCGCCGGTGGGCTAAAAGCAGATTGTACATAGCCCATCCAATTCAGAGCTAAATCGTGACTACATATCAACCAAATCATGATATGACACTGGCACCTTGTAGATATGTTTACCAATGCGAACATGATGGGATATCAACTATCTCATTCGTTGCCTGCCCAACAATTCATTAAAACGACAATTAATCAGTTTCAACTAGAAGTGGGCTATAAATAGCCGGGAAGACTATACGAGCTAGATCGCGTCTACACACAGCCTACACATAAAAAAAGGTCAAAGAAATCAAACCAAACACCTTGTAATCACAGTTGACTTTGCTTACATGATGGAATATAATACATTTTGCAAGTTATTTTGGAAAAAAATACATTTAGCCATGATTCAGTGTTATTTTGGCTAGAAGTGGGTTACACATAGCCGGACTATATCGGGTCTATTTTTAACCTAGACGGTGAAATGAGGGCTATTGCTTGCTGGGGTAATCAATCTAGATTAATTCTGTCCACACTCACTGTCCACATTCTGTCCACATTAATCTGTCCACATTCACTCAGTATGTCACCTGTGCCACTAGAGACAATAAAACATTGGATTTATTTTTTGCCAACATCAAGGACGCATACATTGTGACTCCCCTCCCCCCCATAGAGAAAGCTGATTACAATATGGTCCATCTCCAGCCTGTGTATATGCCTATTGTATACAGGGAGCCTGTGGTGTTACGGACGGTGAGGAGCTGGACTGTAGAGAGTGAGGAGGCTCTTAAACACTGTTTTGAAACCACTAGGTGGTCAGAGCTCTGTGACCCACATGGGGAGGATATCAACGCACTTACAGATTGTGTTACGGACTATATTAATTTCTGCTATGAGAATACCGTGCCCACTAGGTCGGTACGATGTTTCTCAAATAACAAGCCGTGGATTACCCCTGATTTTAAGGCACTCTTAAAGGAGAAGAGGAGAGTTTTTAGATTGGGGGACAAAGATGAGTTGAAGGCTGTACAGAAGCGGCTAAGGAGGAAGATCAGCGATGGGAAGGCTTGTTTCAAGAGGAAGCTAAATAAACAGCTGGAACAGAGAGACATTAGGGGGGTGTGGAGTAGCTTGAAGACCATCTCAGGCTTTAAATCTCCCCCCACACAGGTTGAGGGTGACCTTAAGTGGCTGAATGATCTGAACCATCATTTTAATAGATTTGATCAGCCAATCACACCTCCCACCTTGCCTCACCCCACACAACTGTACCTCATCCCCACACAACCAGGACAAGGCACCTCCTCCGCCTTTCATACCCCTTACACCTTAGGTTCATCTCACTTCTCACCCACTACATCTCCAGATGGACTTTCTCATATCCCTAGCACTGATCCACCCTGCCTTCCCCTGTCTTTTACAGCAGTACAGGTGAGACAAGCGCTAAGGAAAATCAAGGGGAGGAAAGCAGCAGGTCCTGATAGTATCAGCTCTAGGCTCCTGAAGTCATGTGCAGACCAACTTAGTGGAGTTTTGGAGAGGATCTTCAATCTGAGCCTGAAACTGGGAGAGGTACCACAGTTGTGGAAAACATCCTGTGTGGTACCGGTGTAGGGCTGGGCGATAATATCGCACGATATTGTATGCTCGTCTAATCAGTAAAGCCGGTTCCTTGATTAGTAGTAAATCACATTCACATGCTTTCAGATGGACGATATGAGTGTTAAAGTTAATGAGATAAGTAAGTGATTAATTTAGTGATGATTGAGCATTATTGAAGACACCTGATGATAACAAGCAGAATCACTGAAGGACAATCACAAATTTTCAGCCACCGTTATGGAGATCAGTGTTTGCTTTAGTTGGGCTCTTGACACTTATATTTTTACTTTAATTTTTGTTTGCCTGGTGATTTTGACTTATAACAGTCAAATGAACAAAGGCAACTTGATCTGATAGTGTTGGCTATGTTTTGACATAACCTAATCATGCAATGATCTGAAAAACAAACGTATTCAGATGATTTGGTTAACTTGTTAGCTACAGTTTTGTAGTTATGTTACATATCTGTACTTTCTTATAACCTCAAATATTTAATAAAATATTTTAATCAATTCACTGTCATCTTTATACAGAAACACAGAGATCAATAATCAGCCTGTCTATCTCATCCATGGTGACATGCTGCCACCAATCAGAACTCATTAATGTCTCCCATCATGCATTGCGGTATGAATAAATTATGATCTGAATTGTCTATGTAATTTACTTTTCCTACTTGAAAATTCTACTCGTCACCGTTGTTGAGAAGCTTTGACTGAATCTTGAGGTCTGTGTGTGCCTTAAAGAAAGATTTTCTAAACAACTTTTGAGAAATTACATTATATTTAACATTACGGATGTTTATGCCGAATCTCGGTTATACACTAACCAACAAAATAAATCATAGACATAAATTTTAAATGATGACAGTCATTATGTAACTAACATCATTTTATAATTTTTTATATTTGTTCATTTGACAGGATTAACTCAGATGCAATAGCATATAAAATTTTTAATATGAGGGTCAAGAAGACCAACTAAAGCAAACACTCACCTCCACAACGGTGGCTTAAATTTTTTGATTTTTTCCTTGTGATTCTGCTTTAGGTGTCTTCAATAATGCTCAATCATCACTCATTTAATCACATAATTATCTCATTAACTTTAACGCTCTTGAGTGTGGACTTATATACACCCCCAGGTGTGTTAGTTTAACACGGGAGATTTTGTCGTGACGAAGAGCCGTAATTAACTGACCAGTTGAGCCATATCGCATTAAATATCGCTATTGATGTCCTCGATATTAACGCGATTTGGCTCAGCTTGTCAGTGATCTACGGCTCTTTGTGGTGAATGCCGCTCCATCTGAAAGCAGGTGAAGGTGATTTACTACTAATCAATGAACCGGCTTTACTGATTAGATGCGCATACAATATCGTGCCATATTATCGCCCAGCCCTATACCGGTGCCAAAAACGTCACACCTGAAAGATCTCAACAGCTACAGGCCAGTGGCTCTTACATCACACATGATGAAGACGCTGGAGAGACTGGTCCTGCAGCATCTCCGCTCCACAGTGGCCCCCTCTATGGACCCGCTACAGTTTGCCTACAGGCCCAACATCGGGGTGGAGGGCACTGTTATCTTTTTGCAGCATCATTCACTCGCCCACATGGAGAAGCCCGGCAGCACTGTGAGAATCATGTTTTTTGATTTCTCAAGTGCTTTTAATACCATCCAGCCGATGCCTCTAAAGCTGTGGTTCCCAACAGGGGGGTCGCGGCCCACAAGGGGGCCTCAGCGAGCTATGCGGGGGGTCGCGTCATATTTTGAAAACTTGAAAAGTGGTGAGCAGTGAGAAGAAGATTATGTCAGATTAGCTAATTTTATCTCACCAAAAAAATGGACAAATTTGTGATTCGTCCTCCTCCACAAAAACGGCAGAGTCCCACTGATTCGCCTACAGCTGCTGATAGTAATGACCCAGGAATACCGGATCCAGGTGAGGAAGCTCCCACCAAGTCTGCTCGCGGTACTACCAGTGCTAGCAATACGGCAAACACGAAATGCAGGACATATCAAGATAGCTACCTGAAATATGGTTTTATTTCATTTTCTCGTAGCAAAGAGTCCCTGCCCCAGCCACAGTGCATTTTCTGCGCCAAAGTCCTTGCTAACGAATGCATGAGGCCGTCCAAACTAATAAGACATTTTCAGACAACTCATCCCCAATACCGCGACAAGCCCGGGGCATTTTTTGAGCGCAAGGCAAAAGAATTGACACTCGCAAAATGATATGAGGGAAATCACAGCTACTGACAAGAAACTTTTAAAAATATCTCATACAGTTGCTGAAAAAATCGCCAAGGCAAAGAAAGGGCATACAATTGCAGAAACTTTGATCTTGCCATGCGCAACAGAGATTGTCAAGGAATTATTTGGAGAGGATAAATCAAAACAATTGGCCAAGATACCATTATCAAATAATACAGTCAAACGTCGCATCGCAACCATGTCAGAAGACGTGAGAGATCAGCTTTCTGCTCGACTTTGTGGTAATAAATTCGCACTTCAATTAGACGAGTCTACTGATGTGTCAAAAATGGCACATCTCCTCGCATACGTTCGTTATGAATGGGAAAACGAAATGAAAGAAGATTTTTTGTTTTGTAAAGAGCTGCGTACCACGACGACGGCAAACGATATTTTTGAAACTTTGGATGATTTCATGAAATCAAATGAGATAAACTGGAGCGACTGTATTGGGGTGTGTACTGATGGAGCTGCTGCGATGACTGGCAGGCAGTCCGGGGTAGTTCAGCGTATCAAAAGTGTTGCACCCCTTGCGATTTCAACGCACTGCTTTCTGCACAGAGAGGCGCTTGCTACAAAAGAAATGGAACCCACTCTCCATGGAGTTTTAGATGTGGCCATAAATACACAGCAAAATCCCCAGTGTTAAATTAACACTGAGAGTGTGGATTATATAAACTCTGAGCAGAGTGTTAAATGAACACTGAAGCAGTGTTAAAGTTAATGAGATAATTAAGGGAATAATTGAGTGATGATTAAGCATTATTGAAGACACCTGATGTTAACAAGCAGAATCACTGAAGGACAAAACCGGAAATTTTAAGTCACCATTATGGAGATGAGTGTTTGCTTTAGTTGGGCTCTTGACCCTTATTTCTTTATCATTATATTTTGTTTGGCTGCTGTACATGAGTTATAACAGCCAGATGAACAAATAGAAAAGGTGATCTGATGGTGATGGTTGTGTTTTAACATAATCATTAATTCACAATCATTTGACCTGAATCACTGAATTCATATAGATTCTAATTTCTGAGTTAGGTTTACTTTATTAATTATAGCAGCAGTGACCTTGTATAGCATATTATTCTCAATGGCTACAATGTATTCAAAATAATTTCCTAAAAGCTTTTCTAATACATTTTTTACTTCCCTTTAATTTTAAGACACACAGACATCAATAACTAGCCTGTGAATCTCAACAATGGTAAGAGTTATAGAGCATGTTGCATTGCATTCTGGGTGCCACCAATCAAAACTAGGGCTGTGCGATAATATCGCACGATATTGTATGCGCATCTAATCAGTAAAGCCGGTTCCTTGATTAGCAGTAAATCACCTTCACCTGCTTTCAGATGGAGCGGCATTCACTACAAAGAGCCGTAGATCACTGACAAGCTGAGCCAAATCGCGTTAATATCGAGGACATATCGATAGCGATATTTAATGCGATATGGCTCAACTGGTCAGTTAATTACGGCTCTTCCCGTGTTAAATTAACACACCTGGGGATGTATATGAGTCCACACTCAAGAGCGTTAAAGTTAATGAGATAATTATGTGATTAAATGAGTGATGATTGAGCATTATTGAAGACACCTAAAGCAGAATCATAAGGAAAAAATCTAAAATTTTAAGCCACCGTTATGGAGGTGAGTGTTTGCTTTAGTTGGGCTTCTTGACCCTTATATTAAAATAGGGTTATAAAGAGGGTTATTTCATTTGCTATTGCATCTGAGTTAATCCTGTCAGGTGAACAAAGATAAACAATTATAAAATGATGTTGGTTATGTAATGACTTTTGTCATTCTAAATTTATGTCTGTGATTTATTTTGTTGGTTAGTGTATAACTGAGATTCTGCATAAACATCCAGAATGTTAAATATAATGTAATTTCTCAAAAGTTGTTTAAAAAAAATCTTTCTTTAAGGCACACACAGACCTCAAGATTCAGTCAAAGCTTCTCAACAACGGTGACGAGTAGAATATTCAAGTAGGAAAAGTAAATTACATAGACAATTCATATCATAACTTATTCATACCGCAATGCATGATGGGAGACATTAATGAGTTGTGATTGGTGGAAACATGTCACCACGGATGAGATAGACAGGCTGATTATTGATCTCTGTGTTTCTGTATAAAGATGACAGTGATTTGATCAGAATATTTTATTAAATATTTGAGGTTTTAAGAAAGTACAGATATGTAGCATAATCACAAAAATTTAGCTAACAAGTTAACCAAATCATCTGAATAAGTTTCATTTTTCAGATCATTGCATGATTATGTCAAAACACAACCAACACTATCAGATCACAGTTGCCTTTGTTCATTTGACTGTTATAAGACAATATCACCAGGCAAACAAAATATAAAGTGAAAATATAAGGGTCAAGAGCCCAACTAAAGCAAACACTGATCTCCATTACGGTGACTTACAATTTGTGATTTTGTCCTTCAGCGATTCTGCTTGTGATCATCAGGTGTCTTCAATAATGCTCAATCATCACTAAATTAATCACTTAATTATCTAAATAACAGTTTAATTTAATACTCATATCGTGAAAGCATGTGAAAGTGATTTATTACTAATCAAGGAACCGGCTTTACTGATTAGATGCGCATAACAATATCGTGCGATATATCGCCCAGCCCTAATCAAAACCCATTCATGGCTCCCATCATGCATTGCTGTATGAATAAATAATGATCTTATGTTCAGAGGTGATTTGTTTGTCACCATTGCTGAGATTAGTGTGTTAATTCTTGATGTCTATGTATGCCTATATAAAATATTTTTGGGATTTTTTTTAAATTTTTCTTTTATCATTTTTCATTGAAAATGCTAAAAATGTCATGTCCTAAAATGACCATACTGCTAAAATCCTTAAGGTAAATATATCTCAGAGTTTATGCTCTTGATGAGTTCAGCGATTCAGGTCAATTAATGATTATGTTAAAACACAACCATCACCATCAGATCACCTTTTCTATTTGTTCATCTGGCTGTTATAACTCATGTACAGCAGCCAAACAAAATATAATTTTAAAGATTTAAGGGTCAAGAGCCCAACTAAAGCAAACACTCATCTCCATAATGGTGACTTAAAATTTCCGGTTTTGTGCTTCAGTGATTCTGCTTGTTAACATCAGGTGTCTTCAATAATGCTCAATCATCACTAAATTAATCACTTAATTATCTCATTAACTTTAACACTGCTTCAGTGTTCATTTAACACTCTGCTCAGAGTTTATATAATTCTCACTTCTCAGTGTTAATTTAACACTCTCAGTGTTAATTTAACACTGGGGATTTTGCTGTGTATCTTGAACTTTGTGAAAGCCAGAGCCACCAACTCCTGGTTATTCACTGCGCTTTGCGAAGAGGTAGGCGCTGATTATGATACCCTGCTGATGCACACTGACGTGAGGTGGCTGTCCAGAGGGCGGGTGCTGATGCGTCTGATTAGCCTGAGGAAGGAGTTGCGTGAATTTCTTGCGGACAAGAGACCAGACCTTGCTGAGTTTTTGGACTGTGACAAATGGCTCGCTCAACTCAGCTACCTGTCAGACATATTCTGTGAAATGAACAAGCTTAACAGAGCAATGCAAGGTTCAAACATAAACACTGTGGTGCAGTATAAACGAGTAGAGGCTTTCAAAAGAAAACTACACATGTGGAAAAACCGTGTCTCCTCTGGAATCAGTGACATGTTCGAGCACACCCATGCATTTATTGCAGAAAAACATTTTGATTTTAAAATCATTCAACATCAAATAACAGTGCATCTCTCAAAGGTCCTGGAGAAATTTGATCATTATTTCCCCGCTCTAACTGAGGAACAAGCAGCTGATTTTCTGTGGATCAGAAACCCCTTCACTGAGAAAATTGAAGCAAAGCTTCCAGCTACTCTGCCATCAAGACTTCTGGAAGAGCTTATAGAAATATCCTCTGATGCCAGCCTGAGAGCCCGTTTCAGTGAGGTCCCGTTGGAATCATTCTGGTCCAAAATTGCAGAAGAACACCCAGTATGTCACACAGCTGCAATGAAGGTGTTGATTCCTTCAGCACCACCTACCTTTGTGAAGCTGGGTTTTCAACCATGACAGCCCTTAAAACCAAACACAGGGCCAGACTGACCCTTGAGGATGATATGCGTCTTGCTTTGTCAAAGATCTCTCCACGTACTGACCAAATTATTACTCGCTGCCAGCAGCAATCCTCACACTGATTGACAAAGCTTCACAAATAACATGCAGTAAACATACAAGTATTGTGGTCCCAGACAGCATTCATTTTGTAATATCCTATATTCATTTTTTTAAAGACTAATGTGAATACTAATATTTTTGTTATTTCATTTCAAATAGGGCCAATTTATAGGCTATATTAGGAGTAAAAAAATAATTGCAAATGGCCTACTGATGTTTTTGTTGTTGTAGTTACAATACTATGGCTTTAATTGTTCCTTAAATATATATGGTTACAGTAATAAACATACCGTTTGTTTGAAAACAAAAAAATCGCCATCCTTACTGCAAGCTTACAAGAGCGATAATGAGATCAAATGTGAAGGGGGGCCCTAAAATATTTTCTTGGGGAAAAGGGGGTCTCAGACAAAATAAGGTTGGGAACCACTGCTCTAAAGGATAAGATGGAGAGGACTGGTGTGGATCACCTGCTGTCACAGTGGGTTTTCAACTATCTCACGAAACGGCCACAGTTTGTGAGAGCAGGTGACGGCGTGTCTGACCGTCTCATGTGTCCCTTCCTCTTCACCCTCTATACGGCAGACTTCAGACACAACTCGGATGGATGTGTTATGCAGAAGTTCTCTGATGACACTGCTATTGTTGGCCTCATTATGGAGGATGATGATGCAGAGACTGATACAGAACTTTGTGGACTGGTGTCAGCAAAACCACCTCCAGATCAACGTGGAGAAGACCAGGGAGATGGTGGTCGATTTTCGCAGACGGCGGCCTGCTCTCCCCCCACTGGTGAACATCCAGGGAAGGGATATTGAGAGAGTGGACACTTATAAGTACCTCGGTGTTCACTTAAATAACAAGCTGGATTGGACTCATAACACTAATGCTCTGTATAAGAGGGGTCAGAGCAGGCTGTACTTCCTGAGGAGGTTGAGATCCTTTGGAGTGACAGGGCCCCTCCTTAAGACTTTTTATGACTCCGTGGTGGCTTCGGCCATCTTCTATGCGGTGGCTTGCTGGAGCAGCAGCATTACTGAGAAGGACATAAAAAAGTTGGAGAAGGTGATCAAGAAATCTAGTTCTGTCCTGGGCTGTCCTCTGGACTCAGTGAGGGAGGTGGGAGATAAAAGGATCCTGGCTAAAGTGACAGCTATGCTGGCCCATGAGTCCCACCCACTGCACTATACTCTGGCACCCCTGGAGAGTAGCTTCAGTGACAGGCTGTGCCATCCCCGCTGTGTGAGGGAGAGATACCGCAGATCCTTCCTACCAGCGGCTGTCAGACTGTACAACGCACATTGCTGACTTTGGACGTTTTTTATTTATTTATTTATTTTATATTTATATTTATGTCTACATCACATGTCCCATAATGTGTTATATCTTGACCTATGTGCACTGACCTTTTTAATTGTGCACTTATCTATCTCTGTCCTGTCTCTACTGTTGCAAACCGTAATTTCCCCATTGTGGGACAAATAAAGGTTTTTCTTATCTTATCTCTTATCTTATCTATCTATCACACAAAATATATATATATATATATATATCTGTTCCACAGAAACCTTTAAAGGGATACTCCACCGAGTTTTCATATTAAACTATGTTATTCCCTTAACTAAGACGAGTTGATACCAGTGGTGGAGGAAGTACTGAATCTCAGTACTTAAGTAAGGCCTCGTTTACACTGCATGGTTCAAGTGACCCAAATCCGATTTTTTCCTCTCATGTGGCACAGATCGGATATGACGGGTGAACGTGTAAGCAGGAAAAAAACGCATGGATTCCTATTTTCTCAGATCGGATTTAGGCCTTATTCATATGTGGTAATAAATCGGATATGAATCGGATACGTGCATTTGCGTGTGCCATGTAAGCAGACAAATCGGATATTCCCCAGTAAATGCGAGTCATGCGTCATTAAAAACTGCACGATTATATGCACGAGCCGCGCGATGGAAGAAAGGATACACGCAGTGGAGCAATGCTTTATTAATTCTACTTAAGTAAAGTAAAGATCCGTGAATAATGTACTTAAGTAAAGTAACGAAGTATTTGTACTTCGTTACATTCCACCACTGGTTGATACATACCTCTCTCGTCCAGGGCTGGACTGGGACAAAAAATCGCCCTGGGAATTTTGGCCCAGACTGGCCCACTACATATGAACATAAACGTTACATAACTGAACTGTGTATGCTCTTGAATATGTATACCAACAACTCCTATTAAAACCACCAAGCCATCTACGAGTGAGATGAGTGAGATGAGACCGGCTCTCGCCTTCTCTCCCCCTCCCTCTTATTTCCATCAATACCATAGGGTCAATACAACCATCGTGACATTTGACAAGCGGAAGCCGGTAAGAGGACTTTTCACGAGTGAAGGTATTATTGCGACAAGTAAAAGAGCTCTAAAGCACTTTTTATGGTATTCCGCCATACAATATAGTCATCAATTTTAAACGCTTAGAAAAACACAACGTTTTATTTTGTGTCACCAGTCTAGGTCGAGTTACACTAATCGAGTAACTGTGTTTAAATAGGGAAAACGAGGAAGTGTTTGGTCGCTTCTCTTTTGGGCCCATATTTAATGCACTGGGCTAAGCTAAGTGCTAACATAGTTTTGCGGCAATACAGAGCAATAGAATGCACGCACTGAGACGAGAGAGGTATGTATCAACTCGTCTTAGTTAAGGGAATAACATAGTTTAATACGAAAACCCGGTGGAGTATCCCTTTAAGGAACACAGACATCCCTATCAAACCGGGGAGTACAACAAGGTCTGTAAATAAGAACTATGGACCATGCTGGCAATGAGCAGACCCCTCCCAAAAAAAATCAGCAGTAAAACTACAAAGGCCTCCTCAGGTCCCAAAACATAGCAAAATGACTGCTGTTCTCCATCCGCAGCACTGGCTTAGTTGTGATGAAATAGATTTTGCATCATACTTGCTTGCAAGCGAGTACCCTCACATTCATGGATTTCAGTCAAGTGTTTTATTTAGTGTTTTACATGATGGAGGGATTGTGGGTACTCCAAGCAGCCCATTTGTACAAATTTTACACACTGGTGGCAACCACTGGGTAACTGCTAGCAACCTGTTTTGCAGTGACAATCAGGTTTGCATTTATGACAGTCTTTCGACAATGCTGAACAACAAAGACAAACAAATTTTGTCATGGTTACTTAGGCCAATGGAATACCAATTTACAATTATTCATCCTGCTGTCCAACATCAGTCAAATTCTAGCAACTGTGGTTTGTTTGCAATTGCATTTGCATTATGCAGCAACCTTAGGCCAGAAAACTGCAAGTTCCGTGAGGGCCGGTTGAGGACAGAACTTCTAACTTCCCTTCAGGAAAGGTAAAATAACATTTTAAAACAGAGCCAAGGGTTAGCGTTGCAAATTCTGGACAAACATGTGAATGTGTACTGCATATGCAGGACTGCACACTGCAGGGAAGTAATGGTTGAATGTACTTCGTGCAAGGGGTGGTATCATCCTAACTGTGTGAAGATACCCCAAAATGCCATTACTGGGGATGATTGGAAATGCTGCAATTGTACTGGCTAAATCTAATATATATATATATATATATATATATATTCCTAAATCCAATTTAGGAAGTTAAATTACTTTATGGAAAGTATGTTTAATTTTTCTTGATAGTACCCTCGCAACAAGTGTGTGAAATATATTTTGGTTTCAGTTTAGGTTTTCATTTCTTGATTATAAACATTTTTATTGTTTCACTACCATTTAAAATGGTCTATTTAAAGTAGCCATGTAAAGTTAAGTTTTTATTTTATATAAATGTTAATAACAGGGTTTAAAGCAAACATTTTTTTTATTTATGTTCGCATGTGTGTGGTTTTTTGTGACATGTTTCTAAAAGTTGATGTTCTTCATAAAACAAATGGCTTGAATAAACAAATTGCATCTGTGTTTTTTTTATCCAACAGTATTTAAGTAAATAAATGTAAATTACAAACAAAGTTTAAAACTTTAAACTATCAATGTGAGATAAATGACGTATAAATAATATTTTCAGTACTGTACAATTTAGTGCTGAGAAGGTCTTTTTACACATCTGAAGTAAATTTAAGTGACCTATTCCAAAATGCATTTTTTTTTCTACTTATTACAAACGAGGTCTTTATGGGCCCCAGAAGTGGAATAATGTGACATTTCTCCAAAATGCTACAGTAAACTGGTTTGATATGAGTTTTTTACACTGTATGGGACGTCCAGTACAAGAATTGACCATTAGTTTTTTCTGCTTATTAGAAATGAGGTCTTTATGGGCCTCTGAAGTCGAATAATGTGACATTTCTCCAAAATGCTACAGTAAAATGTTTTGATATGAGTAGTGTGTACTGTATGGGACGTCCCGAACAAGAACTGACCATTAGTTTTTTCTACTTATTAGAAATGAGGAATTTATGGGCCCCTGAAGTCGAATAATGTGACATTTCTCCAAAATGCTACAGTAAAATGTTTTGATATGAGTTGTGTGTATGGGACGTCCAAGTAAATGGTTGATGAGGCATTGGTCAACATGGTCATAAAAGACTCGCAGCCATTTACAGTGGTTGAGGATGAGGGTTTCAAGGGCCTCATCCATGCCCTTGATCCTTCCTACATAATCCCAACCAGACAGGTGACTATAGCAGAGGTTGATTTTGATGTATAATCTACATAATAAAACTGTATCTGTAACAATATTTTTCTGTTTTGTGAACTCAAAAAAGCTTTAAAGGGCACCTATTTTGCCCCTTTTTACAAGATGTAATATTGGTCTCTGGTGTCCCAAGAATGTATTTGTGAAGTTTCAGCTCAAAATACCCCACAGTTGATTTATTATAACCATTTGAAAATGTCATTTTGGGGCCTGCTTAAAAATGACCCGTTTCGGAGGTGTATGGCTTTAAATGCAAATGAGCTGGATATACCCGCCCTGCCTTTGGATGAGGGTGTAACTTGATATCAATGGCAGTCGGTACTGAGAGACTGAGAGAAACCGGAGAAACCGCAGTTTTGAATGCCATTCAGCAGCGTACGTTTGAATAGGAATATATAAATACTACTAAAAGACTCCGGCAGAATAAACAAAAATGAGAATGGACCAGTACGTCTCGGTATGGTTATTTGATACATTTATGTACTTATAGTAATCGCGTCCCCTTTGAAATGATGGGTATACAACACACACACAAACACACACAAACACTAATGCTAGCGCAATTTTTTTGAAATTACATACACATACTCTGATAAAGTTTGCTGCATACGAACAAAATTACAGTTATGCATGGACCTGTGGCGTCATTGCATTCTCAATATTAAGTACTTTAGCCTCACAGAATATTCAAGGATGTGTAGGCAGGTCACGTCATTAATTTTCAATGTCAGCCGGCGGCGAGCTCCGGCGAGAAGAGTTGAAGTCAAGTCAACTTTATGATAATGAGTTATGACGCAGTTCAGCAGCAAGTGAATTTAGAAGTGCTCCTCTTAAAAGGATTCCAGAGGACACAGTCAAGTAACTTTTGTTCCGACCACATTAGTTCCCAAACAAAATAGACGAGGTTGATCATCTGAATTTGATAAGGTGTGCAATACTATAGGCAACATTTTCATGCTAGAACACTTGTTTTTCAGGAGGAATGCTAATTAGATTAAAGCTGCGGTCGGCAACATTTTTTTGATCATATTGAGTGAAATCGACACTATAATCCGACAGAACAATATAAATAAAGTGATTTTAGAAAAAACCCGAGCTTCTAACTCCACCTGGAGTGTGTTATTTGTTTTGCAAAAATCCTGTGCTCCCTGTTCACTGTGTCAAATCAGTGCAGGGGGGTGTGAGATCTGACTGTCAGTCACAGATCGGGCACACGCCACCCCTCATGCACGTTACAATCACATGCACACGCCTGAAGTTCGCACAGTAAGAAAGAGTGATGGCGGAACACTAACAAACCAAGTAAGCTCATTTAGAGTATAAATGATGTTAGCAATTGCATATTGGTATATTAGCTAGGACAGCATACGCCTTATTCACGGCAGCGCCATCTTTGATTTTTAATGAGAATGAAAGCGAGGCTGTGAGGGATAGACTTGCATCTCTTCAATGGGCTGTACTGTTATTTAATGTGTTTTCAGATTGTTCTGTTTATAAAACACTGGAAAAATATCTTCCCAAGAAATTTCAGTTGACAAAAAACTCCCGAAAATGTAAGCTGTGAAAAAATCGTCAGTAATTTGAGCTTTATTCAGCTTTTAACAGCGGACGCCACTGGAAACACGGTAAGTCTATCCCTCACAGCCTCACTCTCAAACCTGTCATGGCGCTGCTCTGAATAAGGTCTATACCTCAAAATAATCCATGGTGTTGATGAATGCTGATGAGACGGTCGCGTTCACAGAAAACCTGGAGTGCACGCACTTGCGCACGAACTCTGTGGGAGGGTATCCGTTGATAGTGGGGGAGGGCCATACGAGTTGTAAACATTCAAAATGTTGCCAAATCCACTCAATCAGCAGAGTTATCAACGGCAGCTTTAACACTTAACCATGAACAAAAAAGACACCACAAAAATGGCTTTTAATTAGTATTATTTAGTTAGCAAACATGTCACTATACTTGTTAAAGGCGGGGTTGATTCCAGTTTCACTTTTTTGATTTTAAATAGTGTGTAATGTTGCTGATGGTGCATTAACAGTATCTGCAAAGTTGTAGTCTCGCGTAGCCAGACCTTCAGACTGACGGCTGAAGGTCTGGAATTCATAGCAGCTTTCTTTGGCCAAGGCCCGCCCATAAGGCCGTTTGACCGACATGTCAAACAACCAATTACAGTTCGTTTCGTTCAGCGTCACGTTTCGGGGCGTGGAAATGTCTCCACAACAACAGGCCGGCGTGCAACAAGTCAGCAGCAGTCACCGGAGCGCCTTATACTGTATATGGATCAATTGGTTAACAAAGCTCTGCGTTATAAATTTCGCCCACGAACTCGCGCTCATGTCCATCTTATGCCCGCTTTGTCACACGGCCAGTTCAACCTCGTATAAATCAGGAAATGTGTGTAAATCACGTGCCCGCTCACGAGTGCTCACTCTACAGACACACAGCGCTGCTCGCGCGTCACAGAATGTAGCGCTCCCCATTCATCGGGTCGTCTCATTCAAAAAAGCCTGCTGTTGCTGTCATTGAGCCGCCGCACATTGAATACTCACATGAGTCAGGCTGCGAATGTAAGTTACGTTCCCGCCCCAGCGCGCTCACGCCTACTAAATAAACGCCTCACCTCCGGTACTTCACTTGATCTTCCATAATAGATAGGAGGGGACATACAACTACGTTTAGCTGATCTTGATAAATGCTCATTGTCACTCATATAAACACAACAGTTTTTCTTCCGCAATCACACGCCCGCGCTTTGTTTCCCGGCGGACCGAAAATAAACGCGACACTGACGCCCCCCGGAAATCCGATAAATTTCAACCAATCAGATAACGACTTCGACATTCCTGAAGTGTTTCCAGTTAAGTGCACCATATGCATCAGACGTTTAGCCAACGTTCCGTGGGCGTGACGTCTGAGGCTGAGACTAGCAAAGTTGCAGCGCTGAAAGTTCAATGTAAGCAGAGATATCATCTTTTAAAAAACAGGAAGTGTAAACGCCTACAAAAACGACTCGATTGGGACTACAACGGGTTATGGTACTTCACTAACCCGCACATTTGCATCAACCACTCCCTTCGGAATATGCAGGAAAGGGCATGTGCATATTTCTGCAGCACGTCGAGTGAGTTGTGTTCACGCAGCTGTCAGGTCTTCTGTGTTTCAAGCTTCCCACGGATGCTATACTTCATCAACAATGGATACAATTTATGTTTGATTATATTCCTGAAAGTGACGATCGTAATCTAGCTCTCTGTGCTGCGCATTTTACGGAAGACAGCTTCCAGAATCTCCACGAGTTCAATACAGCAAGAAACTGTTAATAAACAATGAAGCAGATCCAACTTTAAAACCAGAGGCAGCAGTTGTTGGACCACAACCTGTAAGTAGGCTAAGACTTAATCGTTTTAAATGTATTTGCATGTATAATTCCAGACGTAACGTTAGCCTGTGTTTTATTTATGTTTTATTTTTCAAAATGCCAGCGCTGGCTTTTATAGCCACTATATGCTACTAGTTATGCTAGTATTTTGTGTCTACGACAAACGGGTACAAACATTATGGACCTAAATTTTGTATAAGTACTAATGTTTTAAACGTATTTTTAATGTATATATGCTTTATGACGTTATTTTCGATTTGATCAAGAACGTAAACTTGCCAACGCTGTTTGAGTATAACATTGCTATCGTTGCCAGTCAGATGCTATTGGGTAAAACAAACGTGTATATGGTTAAAAAAATATGGCAAATTATCATTCAGAAACGTTTAGTAAGAGCTAAACGTTTAACGTTTAGTGTTTAAATGCTAACGTTTAACGTTTAGCGTTTAGTAACGTTTAGTAAGAGCTAAACCACACTGTGGTGTGGTTCTGTTTGACTCGCTTCATCGCGGCTTTCTCGGTCTGATTCTGCCTCAAACTGATACTGCAGTTCGACACTATTATTTACATCTGGACCGGAGCTGGCATTTCCCCGTTAAGGTAATAGGCGTTAACCTTCCGGACAACGTGAGCGACAGTTTAGCCAATCACAACACACCTGCCCAAACGAACCAATCTGAGCCCACGACGTGTTTCTGAGGGAGTGTTTTCATAGAATCAGGAAGTAAACCGCTTGTTCAGGGGACAGAGGAGAGCACGGCTGACGATAAAGGTGAAGTTTATGAAAAATAAGACTTTTAAAAAAAGAAAAAACACGAATACATGTTATATTGCACCCCATAAACACAATCATGCAAAGAAAAAGAGGAGTAAACCACCTTTAAAACAATACTCTTGAGTGTAGACAAATAGATTTATTTGTAACAATAACAAACTGGTTCAATAACATTTATTTTTCTTAGTACAGTAGTAGATGAATAAATAATAAATAAATAAATAAATAAATAAATAAATAAATAAAAATTAAAAACATGTCACTCTTAACATTTATTAAGACATTTCAACCTCTTCAACTGTGTGACTTAAGGGGAGATTGGAACAATTCATGTCAAACTTTTTTTAAAAACTTTTAAAACATGTATATAGGCCTCATGTAACTTTACTTTTTTATCAAAGACATTTTAAAACGTGCATAAAACTTTCAAATTCAATTTTCACTCCATTTTTTTATTGTGTAAACCAATTCATTTCAGAAGACATTGAAACATTTGTATAAACTTTTTCAAGTTAAAGATAAAAAAGACACATCTTTTCACACCATTTCTGTATAAATTGATTTTTTTTCAGTGTTAATAAATGATAAATACCACTGCATGTACGATGTGTAGCCTAGAAACTGTACTCACTTTCAAAAATGAAATTGTCCCCATGATTAACTCACCCTCAAGTCATCCTAGATGTATATGACATTCTTCTTTCAGACGAATATAATCAGAGTTATATTAAAAAATGTCCTGGCTCTTCCAAGCTTTATAATGGGAGTGAATGGGTATATTTTCCATCACGGATGGATGCGCTTTGATGGACTTTAATGGAAAAATATACTCATTAACTCCCATTATAAACCTTGGAAGAGCCAGGACATTTTTAAATATGACTAATTGTTTTAGTCTGAAAGAAAAATGTCTCATACTCCTAGGATGGCTTCAGGGTGAGTAAATCATGGGCTCCCTTTAATACAACTTACTCTTCAACACAGACGTGACAAACATAATGTTCATTTCCCTCGGTGCATAACTCATGTGCCCACCCATCACAAATGACACATTTAACCCATTTCTCTCCAGGTGCAGAGGATGTAAATTCCTCCCCGCACACAAGGCAGTCGACTGATGTACTTGCTTTACTTTGCTTCTTCACACCAAGGCTTCTTTTCTTTTGGGCTGTCTTTTTGTTCTTTCTTACCTCTTCCTCTGTAATGACTGGAGTGTCTGTGAGGATGGCACTTGTTATCCTCTTTCTGGGCTTGGCAACTTCTTTTCTTGGAGGAGCCTTGGGGAAGGGCCTGACTAAGGCCTTGTCCACACCGACACAGGTATTTTTATAACCAGAGTTTTACCTCCTCCTTCAAAAAAACCTTTGTCCACATGAAAACGCAAAAACACGTTATCAAGCGCTGTCAAGAGCATGCAACACCAGCAGGCGGCGACATAAACCTAACCGTAAAGCCACGTTAGCCAATCAGAAGCCGTCAGCGCTGCAAAAACTCCGGTTTCACTGGTCTACACGACAATGCAGTAACCGGCGTTTCAGAAAATACTCACCCTGGCAGGGGTTTTCAAAAATGTTCGGTTTCAGTGTCCTGATACTGCGTTTTTGTGTGGACGAACGGCCGAACCACGTAAAAAAAGTCACGGTTATAAAAATACCCGTGTCCGTGTGGACATGGCCTAAAGCAGGATTGAATTCAGGCACAGAGGAGCCCTGGTGGAGAGAGGAGGAGACCTGGTGGAGTGTGGCTGAATTTGCAGAGGATGTCAAGGAAGTTGGCTCTGGTCTGTCGGTTGCATATGCAGGAGCAAAGTCATTTTCTCCAAATAAAACACATCAGGGCTGTAGGGCCAGATACCAGTGCACCTAGATAGATAGACAGATAACGAAGGAAATTAAGTATTTTATTATTTTTTATTTGATAGATACCTGAAACCCGACATGATGTTCTCAGGCGTTGCTGCCTGTGGCAATGCTTTTGCAACAATCCCAGGGATGACGTATATTGTGGCGTTCTTGCCAGGGTGAGCTTTCATCCAGGCGTCCAGGTGCGTGTTGACCCTCCCTTTAAAAGAGCGAAAAACTGTTCTGTCCAGGGGACAGAGCTTATGAGTGCAGTGTGGCGGGAAAGTAAGTAGAACGATGCCTCGTTGCCTACAGAAATCCATGGCTGGCACAGACAGATGGGACACGTGATTGTCCAGCAAGAGAAGTACCTTCATTTCTTGAGAGGGTTTCGTATGGTTGGCAAAGTGGTGAAGGTACTGCAAAAATTCATCTGCTTGCATCCAACCAGACCCATTTGCTGCTCCAGCTGATGCAGGCGGCCCTTCGTGGATGAAGTGACTGTAAAAGCTTTTGTGGGGAAAAACAAAAAATGGAGGAATCGTATTCCCCAGGGCATTAATGGCCACTGCAACGGTCACAAGCGTACCCCTTTCTCCAGAGGTTATTGCTCCAATCTGTCGGACTCCTTTTGTGGCTACCATCTTCTCTGGGGCCTGCACTGTGGTCACACCTGTTTCATCCATGTCCCATATATCATTTGGGGTGAAATTGTGCGTATTGTAGACAGTTTGTAAATTGTTAAAAAAAGACCTACATTGTGAGCATTAAAACTAGTAGCTCTCGCCATACTGGTGGCCTGTGGTTTTCTGATCGAAAGAGATTGGTTCCTTTTGAGGAAAGCAGTGAACCAGTCTTTGCCCGCCATTTGTGCTTTAGACCAGGATTCCGGGAATGTGCAGTGGACAGGGCTTAAAGTATTCCGGCACCGTGCCGGATCTCCGGCGTGCGGCCGTGAGGGGAAAAAATATATATATAATTGGGAAACTGCGCGCGCGGTTTAATATTTTCGAGTCAATTTGTTTCACCAAC
Source organism: Cyprinella venusta (assembly GCA_038021265.1). NCBI lineage: Eukaryota > Metazoa > Chordata > Actinopteri > Cypriniformes > Leuciscidae > Cyprinella > Cyprinella venusta. Next base: position 1,881,996 of record CM075863.1, read on the forward strand.
CAATCATATGAGAGGAACGCAGCTCTACCGAACGTTACAAGCCTATCAGAAGCAGAGAAGGGCGGGTCCTGGCAACACAGTATGATTGACAACCGTACGTCAATGTCACGTTATATTTGCGTTGTCGGTGAGAGAATGGAGGCTAAGTTTATGAAGCCTGGGGACGATGTCCTAGGAATAGATAAAGGACTCAAAAATAAATGGCGCTGGGCGTGGATTGAGGAAAGTCGAGATGGCAAGCCGTTTGGCAGTTGGTGCAAGAAACTGAGAGAGCCCGGCGCTTGTTTCTGCACGATTTGCTCAAGGAAGCTACTGTATGCCAGCAGCGGTAAGAAAGTGCTTGCTCGTCATGATTTAGACTCCGGTCATAGAGCCGCGGCCCGTGCACTCAAACTTACGACGACGTTGCCGGGAGCAACTGTTACAGCTGACACACCGTTATCTATGACTGACCGTGTTTGCGATTTAAAGATACGTGTGTGCACATTTATAGCAGAACATGATTTGTCATTCAAAATTTCGCAGCCACTGGTCAACCTGTGTAGAAAACTAGCAGAAGACAAAAAAGCATTAACTAGCCTGTCGGTTTCTTATCAACATGCAAGTTACATGAACACTCATGGGATTGCACTACAGTTCAAAAAATGTTTGTCTGAGAAGCTAAAAAAATGCATGTTCTCACTCAATGTTGATAAAGCAACAACCTTGAATATGGATAAAATACTCAATGTGCTTGTTCGCTTTTTTGATAATGAAAGCAACAGAGTAATAACACAACATCTGGCAAGTAGAAAAGTCAACATTGCCAATGCCCCAGCTCTTATGCTGGAACTTAAAGATGTTATGCAGACTTATGGTCTTGAGTGGAGACAAGTTACCAGCATCCTCCTTGACAACTGTGCAGTCATGAGAGGAAAAAAGTCTGGCCTCGAAACTCAAGCAAGGAAGGAGAACCCATACCTCCTCGATGTATCTGGAGACACCGTGCACATGGTTTCCAATGCTGCCAAGGCCCTCATGAGTCCATTCAACTCAGAAGTGGAAAATTTCTGCTCTGATGTATATTTTGATATTGAGAAGTCACCAAAGCAGAAGGAAATTTTCTCAGAGTTTCAGAGTCTGCTCCATCTTCCTTCCAAGAGCTTGATAAGACCAATTAGCAACAGATTTCTTCAGATGCTGGAGGTGTGCACCAGGCTGAATGAACTCATGGATGTACTGGTTGTGCATTACTACTATGTGCTGGATACAACTGAAGAACACAAATACAGGTAATGCTAATAATTTTGTAGTATACATTTTTTGTATAAATTAAGTATGTTAATGTGCAGTTAACGATTTTTATTTTTTTATATTGTTTGTAGAGTGATGTCCTATAGATTGTGGTTAGGTTTTATGTAGGAATAAGCAATGAAAATAGCCACAGTGGTATGTGTGTATGCAGGTGTATATATGTGTGTGTGTTTATGTGATACAGAAGGCTTCTTAACGAAGTGCTGACAAGATATGCACTAACAGTTGAGGAAAAGGCCAGAGTAGAAATTCTTCAACAAGAACAAGCCACAGCATCCCGAATGGGAACACAAGTCAACCTTAACCGGAAGGCACGAATCTCTGTGCGCTTTACAGAGTTTGACCGATTCAAAGTCATGATCGACATGTTCAGAGGTATCTTGTTGTGTAGGCAAAAAACTTTAGGCTAAATGTGATGAAAGTTAATAATAGTTGTTGTTTTTTTAAAAAGGGAACAGCCAGCTTTAGAAGTTATACAGAGTTATGTAGAACAGAAGTGTTCAAATTAATAGCAGTTTACTATTTTTTTTAAAGTGAATAAAGTGAAATTATTTTTAATCTGAATGTTATTTCCATATTTCAAATGTAATGGAAAGTTTGGACATTAAATTTCAAGGCAAAATATTAACATATTTTAAGTCTGCATTTTTCAACACAAAATGAAGAAAAGGAATTTATCTTAAGAAAAAAAATTGAGAATTTTCTCTTTTCTCTTCACCCACAAATACTTGACATACACTTAAAACATTTTAAAGAATGAACTCAACTTTAATTCACTGAACTAATATGTAGTTGCATAACCATTGTTTTGATAACATCTGATTACGATCTGATTAACATCTGACAAAAACAATGGTTATGCACCAAAATATTACTTCAATAATTTAAAGTTGAATCTTGAAAAATGTCAGAAGTTTATGTCAAGTGTTTAAGGTTGAAGAGAAAAATCACTGTTATTTATTATTATTATTAATTTATATATTTGTTATTTAATTTAAATTTAATGTTTTTTTTAACATATTAATATTCTTTTTGCTTTGCTTCCAGTAAAAAAATAAAATGCATTGCTGGTCAAATTCGTTAATGATTTGGAGTAATTTTCCCACTACATCGGATATATGGAAATAAAAACTCTTAAAAGTATTTATTATTCACTTTTTTTTAAAAACGCACTGCTATTTATTTAACTTTTTGGTAACACTTTAGATTACAGCCCGGAAAGTACTGAGTAATTAAGAGGAATTTACAGTGTAACTTTAAGTAATTATAGTGTATCTATAAAGAACTTACATTTAAGTATAAGGGAGCCATATGTAAAGTTTGGATAATAAAGGGGTAACAACAAGGAGAAGAATTAAAACAAATTTATACTCTAAGTAATTATAGAACTAAGGGGTTCTTTCACTATTATTTACTATCACTATGAATTAATACTTGTGATACAACAATCCTACATTTGGGAGCAATTTAGTGATAACATAAACTGTGTACCTTTTAGTAATAATTGTGTACCATTACATACTGTATAGGCTTTTTAAAAATGACAGGGTATGTATCTCTGCATATAAAAATTAAAAACACTTTTTTTATAGCAAAAGTGCAGATGTTTATGTTTGGGCTAACATGTTACAAGGCAAGAAAAGCTAAGACTATTGCTATTTTTTTAATACACTGGGAAATATATCTGATTTCATGTGGTTACAGGGAAAATGGTGCTTGTATAATAAATAAAGGTTTCCAAGTCAGTGATATAAGATTGTGTGTATGCCTTTTTAACTTAAACAGTAACTACATGGAACAAGAGGGTAACAAACACCACTTTAATTTACAGCCCGCAATGTCACATTTACCTTGTAACTACATGAAACAAGAGGGTAACAAGCACCACTACATGAAACAGGAGTATCTTTCCCCAATATTTAAAAAAAGTTGCAATAGTTTTCATTTCCGTATAAATAATTTTTTTCTGACCCATTTATAACCCAAATTTAAAATATTGTTCCTTTTTACTTATATTGTAAGTAGGTTATAGGTACACTATAATTTCCGAAGGTTACAATGTAAAATTGCTTTAGTTATGCAGTACTTTCCGGGCTGCAATCTAAAGCGTCGCCAACTTTTACGCATGTGAAAATAATGTAAAATCAAAGTAACATTTTGTTTTATGTTTGCAGGCGTACTTTCAACTTTTCAGGGATTTTTGAAAAAAATGCAACATGAAAAACCAATGGCGCACTTGCTGCATGTGGAGATGGTAGCCCTAGTTAGAGAGCTCCTCAGTAAATTTATGAAGCCGGAAGCCATCCCACTGAATGTAAAGGATATCATCAAGGTTGATGTCCGGAGTAGAGATTTGCAACTATCAGACAAAAGGTTGTCTGTTGGAAGATACTGCTACTCTGCACTTAACAAGGCCCGTGTGGAGAGGAAGATATGGGTGAGAAACATTTACAACTCTCTCAGAGAAGGATACATGAAGTCATCGGAGTTCCTTCTCAAAAACCTTCCTCTGGACAACACAATAATCACCTCACTTTCTGCACTCACTCCCACTCTGATTCAAGATGACTCCATCTGTGGGGCTTTTATCACATTAGGAGAGGCCTTGCCTAATGTGGTCGCACCAGAAGAGATTGGTCAACTAGAGGAAGAGATACGGGCATACCAAATAGAGGTGGACCTGGTAACGTGTGCCCAGGACTACATTGAAGAGGAATGCAGAGTTGATGTAGACTGGTGGAGCAAAGTTTTATCCATGAAAAATCCAGAAAGAGGTGTGAGATTTCCCATTCTGGGTCAGCTGGTCAAAGCACTGCTTAGCATCTTCACAGGCCCCTTGGTTGAGGGATCATTTAATCTCATGGATGACATTCTTGAAGCAGACAGATGCTCCATGAATGTGGAAACCTATGAGAGCCTTGCAATTGTAAAATCTACAATTAAAGCAAGGGAGTGGACGGCATCAACGATGACAATAGACCAACCTTTAAGGTGGTCTTGCCTGTCATCATATCAAACATATCAAAAACATCTTCAGAAAAAGAAAGAGGAACAACAGGCACAAAAGAAGAAAAGGGTAAGAGAGGCAGCAAGGATTCAGACATCAGAGATGGCAAACAAACTCATAGGGCAGACCAGGAATAGCGCTGGATCAGCCAAAGCCTCCTCTAGACGAGCCAAACACTCATCTTCTTCCACTGGACCAGCCAGACCCTCACCAAAGTCCCCTGGACCAGCTAGACCCTCACCAACCTCCTCTGGACCAGCCAGACGCTCAGCATCCTCCTCTGGACCAGCCAGACCCTCAGAATCCTCCTCTGGACCAGCCAGACCCTCAGAATCCTCCTCTGGACCAGCCAGACGCTCAGCATCCTCCTCTGGACCAGCCAGACCCTCAGAATCCTCCTCTGGACCAGCCAGACCCTCAGAATCCTCCTCTGGACCAGCCAGACCTTCAGCATCCTCCTCTGGACCAGCCAGGCCCTCGGAATCCTCCTCTGGACCAGCCAGACCTTCAGCTTCCTCCTCTGGACCAGCCAGACCCTCAGAATCCTCCTCTGGACCAGCCAGACCTTCAGCTTCCTCCTCTGGACCAGCCAGACCCTCAGAATCCTCCACTGGACCAGCCAGACCTTCAGCTTCCTCCTCTGGACCAGCCAGACCCTCAGAATCCTCCTCTGGACCAGCCAGATGCTCAGAATCCTCCTCTGGACCAGCCAGACCCATAGTATCCTCCACTTGACCAGCCAGACCTTCAGCTTCCTCCTCTGGACCAGCCAGACCCTCAGAATTCTCCTCTGGACCAGCCAGACGCTCAGCATCCTCCTCTGGACCAGCCAGACCCTCAGAATTCTCCTCTGGACCAGCCAGACCCTCAGCAACCTTCTCTGGACTAGCCAGACCCATAGTATCCTCCACTGGACCATCCAGACCCTCATCCTCCTCCACTGGACGATCCAGACCTTCAGCCTCCTCCTCTGGACCATCCAAAGCCTTATCCTCATTATCTGGTCCAGACAAAACCTCTTCTGGACTAGCCAAATTCTTTCTCCCTTTCTCTGGACCAGCCAAAGCCTCAACCTCCTCCTCTGGACCAGCCAGACCCTCGGAATCCTCCTCTGGACCAGCCAGACCCTCAGAATCCTCCTCTGGACCAGCCAGACCCTCAGAATCCTCCTCTGGACCAGCCAGACCCTCAGAATTCTCCTCTGGACCAGCCAGACCCTCAGAATCCTCCTCTGGACCATCCAGACCCTCAGAATCCTCCTCTGGACCAGCCAGACCCTCAGAATCCTCCTCTGGACCAGCCAGACCTTCAGCTTCCTCCTCTGGACCAGCCAGACCCTCAGAATCCTCCTCTGGACCAGCCAGACCTTCAGCTTCCTCCTCTGGACCAGCCAGACCCTCAGAATCCTCCTCTGGACCAGCAAGACCTTCAGCATTCTCCTCTGGACCAGCCAGACCCTCAGAATCCTCCTCTGGACCAGCCAGACCCTCGGAATCCTCCTCTGGACCAGCCAGACCTTCAGCTTCCTCCTCTGGACCAGCCAGACCCTCAGAATCCTCCTCTGGACCAGCCAGACCCTCAGAATCCTCCTCTGGACCAGCCAGACCCTCAGAATCCTCCTCTGGACCAGCCAGACCTTCAGCTTCCTCCTCTGGACCAGCCAGACCCTCAGAATCCTCCTCTGGACCAGCAAGACCTTCAGCATTCTCCTCTGGACCAGCCAGGCCCTCGGAATCCTCCTCTGGACCAGCCAGACCTTCAGCTTCCTCCTCTGGACCAGCCAGACCTTCAGCTTCCTCCTCTGGACCAGCCAGACCCTCAGAATCCTCCTCTGGACCAGCCAGACCCTCAGAATTCTCCTCTGGACCAGCCAGACCCTCAGAATCCTCCTCTGGACCAGCCAGACCCTCAGAATTCTCCTCTGGACCAGCCAGACCCTCAGCAACCTTCTCTGGACTAGCCAGACCCATAGTATCCTCCACTGGACCATCCAGACCCTCATCCTCCTCCACTGGACGATCCAGACCTTCAGCCTCCTCCGCTGCACCAGCCAAAGCCTTATCCTCATTATCTGGTCCAGACAAAACCTCTTCTGGACTAGCCAAATTCTTTCTCCCTTTCTCTGGACCAGCCAAAGCCTCAACCTCCTCCTCTAGACTAGCCAGACCCTCAGCCTCTTCAACTGGACCAGCTCCATCTTCTGGTCCAAATGTCCTAAAAAGAAAAAGTTTGCAGGACTTTGCTTACAACCCGAAAAAAAAGAAAAAATAAGTGATAATGGCCCTTATTTTTACTTCTAATCTTAAGTTTAGCAGTTCAGTTTAGCACTTGGAGCACTTGTTATTGTTCAGAAGAAAACACTTTATTTGACTTAGTAATGTTAAATAAATGGTGTAAATCATAATCAATGAAGAGAAGTGAATCTGTCTGTATTTTTGTTATTATCGTCCATATTTGAAGATAAGTCTGCCTGGCACCAAGGCACCGTCAAGGCTCCCCCAACCCCCCCCCCCCCCCCCCCGATCCCCCCCCCCCCCTCCAAAAAAAAAATTTCAGGCTCAGGATTTTTTTTCACTTTAACCCCTGAGTGGAACTGGACAGTGCATTCAAATACAAGTTTTCGCTCCTGAAAAAATTAACCTAAAAAAGGGAAAAAAATAAGTCAACTACAATTACTTTTACAAGGCATCCTAAAAATGCTCATTTGTTTAAGTATATATGCGTACACTTGCATGTATTTATGTGTGTGTGTGTGAGAGAGAGAGAGAGTGAGTAGGCTTATTTATTAATTCATTTATTCATTCTAATAATTCAAACAAATGGACCTACCATTTATAACAGAAACAGGTACGTAAATATGAACAAAATTCAACAGAACAGAGCAATATTTCTTCTTATATTAATCTTATTTCCTAACTTATCCTAGTTTAACCAGCCTACCTCCTTGGGACTCAGCCCATAACATATTGCTGCCGCTCGGGTCAAATAAGCAACAAGCTGCTCCTCCTGCTCTGATGTAAAAACTTTTTTGTGCGATGAGTAGCCCACTGGAGGTAGTGGTGATTGTATACCCTGCTCCTGCAGTTTGCGTTTACGACTGATAAAGCGGTGTAGAGTTACATGGCAGATGCATTAACTATCTGCCACACTCCGCAAAGACCTGCCTCTCTCCACCTCCCTGGCCGCCAAACTCAAAACTTCCCTAGTCACTCCCCTAGTTGTGGACCTTCTACTATTTCTCACCCTGTGAACAAAAGAAATGCAACAAGTGTTTGTGCAAACAGTACTTAATACAATGGGAATTTATTCAGTTTATTTCAATATAAATGATATATATATTAGGGCTGTCAAACGATTAATATATATACATTAGGGGTGTAACGGTTCACAAAATTCACGGTTCGGTTCGATACGATACACTTGTGTCACGGTTCGGTTCGGTACGTTTCAAATACAGCAAAAAGAAAGAAATGGCAGAGAAATTTCCTTGATCTAATTTTTTAAAATTATATTTTTATTAAAACTAACATCATAAAGTATGATATTTTTTAACTTTGAGCAATGATGGAACTATACTTGACTTTTCTTCGGAGCATATAAACAAAACAGTTCCTTGGACAAAATGAAATGTAATATTGTAGTAGTTATAAACAAAGGTTTATTTTAGTTTAGATTAACATTTGAGGGCAGCAATTGTATTCATAATCTCAAAATACAACTGACGTGATGTTACTTGAAAGCATTATAGCCTACTATTCCTGCCAAACTTACAGATAGTAGTGTTATACAGTAAATCCTTGGTGATGTTGCTGATCTGTGGACACTGGATAGTTCATTCATGGCACGTTTGTTCCTTTCCACGTCAGCGCTGTTTGATCCGTTAATAACGGAGAAATGTGAATGTTTCTCACTAGATCTCGCAGCGATGTTATTACTTCAGTGGCGAATTCAAATGTTTTCTTTACTGGATTTGGCTGTGTAGTAACAGTGCTGATGATGAGATCGGCTCGCGCTGCATTGGTCCAAACTGATAAACGGTCCGTCATCCAAACAACCACACAATAACGAGTAGCTCAGTTTCATTCCGCTTAGCCTACATTACAAATGCCATTCATCTTGCCATTTGATGTTGGGCAATGTTGTGGTCACGCCAACATCTCTTACATTATGAACGCGATTGACATGCGCGACGCGCCTACATTTGAATAACGACATGTTGGTCGGCAGGAAAAATGAACCGAACGAACCGTTCGGTTCAAAAATGCGTACCGAAAACCGAACCGAAAGCATCGTACCGAACGGTTCAATACGAATATGTGTATCGTTACACCCCTAATATATATATATATAATCATTTATATTTAGAAGCAATATATATTCGCAAACTGTACTTGATACAATCCGACATTGCCGATTATTATGTGCGGCATAGTTGTAACACCGTGTTACAACTAACCCTGCTGTGCCGTGTTTACTTCAGGACTGGCTAGCAGTCACTATGCGTTTTTCACATCTTCCAAAATGGTAACATATTTTAGCCAAGAAGACGGTAATCACAACAATATAAGATTGGACTAACATACTTTCACACATTCTTCGAAAATCGAAAAAACAACTGTTATAAAAAACAATACTTACATGCTGACAAAAGAGTTTCTCCTCAGTTCTCATCCAAACTTTGCCGGATTTTCTCGAAAGATGGCGGGAAGACGTCTGCCGACAGTATGGTGAAAAGCCCGGAAGTACGTAATATTTAAGCCTGTGCATCTATCTAAAATGTCCGTGCTACTTTTTACCCCATGTTACATTGTGCCCCGCGCTCCCCTATAGGCCTACACACATAAGTAAACACTTTGCAGACTGAATGTTGTCCTGTATGAACAAAATGATGGGTATTTTTATGTCTCCACTGTCCCATCGCGCCCTTGCCCCCCCCCCCAATAAAAAACTCTGCGGTTCTACGTACCATCTACGTTATTCACGTAAATGACCCAATTGACCAAGAAACGATTATCGCCAAAAAGCGACAAGTTTGCAGGTATGACAACTTCGAGACGAATCACAGGCGCTATGATGCTGGGCAAGAGTAAGACATACATACAAAGCATATGATCTACTATGTAGAAAGAAAGTAAATAATTTTGGATTCATATTTCTTTTACTGTTATTTAATCTCACATTTGTTTTCAGAGACTGCGTCTGCCTTATAAAGCGGCGGTCACATTGATTTTGGTCGGAGCTCTGCACGCAAGCCCGGATTGTATGACCACGATGCGATTGTGTGTAAGTATCTGTTACTGTGGGGTGTGTATATTTTTTTATATTAATATTATTTTTTTTATTTATGTCCTGTGATCATCCTATTTATTTACAATGCACACAAATGTTGTTTTCCAGCTGCATGCATCACAGGCGTCTGTACAGTGGATCATGTTCGGACAGAAAGCACCACCACATGGCCCAGAGGTGGACAGAGACAGACATTTCATCCCCAATCTGCGCATTTTATGTATTTTGTTATTGCTTGTTAACATGCATTTGCTTTATTTAAAAAAAAGTTTTAATCAACATTTGTCTCAGAAATTCTTCATGTTCTTCATAATTATATGTCCTAGTTATTATCATGAATACAAAATGTAACATCATATGGCTAAATCATATGAATGTAGTGTCCAGTAAGGTGTGTTTTTATTACAGGATTAAATATATAATTTATAAATAATAATTACTATTATTGGGGAGGGGTTTACCCAAGCCTGTATTTCTAAAGGTCCAGGGCGACCAATAGTGACAGATCTACCAACCAATCAGATGATGTCATTTGTTTAACTATATGAAGTTTTATGTAACAAGGTTCGGGAGGAGCATGTTCAGGTAATCATCCAATCAGCGCGAGGAAAGACAGTATAAATAAAGCCTTCCCTTACCTCCTATCTCATGACAAATTTCTCAGCACTTGACTCCGCCTTCATGCAGTCACGTCTGAGTTAGAGCTCTTCCCCTCTGACGATGAATCTTTCATCACGGAATCATCTCCACTGCAAGACGCAGACCTAGCAACTTTTCCTTCTCCAGCAGCCAACAATAACAACGAGCTTCCATCCTTATTCAGGGGACGTCGGCTCTCCAGATCCTCTCCGCATACACCAAGACGCCGATGACCCACCTCACCACCGCCAGCGAGGAATTCATCATCTTTATTATCGTCTTCCTCTGCGCTTTCCCATCAACCTGCTACCCCAAACATCCCTCCCATAGGGAAGTGGACAGGGGCTAAGACAAGCCCTAATTAATTCTGATGTTAATTTCTCCCACAGGATGATAAAGCAGAATTATTTAATTTGTATGTTATTTACAATTTTCTCACCCTTCCGTTTAAGCTCCAAATTTCTTCGGCTAGAGTGAGCTAAGCGCTCGCCGGTTCCTGATCGCTCGTCCACAGGAGTATCTCCTTCCGCACTTGCAGCTCCGGGCCCCGCCCCGCGCCACGGCGTCACAGAACTTCCGCTAGCCTAGGGCCGCGCCCCGGAATCCGTCATGGAAAGGCGCCAACATCCTCCAGGCCAACTCCCCTCCTCAGCCCCTCCCACTGGGGTACCTCACACTCTAGATCCCGGCAGTTCCACTTTGCTACAGGATCCCCAAATGTTTTTCTTCCCTTCTACTTCTTTCAGTTTTCCTCCTTCTCAAGCGCCGGGCGCTTTCCCTAACGTGAGGATGCCTCCGTTAGCAGGTCAATCGCTGGCACATTTCCTTCCCTTTCCTCATTATGCTCTCCCTATTCCTCCTCCTTCACCTAACCCGGGGGCCGATCTCAGCGTGAGAATGCCTCCGCAAACGGCCACAGCCCGACTCTCCATCCCTTTAACTCTCTTCAAGCGTGTTCTCCTTTCTCTCTATTCTCAGCCACTCCAGTCCCTCCGAACGCGGTCGCTACGGAACCTCCTCCAGTGACGAACATCCGAGCCCAAAATCCTCGCAGGCACAGTCGTCGATTTGGGTTCCCTACCGTCCTGGTTTCCCCCGGCCGAATCCAATCGCCCTAGATTGCGGCGACATTTCAGTCACTCTAAAATTGTCACTAGCCGAATTCTGTCTTGCCTTCAGCCACTATACAGAAATCATATGCGCGTCTTTTCCCCATAGACGGCGAGCTGAATGACCATTTTCTATCATCATAGCGCAGCTCGCGTTGTCTTAATCCCCGTTCGCGCCGCCAGCGATTTTGACGCTGTGTGTCGCTAGACGCTGTAGCTACTACGATGTCGCTTGTGGGCGTTCGTGCTGTCGCTCTGATGTTTTTGGAAGACAGCACGTCTAGCCATATCTATACGAAGACCATCACAAATGATACATAATTTTAATTTGACTGGGAATAAGTGACTTTTAAAGCTAAAAAGAAACCATATGCTTAAATAAATCAATTACTAGATCAACGATCGATCGAATGAACAAATTAAACTCACTCGTACTGTCACAAATTATAAAATCATCATTCGAACTTGACAAATCAATTTTCTTGTCCGTAATAGTCAACATAATGTAGGGGAGATTGTAATATGAACTGCAGCAGTGCTAAGCGTGCGCCATGAAATTACAACACTCGTACTATAAGGTTATGTATGAATTCAACTCACTGAGACTGTAAACAGTTTCTTTTCCATCCATCATTTTATTATCCATGTCTTGTGGTTACAGTCAAATCATATAAAACGGTGAAATCGTCCTCAAACTCTTTCTTTCTGTCTTGCCTGCCCTGCACTCGAGAGAGTGACGTGAGTTCCACTGAAAATCTTATTTTCCTATTAGTTTGCTTCTCATTTGCATTCAGTTGAAAATTCTCAACTTCTGTCGCTTGTCTCTTGTCGCTTGATATGCCCACATTCCGTCGCCAGCGGTCACCGTTGCTCGTATCGCCGGATGTCGCCAGCGTTCCATTGAAATGAATGGGATCTTGTCGCGTTGTCGCTGCGTGTCGCTGGCGATGTAAACGGTACTTTACGGGGGTAATAATTTTTATACATACCTTATACATAAGCCGTTTTCCGCAAATGCGCAGTCCATGTTCCCAATGGAATCAATGTTCCTATTGGGGAGCGTCGGATACGGATCTCCATAACCGAGTCTTCCTCGGGTGCAGTAACATCTCCTGCGCAATTTGCAGACCCACAATCTTTGCCACCAAGGCATGCACCCAAATCAATCCATCGATCCCCCCCCTTGCCCTAAGCAGAACGCTATAAAATCCTCAAGCCACGTTCTGCTTCACGCAAGAGAAGATTCTTTAATCAGAGCACCATACTCGGCACCCAGTTTGCAGGAACTTTAACTAAGGGAGATGCCTAAGATAACGCTGTCATTTTCTCCACGTCTAGAATATTCTCTCAACTATCATGATATCGAACGAGCCATAACTATGCTTAGAATAGCTGGACGAGGAGCATAGATATCTCCTCTGCTTTTAAAGTACGCCAATCTACCCCGATTCATGGTACGTACCTATTCAGTGTAAACTGGCAGGAAAAAGTTTTTATTCCGCCGTGCGTCTAGCTTTCGGCTGCAAAAGCAGCCAAAAAAACTTCGACACTCTTTCCGAAGCCATATGTTTGATCCTTGCCAATAATTACGCAATTCCTCATCTTTTTCACATGCTCGACGACTTTCTAATAAATGTCACCCCTCGACACCTTCCCGAGGCTCACCTCCTCACAGCGAGAAAAGTTTTCGCAGATCTAGGGAATCCGTTAGCCCAGGAGAAAAACATGGGGTCCAACTACATCCATCGAGTTCTTAGGCATCAATCTGGACTCAGTAAATTTCCAGGCCTCACTGCCTAAGGAGAAAATAGATCGCATCATTTTAATCGCATCCAATTTTACAGATTGCACAGATTGTTCAAAACGCGAACTTCTCTCGCTGCTGGCCCACCTATATTATGCGATGCGCATTATTCCACATGGCCGACCATTTATAGCGCATCTCCTAGCCCTCTCTTCATCCGTTCACTCACTGGAAGATCGGATCGTCCTTCAAGAGAGTCAAAAAACGAGCTAAAATTTTGGATTAAATTCCTCAATTAGTGGAATGGCTTCACTTTTTTCTACAGCGACTTTATCTCTCTCCCCCTCGATATTAAACTGTTCACTGACGCAGCTCCCTCGATCAGCTTCGGCGGTCAATACCAAGGACGCTGGTTCGCGTCTCCCTGGCCCCTCAGCTCCTAGACACACCCCAGGCTTCAGCCTCCTCTGCCCTCTTCGAGCTCTACCCGATCGTCGTCACAGCTTCCCTATGGAGGAAGAATGGTCAAGCAAAAGCATCAAAATCCATTGCGACAATGAAGCAATCGCGCACAGTATCAATAAAGGTCGTTCTCGCTCACCCGTGCTCTTGCCACTCCTCGGATGCCTCATATGGCTCTCCGCATGTGACCAGTTCTTAACAACTGCAAAACACATTCCAGGCGTTCAAAAAACAAATCGCTGACTCTCTCTCCTGTTTCTCCTTTCAGAAATTCAGGACGTAGGCACCAGAAGCAGACCTCATTCCAACCCCAGTACCTCTTTATTTTCAGCTGATTTTCCGTTAAACCATCCGCTAAAATCCCTCCCGGACACGTCCATCGAATTCACCCTCCAAGCCGTTTTTCTCCAAAGAACCCTGCAAACTTATTACACTGCACGGAAATAGTTTTCAAAACATTCCACCTCTCTCAACCCGTCGTTTCTCAAATGTTCTCTTTTAACAAACTACTTCATCCATATCTCATCTTTTTAGTAGGCTACTAAAGGTATCCAAGCCGGATCCATCAAAAGCTATTTAAGCGGCAATCAAATATTCCATAAATTAATCTACGGTAAACCCGTACTTGCAATTAATAACTCCCAAACGTCCATTCTAGTTAAGGGAATCCAAGTTCCCACCCCACGCGCCCGGATACCAGACAACCAATCAATTGATATAATCACCAGATGCACCTCATCACTCCGTCTTGGATACTACTCCATCAGCACCGCCTATACTTTAGAAGCCATGTTCATCCTAGCATTCTCCGGTTTTCTCCGCTGTTCCGAACAAATTCAATCATAATCATCTCCTGCCATGCTCCACTTCAGCTACATCCACTCACAATATACCTTTCGACTACATCTGGGCTCGCCACTCGCACGCTTGCTTAATATTCATAGTACGTTTTTTTCAATCACATGCAGACTCCCCTGTTCGCACGCAGAGATGACTCATCCGTTCGAAGGCCGGGCTCCGTCCCCCTTCCAAAACGCTGGTTGAACCCTCCCGTTCGAATTGCAGTGAGAGTCTGCCCGTCTTAGGCGTCGCCGGACGTCCGCGCTCGTGTTGCCAGGAGGCTCCCCATTCGTCGGGACGTGAGGGGTCTTTCCCGTGCCCCAGCCCCCCTTCGAAGCGCCGGTCGAGCCCTCCCAACCGAGTCCAGCGGGCATCCCCCCGTCCAACCCGGCGAGGCTTACCCGTCCGATGCCGTGAGCATTTAAGTTCCCTTCGGATGCAGCGAGAGCCCTCCCGGGAGAACGGTTAAATTCGTCCTCAAATTCACGCTCGCTAATTTTTACGTCAGCGAGCTGTCAGTTCAACTGCAGAATGGGCTTATCCGTCCGATGCCGTGAGCATCCAAGTTCCCGTCGGTCGTTGCGAGAGCCTTCTCAGTCGAACAGGCAAGCTCGTTCCTTGGTAAATTACATACTCTTCACTTTTTGGGGGGTTAAAATTCTACGCTCGCTGTCCTTCGTTTATCTGGCATTTTGGGGAGTTCTCTGGGGTCGGGGCGAATTCTGAGCTCAGAGCCCTCCCCCGGACAGCAAGCCAAATACACATTTTTATATTTCTTATGATTTCATTAACATGTACACTCGTGAAAAGTTGAGAGTGATGGCACGGACTCAAGCTTGGACTTTGAGGTGAGTTTGCATTTTATACGGCTTAACTAACAGCTCAAAATTGAGGATTGTTATGTGTCTTCATATAGTCACCTCTTCTCAAGATAACGTTAGATCACTTTATCTTCTAACATGAGACTTGAGGTGTGCTTATGAAGCCAAATCATGATATAACGTGTTTTTTTTTCAGCAATCAAGTGGACACGTCGTGGACAGTGATGAGGAAGATCGGAGGTCAAACAATCAACCTGAAAGAGTAGGTTGACTGTCTATTTCATGTCTATTCTTATTATAAAGATTAAGATTAAGCTTAACAGTGAACTATTATCTAACTATTGTCTCTCCTCTTATACAGCAGTCCCTTGATGTCCACAGAGACAGTGATGGCATGGACGCAAGCTTGGACTCTGAATTTGAAGTGAGTTTGCATTTGAAATGGTTGAACGGCTCAAAAATTGTGATCAGTATTTGTCTTCATAGTCAACACCTCCTGCAGTGGCTCAACAAGGTCCCCCTAAGCATCACTTTATCTACTAACATGAGACTTGAGGTGTGTTTGAACCTGGAGAGATCGTTATAGGCTACTTTCATTCTGTGTCGCCTGTAAAATTTTAGAAGAGAAATACTCGGTATTTCAATGCCGTGCTTCAAATCGATAGGTATGAATTAGGGCTGTCAGTTTAACACGTTATTAACGGCGTTAACGCACACCCCTTATAACGGCGCTAATTTTTTTATCGGACGATTAACGGTCTTTTTGTCCTAGCAAACTTTGTAGTTTTTTCACTTGCTTTTGCAACAGGACGCGGCATGCGTCTTGATCCATTTCGGCGTCTCGCGCTCGTCATCCACTCAAAGCCGGCTCGCAAGCCCAAACGTGTGTTTGCAGCCCGCCTGTTGTTTTGCTTCCGGTCTAGATCCGCTTGCGCTTTGGTCAAAGAAGCAACAAAACATCCTCGCGCGGCTCAAGACATTGAAGTGAATGCGTTTCAGAGCGCAGCGCGAAGACGTTTTGTGCCGCACCCACTCGTTTCGGCTTGCGAGCCGGCCAAATAGTAACGTTTTGACCTGGATGACGAACGCGAGACGCCGAAATGGATGCCCTAAGATTCTGAATGGAAAGTTTACTTTTAAAAAGTTGCCATATTGTCCCATTGACAAGACCAATTGATCTGTGTTTTGTCGTTGTGAACTGAACTATCGTCATCGCAGCACGTCCAGTGATGGCCAAGCAAGCACACACACAGATGATGCGAATTCTCCGCCCCCTCGCCAATATTAGGACCTCGTCAGTATTTCTTTCACCCTTTTATTGATAGACAGTGTTACATTGTGTAAGAGATTATTTATGTATGTTAGTGTGAAATTGAACACTATTCCAATGTTATTTTCAATAAGATTAAGATAAGATCATTTAAACGTACAATATGTAATTTTTTTGGCCACCAGGGGTCACTCATTTCATATAATAACAAAGACGTACTTTGATGACGTCAGGAAAGAGCGTGGGCTCACGGGAGTTGTTGTCGCTGTCAATGACAACCAGCTCAGCTCATGACATGACATGATCGTTTTTACAAAATATACGGATATACGGCATCTCTCTGTAGATTTAGCTTGTCAAGAAGCTTTAAATGCAACCCCAATGTTTACCTGTGTCATGCTTCTCGGGTCATATCTTTCACCCGTACGTTTGAGCTTTACTGGGCTGTAGCAGCAGAAGGTGCAGGCAAAGCGTTATTGTGGTTCATAACTATAATACAGACGAATATAAATATTTATATTACGCTCCTTCAATGAATGACCTATTTTAGAACATTTTTCGGGCACACTGGATTTTATAAGCACGTAAGATACTGCAGTCAAACGTTTGACTGGGTTTGTGTTATGCATCCACTATGTGCTAAAGGCTAAAGGAAATGTAGTGAGAGCTTGTGCCGCAGGTGAGGCGTTTATTTAGTAAGCATGAGCGCGCTAAAGCGGGCACGTACATTCGCAACCTGACTCATATGAGTATTCAATGTGCGCGGCTCGCTAACAGCAACAGTTGGCTGATTTGAATGAGACGACCGGTTACTGAGCAGCACCGGGGACAGTGCATCTCGTCTGAGTGAGCGCTCCTGAGCGGGCACGTGATTTACACGCATAAAAATAAGTCTTACTTTTTTTTCTTCGTCATTTTCTATGCTTTCTTGGCAGTAGTCCAGTGTTCCCCTTTGTGTTTGGTGGTTTCGCCGGGTTCCGCAAGGAAGTTAGAGAAAATAGAGGAGTCAAAGTTTATATGACGCCATAGACGGACGACGAAACGGAAATAAAGAAACGTCCCGTTTCTTCGAATTAAACTATAAATTTCTCCGTATTTGAAAGTTGGTGGAAACTGTCGGGATAATGTAAGTACACATCTAATAGAAATATATAACATAGATACAGTTATTTTTGCTATTTTTAAAGCCGAAAAAGTACAGATTGTGGCTTTAAATGATAAAAAAATAATGTAACAAAAATAAATCAAGAGACATTTAGAATAGATAAAAATGTGCGATTAATCGCGATTAAATATTTTAATCGTTTGACAGCACTAGTATGAATACCTGAACACTGTGGTGTTCTCTCCAGAGAAACACTATCAAATTACCATGGCTGTTAGGAACAAAATGGCTGTCGAGGTTCACAATGCCAGGAAAAAAATTAGGCATACGGTTTCATCTTTCTTCAGTCAATTTCAGTTCATTTTCTGTTACAGATGTTGTGCATTTTGTCAGACTCCGTTATAAAGAAATCTATGCTATTAGAAATGTCTGTACA
Organism: Cyprinella venusta; assembly: GCA_038021265.1. Taxonomy (NCBI): domain Eukaryota; kingdom Metazoa; phylum Chordata; class Actinopteri; order Cypriniformes; family Leuciscidae; genus Cyprinella; species Cyprinella venusta. The sequence continues at coordinate 1,900,011 of CM075863.1, forward strand.
TTTTTTGCTTGAGTGGATAAAAGTGAGTTTGTTTCTTGGTAAATGTCAATCAATTTGATTGTAAATTTTACGTCTATTTACAACCAGCTATTGGTAAGCCACTTGTGTTAGTTTTGTAATACATTCAGTAGGGACCTGCTATTTAGGAACTTATTTATTAGTACTTTATTTTTAGATTGAGAAAAGGCCATCATTATAAGCATCTTATGTTTTGTTATGCACTTTGTAGGCCTGACAGATGACAAGACATTAGATTTAGTAATCAGTGGGGAGAGCACAATTGACGTTACAGATGTGACGTTCCCACCCAAAGTGTATTCTCAGCATAAAATAGCTGACATAAAGACACTGCCACCCAACCAAATAGTATGTATCACATCAAAATATTTTTACCATATTATATATTCTTTTCCCATTTATTTTTGCTCATTTAACAATATTCACTTTTTTTGCAAATTTAGATTGTTTAGCATTGTCTAAACTTCACCATGAACCTGCATTTACATATTAACTTGTGTAATATACACTTTAGTATTAATGTATGCTATTTAATGTAATTATCTTTCCACCAATCAATCCTTACCAAAGTTGTATATATATTATACATTAGAGTTTTTTATCCAACTTTTTTTTTTACTCATTTTAATACAATTCTATTGTGGCTTACAGATTTCGATGCTGCCAGCAGCTGTTTACAGCATTGCTCCATCAAGCAACACGGTTGATGTTCGGGGAACGGCATTGGAGTGCAAGACTGTTTATGTTGCAGACTCAACAGCTTGCATTGAGCTAACTCTCTGGGACCGCTACACTGAATTAGTACCAAAGAATTTGTCATACACTTTCACCAATCTTTCCTCAAGAAGGCACAACGGAAACCTCACTTTGAGCACACACGGAATACCACCATCACACCCTTGAAGATACCCATTTCGGCTACTGCACAAAACAAAATTATCCCCCACACCATCTCCCTAAATCACCTGACCTCACCAATCGAAGGTGCAGCAATTCGTGTGTTAAAATTGTGTCCTAAATGTCAAACACTACAGTCTGATCTCCATGCAAAAGCCCCATTTCATCGCTGCCAGTCCTGTAAGATGTTAAGAAAAGGCTGCAGCTATGTAACCAGGGTGAACGGAACTTAAACATTTATGATTGGGAATGAGGAGCAGTCATTGTCTGTGTCAAACTCTGTCCTTGGCCAATTCCTCAAGGGTGAGTGCAATCTTGATTTAATGGACAATCAAGAAATTGAAGAACTTCTTCTTTCTGCTGGACCTGTATCTGTTGAGTACAGTCCTGAAAATGTAATCACCTGCATTGTGAAACTAAATGAGATTGATCATGAGAAGGCTATGGAAGACAGCGACGAAGAACTATTGGCTGCAGGTGATTTTCCTATGACTGTTACCCCATTGGCAAAGCGACACAAATTAGATTGCTCAGCTTCCACTGCCCCTGCTCCCCCACCAGCTTCCACTGCTACCCCACCAGCTGTACCAGTGTATAAAGAGCAGAAACATTTTTCATCAAGAAAAAATCTAAAGACCACACAAGAAAAGTCACTCGACGCAACTGTTGATGTTGCAGGTAACCCTAATGCTTTTGAAAGTGTCTTGCTGTCCTAAATGATGCATGACTGTCCTAAATGATGCATGACAAGTTTTTTTTTGTTATATACAAGTACGAAATAAGTTTCGTTAAGCCTTTATTTTCTATACATAATTTAGTAACTCAACAGTACAGAATATTTTGATGAAATTATACCTTTTTTGTTTAAGATTGAAAAAGTGTTCACTTTTAAATGCAAAATTTTCTTTTGTGTATAAATGTTCTGTTTCTTACTGTTGTGTGTGTATATATGCTCATTCAGGTTATAATAAAAGACCTTGAAGTTATTTCTGTCCTTAAAGTGTTGTCTGTAATCTTGCAAATTTTTAGCTTAACCCAGTTAGTTATTATAGAACATTACATGGGATTTTTCTGTTGTCTGGTAGAGGACAGTGAAATTTTCATTTGAACGGAGTATCTTAAATCTTCTAGTCACACCAGCAGTTGAAAGGTTCACTTCTGATTATGCTCATAAGCAGTTGTGCAACTTTCAGTCTTGTTTTCATGAGAGCACCTCAAGACTTGTTTAGTGTTAATACTTAACATAGTTTGAACCATTAAACATAACAATTACAAAATTATAAGCTTTATTGCACTTTCAGTTGTAACAAAATATCAACATTGTGTAATCTTATAAATACCATTTTATAAATTCACCTAAAACCTAAAATTAGCAAGCTTTATTTGGGTGGGTTGCCAGGAAGTTGGTATTTTAATTCAAATTATTTAGACAGATTCCACTATCTTTTTCTATCAGAAAAAAATAAAATTGTTACAGGTATGGTAAAATTTTCAGTACTTTCACCAAGTAATTGAAGGCATTCAAACGGTCAACAATAGCTCTTATGTTAAGGGCAGGCTAAGAGATATCTTACATAACACAGTTGTATTGTGTTTTGAGTAGATCATTCCAGTGTGTTTTGATGTACACTAGCACTGTCATATTCTGTGAGTTTCTTTGTGAGTGCATTTGTGGTGACCGAGGTCGTAAACTATCAAGAGAAGTTGTTATAGAATATGGATTTGTGTTAGTCATTTTGGAGTCTCCCAGAGAATTGTTTTCTGAGAAATGAAGCCAGCGCAAGTTCTATCAGGAAGACTCAATCGTACACATCACGTATTACCTTCTCACTTATCCAATCATATCCTAATAGCCAGTATAAAAAGGTGGTACTTACACATGTCTGAGTTTTCAGATGCTGTCGCTTCAACAATAACTCATTGTCAGCGACACGAGTAAACCAAACTATGTCTCAGGACACACATTCCATCTTCGAGTCTTCAGATTCAGATGAATTTGTTCAGCCGTCTCCTTCTGTCACACGACGCAGTACCCGTATCCAATGCCGCACCTCGTCATGGGCAAGCTGGTCTTCCGAACTCATCCGCTCTCGAGAACGCTGGCATCCCTGTTAGCGAAGGAATTTCAAGAGGAGATCTTATGCTCCTGGCCCAGAGCACACTGGGTGATCCACCTGCAGCTACTCCTCGACAGCCAGATCTCGACGCAACCACTGCCCAACAGGAAAAAGCCAGTGGGAAAAGAGCCGCAAAATCTGCATCTCGCCCGGCTAAAAAAACATCACTACCGGTACAAGAGATATCTCCTCCACAATGTGCCGACCCTCAAGACACTGATCAGCTACTTCTCTCGGTTGTCCAAAACTTATCCCATACGGTGAAAGGATTACAATCCAAGATGACGGCTCTCGAAAATTCCTTCGGCCACCCTGACCGCAGCCTAGATCCTGTTTCAATTCAGCCTTCCTCTTCCGGGATCCTCTCAGAGAGCATGCCTTCTACATCAGCCTCTCTGCCCGCTCCTCTCCTCGGGACTCACCACTTCTAAATGTCTCAACTCCACCAGCTTCTCCCAACTTCAATCTCTCCTCAGCTACTCCAGCCCAAGCTTTCGGTAGGCGTTTCATTCCACCTGCCGCCGCTACAGTATCCCCACATCTCAGGTCAAATATTATCCAAGGTAAGGATATTAACTTGGCATCTCTACTTCTCCCTTCACCTGCTGTTGACAGGAAAATGGTGGATTGCGGTGACGTGGCAGTACTGCTCAAAACTTCAGATCCACGGTTCCAACGCAATCTATCGTTCGCAGAGTTCGTTATCGCATTTAGCATTTACAGGGATACCCTATACCAAGTTTTCCCAGATCGGAGGGAAGAGTTAGATCTTTATTTATCTCTGATGGCAGACTTTAATCAAAGGTAAGGGGGCACTTTGTTCTACGAGTATCATAAATCTTTTTCTGCTAAATCCGCATCTTGCATTTCACTCCACAATTCAAGACTTGACTGGTCCATCACCGATACTGATCTACTAGTTCGTCATTTCGGTGGTCAAAGAAGCCTGTCGTGTTCTATCTGCAGTGCTCACGGACATTCAGCTGCTTTTTGCCCGAAAGCTTTTCCTAGCCACGATCCGGGCGCTGTCCGTGGTACTGAAAACGTAAGACACAGCTCATACAGCAGAGGTCGCCCTGCTGGATCATTTAATGACATTCCCATTTGCAATTTGTTTAACGAAGCTGTGTGTTCACTGAATAATTGTCGTTTTGCTCACATTTGTAGCCTGTGCAAGGACCCGCACCCGAAATCAGTCTGCCCAAGGTGTTACAAACCTCACACCACGGGGAAAGCCCCCTTCCGGAGGAAATTCTGAGCAAACACCCATCCACACCAATTAACATCTCAAACCTCTCTAGCTACCTTTCTTCTTACCCCGATCCGTCATTCGCTGACTATCTCATCACCGGCCTGTCTCAAGGGTTTAGAGTCGGGGTACTCTCTAATCTCATTACATCTTTTTCAGCCAAAAACTTGCAATCAGCTAGGAACGAGCCTGGCGTTGTTTTTACACTGCTTGAGAAAGAAGTAAATAAAGGATATGTTATTGCCCTTTTGCCTCTCCTCCTTTTTCCCCCTTCAGGATTAACTCCATCGGCGTTGCTACCCGTAAATATTCCGGAAAAAAAAACGGCTCATTTTTGACATGTCCTCTCCCCATTTCAGCAATATACCAAGTGTCAACGAATGCATTCCGCTAGAACCATTCTCTCTTCACTACACTTCGGTGGATAACGCTATACAGTTAATCAAGTTAGCTGGCCAAGGTGCGTGGTTGGCTAAAGCAGATATCACAGACGCATTTAAAACCATGCCAATACACCCCGCTGATTGGCCACTTTTCGGAGTTAAATGGGATTATAGATTCTATTTCGCTGTACGGCTTACTTTCAGGTGTAGAAGCAGCCCTCACATTTTCAACAGTCTCTTGGAGGCTTTGTGTTGGATCCTGCTGAACGTATGCAAACTCCCGTTCGTTCTGCATTTACTCGATGATTTTTTGCTAATCAATTTTCCATCTCCTCATTCTTCCATTCTCGAAATTTTAAAACAGGCGTCCCCTTCTCTCCAGAGAAAACCCTGTGCCCCTCCACTAACCTAGAATTTCTAGGTATATCCCTCGATACGGTTAAAATGCAAGCCTCTCTTCCCCTAGAAAAGCTCGTCAGAATCCGTTCATTTTTGGATAATTTTTCTTCTTTACACGTCGTATCTGTTACGGAGCAGGCTCCCGCACCGCCTCCTCTCAACCAGCAGAGGGAACTGTCACCGGAGTATTGACTCTTATCAGAACTTCATTTACCACAATGCACCGCGCCTGGGACTGATTACGCACACACCTGAACCCCATCAGACTTCCTATTTAAGCCACACCTAAACAGTACTCAGTGCGAAGTATTACATTGCCACGGCCTGTAATTTCTGAGCGTTTATTCCTGATCTGCCTGTTCTGTGTATCGACCTTGATTGTTTTTCACCTCTGCCTGTTTGCCGCCTGTCCTGATTCGGATTGCCTCTTGATTACTGTTGTCTGCCGCCTGCCCTGATCTACTGCCTGTCTCTTGACCATTCTCTGTGCCTGTCCTCTGATAATCCTGCCTTGCCGCTCTCTGACCCCCGCCTGTCTGTTTACTCTCAATAAAGCTGCAAATGGATTCCAATCTGTCTCGAGCCTCGTTACAGAATACTTCGCCAACTACGAATCCAGCATTACTTCAGCTTTCCTCCGAGCTCACTTCTCAAACGTCTCGCCTGGATCTTCACCACCAGCAGCTCAGCCACCTGACGACGCTAACAGAGAAGCTTGTTCAAGGTTTGCATGATTTACGAACTGCTATTGCTAATCCGCCTGCTACACCTGTTGTCCCTCCTGTGGGAAGTCCTCCAGTAAATCCTACTACCCCCATGGCCCCACGATTAGCCTTTCCAGAGAAATTTGACGGCAATCCGGCGAAATGTAAAGGATTCCTCCTCCAGTGTACCCTCTTCGTGGAGCAGCAACCATCCCTGTATAGCACCGATGCTAGTCGGATAGCGTTTGTTTGCTCGCTGCTAACTGGACGGGCGTTGGAGTGGGCGACCGCGGTTTGGAATACTACCGGCTCATCTTTCGCCTCTTACAGTGAGTTCACCAAACAGTTCCGTCAAGTTTTCGAACACGTATCAGAGCGAGGAGATGCCGGTGAGCAATTACTATCACTATCACAGGGGAATAGATCTGCCGCAGACTTTGCTCTAACCTTCCGCACCCTCGCGGCACAAACTGACTGGGTGGAAAGCACACTGAAAACGCTATTTCGCAAGGGCCTCACCATAGAGCTTCAGTCTGAACTCGCCTGCCGTGATGAAGGTAAATCCCTGTCTGAGTATATTGATCTGGCCATCCAAGTTGATTCACTGATTCGTTCACGACGACCAGTCCGGTTTAATCAGCGCCCTCAGCCTGAATCCTCCGCTGACCCTGAACCCATGCAGATCGGATTCTCACAGCTCACTCCTGAAGAGAGAGAACGCCGCAGACAGCAGAGATTGTGTATGTACTGTGGTCAGCCTGGACACCTGAAACTCTCATGCCCAGTTCGTCCATCGAAAGCCCCTCGCCCGGTGAGTTCATGCTCCGAAGTCACATTAAAATCCTCTAACTTTAAATTACCTGTTGTAATCGTCAATAGAGGAGAACAGTTCAGAACTACGGCTCTCATTGACTCTGGAGCCGCTGGAAATTTCATTTCTCAGACTTTTGCTGATCATTGCCAGCTCACGTTAACCCCTTGTCTTTCCTCCTTGACAGTGGAGGCGCTAGACGGTCGACCCTTAGGGGAGGGGAGAGTTCAGAGTATGACCGAAGAAATTGAACAGCGTGTAAGCTCCCTGCATACTGAACTGATCAAGTTTTATGTGATTCAATCACCTCATTACCCCATTGTTTTGGGTTTTCCCTGGTTACAAGCTCATGAGCCTCAGATTTCCTGGAGAGAGGGACAAATTGTACAATGGAACACTTCATGTCTTGAGCACTGCCTGACTCCCGTAATCCGAGCTCCTCTTCAGGCAGCAGAAAATGATTCTCTAAATCTCGAGGAGCTTAATCCACCCCGAATGAAGTCTAGCCCTGTATCTAAGCCTGTTCCTGGAACTATATCTCCCGAGGGAACTGAAATTCCTGCTGTTTATGCTGATCTCCTGGAGGCATTTAGTAAAAAGAAGGCTTCCCAGCTTCCCGAACATCGCTCCACGGACTGCGCCATTGATCTCCTTCCGGGCACCTCACCACCTCGGGGCCGTGTATTCCCTTTATCTCAACCCGAATCCGAAGCCATGAAAAACTATATTCAAGAAGAACTCGCTAAAGGATTCATTCGGCCCTCAACCTCCCCTGCTGCGGCTGGATTCTTCTTTGTTAAGAAAAAGGACGGAGGATTACGACCCTGCATTGACTATCGAGCTCTGAATGACATCACAGTGAAATTCCGTTATCCTCTTCCTCTAGTACCAGCGGCACTTGAACAACTTCGACAGGCAAGGTTTTTCACTAAGCTTGACTTACGCAATGCTTACAATCTAATCCGTATCCGAGAGGGGGACGAGTGGAAGACGGCGTTCTCCACCACTAGTGGGCACTACGAATATCTCGTCATGCCTTTCGGCTTGTCTAACAGTCCTTCTGTGTTTCAATCCTTCATGAATGAAATCTTTCGAGACATGCTGGACAAGTGGGTGATAGTCTATATCGATGATATTCTGATCTACTCGAATTCCATGGAGGAACATGTGCAACAGGTCAGGTCGGTCCTTGAACGACTTATTCAGTATAAGCTCTTCGCCAAAGCAGAGAAATGTGAATTCCACCAGACGAGCACTTCATTCTTGGGTTACATTATCAGTCAAGAAGGGGTCGCCATGGACGAGAAGAAGGTAAAGGGGGTTCTGGAATGGCCGTTACCTCAGACTCTGAAGGAACTTCAGCGATTTTTAGGGTTTGCCAACTTCTACAGACGATTCATCCGTAACTTCAGCATCATTGCTGCTCCCCTCACCGCTATGACTAAACGCCAATCGTCCAAACTCAAGTGGTCCAATGAGGCTATACAGGCTTTCGAGGAACTCAAGTTCCGATTCACTTCGGCACCTATTCTTCATCATCCTGATCCCGAAAAGCAGTTCATTGTAGAGGTCGATGCTTCAAGCACCGGTGTGGGGGCCGTGCTATCTCAGCGGCAAGGTAATCCGGAAAAGATGTATCCATGCGCTTTTTTTCCCGCAAACTTTCACAGGCAGAGCAGAATTATGATGTGGGGAATAGAGAATTACTGGCAATGAAGCTAGCATTGGAGGAATGGCGACATTGGCTGGAGGGAGCTAGTCAACCTTTTATCGTTTTCACCGACCACAAGAACCTGGAGTATCTAAGATCTGCTAAACGGCTCAACCCTCGACAGGCACGATGGGCTCTGTTTTTCACTCGCTTCCAGTTCACCGTCACATATCGCCCTGGGTCCAAAAATACTAAGGCAGATGCACTCTCACGTCAAACAGAAGGTACCATCCAAAATTGTGATCCTGAGAACATTATTCAGCCCAATCTACTCGTGGCACCTGTCCAATGGGATATTATCACAGAGATCCAACAGGCTAACAATCACACACAGACCCCATCCGCATGTCCAAACAACCGATTGTTCGTCCCGGAAACATTCAGAACCAGACTCATCGATCACGTTCATTCCACCCCCAGTTCAGGACATCCAGGTATTACTGCTACCACCCAGCTCCTACAGAACCGGTTTTGGTGGCCCACATTAACTTCTGATACCATCAAACAGGTGAAGAGTTGTGTTTGCTGCAACATGTCCAAAACACCCAGACAGCTACCGGCAGGTTTATTAACCCCACTTCCCACACCCCAACGACCCTGGTCTCATATCGCAATCGATTTCATCACCGATCTACCCAAATCTCAAGGAAACACCACCATACTCACCATAGTAGACAGATTTTCCAAAGCATGCCGACTCATACCCCTACCCAAACTCCCTACCGCTTTTGAAACTGCTGAAGTACTTTGCAATCAAGTATTCCGTTTCTATGGTCTGCCAGAGGACATTGTTTCAGATCGAGGCCCACAGTTCACTTCTAGAGTCTGGACTGCATTCTTCAAAAGTCTTAACATCAACATTAGTTTAACGTCAGGATACCACCCTCAATCCAATGGCCAAACTGAACGCCTGAATCAAGAAGTTACACGGTTTTTGAGAGCCTACTGTCAAAAGGAACAAGCTGAATGGAGCAGATATTTATTTTGGGCAGAATATGCACAGAACTCTTTGGTCAAGCCAGCCACTGGGGTGACTCCCTTCAAATGTATACTCGGCTTTCAACCTCCTCTGTTTCCCTGGTCCGGAGAACCTACAGAATTACCAGCTGTAACTGAATGGCTACAGAAGAGCGAGACGGTCTGGGATCAGGCCCATACACACCTCCGCCAAGCCGTCCGAAGACAGGAAAGACAGGCCAATCGTCATCGGCGCCCCGGGCCGCAGTACAGCGCTGGTCAATGGGTGTGGCTTTCTACTAGAGATCTGAGACTTCGACTTCCCTGCCGTAAACTCAGTCCCAGGTATGTTGGTCCATTTCAAATAGTAAGACAAGTTACCCCTGTGTCTTTTCGTCTGGATTTACCTGCTGATTACCGCATCTCTCCTACATTCCATGTATCCCTGCTGAAACCTGCTGAGTGTCCGGGGGGAGTGTCGGAAGCGGGAGCCACAGCCCCAGATCCTGCACCACTCCTGATTGACGGCGAGGAGGCGTATCGTGTTCATGAACTGCTGGACTCCAGGCGCCGGGGTAACGTTCTTCAATATCTGGTGGATTGGGAGGGGTACGGTCCGGAGGAACAATCTTGGATCAACGCCAGTGATATTCTGGATCCATCACTCACGGAGGAGTTTCACCGCAACCACCCGGAGAAACCGGCCCCTAGACCCCGTGGAAGACCCCGGCGTCGTCGACCTTCTCGCCTCAGGAGCTGCTCGCAGGAGGGGGGCTCTGTTACGGAGCAGGCTCCCGCACCGCCTCCTCTCAACCAGCAGAGGGAACTGTCACCGGAGTATTGACTCTTATCAGAACTTCATTTACCACAATGCACCGCGCCTGGGACTGATAACGCACACACCTGAACCCCATCAGACTTCCTATTTAAGCCACACCTAAACAGTGACTCAGTGCGAAGTATTACATTGCCACGGCCTGTAATTTCTGAGCGTTTATTCCTGATCTGCCTGTTCTGTGTATCGACCTTGATTGTTTTTCACCTCTGCCTGTTTGCCGCCTGTCCTGATTCGGATTGCCTCTTGATTACTGTTGTCTGCCGCCTGCCCTGATCTACTGCCTGTCTCTTGACCATTCTCTGTGCCTGTCCTCTGATAATCCTGCCTTGCCGCTCTCTGACCCCCGCCTGTCTGTTTACTCTCAATAAAGCTGCAAATGGATTCCAATCTGTCTCGAGCCTCGTTACAGTATCGAAGCGCGACTTATTGTCTCTGCTAGGCCATCTTAATTTCGCTATGAGCATTATCCCGCAAGGCAGAGCTTTCATATCGCTTCTACTAAAGTCTGCTCACTCCGTACCCGAACTCAGTAATCCGGTCCAATTAGACGAAGGCTGTCGTTCAGACATCAATTTCTGGTCGCGTTTACTAAACGACTGGAACGGCATTTCTTTTTTCTATAACGAGGCTTTCGAAGCATCCGCAGATTTACATTTATTCACCGATGCGGCTCCGTCTGTCGGGTTCGGGGGATACTTTCAAGGGGACTGGTTCGCAGAGGGATGGCCGGATGATTTTCCTAGATCGACATCTAATTCACTGTCTTCAGCGCTATTCGAACTTTATCCTCTAGTTGTTGCTAGTCTAATCTGGGGTCCCGAGTGGTCTAGGAAACGCATTCTCATGTTCTGCGATAACGAAGCCACCGTAGCAATTATTAATAAAGGCAGATCATCTTGCCCGACGATGATGCCTTTTCTACGTCGCCTAATCTGGCAATCTGTTAAGCACAAGTTCATCAGTAAAGCTGCTCACATACCGGTCACTTTAATGTTTTCGCTGACGCTCTATCTCGATTTCGTTTTCAGACTTCCAGACGGCTCTGCCCCGCAGCCAACAGGGATCCAACACCATGCCCCCCTCTGGCTGCAACAATGCTTCATTAGAAGATTTGCTTTGCTCAGCCAGACTTTACATCTAAGCGTTGCTACATCCACTCTCAAAGCTTATACTTCTGCCTGGAATTTGTTTTCTACGTTTTGTTTTACCTTTCAACTTCCTTTATTTCCTATTTTGATTTCGACCGTTTGCTCCTTTCTGGTGTTTAACTTCAAAAAACGTAATTTCAATTCTACGCCAAATATTTTAACCCCCGATTCCCCTAGCCTTTTCACCGCTACTCCTATCCGGCTAATGCTCAAAGGCATGGCCAAAACTTCCACTTCATCCCCCGACAAAAGGCTGCCTCTGACGTTACCTTTAATTCATAGATTAATCTATTCGGTTCATAACGGCCTCTTCTCCTCTTACATTAACATTTTGTTAGAAGCGGTATTTCTAACGGCTTTCTACGGTTTCATGCATCCAGGAGAATTTACTTCACCAACCAACACATTCGATTCAGCCTGTGGTCTTTCCTTCTCAGATTTACAGTTTTCTCCTAATTTTTTCACACTCTTTCTTAAACATTCTAAGAACGACTCCAAAGGCTCTGGCATTACGTTAACTATCTCTAAAACCAATAGCGATTTTTGCCCCTTTTCTTCAATGACTAAATTCCTTAAAATCCGGCCCAAACTTCCTGTTATTTCTCCTCTCTTCATTTTACCCAATGGAGCATTTTACCCAATCTCTCAAAATTGGTTCAGGTCCCATCTCAACTCTGCTCTCAGAAATTGCAGCCTATCTCCTTCTCACTACACCGGACACTCCTTCAGGATCGGAGCCGCTACTACAGCAGCCGAACGTGGTATCTCTCCAGCAGCTATCAAAATCCTGGGCAGGTGGTCCTCCTCGGCGTTCGAGTCTTACATAAGACCAGATTTAAAATCTATCCTTGAAGCTCAGCAAGCTCTCCAGTCATGATTTAGGTAAATCCCTGTCTATTACTGGTGGTGGTGTTTAGTCAAAGTGGCTCGATATTTTAACGATAGCATGGTGACCGTGGCCAATGTGTTCTATCAAAAAAAAAAAAAAAAAAAAGCCCAGCGGCCATATGTCCTACCAAAAGATGGCCGTGGTCTACGCGTACTACCAAAAGATGGCCTGTGGCCCATGTGTTCTACCAAAAGATGGCCTGTGGCCCATGTGTCCTACTAAAAAGATGGCCTGTGGCCCACGTGTCTTACCAAAAGATGGCCTGTGGCCCATGTTTCCTATAAAAGATGGCCTGTGGCCCATGTGCTCTACTAAAAGATGGCCTGTGGCCCACGGGTTCTACCAAAAGATGGCCTGTGGCCCTCGCGTCTCATCAAAGAGGGTTGCATTTGATAAAAAAAAAAAAAGTTATAATATTTTATTTTTCGCTTTCTCTGTAGGATCTTCAAGATTCACGACCGGTGGGTATACTTCCTCTACCATTCTTTGGGGATGAGCCCCGCCCCGGTGGATTATTACTCCAACTAAGTTTGGGGGGTGGGATGTGCCCCTGCCTTCGTCTCCAGGCAGGATATGCAGATTCCACACCCTCGGAATGCGAATTACGGACGGGGCCTACGCCAAAGAATTTGATTGTTTGCTGAGCTCAAATAAATGCTTTTTGTCACAGTATTAATTCTCCCGAGTCTTTCTGGTAGAAATGAAGCCAGCGCAAGTTCTATCAGGAAGACTCAATCGTACACGTCAAGTATTACCTTCTCACTTATCCAATCATATTCTAATAGCCAGTATAAAAAGGTGGTACTTACACATGTCTGAGTTTTCAGATGCTGTCGCTTCAACCACCCCCATCCTCCCCATCCACCTCCTGACGGGACCTTTCCTTCATCTCCCTAACATTCTCGTGCCGGGTCCTCTCTTCTATCCTTCCTACGACCTCCAGATGGGCTCTCCCCTCTACCCTGAAGATGCCAGGACCTCCTCTCTTCCTTCCACCCCACCACCACCAGATGGCACCCTTCCTTACTTCGCGAGGGGGTGGGATGTGCCCCTGCCTTCGTCTCCAGGCAGGATATGCAGATTCCATACCCTCGGAATGCGAATTACGGACGGGGCCTACGCCAAAGAATTTGATTGTTTGCTGAGCTCAAATAAATGCTTTTTGTCACAGTATTAATTCTCCCGAGTCTTTCTGGTAGAACTGGATGAGGCTGCATCAGTAGTGGGCACACAGTTGAGAAAAATAGGTCGCGTGTTAAATGCAGGCTCAGTCGGGGCCAGTTCTCCTCTGGCTTACATTCATATTGTTTATTTATAACTATTAAGTATAAATATTGTTTATGTATAAAGCGGCGCCATAACATGTTGCATGCGGTGAGTCGTCTCTTCACAGGCGTTGGTCTTCTCATCACAGGCGGTGGGGCATCCGAAACCCCCGTGAGATGCTGGATGTCAAAGGAGCTATGTTGCAGACTTGTAAGAAACACAATCACCAGCATGGTTGCAATCCTGTGTGCTAGCCCCATGGGGAAATAAGTAAAATACCCCCCCAAACTAGAAATGAGAGTAATGTCACAGAAGATTGTTGACTATTACCCTATGTTACGAGATGCTGGCACAGATATGCCTTATGTAAGTATTTTTGTTTCCTTTATTACCAACTTAAAGGGTTAGTTTACCCAAAAATGAAAATGATGTCATTAATGACTCTCCCTCATGTCGTCCCAAGCCCGTAAGACTTCCGTTCATCTTCAGGACACAGTTTAAGATATTTTAGATTTAGTCCGAGAGTTTTCTGTCCCTCCATTGTAAATGTATGTACGGTATACTGTCCTTGTCCAGAAAGTAAATAAAGACATCCTCAAAGTATCCATGTGACATCAGTGGGTTAGTTAGAATTTTTTGAAGCATTGAAAATAAATTTTGTTCCAAAAATAACAAAAACAACGACTTTATTTAGCATTGTCTTCCAGTTCCCTTTCGTAGTCACTCCGAGTTACGTCAAGGAGTGACGGAGAATGGGGGTTTCGCACAGAAAGCCAATCCTCTTCGAGTATTTAACAACGAGCCAATGGCGTGAAAATGCCATGGGTCTGCGGAATTTGCATAGCGTACTCCGCCCACCCATGTGGGTATAAAAGGAGGAAGCAGACGCAACCGCAGTATGTTTTCGCTTCGGAGCCAAGAGCATTCTTCTCTCCACAAGCCATATCACTAAAAGCCTCTTCGAGACGAGCGTCCTCTTCAGTGTTGGTGTGACGGCGGTACCCAGCGAGATTCTGCATTGCCTGCGATCTGTGCAGTGGTCTGCCAGACTTTGCGCTTCTCCCTGGTCGCCTCGGCGCTGAAAGAGTGAATTTCCTCCTCTCCTCTGAAAGAGCTACACGCGGCACGTCTTTTTAAAGACGGTTCGCCCGTGTTCTTCTGGGTGCGGTCGATATCCGTCTTTCTCTGATGGGCACGATCGCTGCTTTGTATGTCTGGGCTTCGTCATGCTAAAGCAGCTTTCGTGGTTGAGTCATGTGCCTTTTGTGGTAATATGACCATCTCAACACTTAGATCGAGACTCAATGATCTTACTGTGAGAGTCCCCGCCTCCGCTACCCGTTCAGCTTCCTCTACCCGGGGAAGCTCTTCGGCTCGCGGCCAGGGTGATCTGTCGGTGACGGTGTGGAACAAACCCCCGACGCTAGCTCCTCGGGTCCCACCCACCGCAACAGTGTTGTAGCCAGCGAGCGCCGAAACGGTTCAGACGTCTGCCTGTTCGCGGGTACCGTCTGGATCGTTTGGCGCTCCAGAGGAAGACGCGTTATCGATCGCGGCATCACATGGCGGGCTTGATTCCTCGGGAAGTGAAGATGCGGATGCACGACCTCCTTCGGGAGCGCCTGTTGCCCGTGTCGGATCCCGAGATGACGGCTATGCTCTCTCGGGTCGTTGCACTGGAATCTTCCGGCCCACCCCGATCACTCACGGATGGATGAATGGTTTTTGGGCAAAGCCGCCGCCGCGAGGCCACAGCCGACCCCAATGCCATTCGTCCCCGAGCTGCATGCGGAACTGACGAGGACGCGCTCGTCAGCTTCCCCCGCCTTTCCTCCCCTCGACGGCGCAGCTGCCCGTGGGTATGCTGGGGTGCCTCCGGTGGAGCGCTCTGTCGCGATGCAACTGTGTCCGCGGAGCGCCTCCTCTCGGGGGCCCCCCGAGCATCCCCCCAGAGCCTGTAGGGTTTCGTCGTCTATGACGGCGCGATCCTATAGCGCGGCGGGCGGCCGCCGCTATGCATATGATGGGCGTTTTTTAGGTCTGCCAAGCCAGACTGCTCAGAGGTATGCACGAGGGCGGGACTGATTCCCTTGGATCAGGTGATGGCCACTAGTGTGGTCCAGGAGCGTCATCTTTGCTAAAAAAAAAAAAAAAAAAGCTTTTCGGCGGTGCGGTTGAGGACTTTGCCCAGCAGTTCTCTATCGCCCAGAAACAGGCTGAGGCTGCCCCGACGGCCAGCTGCTGCCTTCACCCAGCCGCCGGTGTAGCCGCCTCAGTCTGTTCGCCGCCGAGGACGAGCCTCTGCGCCCTTCCCTCCGGAGCGACCCCAGCAGCAGCCTTCACCCAGGTCGCGCCGTAGAGGCGGTCGCAGAGGAGCGTCACAGCCCCCTATGGGCTGCTCAGTGATGGCATCGAGTCTTTCCCAGGAGGAGGTAGCAGGGCCCCTCCTTCCCCCCGTAGAGGGCCGGGGGAGAATCTTTTGTTCTCCGCTCCCCGCTGCTCAAAAAAAAAAAAAAATATATAATAATAAGACGGGTTGAGTGCTTTAAAGAAAGACTTTATACTATCACTGAGCACACAGACCGGAATGAGCGCGCACGACGCTCCACAGTGTCGCCCCGCTCATTCCCCTCTGTCTCTGAGGGCGCGGAGAGGAGCGTGCGTCGTCCCCGGACCGCACCGCTCCTCTCCCCCTCTGTCGCCAGACCCCCGGCAGAACAGACCCCCGTGGAACGCTGGTCCTTCCCTGGTCTCTTCTGTCGGGGAGCGGAGCTCGACTACGCACCCGCATGTGGTATCTCCCGTGCGCATGCCAGTCACTCCGCCCCGCTGCCCCTCCGGGGGGACGTCTGTGGCTCGTATGACCCCGCTGGTTCGGTTCCTCGGAGCTTGGCTCGAGCTCCCCGGTCTGTCCCGCTGGGTCATCAGAACGATCAGATTCGGCTACGCGATTCAGTTCGCACGATCTCCTCCCCGTTTCAGGGGAGTTCGCTCCACTATAATCGATGGCAATGCCCCGGTTTTGAGAGCGGAGATTGCGACCCTGCTGGCGAAGGGTGCAATCGAGACGGTCCCTCCAGCCGTGGTGAAGTCCGGCTTTTACGGCCCCTACTTCATTGTCCCCAAGAAGACCGGTGGGTTACGACCGATCCTGGACCTGCACGTTTTGTGCTCACGGCCAAACGCATTTTCGAATGTGTTCGGCATCAGGATTGGTTTGCAGCGATCGACCTGAAGGATGCGTACTTTCATGTCACCATATTGCCTCGA
The DNA here is from genome assembly GCA_038021265.1 of Cyprinella venusta. NCBI lineage: Eukaryota > Metazoa > Chordata > Actinopteri > Cypriniformes > Leuciscidae > Cyprinella > Cyprinella venusta. The sequence goes on from CM075863.1 coordinate 1,916,668, forward strand.
CACAGACCGTTTCTTCGGTTCGCTTTCGAAGGCCAGGCATATCAGTACACGGTTCTCCCATTCGGGTTAGCTCTGTCCCCTCGCGTCTTCACGAAGATCGCCGAGGCAGCCCTTGTTCCCCTTCGCGAACACGGGGTTCACATCCTGAACTATCTCGACGATTGGCTAATTTTGGCTCACTCTCGAGAACAGGTTTGCGTACACAGAGATCTAGTGCTTCAGCACTTAGCCCGTCTGGGCCTTCGGGTCAACCGGGAGAAGAGCAAACTTTGCCCCGTGCAGAGGATCTCTTTTCTCGGCATGGAGATAGACTCGGTCGCCATGTCCGCGCAGCCTACGAGCAAGCGCGCACACTCACTGCTGACTTGTCTTCGACAGTTCGACGGCAAGAGTGCGGTTCCACTGAAACTCTTTCAGAGGCTCCTGGGGCATACGGCATCCGCAGCCGCGGCTACGCCACTCGGATTGCTTCATATGAGACCGCTTCAGCTCTGGCTTCGCGATCGAGTCCCGAGGTGGGCATGGCATCGTGGCTCGCTCCGGGTTCCAGTAACTCCAGCGTGCCGCCGAACCTTCTTCCCGTGGTTGAACCTCAGCTTTCTTCGGGCAGGTGTCCCTCTCCAGCGAGTTTCCGGGCATCTCGTTGTCTCCACGGATGCATCTACCACGGGTTGGGGTGCCATGTGCAATAGGCATGCAGCCGCGGGTTCCTGGACAGGACCCCAGCGCCTCATGCACATCAATTGCCTCGAGCTGCTGGCAGTACGCCTGGCCCTGCACCGCTTTCGAGCACTGCTCAGGGGTCAACACGTACTTGTCCGCTCAGACAATACCGCTACAGTAGCGTACATCAACCACCAGGGGGGTCTACGCTCACGTCGGATGTCGCAGCTCGCTCGCCACCTCCTACTATGGAGTCAGAAGCACCTGAGGTCCCTTCGTGCTGTGTACATTCCTGGAGCCCGGAACCTGGCAGCCGACGAGCTGTCGCGGATCCGCCCTGTCTCCGGCGAATGGCGACTCCATCCCCAGACGGTCCAGCTGATCTGGGACCAGTTCGGGGAAGCTCAGATAGATCTGTTCGCCTCCCGGGACTCTTCCCACTGCGTCCAGTTTTATTCCCTGTCCGAGGGCACGCTCGGTACAGATGCGCTGGCGCACAGCTGGCCGCGGGGCCCACGCAAGTATGCGTTTCCCCCAGTGAGCCTCCTTGCACGGGTGTTGTGCAAGATCAAGGAGGACGAGGAGCAGGTCCTGCTGGTAGCCCCTTATTGGCCCACCAAGACGTGGTTCTCCGAACTCATGCTCCTCGCGACAGCACCTCCTTGGCCTATTCCTCTGAGACAAGATCTGCTCACTCAGAGACGGGGCACTCTGTGGCACCCTCGTCCCGATCTATGGAGGCTACATGTGTGGCTCCTGGACGGCACGAGGCAGGTTTGAGTTCGCTACCACCTGCGGTGGCAGCAACCATCACTTCCGCTACAGCGTCGTCTACGAGACACCTGTATGCGTTGAAGTGGAACCTCTTCGTCAACTGGTGCTCTTCTCGCAGAGAGGACCCCAGGAGATGCTCGATCAGTGTTGTGCTTTCCTTCCTGCAGGATGGGTTGGAGCGTAGGCTGTCGCCCTCCACCCTCAAAGTTTACGTCGCGGCTATTTCCGCCTCTCATGATGCAGTTGAAGGTAAGTCCGATGGAAAGCACGACCTGGTCATCAGGTTCCTGAGGGGAGCGAGGAGGCTAAATCCGTCTCGTCCTCCCCTCGTGCCCTCTTGGGACCTCTCGGTAGTGTTAAGTGCTCTGCAGAGGCCTCCCTTTGAGCCTTTGCAATCGGTTGAGTTTAAGTTCCTGTCTATGAAGACAGCTCTCCTGGTTGCATTGGCCTCCATCAAGAGGGTAGGGGACCTGCACGCATTCTCCGTTGACGAAGCGTGCCTAGAGTTCGGGCCGGTTTACTCTCACGTTGTTCTGAGACCCCGGCTCGGTTACGTGCCCAAGGTCCCCACTACTCCCTTCCGGGATCAGGTGGTGACCTTGCAAGCGCTGCCCCTGGAGGAGGCAGACCCAGCCTTGGCACTGCTCTGTCCGGTGCGTGCACTCCGCACCTACGTTGACAGAACGCGGTGTTTCAGGACCTCAGATCAGCTCTTTGTCTGTCATGGGGGGAGCCAGAAGGGTAGGGCTCTCTCAAAACAGCGGCTGTCTCACTGGTTAGTGGACGCCATTGTTTTGTCTTACCAGCAGCAAGGTCGACCGTGCCCCCTTGGTGTGACAGCCCACTCCACTCGGAGTGTGGCTTCCTCTTGGGCTTTAGCGCATGGCGCCTCGTTAACAGACATCTGCAGAGCTGCAGGCTGGGCGACACCTAACACCTTCGCAAGATTTTATAATTTGCGAATTGAGCCGGTTTCCTCTCACGTACTCGCCTCCGCTAGTGCTGGAACCGCTTAAGTGTCTTCGCTTGCTCGCCACTCCACTCCTCAGATTGGATAAGTGCGATATTTCCTCAGTTGTCCTTCTTTGAAGCCCTGAGTCCTCCAGCACTTATGATGCGGGCACCACTGCGCTTGCTCTGGTGCCGGCTAGGTGCCTCCGTGTGCACGGTTCCCCTTTGGTAACTGCCTCACGTGTATTATCCACTGTAAGCCTCTCTGAGCATGTGTCTTCCCTTGGCAAGCCATCTGCCACCCCTGGAGCTAGTTGCCACCTGCGGTTGGCGCTCCAGTATTCTCCATATGCAGCCCCAGTGGCCATATGTGTTTTGTAAGTCCTCCCTTCGGTAGGCATCTGGTAGCATGTCCCTCCTGGGATATGTTTCCCAGTGTACCTTGGTAATTCTGTGTCAAAGTGGGACCTTTTTGTAATATTGTGTTAGAGGTCTAGACTTTCGCAGAGCACATGAAGACAGCTGGAAGATGGCGTGATGGCATAGACCCCCATTCTCCGTCACTCCTTGACGTAACTCGGAGTGACTACGAAAGGGAACGTCTCGGTTACAGATGTAACCCTCGTTCCCTGAGTAGGGAACGGAGACGTTACGTCTCCTTGCCACTTCTGCTGTACCGCTGGGTGACGCCTGAGATCAGTCTTGGCTCCTCAGCGAAGACATACTGCGGTTGCGTCTGCTTCCTCCTTTTATACCCACATGGGTGGGCGGAGTACGCTATGCAAATTCCGCAGACCCATGGCATTTTCACGCCATTGGCTCGTTGTTAAATACTCGAAGAGGATTGGCTTTCTGTGCGAAACCCCCATTCTCCGTCACTCCTTGACGTAACGTCTCCGTTCCCTACTCAGGGAACGAGGGTTACATCTGTAACCGAGACGTTCTGTTGTCAAGCATCTTCACCACAGCCAGCCCCCCGTGTGCCAAGGAAGAAGCATATTAGCACCCTGGCCTCACTGCTGCCATCTAACTCAGGATCAGACCCCTTGTCCAAGACTTTGAATACTCAACTAACTGCACATGCAGAGGATGTTGTTGGTAGGACCATTATTACCCATGCCAATGTCAGGGTTTTTCCTGGCTCAAATGAGGCAGAGGTGGTCAAATCATTACACTAGGGGGGTCCAGGGGCATGCTCCCCCAGTAGAAAATGTTGTACATTTTTAAAGAAATTCATTAATCTGGTGCACTTTGAGTCACTTGAATTTGTTATTTAAAGTCCACTCGCCAACCACCCATATACTTTGATTTAGATATCTGCATCTGATCATCACATCCCATTACAATTATTCAATTAAGCTTGATAATATGGTAACATATCACACTGAAGTAGGCTGATTTAAAATTTAATATTTATTTAAATTAAAAGTTCTCCTTTATAGCCTAAACAGAGTCTTTACTCCCTTTAAACTTAAATTGTCAATGCTTCATTTTTGAAAATAATCTTATCGGAATAATTTTTTGTATCTTTTATAAAGGGCATTTTCCCCCTAATTTTATTTAATGTATACTCTAAATTTAATCTCAATTTTTTACATTTTATCAATAGTCAATTAAAATAAGACACTAGACTGTTACAATCAAATAAAAACATTTACATTGAAAAATTATTACTGTATTAAATGAGATTATACCATGGTCTGGGTGAATACTCGATTCTGATTGGCTGCAGGGTGTCCGTTAAAAAGTGATATAGGACACCTAGTAAAGTAGTTCTGGCGAAACTGCCTGTTTACCATTCGAAATTAATAAATAAATGCGCTGCCTACAACGGCTGTGAGTAACCATAGCAACAGGCAGTCACATGCTCGTTCATCTAACGTTACATATTATAGCCTAATACAACAATGAGCGACTTAGTGCTATTTCTTTTAACATTTATGGAGAATATGGCAACTTTGACTATGCTGCTGAAGAAAGAAAAAAAAGTAAATAAAACGGAGAAAATTACACCGCTGCTGCTCTGCTCCATTGAACTTTATTGGTAACGACGGAACATGCGACCATAGTTGGCTAACGATGCTTTCGGGAAACGCGCGCCCCTGAATGAGACCCGGCGGGAGTTTTACGCAGCTGTCCAGACAACCTAGGCAGGAGGAAAGTAACGTTACAGCGTTTCAAGCCTAAGGAGCCTGAGGCAAATGACCCTCTCTTTGATCTGATTAATTTATTGCCCTCTACAACGTTAAGCGCAAATCGCTGGAGCTCAGAGCTAATTGTTTTTTTATTGTTGTTTGATTAATTGTTTTATGTGTAATAATAATAAAAAAAACTATGCCTACCTTTGTGTTTCATGAAAAAAAATGCATTTGTGAACCTGAAGGGATACGAGCTAAGCGGACTATAAATATCTCCGGTTGCTAAAAAGTCAAACAAGGCAAGTTATTATTTGTAAAAACTAGATTTAGCCTAATTAAAATATAAACTAGTGTTTTAAAAATATTTTATTTAGCAAGTGACCATGGTATAAGCGGGTTTTAATGGAAAACCCGCTGCGCGTCGGCCGGTTTACGCCTCGCCGTCGTCCATTAAAACCTGACAACGGACACCTCGTCGGGCATTAACCCTTACTTATGAGATTGTTTTAAACATTCTTGAAAACACAAAAAAAAGAATGTTGAAAAGAATTACACTTCGACACTAAACCGCCAGTAGGAGGCGACAGGCAACCGTTTTAATGAGCGAGTCATTACTTTAAACATTATTTTTCAATCAAACGGCTGATATTTTTATTTTGTTTTTCTTCCCCAGAATGAGACGGTTTAATAATAGGTAATTGAATCTTTGACTCGATTATTGAACTGTTATGAAATCTTGGTTTCAATCGTGATGGCATTCAGGAAAACGGCACTCTGGTCGTGTGTAGCCTTCCATGTTTCTTTATATAATTAATGTTATAAATAACTGCGCGAGCCTCAACAGCGCAACTTTGTTACCGTCCGTACATAAGGTAGGCCTATAAGCTATTATAATCAACTATAGGTAAACAATTGCCACTTACTAGAGGTGTGCGACACCGCTAGATTTGGTATCGGTCCGATACCAAGTAAATACAGGGTCAGTATCACCGATACTTTTTAATAATTAAGGTGTAGTGCATTATCCTCTATTGAGGATCAATCACGATGTGTCGTGTGGTGTGAACTAGCTCAACAACTTGAACACTCCTGATTTCACAGAGCCCAAGTCATGTACTGTGAACCGCACAGTTCAGCCCGACATTTTAAAATCATGTAGTGTGAACTAGGCTTAAGAGAAGACCATTACCCCTGGCCCTGACACTCTCATCCGAATCCGATAATTCTGCAAAAAATAATTGCAAAAAAATAAAACATTGATGTCTCAAGTTTCAGGCCCAATTTGTAACAACTGATTTTATATTTCAAATGTATAAAGTATTTGAGAATGAGAAACATACCATTTCTAACAAAACCCTCCGGAATTCCTTTTTTAGTGCGCTTCCTCGTTATCGTCGTCCTCTGCCTGGCTGGCTGGTCAGGTTGTATGCGTCACATTCACCACGCTTATCTATAAATTAGACAATTCACCTTAAAACAAAGAATTCAACAATATATTGACATGAAAAAGCATTTAATTTTCTATTTATCTATTTGATGAATCAGATTTTTTTTGTTTTACAAAACTTGCCTGATGTAATTTTTATCTTTATTAATGAGAATGTCATCCAATCATCTGGTGATTCATTTTGTCCTTTATTGCTTTTTTTGTTTTTGTAAAGCTCATTTTACGTGGCCATCTGACAGTTTTCTTTTCTCTGTCAATCCAACTGTCAGGAACTACACCCTTCCTCCTCTTTGGTACCCTCCATCCAAACTGCTCTCATGTACATGACCTGGAAAGGATAAGTTTTTAACATTTTAGTTCAAAGTTTAGATATTAAGAAGTTTTGGACATGAATGGAAGGGCTATGAGGGTTACATTGGGAGTGGGATATTGTGGCAAGAGAGGCCCGGGGAGTTTTATGGATGCAGTAAGAAAGGACATGCAGGAGTCACCAAGGAAGATACAGAAAGCATACGGATGGAAACAGGTGATCAGCTATGTTGATCCCTGATGGAATCTAGCTAAAAAATTTGTTTAAAAAAAAAACCTTAATGTGTGTGTTCCAGAACATGGCGAAGGGGTATGAGGACAAAACCACCAGCTTCTTGTGGGAGGTAGGCCACTATCCGGAACATATCCCTTTCTTGCAGTACTGCATTTTTCATCCTGACATCATTTCCTATGCACACTATGGGTGCTTCTCAATATCCCTCCTCGTCTCCTCGCTCCTCCGTCGAGCTCAGCCATCTTGAAGGACATCTCAATTCTCTAATTGCACCGCGAGGATCGAGGAGATAGGAGGAGGCTTCCTGAGGAGTCATAAGCGAGGATACACAGTTGCATCCTACGCGTGTGTTCTATCTACTTAACGTGACGCACGTATAAATTCTCCTCCCCCTTCACATCTGCTTCAAGTGCTAACCATGGCAGAACATTCAAACACACATAAATGTGTGTATTAAGCACGAAGTTGTGTAAATGTGAGTTATTTTTTTTTATTGTCTTTGTATAACGTGTATTTTCAGCAGTTTTAATTATGTTTATTGTGTTTCTTTATTTGACTGGCTTATTGCTTTTAATTGTTTAATTGTAATGCCTCTTATATTGATAAATGGAGAATAGAGAATGATTTTAATTTATGCCTGTAGTTAATTTGTTTTGATTTCACAGTATATTTGTAGTTTATGCCTGCAGTGGTTGATTCAACGCATTAACTTTTCGAACTGCTTCACTGAGGTGTAAAATTCTTTCTTATAGGGACTGATGAGGAGATAGACAACTTAATTAGATTACGCATGGAGCTTGATTCTGACTTCACTGGGAAGAGGAACAGTGCCAAAAAAGCCTGGATGTGAGTTATGTTCTAGTATGCATGGGGAAAATATGCTTTGTCTTCACCTTTGTTTGATAAATGTATGATGGTTTTGATAATCTTTTTAATAATATTCTAACTCTGTCTTTGAGAAAATAATTTGTTGGTTTTTTATTGTGTAGTAAAGTTTTTCAGAGGATTGGTTTAGAGGGAAAAGTTGCACCAAATCAAATTTCCAAAAAATGATAATATAAGAGAAAATAGAGAAAATATAAGGTATGTACAAATGATTGCATGTATTTATTTAAATTAGTGTGAGTCGTCTTCTTGCTAGTTTAATAGAAAATATATTTATTTTATTTTAGGAGCTTCGCTGTCCTCCTACGGGCACAGGAACTGATAGTGGGGAGGCCACAGCAGCCACATGGCCGTGGTTTTCTGCTATGCATGAGGCTATTGGGGGGAGGCCGTCTATTGAGCCTCCCATCCTCATAGACTCATGCGATGCAGAAGTCACTCGATGTTCTGTTGTGTCCAAAGACCCTGGCTTGCCACCATCCGCATTTGTGGAGGAAAGGGAGGAGGAGAACACAACGTCCTCTGCAATGCCTGGCACAGGGAACTTCCAGGAGGAAAGACCCTGTACTTCTTCTGGTCCTCCGTCACTGTACAAAAGCCTCACTCGCCCGCTCTATCCCCCATGATTGGCCTGAATTGCCTGCAGCTGCAACTCCCTCACATGTTGCACAGAAGACACACCTGACACACCTAATTATTAGGCAGGGGATATAACTTACCTGGTCAAGCAGTGCTCTTGTTTGCATCCAGGTGTGACCTGACCGAACTCGCATTTCCTATTTCCAATCTCCTGCTAGCCCTGTGATTAATCCTGTGTTAATTCCAAACCACACATACCCATACCCACATGCCCATATACCAGCCAGGAAGACAAGACAAAAGACAATTTAATAAATACACCCTTTGAGGTGAACTTGGCTGAACTCTGTCTGTGTCCTCTTCCTTCCAACCCGATTCAATTCTCCAACCATCTGACCGTGGTTTGCCTGTACCCTGTCTCTCTCTAAAGTGTCCCAGCCCCCCACTGAGAGTAGCTGCTAAAGCGTTCAGTCACCTAAAAAGAAAAGATCAAACAGAGTGCTAGATTTTCTAGAGAAGGAGACAGAAAAAGAGGAGGAACGTTTTCAAGCCACGTATGAGCTAATGTAATCTACATCAACAGGGTTTCCGCGGGGCATTAAAAAGCATTAAAAGTCATTAAATGGATTTTGCGAAAATTAAGGCCTTAAAAGGCATTAAAAAGCATTAAATTTGATTCTTACAGGCATTATTTTTTTATATTTTTGAAGAGAATTTTATACAAATTTATTTAAATATAGCCTTCATAATTAATAATTTGCATTTGCGTTCACAAAATATGTACGTTAGTATCGAAAGAAAAAAATAGGTTAGTATGATAAACATGCGGAACCATTTAGGTAATTGCTTCCGGCCGGAGCAAAATTGCCGTGATTCAGAGGTGACGCGGGCATTTTGCACAGAGCAGTGGACAGGACTGAAACTACGAAAAATGGGAAAGTGCAAATTTCAGCAGAAGTGGTTGGAAAATGAAGATTTCAAGACATGGTTGCAGCCCGTTGCTGGTAACCATTATGAAGGATTTTGCCGCGTTTGCAAAAAAGGATTTAAGTTGGGGACAGCGTCGGCGCCGTAAAATCACACATGCAGTGTGACGGCCACAAGTCGGCGGTAAGAGTCAAACAGCAAACAACGATGCATAATTACTTTGGTGTGACCGACAAATCTACAAGTAACGTTACGACGACAACAGATGCTGTAGTCACCAACGTTTGTGGAGCAAAAATCGAGCGACCTTCGATCTGCGTTTGGCTCTAATGCGACTTTGCAGGCGGAGGTGCTCTGGTGTCTGAACACCACGGTCCATCACCACTTTTACGCGTCCAATGAAGGTGTTTTTGAGTTGTTCTAGGCAATGTTTCCTGATTCTGAAATCGCCAAGTCTTTCTCTTGTGGCAAGGACAAAACCAGCTATATGTTAAAATTTGGACTTGCCCCATACTTCAAAAACCAACTAATTGCTGCAGTTAAAAATGCAGGACCGTTTGTTTTGATGTTTGATGAGAGTTTAAACCACTCAACAAAAAATAAACAACTAGATGTCCATGTTCGATTTTGGGAAGCTGGTTGTGTCCAGTCTCGTTATCTGGGATCAGAGTTCATGGGACATTCAACGAGTGAAGATCTACTACACCATTTCAAAGTAAGAATAGTTCTTTTATTCATGCATTAAAGGGCACCTATTATGCTAAATTCACTTTTACATGGTGTTTGAACATAAATGTGTGTCGGCAGTGTGTGAGCAAAACCACCCTAGAATGATAAAAATCCACCCAGTGTTTTTTTTACAATCTCAATAAATCATATGCACTGTCTCAGAACGAGCTGTTCTGAGATCCAGATATTAGTGACGTAGAAAATGAGAAAGGGGTTTGATTGACAGCGTGGTTGTGGCCAAGACCCCTCCTTCGGTGATCTGTAAACACATCCTACATTGCTTCAACGATAGTTGATGTCTCTTGGAAACATAAATGTTCGTCGGTTAATCCTGTTGTTGTAGTTTAAAAATTAATCCTCAACTGTGGATCTTAATCTACTGTTTGCGATCCACCGTCACATCCAGTAACAGTAATTGTATTTTATGATTTTTGAGCAAATAGTCTTGTCAATGTTAGCCAATTCAACAACAAATGCGTCTAAAGTTGTTGTCGTCGTAGGATGTAGGCTATAATTTAAACCTTGTTTGTATAGTGTGTAACCACACGTTTACATATATTTAAAGATATTCATTGTATTAAAAACTGCATATATATTCTTGTTCTGTAAGTTAGCCATCTCCTCACATTTGCCACAAAAGCAGCGGTATGACAAGTAAACATGACGCCACAGGTCCCTGCATAACTCAACTGTAATTTCGCTCGTACGCAGCAAACTTTATCACAGTATGTGTATGTAATTTCACAAAAAATGCGCTAGCATTAGTGTTTGTGTGTGCGTGTGTGTGTGTTGTATGCCCATCATTTCAAAGGGGACGCGATTACAACGCTATAAGTACATAAATGTATCAAATAACCATACCGAGACGTACTGGTCCATTCTCATTTGTGTTTATTCTGCCGGAGTCTTTTAGTAGTATTTATATATTCCGATTCAAACGTACGCTGCTGAATGACAACTGCGGTTTCTCCGGTTTCTCAGTCTCTCAGTACCGACTGCCATATCAAGTTACACCCTCGTCCAAAGGCAGGGCGGGGATATGCAGCTCATTTGCATTTAAAGCCATACACCTCCGAAACAGGTCATTTTTAAGCAGGCCCCAAAATGACATTTTCAAATGGTTATAATAAATCAACTGTGGGGTATTTTGAGCTGAAACTTAACAAATACATTCTTGGGACACCAGAGACCAATATTACATCTTATAAAAAGGGGCATAATTGGTGCCCTTTAATGTCATTATAACTGAAACCCAAAAGGAAAAAGAGTAGGCTTCTTATCCACCATCTAGTGGACAACCTTAGTATTGCACCCTCAATTTTGTCAGTTGTCTGATGGTTTATTATTTGCTGTTAGGCCACAGAGCATCAGAAATCCATTAAATTAATCATGTTTTCTCAGAATAACTTGTTCTCCATATGTAAAAAGTTTAGGAGTTTAGATAATGCACTCTACAGGGTTAGTTCACCCAAAATGAGTCGTTAATTACTCAGCCTATTGTCATTCCAAACCTTTAAGACCTTGAAACACTTTTTTTAATTTGCATTTTTGTTCAGTTTATTCAGTTTTATTTATTTGTGTTTATATTATTACTGAATCTTTATTGGCTATACTGTAATAATGTTTGCAATTATTTTAAGTTAGCCTAGTTGTTTTTGCTGTATTTTTTGAAGTGTTGTCCAGGTAATAATAATAATAAAAAAAATTCAATTCCAATCATTTTTTATTGAAGCAAATAACAATATTATGTCTAACATCTTTTCAGCATTTTTTGTGACTCAATTTATTTATTTCTGTTCTCAGAAATCTGTGCAGCTTCTAGACCTGAAACATCTCCTTTCCATCAGTATGGATGGCCCCAACGTGAACTTAAAGTTCCTAAATAATCTCCAGCAAGAACATGGTGATGGAGGTCGGCAGCTAATTTCGGTCGGGAGCTGTGGACTGCACACAGTACACAACTCATTCAAGACTGGCTTTTCCACATGGAATATTGACAAACTTCTGAGAGCAATGCACTTTGTTTTTCACAATATCCCTGCAAGAAGGGAAGATTATATAAAACTCACTGGCTCATCTCTTTTTCCGCTCTCATTCTGTGGACACTGATGGGTGGAAAATCTGCCTGTTGCAGAGAGAGCCATTGAGGCCAAAGCTGAAGGAATATGTGGAAACCGTAGAAAAGAACTACCAAACCCTGGAACCTCTTCATTTGATACCATTGAAGCAGCAGGGTTGTAACGGTATACCGGTATGGCGGTTTATTGCGATATTGACACGTACGATTATCATATCGTGCACATCTGCTTATCTGCGGTTTAAAAAAAAAAAAAAAAAACAGAACTCACCCGCACTGCCGCATGCAACTGCTTTCTGTTTGACTGCTACTCCACCCATACCTGTACAGCGCTGAAAATGTCCGCGGCAGACGCCCCAAACCTCTATCTACCACCGGAAAAAAAATTAAAATCTGCAGTGTGGGAATATTTTGGATACTCAAAAAACGATCGTGGTGTCGTCCTTGAAGATGGACATCCAGTTTGTAAGATCTGTGGACGAAGAGTAGGGCTGGGCGTAGGGCTGTAGTCAAGACCACCTTTGTCGAGTCCAAGACAAGTCCAAGACCAAGACTAGTCGAGTCCAAGTCATGATCGATTCCAAAGAGGTTCGAGTCCAAGTCAAGACTGAGTCCAAAAAGGTTCGAGTCCGAGTCAAGACCGAGTCCAGGACCGAGGAAAAAAAAAGTCTTCAGGGCCTGAATTTCGTTTTTGCCAAACAAAATTATTACCCATTCACCAAAACTCTACTTTGGCAACCTTCCCACATAGCAACATTGTTTCGGCCCAGATCTGGCCCACATCTGGCACTTGTGGCATGCGGATCTGGCCCACATGCAGCAATGAATTACGGCCCTTGGGTGGCCCACTCCTGTTTGCCAGATCTGGGCCACAAGCAGGCCATAGCAATGCCACATGTCAGCCAAGAGCAAAGAAATAAACCACAACTGGACTTTATCTGAGCCACAAAATCTGTGTATATTAAACATGGAGTCATCTCAACCTTAATAAGCCTGTTAACAAGCAGAATCACTGAAGGAAAGAAGAGGATGGAAAAAGAGACGAGCAGAACAAGAACTACAACTGACTTTAGACACAGTCTTAGATGAAATCACCTGAAGAGAAAAGAAGACATTAAATCTGAAGATCTCAGCAGAGGAGGATTAAACAGCATTACCAGCTTCACTTATTACTAACCAGACCGACTTAATTTCTGTCAGACTTCTACAGAAGATTTTATTGAGAATTAACAGAGGTTTAACTCTGTGTTTCATTTGAAGTCACCAAAACATCAGAATCCCTGAAGGAGAAAATCGTAATTGGTTACCATTATGGAGATCGGTGTTTGCTTTAGTTGGGCTCTTGAGCCTTAAGTCTCTTATGCTATAATTTGTTAGGCTATTGTACTTCTGTTATAACAGCCAAATGAACAAATAGCAAAGGTGATTTGATGGTGTTTGCTGTTCAGCATTGTCATTATTTCATGATCATTTGAACTGAGGGAAGCCCAATTTGTGAGTTAAGTTTACTTTATTGTTCATTCTCACAATACTGTCCTTGAAAATCATAATGTTTTTTACATAAATGATGTATTCCAAATAATTTCCTAAAACTTAAATTTAAAAAGACATCATAAATCAGCCTGTGAATCTCAATAATGGTGGCAATTAAAAAGCATTTTGCAGCGTATTCTGGATGCCACCAATCAAAAGTCATTCATGGCTCCCATCATGCATTGCTGCATGAATAAATAATGAGCTTTTTTTGTCACCATTGTTGAGATTCATAGGCTAATTCTTGATGTCTGTATGTGCCTAACTGAAATATTTGTAAGTTTTTTTTTGTAATAGATTTGATCATTTGGATTTAGTATAGAAGGCCTATTCCATAACAGTAGTGCTGCAATAATATCCATAAGATACAAAGCTTGATTCTGAAATTATACGCTCACTGATCAATTATTGATTATGTAAGAACACAATCAACATCATCAAATCATTTTATCCATATATTCATTTGACTTTTATAACAGAAGTACAATAGCCAAACATACCATAAAATAAATGACTTAAGGCTCAAGACCCCATCTAAAGCAAACACCGATCTCCATAATGGTAACCAATTACGATTTTCTCCTTCAGACATTCAGATGTTACGGTGACTTCAAATGAAACACAGAGTTAAACCTCTGTTAATTCTCAATAAAATCTTCTTTAGAAGTCTGACAGAAATAAAGTCAGTCTGGTTAGTAATAAGTGAAGCTGGTAATGCTGTTTAATCCTCCTCTGCTGAGATCTTCAGATTTAATGTCTTCTTTTCTCTTCAGGTGATTTCATCTAAGACTGTGTCTAAAGTCAGTTGTAGTTCTTGTTCTGCTTGTCTCTTTTTCCATCCTCTTCTTTCCTTCAGTGATTCTGCTTGTTAACAGATTTATTAAGGTTGAGATGACTCCATGTTTAATATACACAGATTGTGTGGCTCAGATAAAGTCCAGTTGTGGTTTATTTCTTTGCTCTTGGCTGACATGTGGCATTGCTATGGCCTGCTTGTGGCCCAGATCTGGCAAACAGGAGTGGGCCACCCAAGGGCCGTAATTCATTGCTGCATGTGGGCCAGATCCGCATGCCACAAGTGCCAGATGTGGGCCAGATCTGGGCCGAAACAATGTTGCTATGTGGGTAAATTTATCTTGCCTAAATCTTTGTGCTCATTGCAATGGGTTAATGTTGTTAAGAATTTACACAACACAAGGCTTGATTTTAAATTGTTCAATTAAATTGAAAAAAGTTACACAAATAAATAGAATAAAGATACAAATAAAGACAAATAAAGAGAAACGTTTTTGAATAGGTCTAACACTAGTATTCATAGACAGAAACTGAATAAAGTAATCAAGTGGAAAATAACACTGGATAGTAATTTAGTCCTGAATAAATTAAACACAGGCTATTAATCCTAAATTCCTTTACCTTAAAAGCTCTCTTTTGTTGTTTTGACGACAAAATTAATGACCTACACATATGGTTACTGTCACTTTAAGAGCTATTCTCTGTTCAATAAACTGGTATGAGTTTTATGCTTTTAAAGACAAAACCGACTATGTTTAGGCCATTATACTCACGAAGACCGAAATTGAGACAGTTTTGAGTGTTAAAGCAATACAGGCCTAGCTAATCAGTGAAAAAATAACTTTTTTTACTGGCCAGCTTTTCTTGAGGCGGATTTTCTATGAATGTCAATGTGCGCATAGTCACCCGAGAGTGCGCTGGCACTGATAGTTTAAAATTGCTTGACTGTTAAACTGGTAAGACTTAAAAAGACGTGCAAATGGTAAGCTTTATTCATGATGCACTACTGGCCCGAATACAAGTGTATATTTCGCCATGTCCCGATTCCTGAACGCGAGTGTGTATTATCGCAGCAGCGCTTGATGCGCCTTCCACAATACATGAGAGAAGAGAAGACGCGGCACCGTTGAACGCTCATGCTGTTTGTGAGATTGCGTCTGGCAGATAGTTATTAAAAGAATGATTTGATTTTATAATCTGTGTGGATTACTATTGCGTGAATATCCCACATTATAAATGGGAGACCTGCGGGAATCATTAGAATTGTGCGCAACACCCAGTAACTATAGTAACAGCATGAGAAGACGCGCTCCGTTGTAGTAAGCACTGGTCGGTCAATTCGGGCATTTTCTAAGTGAACGTTACCCTGATAGGCTAGAAATAAATGAACACACATACAAAAATGTTGGACTCGGTCGAGACCAAAAGCCATATTTGGCAAGACCAGTGGCCGAGACCGAGACAAGTCCGAGTCCGAATACAAGCGAGTGCGAGACAAGTCCGAGACCATAGAAAAACGGTCTCGAGTCCGGACTCGAGTCCAAGACCGGACTCGAGTACTACAGCCCTAGCTGGGCGATAATATCGCACGATATTGTATGCGCGTCTAATCAGTAAAGCCGGTTCCTTGATTAGTAGTAAATCACATTCACATGCTTTCAGATGGACGATATGAGTGTTAAAGTTAATGAGATAATTAAGTGATTAATTTAGTGATGATTGAGCATTATTGAAGACACCTGATGATCACAAGCAGAATCACTGAAGGACAATCACAAATTTTCAGCCACCGTTATGGAGATCATTGTCTGCTTTAGTTGGGCTCTTGACACTTATATTTTCACTTTAATCTTTGTTGGCCTGGTGATTTTGACTTATAACAGGCATATTTTAATCCAATCACTGTTATCTTTATACAGAAACACCGAGATCAATAATCAGCCTGTCTATCTCATCTGTGGTGACATGCTGCCCCCAATCACAACTCATTAATGTCTCCCATCATGCATTGCGGTATGAATAAATTATGATCTGAATTGTCTATGTAATTTACTTTTCCTACTTGAATATTCTACTCGTCACCGTTGTTGAGAAGCTTTGACTGAATCTTGAGGTCTGTGTGTGCCTTAAAAAGAGATTTTTTTAAACAACTATTGAGAAATACATTATATTTAACATTCCAGATGTTTATGCAGAATCTTAGTTATATACACTAACCAACAAAATAAATCATAGACATAAATTTTACATGATGAAAGTCATTATGTAACTATCATCATTTTATAATTACTTATCTATGTTTGTAATCCTTTGACAGGATTAACTCAGATGCAATAGCAAATTAAATATTTAATTTTTAACATAAGGGTCAAGAAGACCAACTAAATGAAGTTTTATGTAACAAGGTTCGGGAGGAGCATGTTCAGGTAATCATCCAATCAGCGCAAGGAAAGCCAGTATAAATAAAGCCTTCCCTTACCTCCTGTCTTATGACTCATTTCTCAACACTTGACTCCGCCTCAGTGCAGTCATGTCCGAGTTAGAGCTCTTCCCCTCCGAGGATGATACTTTCATCTCGGAATCATCTCCTCTGCAAAACGCAGATCTAGCGACTCCTTGTTCTCCAGCAGCTAACGACAACACGGAGCCTCTATCCCAATCCAGGGGACGTCGGCTACCTAGATCCTCTCCGCACACTCCAAGACGCAGAAGACTCCCCTCACCACCGCCAGAGAGGAATTCGTCATCTTCATCATCGTCATTATCATCGTCTTCAGCACCTTCCCATCTTCCATCTACTCCAAACATACCTCCTATAGGGAAGTGGACAGTTAAGGGGCTAAGACAAGCCCTAGTTAACTCTGATACAAATTTCTCCCGCAGGATGAAAAAAGCAGAATTATATAATTTATACGTTACCTTACAATCTTCTCAACCTTCTGTTTCAGCTCCGAAGCCTTCGGCTAGAACAAGCAAGGCTCGCCGGATTCAGATCGCTCGTCCCGCAGTATCTCCTTCCGCATTTGCAGCTCCGGGCCCCCCCCCCCGCAACACGGCGTCACAGACCTTCCGCTAGCCTGGGCCGCGCCCCGGATCCCGTCACGGAAAAGTGTCAACCTCCTCCAAACCAACTCACCTCCTCCTCAGCCCCTCCCACGGTGGTACCTCACACTGTAGATCCCGGCAGTTCCACTTTCTTACAAGATCCTCAAACGTTTTTCTTCCCCTCTACGTCTTTCAGTTTTTCTCCTTCTCAAGCGCCAGGTGCTCACCCTAACGTGAGGATGCCTCCGTTAGTCGGTCAATCACCGGCGCAATTCCTTCCGCTCCCCTTCCCACACTATGCTCTCCCCATCCCTCCTCCTCCATCTATTCCGGGGGCCGATCTTCGCGTGAGGATGCCTCCGCAAACGGCCGCAGCCCCGTCTTTTCACCCCTTTAACCCTCTTCAAGCGCGTTCTCCTTTTTCTGTCTTTTCTGCCACTCCTCAACCAGCCCCTCCGAATGCAGTGGCTACGGAACCTCCTCCAGTGACGAATAACATCCGAGCCCAAATCCTCGCAGGTGCAGACGTAGATCTGGGTTCTCTCCTGTCCTTGTTTCCCCCGGCAGAGTCCAATCGCCAAGTAGACTGCGGCGACATTTCAGTCACTCTAAAAAATAATTCACAGGTTACATCACGTACATTGTCGCTAGCCGAATTCTGTATAGCCTTCAGCCGTTATACGGAAATCATATGCTCATCTTTTCCCCATAGGAGGCGCGAGCTAAATGACTATCTGTCAATAATAGCGGAGCTCGCGCTGTCTTACGGGGGTAGTCATTTTTATACATACCACAAGCTCTTTTCCGCAAAATGTGCCGTCCGCGTTTCCCAGTGGAATCAGTGTCCCTATTGGGGAGCGCTGGACACCGATCTCCATAATCGAGTCTTCCTAGGGTGCAGAAATATCTCCTGTGCAATCTGCAGATCCACAATCCATGCCACAACGGCATGCCCCCAAATAAATCCATCGATCCCTCCCGGCCCAGAGCAAAACGCCATAAAATCTACAAGCTACGTTCCACGTCACGCAAGAGAAGATTCTTCAATCAGAGCACCATACTCGGCACCCGACAGACAAGTTTGCAGGAACTTCAACGAAGGGAGATGCCCAAGACAACGATGCCGTTTTCTTCACGTTTGCGATTTCTGCGGTGGTGCTCACGCCCGTGTGATATGCCCAGTAAAAAAATCAGTAAATAAAAACGCAAAAAACTATCTCTCGACTCCTGTGAATGTTTTTCGTCTAGCCGAAGAATTATCTTGCCACCTGGATGCTAAATTCACAAACTATCTATTGACAGGTCTCAAGCAAGGCTTTAATCCCGGCGTAGAAAGCCATCCCATGCAAAACGTTATCTGCGCTAACCTTCAATCCGCTTTAGCAGAACCAGGGATAGTAAATGAGCTAATCAAAAAAGAAATCGAATCCGGTTTCATGATCGGTCCTTTCGAGGCCCCCCCATTCGACAAATTTCGGATCAGCCCCATAGGGGTGGCCACAAGGAAATTCTCAGAGAAAAAGCGGTTAATAATCGACCTTTCAGCCCCTCATAATTCTCTATACCCGAGCATTAATAGTCTCATCCCTCTCGAAGAATACTCTCTCAACTACCATGACATCGAACAAGCCATAACCATGATTAGAATAGCCGGACGAAGAGCATGGCTTGCAAAAGTAGATATTTCCTCCGCGTTTAAAGTAATGCCAATCCACCCCGATTCATGGCACTTATTTGGCGTAAACTGGCAGAATAAGTATTATTTCGCCGTGCGCTTAACCTTCGGCTGCAAAAGCAGCCCAAAAATCTTTGACACTCTCTCTGAAGCCATATGTTGGATCCTTTCCAATAACTATGCAATTCCTCATCTTCTCCATCTGCTCGACGATTTCCTAATAATTTCACCCCACGATACCCTCCCCGAGGCTCACCTCCTCATAGTGAAAAAAGTTTTCGCCGATCTAGGGATTCCGTTAGCCCAAGAGAAAACATCGGGTCCAACTACATCCATCGAGTTCTTAGGCATCAATCTGGACTCAGTTAAATTTCAGGCCTCGTTGCCTAAGGAAAAAATCGATCGCATCATTTTAATCTCATCCAACTTCACAAACAGCACAGATTGTTCAAAACGCGAACTTCTCTCGCTGCTGGGCCACCTGAATTATGCGATGCGCATTATTCCTCAGGGCCGTCCCTTTATCGCGCATCTCCTAGCTCTCTCTTCATCTGTTCACGCGCTGGAAGATCGGATCATTCTTTCCGGCGAGTCAAAAAACGAGCTAAGATTATGGATCAATTTCCTCAATCAGTGGAACGGCTTAACTTTCTTCTACGACGACTTCATATCTCGCCCCCTCGACATCAAACTGTTTACGGACGCAGCTCCCTCAATCGGTTTCGGCGGCTACTACCAAGGACACTGGTTCGCGTCTCCCTGGCCCCCTCAGCTCCTAGACACACCTCAAGCTTCAGCCTCCTCTGCCCTTTTCAAGCTTTACCCGATCGTCGTAGCAGCTTCCCTATGGGGGAAA
The DNA here is from genome assembly GCA_038021265.1 of Cyprinella venusta. Taxonomy (NCBI): domain Eukaryota; kingdom Metazoa; phylum Chordata; class Actinopteri; order Cypriniformes; family Leuciscidae; genus Cyprinella; species Cyprinella venusta. Next base: position 1,936,286 of record CM075863.1, read on the forward strand.
GATTGGTCAACTAAAAGCAACCAAATCTATTGCGATAACGAAGCAACCGTACACTGTATCAATAAATGTCGTTCTCGCTCACCCGTGCTCTTGCCACTCCTGAGATGCCTCATGGATCTCAGCTTGCGACCAGTTCTTAATAACTGCAAAACACGTTCCAGGTGTTCAAAATCAAATCGCTGATTCTCTCTCCCGTTTTTCTTTTCAGAAATTCAGGATGCTGGCACCAGAAGCAGACCCCACTCCAACTCCAGTACCTCCTTATTTTCAGCTGATCTTCCCATAAACCATCCACTAAAATCCCTCCTGGTTACGTCCATCGAATCCATCCTCCAAGCCGTTTCTCCCAGAACCCTGCAAACCTATTACACGGCATGGAAATCGTTCAAATCATTCCACCTCTCCCACAACCTGTCGTTTCCCGAATTTTCTCTATTAACAGTTACTTCATTCATATCTCACCTTCATAGTGTTAAAGGTCTCCAGACCGGATCCATTAAAAGCTATCTAAGCGGCATTCAATTCTTCCATAAATTAATTTTCGGTAAACCTGCACCTGCAATCAATAATTCCCAAACGTCCCTCCTAGTTAAGGGAATCCAAAGATCCCACCCCACACGCCCAGACGCCAGACAACCAATCACAATCGATATACTCACCAGATGCATCTCATCACTCCGTCTAGGATACCACTCCACCAACACCGCCTATACATTAGAAGCCATGTTCATCCTTGCATTCTTCGGCTTTCTCTATTGTTCCGAACTGACCATCACCTCCGTATTTGATCCAAATATCCATCCCACTATTTCAGACCTCCAGATTGTAGATAATGAATCCATTTCATTCTTCATTAAGCAAAGCAAAACGGACAGAGACAAAAAAGGTCACTTTGTATATATTTTCAAACTTCAAACTCCTATCCATCCATACCATGCGCTTTTTAATTACCTGCAGTATAAACTTTCCTCGTCCAAATCTCCACTCGACCCACTTTTCACTAATGACTCCAAGCATCCGGCTACAAGATTCTGGTTCCAAAAGCATCTTAGAGCAGTCCTCACCAAATCCGGCGTCCCAGCAGAGCTTTTCTCCAGCCACTCATTCCGCATCGGAGCAGCTACCACAGCCGCTCAAAAAGGTCTCTCACAGCAACAGATCAAAACCCTAGGTCGCTGGTCATCGAATGCTTTCAAAACCTACATCAGGTCCAGCCGTTCTTACCTCAGAAATGCTCACCAAGCCCTAATTAATTGATTTAATAAGTATCACCTGCCGCACCTATATTCAATTTCATGAGTTTACACTATACCTTCCGATTACATCTGGACCCGCCGCCTGCACGATCGCTTAATATTCTCAGTACGTCTTTTTCATTAACATGCAGACTCCCCCGTTCGGACGCAGAGAGGACTCACCCGTTCGAAGGCCGGGCTCCGTCCCCCTTCCAAAACGCTGGTTGAACCCTCCCGTTCAAATTGCAGTGAGAGTCTGCCCGTCTTAGGCGTCGCCGGACGTCCGCGCTCGTGTTGCCAGGAGGCTCCCCATTCGTCGGGACGTGAGGGGTCTTTCCCGTACCCCAGCCCCCCTTCGAAGCGCCGGTCGAGCCCTCCCGACCGAGTCCAGCGGGCGCCCCCCCGTCCAACCGGCGAGGCTTACCCGTCCGATGCCGTGAGCATTTAAGTTCCCGTCGGATGCAGCGAGAGCCCTCCCGGGTGAACGGTTAAATTCGTCCTCAAATTCACGCTCGCTAATCCTTACGTCAGCGAGCTGTCAGTTCAACTGCAGAATGGGCTTATCCGTCCGATGCCGTGAGCATCCAAGTTCCCGTCGGTCGTTGCGAGAGCCTTCTCAGTCGAACAGGCAAGCTCGTTCCTTGGTAAATTTACATACTCTTCACTTTTTTGGGGGGTTAAAAATTCTACGCTTGCTGTCCTTTGTTTATCTGGCATTTTGGGGAGTTCTCTGGGGTCGGGCCGAATTCTGAGCTCAGAGCCCTCCCCCGGACAGCAAGCCAAATACGCAATAATTTCAATAATTCTTATGATTTCATTAACATGTAAACTCGTGAAATGAAGTTTTATGTAACAAGGTTCGGGAGGAGCATGTTCAGGTAATCATCCAATCAGCGCAAGGAAAGCCAGTATAAATAAAGCCTTCCCTTACCTCCTGTCTTATGACTCATTTCTCAACATCCCACCACCACCCCTTCACCCCACATTCGGCTGGGTCCGCGACTCCGCGCATAAATACCTATATGATCCCTAAAGTAAGGGGGAGTTCTCTGGGGTCGGGCCGAATTCTGAGCTCAGAGCCCTCCCCCGGACAGCAAGCCAAATACGCAATAATTTCAATAATTCTTATGATTTCTTTAACATGTAAACTCGTGAAAACAAAATTATTAGTCTTGGCTGTAGATTGGGTACTCATTTGTAGACCTATAAAATGTATATTCACAAAATGTTATATTATATTGACAACATATATTATATTAATAGTGAATCTGTTTTTAACTTGATTGACAGTTGTGATTGGGACGTTAGGTAGGGCTTGGCCTATATGGACTTTCTAAACCAGTGTTTACCAAACTTTTTTTTCTGGGGACCCACATTTTGAAGTCGATAAATCCTTGTGACCCAATAAACATTAGGCCCATTTAGTTCATATATCACAAAGAGAATTTAACAATATGTATGACCATTTTTAAGGTCAGTTAAGCTTCTAGTTAACTATCTAAAAGAGATACGGATATTTGACAAAGCACATTTTTTTTATTAACCTGTTGTTGATAAGCGAAATGCAGAGGTGAAATGAGAAAGGAAGAGTTGACAGGGCATCTCATTGTTTTCATATTCTCATCATTAAAATGTACACAATTTATTATAATAATTATTAGGCTATGGGCTTAAATTAAAATATCATGACAGTGAGACTTTGTAACCATGCAAGGCTCACTACCACTGTATAAAAAAATGCCTAAACAGGTAAAAAACTATACAGACAATTAATTATATATTCCTCTACCCCCAATACCATAATAAATCCAATGCAATATAAATGATTATAACATAGTATTCAATTTAAATATTCCACATTTATGCCCAAACCATGGTAAATTATAACATTCATAGGCTATTACATGGTAAATGTTTGTAAGGGTGGTGATTAGGGCATTTATAGTCTTCTAACTTTGTTCAAGTTTCTTCTATTTACCTCATCAGTAGTGCTGGGAATGTTAAGGCTGTTTCATCCGACTTAAAGCTGATTAAAATCATTGAGTGATTTGTGGTTTGTAAGAGAGAAGTGTGTCCGATTGAAACGCTTCTCACTGGATGTCGCAACGCTGTTTAATAATAGTGTCTGGTACCGGGAGCAAACGCAGCTCCTTTAAGCTTTGCGTTCCGTTATCCACTGGGCCGTGCTGTCTTGTTCAAAGTAAACTAGTGAAACAAATGAAACCAAGGACTATTTTGTTCTCTATTTTGTTGTTACTGACTGACAAACCGCTTCAGGTGAACGAATCCGAATCGTTTCAGACCATTATCCACGCGCATATCTAACCAAATATAGCCGCACCTCCAGAGAATAGGAGGAGGGAGGTTAGGGTCCCCTCGGGCCGGATGGAGATGATTGACGGGCCGCACTTGGCCCACGGGCTGCCAACTGAATAGCCCAAATCTAGAGAGTATATATAACACACTGAAAATAGTGCTCGACTTGTCGACCCAAACAAATTCTCCCACAACCCACTTGCTGGTAGATCGATCCATCCATCCATCCATCCATCCATCCATCCATCCATCCACCCATCCATCCACCCA